>CM021732.1:134159254-134759254 GCA_011075105.1 Heteronetta atricapilla | reverse complement strand
ACATAAAGATCTTTATTCAGTTGAAGTGCTCCTTCTAGCACCAGGATGGAATCAGCAGCCTGCTCCTTCAACTACAATAGTTCAAACACATTAAAAACAAACAAACAAACATGGTTTTAAAGCTTAGCCTTGGGTTTAAATTAATACTAGAAATTTAACAGCACAGTAGAGTGATAGCAAAGAAAATTTCCTTAACATACTTGTCTTTCTGCTCCTGTATTCCTTGTAGAATAAAGAAATTGCCATTTCAGGTACTTAGAGAAACAGGATCAGACCCTTACTTCCAACAGAAACAAAACATTTTTCTCCCAGTTTCACCTCTGGCTGTTTATCCACTTCTGGAGCATTAAGTTATCCAACAGTTGAATTGTAAATTCTCAGCTATTATTTCAGAGCTGAACTAAAAGCAGCTTCTCTTTGAATAGCAAGATTTTTCCACAATTTATGATGAATTGGTGGAGCATTTAAGTATCATTTATATTCACTTATTTGGAAGAAATGCAGAAAAAAGCATAAATGCAAAGCCTTTAACTTATTCTAAGTACAAGAGTAGGGAAAGGAGCTAGGCTGCTTCTGAAACAGAGGGTTTATTTTTCCTCTTTTCTTGCTTGTCTCAAAGGAAAACACTTTAGGCACACCTAGCATTCTGTTGAAAGCAACAAAGAACACAGACCTACTAAATCCTCTTTAAAAAAAAGTTCTGATTTGCTGCCACATGATTTTACAACTCAAGCACAGTATGGTCTTACTAACCACACGCTGATTTTGTAGAGGTTTGCTTGCTTCATATGGCTCCAGGGATGGACTGATAAAAGAGTACTTCAATCTCACAAAACAAATTCCATACTAAATCCACTAATACATTGCCCAAAACACAGCAGAACTGTTGAAAATGCTAGAGGTGCCTAACATACTATCAATATAACAAATCCAACAAAACTGTGATGCAATTGTTTATCTCCTGTCCATTCATATTTACATGTGGATTCAAGCAAAAAATAGAGGTGGATAAAGTCTCACCACTTTCAAAATATTTTCTGTTAGCTCCTTTTCTTGCTGCATCTGGTTCATCCTGAAAAACCAGAGATGTGGTCAACACCGTAATTATAAAGCAAGCCATCCTATCATTTTACTTCATGCTCTAGACCACAACAATTAATTCCAAAAAAAGTTTTGCTTAAGTATGTTTTTAGCATCATTATGCTGGACCACCAAACTTTCTTAGCTATCTCTCTGAAATACAGAATGATGTAATTAAAAGATATAATGAAGAGTTTAAGAATAAGAAGAATATGATTTAATAAAATGAAAGTTTCAGTTTTCATTTCCTCGTGTTTTTGTTTGTTGTTTTTAAATCAGATCATTAATATTAGCAAAATCATCATGAAGCAATCAGCTTCAACAGCCTCAAGTCTCTCTTGAAGCTTCACTGCTAAAATCTTCACAAGCATATGTCATGGGCAGGAGCAGGGTTTGCGTGATTACGTAAAAATTAGAAGTATTTTTAAATTATTTCCTCATACAGAATCTTCTGATTCAGGATCAGACCCAGATACAGATAGGACAGTACAAGATTTCTAGTAGAAATACTAGTAGGGTTTCTAATCCACGTATTTATCAGACTCTCTCATACAAGCAAGAATATTATTCATCTAATACTAAAGTAAAAAATTAACATAAAACACTTGAAAATTACCACTGAGATACTCTCATCTTTATCTGAGAAATACATGATACAGAAGTCAAATCCAAAGACAGGTTGTAACTAAAGTCATGCAATTTGTGGAATGCAAACTCAATCCTGACTTTAGATTACAAAGAATGGCTTAACGAAATCACCAAGAATATTTTGTTATTTTCAGGTTATCTATAATGTTGTCAATAGTTACAACAAAACAGTACTAAGCAAGCCAGTGTAAGTTAGTACAGGACGCGAATGATATATTCTGTTTAAACTAGAGAATAAGTGTTCTGCCCAGAGAAATTGCCATCTCCCTTTCTTCTACTATTTTTCATGCCTCTACAAAGTCACAGATTACAACATAATAAAAAGGTAGGACCACAGACATGCAGATATATTAAGCATGCACAACAAGAAAATAAGAATATACTTGAAATAAATGCAAGTTTTCCACGCTACAGCTAACAACTTTAACCAACTGTATATTAAGATGATTTAATTCAATTACAGATTCTACTTCTGCTTACAAAATACACAAGTGCCAAATGAATCATACTGGTAACTTACACATTCAGTTGAGGTGGACCAGGTTTCACTTGCTTTACGGGAAAGCTACTTTTAACAATGGTCCTTATTGCCCTAGACAGAGGGGAGAAAATTAAGCAAAGAATGGCATTAGCTTCAGAAGCGTAATAAGATGACATGCCTCTTAGAAATATCAGTTTATCATTTCAGACACTTTAAACCACTGCAATACACCCTTTACTATTTAAGAAATGTTCTTAAGCCCACAAAAAGCTAAATGGCAGTAAGATTTTTATTTTTATCTTTATGAGACGACACTTCAAGCCACTACCTTGACCATTTTGTTAGGGAACAAACCCAGCCTTGAAATCACTTTTCAGACTTAGCTCCTCACTCCAACCCATTTACAGACCACAACACTAGTTCTACTTTAAGACTATTTCTCATTCTACTTACAGCTACATAGAAAGAAGAAAACAGTGTTTAATTCTATCATGATTTTAAGATTATTGCCTTAGAAGTAGTTTACCATCTGTTGTAGAGTAGTATGGCCATCGCGGTGGTTGGGGGTATGCTGGACAGGTCTACATCCACGTGCTTAGTCCCTGGGGGAACCTTGCTGATACACAGAAGCTCATTCAGGAGCATGTTCAACACAGGAACAGATAAGCTGTCAAAAAAACGAGAATCAGGTACTTCATGCAGTAATCCTACTTCTGGAATGTTTAAATAATATACACTACTTCTCAGTACTATATTATTAGTTAGCAAAGCATGGAAGCATGGTTAGCATGTCTACTTAGCACAGTGAAGTGCTCTGTATCAGATGACGTTCTAGATCAGAATGTAAAGCAGCAACCAGTATTAGTAACATAAGTCAAGCTTGTAGAAGGTTGTCCTGACAGAGCTGAGCTACTTCTATGCACACTGCATTAGTCTGCTCAGACACATCCCAAGAATAATTCATTCATTTATAGCAACAGGTCCCAAAGAGTGAGAAACTCTTCTCAAATTAGTCCCAGATCATACATCCAGAAGGTAAGCAATTTTCATTTCCGTATTTCCATTTCAAGGGAACTTCACTCACGTAAAGGAGACATTTATCTGTGCCATCATGTCTTAGCTCCCTTTGAGACATCATCTGCCACCAATCTATGAAGTTAAGAGTTAAGAACTGGAGCAGAGCACTGCAGTTCCATTGTAACACCGTACATCAGGTGGGACAGAGCCTTCCCTGATCAAATGGGAAGGCACGCAGGCTGGATTGCATCACTCCAAGCTTCTGAGGTACAATTTAACGGAACTGAAACAATATTGCTAATTTAGACATTGGTTGAAATTAGCAGTGATCTGCTACTGCCAAAGTACTTTGAACTTCTTCACAAAGTTGCAATTTTTGCAACCAGCACTGAAACTAACCAGTTGAAACTACACTTGTAGCAACTGAAGCCAGAATCCTTGCTTGGTAAATTGTAGGTCTTGTGTTCCATTAGAACATCACGTTATGATTTTTAAACTAACACACACTGGTTTTTACTAATGGCAGGTCCAGGAATCTTGTTTGCATTGGCAAGAGCAGAACATTATTCAACTGACTATAACAGCAGAAGTTTTAGAAAAAGCTGTCCTCAAAAGCTGTTGTTCCCTTTTAAACTACCCTGCTAAACCTTTGGGTATCATCAGTTAAAAAACAAAAAGCATTGTTCTTAAGTGAGAACTACCTGAGGCTTTGCGAGCTCACAGAGCAAGAGCTCTTCTCAGCATATGGAGAGATGCAGAATTAGGAACTGAAGTGACTTCAAATTATTTCTCAGAAAAACAAAACAATTCTGTACTGAATCTCAGAATCGGCCCAATATTGTCCAACAGGAAGGCTGATTCTTTGATCAGGACTATACCCACATTTTGAAAAGAAAAGGTACTAACTGACAGCAAGTATGCCACAAATAAACGCCAGTAGAAGTTCCTCCTGCAAGAAGGGAAGCAGCCTTAAAAATGCCCTCTCGTACACACTCATACACATCTACTTTCAAAGCTAAACTATATATACAGTAGGAGTTCTTTCTGTACAATTATTTTCATAACTAACCACAGTAAAGGTTTAAGCTTATTCTCTGCAGTTGTGCAGTACCTTGCAAAGGTACTTAAGGGTGTAGTAATCCAGCCACACAACACTCCACTAAGGCAGATAAATATAACTGATATTACGGGAAAAAAGGTAAAGAGGTAAAAATCAAGGACATCCCTTACATAGGTAAAAATCAAGGACATCTCATTCCAAGTCCTTTTACCACTCATGATAGCACATTATTTAAAAACGAACAAACAAAACATTATGATCTTCATATATTAAGAAGTACAAAGTTGAAGAGACAAGTCCCACCACTACCTTGAAGGGTTTTCAAAATACTTCTGAAATTAGTGAATTTCTATAACATGTCATAAAGAACACATAATTTTCTGATTAACTCCAAAGAAATAAGACAATACGACTTAAAAACACACCCCCAAAAAATCAACACAGAGTCAACTTCTTCACTTTCAAGGTGTGTGCAACTCTAACATACACTGCAAAAGTGCAGAACAAGCTTGCCCCACTAAGCGTAATTCCATAATGCTTAGCAATGCCAAAGCAAATAGTTCCAGGCCTTGCAAGACCATTCAATAGCTGAAATTATTGGCAGGAAGAGGAGGAGTTTGTCTATTGGCCATTTCAACCGCAGCCGGTTCAGTGATCTAGTTCACAGATACATGGAGTGCTTTACAACAATAAAGCTGGAGCAAGAGCTCCACCTTGATGCATTTCAGAATGGGGAAACTTAAGCTGTTTTTGTCACTCTAGAAAGCGTAACCTAAAACTCATCTTTACACAGTAGGCATTTGGACATCTTAGAACAGCATGCTTGCACGTAAGCATTTTATCTTTAAATTATTAACAGCGTTGATCTGCTTACGTCTAACCTGCAGATGAAACGGAACTTGATTTCAGCTGGCAGACCCAAGACTCCTCTCAATCTAAGAAAGATACTGCCCTAACAGCAAGCAAGAGAGATTTCCACTTGTTAAAATGAAGAAATGAAGCCACAAGGAGATGAGGTCGATGGTTGGACTTGGTAGTACTGAAGGTAAATGATTCTATGATTCTAAGTTCAGTAATTTCAGTGTGAGGATGTACAGACCATACCTTTTCTCTAATACATCCAAATCCCACTTCAGGTGAGCAGCAACTTTAAGAGCAAGAAGTTTTAAAATGCGGTTTCTTTTGTTATCAGGTGGAGGCTGGACTTGGTTCTGTTCATTCACTGATGGTTTGGAAGCTTGTTCCAAGAACTGGACGATCAGCTGTACAGGCGGTGGATCTGCAGAAAACACAACTTCTCTTCAAATTCCACGTAGGCCCAGAAATTCATTTCTTATTGCAGCCATGATCAGGAATGCCTTATCTCCTTATCATTTATACAGACAGCGTTGCCAAGTGACAGTTCTAATCCCAAGGGGTATTTTGTTTATGCTGAATCAAATCAGATTAACATCTCTTTATTTAACCTTCAAGTTTACTTGACCACGATAACTGCACTCTTAGACTTCCATTTATTTTCCCTGGTTTGTAATAATAAAGTTTTAGTACTCGTATCTACAGAAAATAACTGCTGTCCATTTAAATCAGTTAGCTGTTGTATAAATAGATGCCTGCTTACGCTTCTTCTCTGTATTTTTAGAGTATTTATGAGCATCTTCTGTTATTTAGAAAAAAAAAAAAAAAGTATGATTAGTATGATTTTTAAAAGATACGAAAGCTGCAACATCTCTCCCTTAGAACGTGACAGTCTCTCCTGTACCTTTGGGCTGTTCTGAAGAACTGAAGACAAATCGTTCATCAACAATTTTAATTGGAAAATAGCAGCATAAGGTCTGAGCACAGAAGATACTGCCTGAGCTTAAACCTACTTTACTTAAATCTGCAATACTGTCACTGGTGTGTTTCCAGTCTCCTCCAGCAGTCTGTAGAATTCAGGCTCAGTAAAAAAATTGATTTCTCTTTCTGATCTTCAAAAGATCAGCTACTATAAAAAGTGTTTTCTCTAAATTATTTTTTATAATAGACCAGTCTATGCAGCTTTTTATTCATTCCAGTCCGAAGCAAAACAACTCCGCGGACCCTTTCGGAGGGCTGTAGCTCTTTATGTTAGCAAGGCGTAACGGGGTAAACCCCGCTGCATACCGCACTCATTTCTCCCAACAGCACTCCCCATTAAAAACAAAAACAAAAAAACCCTTCTTGTAACATCTCTGTAACTTACAAACGCAAAACGAAAACACGGCGAGGACAGGACAGTGCAACCACCCGCCAGGAAAAGGAGGGCGAAACAGACCCCAAGCCCCCGTCCCTGCACCGCCCCCGTCCCTGCGCCTCCCCCCTCCAGCCACGCACCGGGCGAGGGCTTCCGCAGGTGCTGCTCCAGCAGCTGCTCCTCCAGCAGGAACTCGAACCAGGAGGTCTGCGGCGGCGTGCAGGGCCGGCTGGACGTGGCCGCCTCCCGGTCGGCCGCCTCGGCGCTCATGGCGGCGGTGCTGCCCCTCGGCCGGACCCCGCAAGCCGGTGGCGGCCCCCACCGAGGAGGCTTCGCCTGCAAGATGGCCGCCGGCC
This sequence comes from Heteronetta atricapilla, assembly GCA_011075105.1. Lineage (NCBI taxonomy): Eukaryota > Metazoa > Chordata > Aves > Anseriformes > Anatidae > Heteronetta > Heteronetta atricapilla. Next base: position 134,752,400 of record CM021732.1, on the reverse strand, counting down.
GCGGGCTGCGCGGGGCGGGGCGCGGGATGAGGCCCAGCCCTCTGCGGTGGGGGGAGGGGGGGAAAGATGGCGCCGTCGTCGCCTGAGGCGGCTGGAGGGGATACTGACGGTCCCCAGGTCCTGGGGCTGCCCGCCTAAGGCTGTGCAAGGAGGTCCTGAAGTGAGAATCTCAAGGGAAAAAGCACTGCCCGACCTCTGTCTGAAATCGGTGGGAGCGTGCGCTGGCAGCACCCCACTGCCCCTGCTGCTTCCATTGCCTCCACCTTGGTGCTGGCTTCTCTCTGTGCCACCAACACCACTATGGTGTTGGGGCCCTGAGGCCTGGGTTCAGCTGAAGAAGCGTCTCTCATCATACACACTCACTACTGGAACCCGCACCCCATGGGCTCAGAAAGCCTCCCTCACTTCTCCTCTCCCTCCACTAATGTCTCAGGTCCACCTAAAAAAGGTTCACAAAGGAAGAACAAAACAGTCTTGGATACAGAGGTGGGATAACTTGCTCACAATATGCTCCCACCTCGCACATCCCAGGATGTGCTGAGTCCTACTGGCCTGCTTCAGCCCTGTGGCCCTGCTGTCCCTCACTTGTACTAGTGAGGAAACAAAACTCAGCAGTGACAATCAGCCCTTGAACAGCATTACTAGAACCCTTCTAACACCAAGGAGGGTGTACTGCATGCATTTAATGATTGCCCAGAGAAAACCATGGAGTTCTTTGTTCCTTTCCCATCGCATATGAAGGACAAGTTTAGAAAATAGTCTTCTGAAGCAGCAATATTTTTTTATGTATGAAGGTTCACACCTTCAGGTCTTCGTGTTACAGAAAATTAAGAGCACAAACTGGTCAGATTAATTTGTTCAACTTACCTAAGGAAACCTAAAAGCAAACTACTTAAGACAGATTTGAGCTTTGCTAATTGCAGTTCATTTTAAGTCAGCAAAATTCACTTCTGAGAGGGTAGGACATATGATCCCATGACCATGGGCTAATACTCATCCCTTTAGGAGGTTAAAGAGCACTCAGCTGCTGCATAGAAATATGACTTGAGGCAAAATGGTGCTGTAGCTGAGGTTCACTCCTTTAACCATCCCTAAGAACTTCTGAGAATTCTGAGAAAAAAGTATCCTTTTGTAGCAGGGATATCTGAAAAAAAAAAAAATGAATAGAGTCAATAACTGCAGGATGATCAAAGCATTTGTGATTCAGAAACTGGCACATCTCTTTCTCCTGGAAGAATGCCTTGCTATGAAGTTAATGTTGCACCTCAAGAGGTGAAGCAAAATCTTCACCATTTCTTTTGCTTGGCTTCAGTAAAATAAACTTTTATTAGCTCATACTGGAAGGTAAAACAATAGAGTAACAAGTCTGGGTCATTAAAGGTATTTTGGGTTTCTTGCCAGACAGATTTTAGCTCCAATACTTTGTAGTGCTCTACATATTCTTATTAGATGTTATCAGTTGTGAAGAAACATGCTGCCAAAGAGAATCAGGATTCATGGCAAAATATTAGCCCTACCCCAAACATCCAAAGTGAAAATTACTTACCTAAATAAATTGTTTTTATTTACTGTCTTAAATGAGGAGTAAAAACAAAAAAGGCAAATCTTCCTCCTGCCCAAGCACACCCTAACACCTTCTCACCTTAACACCTTCTTTCCATAAGGCAAAGAAACTAAGGCCTTGGTCCATGAACAAGGGCAGATTAAAGTCAAGTGGCAGAAGCAGCTGCTTCTTTTCAGGAGTAACTTTTATTGTTAAGAATTATAAAATAATTATTTTTAAAAATGCTAGTAAAATGTTCACATTTACATAGTCTGTGGCTATTTATGTCAGCTCTAGATGACAAACTATAGCTGTCAACAAGCAGGGAGGTGCTTCACAAGTTTTTCAGATATCCGTGTTCCTAGGGTGTAAATGTCTGGGGAAGGGTGAGAAGCAGGATGATGAATAGCAGAGGGTTTTAACTGTTTCAGTCATTTGGCTGAATTTCTCAAATACTTTACCAAGAAAAAAGAACACACAGGCTGTGCATCAGGTTTTCAATGAAGATATACAATGCAAATCTCTTTTGTCCCATTAATTGCCTCTAGTGACTGGGCTGTTTCTCCTTTCCTACAGGACTTCTGCTACTCATCTGCTCAACAGACACAACTTCTGCAGCAGGTGAAACAGCAAATGCTGCATCAGACTATTGCTCTGTATGGCATTTTCTTAGTCTCAGTCCAGAAGGCACTCTCGGTATACAGTGACTGCAGGGAAAAACATATAAAAGAGGTTTGTTGTATCATTCATACACATATGCACACAGAATCACACCTCTGTGAACACCATTAGCTGTCCTGTCCCAAGCTCTTAACTTTCTAAATGTCACTTACGGTGTGCTGCTGCTGCCTTTTTTTTTTTTTTTTTTTTTTTTTTTAATCAAAAAGGAGACATCCACTATATTTAACCTTCTAACTAGACAGCAACCTGCCAGCCATAAACATTGCAGTAAGCGACCCCAGGGGACAGAAGAGATTTCTTCTTTCTCATCTACCATGACAACAGAAGTCCATTAAATGCCCTGACTACAATGCAGTTTATCTTCTGTCATGCGTGCTACTTCATGCCTTCAGTTATTTGAGGGAAAAATCAACTACTGCTTCAACTTTCTTAAGTTAACGTTTAATTCATTCATATGTAAAATGTTTGCTTTCAGAATATGGATTACAAAGTAATCCTCTGGGAACACAGCCTGTCTCAAGCATTACTTGTAAAGCATTGTTCAAATTAGTGTCTCTTGGAAGAGATAGAATTTACCAACTACATTACTATGCTAAGCTATACTTGAGATCAAATTCAGAAGAGGCAATTTAATAAAGAGTGATAAAAATGTATATGCACTTAATAAAAATGTTGTAAGAGTTCAAGATTCACAACAATCACCTCAATGAAGTTCTGGGGCTCAGATTTCATTTGCAGCACAGTATATGTAATGTCCTAGAATGTAAGAGATTTACAGTTTCTTAGACCATAAATCTTTAGAAAGGCAGGAAAAACTGCATTAAGCAAGATGTAGCAATGTGTTATATAGCTAAAATATTTATTTCCATGACTTTGTAAGAACAGTCAATGCCCAACCATTTGAAAGTTTGGTATGGAGTGACTCATACTGACTCACTCTTTGCTCTGAATCTCTGATAAACATTGCTTTTTAAGTATCATTTGTATTAATTATTTTATGAATGAATGCAGGCTTTTTTATTCATTTCACATCATGTTTTTGTTCAATCAATCTTCAAAGGAAACTATATTTGTTTGAACAGTATCAAATACTTCCTTCTAGGTACAAAGGTATTTTATGTTTGCTTTTTTATGCCAAGTAAACTGATCTATAGTTATGAAAGACCTAATTAGACCTGTATAGTATTTATACATCAAATGAACTCTCAAGACTTCAATAAAAACAAATGAATGAACTTTGAATATCAAGTACTACTAATTAAAAAGACTTTAAAAATAAAAATAAAAACCATAGTACTTCAGACTTCTTGAGCAGTCTATAAGCACCTATTAACATCACTTACACATCACCCAGGCATTGGGAGCTGCCCCTATTTCAGAGTGGTACGAAAGTAAGAAAGAGAAAGAGCAATGTATGGTGATTTACCCATGGTTACAGAGGTTAGTGTTCAAGTGGATGTGAGATTTCAGAAGTTCCTGACAACCCTCCCATGCTCAAACCAGAGTCCTTTTTGGGGAGTGGGAATAGGAGGAGACAAAGGGGATGAGGATAAGTTTCCCACACCTTCTGTTTTGACAATTCCAATTTTTACAATAACTGTCCTGACTGAAAGACTTCGGTTCCAGCATTTGGCTGGATTCTCTTCCAGCTTCTCTTTGCAAATTTTATCAGTCCTCTTTTCCAGCTGCAGACTTTGAAGCAGGGTTCTATGTGGAAAGCAAAGCTAGAAATAAAATTTTGCTGAAAAGAAATTTTTTGAAGTCTTACAACTACTTCTAAGAGTGTAAAATTATTTACATAAGTAAAGAGGTATTCAAAATTAGGATCTGGTTCTCCCTCTTTAGATTTAGTTAGAGAAAAACAGACTTTTTTTCAGACAAAAAGTCTCACAATTACAGGCTGGGCAGCATGCAATAGCAAATAAGAGTTGTGTGTCATATCAACAGAGACTACAGTTTAGGAGGATAAGAAAAAAGCTGACAAAAACCAGAGAAAATTAAAATGTTTTATATTTAACATTTATTATTTTACCGTCTAAACTGAATGTAATTTAAAATAAAAATTCCCTACCTGTTGCTACCTGCCTGATACAAGTCATATTAATATCAGGGAGAAAATAATTCAAATTCTTGCATCCAGGACAACTCTAGTAGTCCACTGTGGTCTACACAAACTAAAAGAAATATTATTATGCTATTCTATAAAAATCCTACATTTCAATGTTTTCAAGAAAATTCATGATTTAAAATTTTGCACTTCCGGCATTAAATAATTTATACAGCGCTTATAAAAGGGACTGTTCAGATTATCACTTCTGGGAACAGTATTTCATACCACTGTACCTGAAAACTTGCATCAAGTTACTTGGTGTACCGTATGTATAAAAAAGGGATTTTTTTAAAAGTAGTGTCCACATGTCATGACAACATTTTGAGTTACTTTAACTGCTGTTAAAAAAGTTCATTTTAAAGCTCACAGAGTTCTTTAAGTTTGTCAAACTTTGACCCCCACTCGTGGAGGCAATCATAATTTAGATCTTCATCATCAGTAATGGAGTCTAAGGAACTAAGGCTCCCTGCGAGCGAGCATTCTCCTTCAAGGCAGTAAAAATGAATAGTGTCAGTTGGGAAACTCTGTAGATCATTGTCTGCATCACAGATGATTTGAGAAACATATTCCTTGAAGTCTGGAACACTGCCAACAGCTGATGTTGATTGTTTTTGATGTGCACATTTTGGTACTGAGTCTCTTTTTCGGCCAGTGGGTGTCCTGGAGTATGGAGAAGTTGCCCTCAAGGACAAGTGGGGAAGGTTACGGAGAGGTTTCTTCAGTTCATTTATATCGTAAGCAGTCTGGAAAACAAAAATGCAAATGTCAGAAAGAAACAACACAAGAGGAAACAGGTTCCCAAAAATGTTTTAAAACCAGTGCAACACACAACTGTATTCTGTGAGTTTTCTACAAACCGAAAAAAGGAGAAAAGTTCAGATATACACTTTGAGAGATGGTAGTCTCCAGCTAAATCAAGAATGCTGTGTTCAGAGCAGCCTTCTCAAAGGTGGCCACAAATAACCAGCATGAAAAGTACAGATTGTGTTACGATAGAAAGCTCCAACTCGAAAAGTACTTCAGGGAAAATATATATATATATACATATATAAAAGCTAATTGGGTAAGGACAATAAAGAAAAAAATAAGGCCTGGAAAAGGAAGAGGAGTAGAAACTAGATGTGCAAAGACTGGATTGAGACTGCATCATACCTGGTCACGTTCTCCACCTCCTTCTTCATTATAGTTCAAGACATTTTCTCTAACATCCTCCCAGCTTTCACGCTCTTCAGGAATGTGGTAAATTCCTCCTTTCCGAAACCCTGAACTTCCCCACTGACTCCACACTGTGTAAGAGACCAAGAGAGCTGGAAGAAAAAAAAATACATCTATTTGTTGTATAAAGTATGACAAAATACGATGCAGGATAAACAAGCAGTTATGTGACTCCTGAGCCATTAAATCACCTCTTAATTTGGCAAAAAATTACCCATAAGAAAAGTGTAATTGTTAATATATAAACAGCTTATATTCAGGAAGGTAAAGAGTCATTATGTATATTACATCATAAACTTCATTAAAAGAGTATTTTACTTACCTAAAGGAATCCATTTAAATAGAAGGCATTTTGGCCAGTCTCTGGCCTTTCACCAATCCTGAGTAAATAAGATACCCAAAGTAAGTAAAACACTGTTTTAATGAAGGTTACAATTGTAACATAATCACTGGAGTCTTTACTATTCTGAGATGCAGATGCAGTTTTTCCTACTGATATGAGAAGCAGTTTTACAGTGAACTAACATTTTGGCCAAAGTGTGTCTAAAAGTGAACACATTGTGAACATTTCCTCCTGCCCTGCACTCTTAATTAGGCTTGTTTTTGGGAGTGTAAATCCTCTAGAGAAGGATCTCTGCCTTCCTAATATGTGAGTAACCCATGGCAGCTGTAGGTCCTACCTAATACGAAAGCAAGGGCTCGGGGCAGGTGGGAAGTTCAGGTGGATAGGGCTGCACACATAGGTGGAAAATCCTTATTTAAGAAAGACTGAAAACAAGTGATTCTGGAAGAGAGAAGTCCTAAATTTGCTTAAAGTGACTTCAAGCAAGTAAACTGTAAATATGTATTGATGCCTGTCTCTTAGCATCCTCAAATGAACTCCCAGTTGGTAATCTCCAGAAAAGGAGAAACACTAATCACAACATCTGAGGGTAAAGCAGACTTGATTCAAACAAACAGCAAGATTTAAAATAAATAAATAAATAGTAAAACAACAACAACGAGTACTTGTTTTCCTACCTAGGAAGACAAGGAGACACATGCTGATTGCCAGAATAGAGCCAGAGCTGAGTCCAATGGGTCTTCCAGACTTCACCTGGCTAATTTCACACCATCTTCCCTTGTAGCCTTCAGGGCACTGGCAGATGATCTTGTCTTGGGATTGAGCCACACAGGTTCCCCCATTCCTGCAGGTCCAGCGTCCGCAAGGTGATGAGGTACAGTGTCTGAGCCCAGTAAGGCTATCAACCACTTCTACTTTCCCAGCTGGACACCTGGCCAAGAAAAGCACGAGGGATCTTTCAGGCAGGTGATGCACCTGGAGCTGCATGCTGTTTGGTGCAAAGTTTGTTACTACTTCGTTAAAGCCAATGATCACAATCTGCTCAAACAAACCACAAGTCGACATTGAGAGCATCGAACAGATGCAAAATCTAACAGTGAGCCAGTAGGCTTAGGAAAATGTGAACATACATTCAGCTTCCCCCATCCAGAAGATATGCACATGAGCTTCACTCCTGCCTTAAAAAGGGGATTTATCAGCTGAACCCTTTTTCTACAGAGGTCTTCAAAATCCATAGCAGGAAATAGATAGCTGAGATTATCGGGAAAAGGGCTAGGGAGCACTTAGAATAAGCTTTGTAATGTTCATTTGGACCTTGGGGAAAGAGACGGTCATTGATCTGCTTGGAAGGACCCAGCTTGTCTTTCAGGACTTGGATCTGTAGAGAAAGTAATTTCTTCTGAGGCATAACTGTAGAGGCCACGCAGAAATACTGTGAGGAACACAGACCCTGCTCTCTGCACTCCGATGAAAAATCACTCATGAATAGATAGAAAAGCCTTCATGTTGTTCTTTTACAACAGCACTGAAGAAAGGAGTGTCCCAAGGCACACTTTGGACCATCTCACAGCATCCTTCAGCAACAGATTGCTAGGCCTCAGAAGTACAAAGTTTGGCTGAATTGAAGGAATTCAAGTGGTACCTTCTCCTGCTCCTGCATGGTGTTTTCTTTTCTTTTTTTTTTTTTTTGTTTTGTTTTGGGGGGGACATAAATGCTTGTATTTTGATTTGCATATTTTAATGTAATTTCTGAATGTTTTCTTTAAGGGTTGACTCTTTTCCAAGGAACTAACTGCATCAGCTACTTGGCTGGTGGGCTTTGGTTCTGACCCTTGGCAGCCAATTTTAGAACTCAGTCTTTTGACCGTCTGGTTTTGAAAGTCCCATTGCTTCATACAAAGCATGACCAACTTCAGCTTCTTTACAAGACATACATATCATGTTCTCTCTCTATATATATAATATGTATACACAATATATACACGTTGTATTAATACAGTATGTATTTTCACACAGGCTAGCAGAAAACAAAGCTTTTGCAATCCAGCTTTTATCAAAGGGCATTTCACTTCCTCTCTGGCCTGTGATCTTCTCACCATGGGAAAAAAATGGTAGATTAAGTAGGTTGTTTCCATGTCAGACTTGCAGGAAAAGGCAAGTTTGGCCCACAGTAGGAGATGAGATGAAGAGCAGGATATGTGCTTGGGATGACCCCTCTGGTCAGAAGCAGCAGGGAGTTTCACTGTTAAAAGCAATTTGTCCAACCTAAGGTGGAGAAAAAGAGCTTCCCAACCATCCCTGGATGAAAAAAAAGTAAATTAATATACCGGCATTCGTATTTTCTCCACAGGTCTACACAGAGGAAAGGGCTGTAACAGGGCTGGCTGCTGCAGGCACTGGAATGGCATCCCATCGTCACACCTTGCCGCCTCAGAATTAAGCCAAACTCTGTGCTCTTGGCTTCCACGAGAAGTGGCTGACCATTCAGCTGGACATCACGCAAACAACCTGCATAAGGAAGGGGAGTGCACATCGGAATACGATGAGTTAGCAACTTCCCTACCTTCCTTGTCCCCAGCACATATGCAGGAGACCTTAAAGCATGCTGAAATGTAGAAAAAAATAACAGAACTTATAATGATCCTTAGATGATTTATCTGTTTTATTTTAGAAGAGCTATAGGACATATACCCATGGGCCCTACCCCCTCTGCAGACAATACTTCTCCAGAAGAGCTTGATTGTACCAATGTAACAATTTAACAGAGCTGTGCTATGTGCCAGAACAGCCCCCCTAAATTAATCCAGACTTAAAAGCTTAGAAGTGGAGCTGAATGAGAAGCAACATGCTGGAAAAAGCTGTCTTCTATTCAGTCACAGTCTCAAAGTCCTAGCATCGCCACCCCAGGAAACAGAGACAGCACCACTGGTTGCCTCCCACGTCTTTCTCGCCATTCCAGGATATATTGTGTCTGCTTCTTAAACCCATCCAAGGGGAAAAGTGATTAGAGATCACAGCACAGTTTCCCTATTTGACACGGGAAATAAAAATACAAAGTGCTACAGCAGATTTCACATCTTCACTAAGACCAGATACAATGGTAAATGGAGAGATGAACACTAGCTCTGACTTCCCTAGTAGATGAAGTGGGATTTCAGGGGCACAGTAGTCTGCGTGGGAGTTCTTACTTGTGTTTTAGACTCTCCAATGTACTCAAATATGGCACCTTTAGGTTGTAATTGCATTCTTTTTGAGAGTTCATCACATCACTTACCTTGGAAATCGCTTGCTGAATGACTGGGAGAGCGGTTTCCTAGCACAACACTTGCCCAATCCATTTCAAACCATCTGGTCGTGCCTAAGACGGAGGTCACTTCTTGATCACCCCCACCACTGTTAACACGCAGGGTAAATTCGTTGTTGTAGCGCTCCATGGACAGCAGAACCCACTGGCCATTATTTATACGTAATGACTTCATTCTCAGAGAGTGATTTTTGTCCCCCAAGCTGATGTTAACGCAAAAGAAACCTTCATCCACCTAAAAGACAATAAAGACCTTTAATAACAGAAATGCACTTGTGAGCAATATTGCACTGTCCTGCCTCAAAACCAAACCAAAAAAAAACAACACAGACCTGAGCTTTGAAAATTGAAATGTCACTCTTGCTTTTAAGGGTGTGAAAAAGTCTTTATTCACAGATTAAAATTACCAAAAGAAAACTTCAGGTCCAGGAATTATCAGCTTCTTTAAAGGCCACTCTCTCTTCTAACTCAGATGAGCCTTTTCATCGGTCTTCTCCCTGGTGACACCTATCTCTTGTCTTCTCAGCTGACCCTACCCTTAAAACTGGAATAATTAGCCTCTGTCTGGCTAATATAATCTAGACAGCTTTTTTTTTTAAAAGAAAAAAATATGTGGAGAGAAGTTTTATTGTCAGAGACAGATAAAAGCAAAGGGAAAAGACAAATGGGACAAAACAATCTTCTGGCTGTGCTTTATTTTCAAGAAGGACAACACAAAAAGATTAGTTGCCCTCATGTGGTGAATTCTTGTTCTTTATTACGTTAAAAATAGGTGTCCTTAATCAGAAACTGCAACTACATCTCCGGTTGGGATACTCCGTGACAAATGAAGAGGACTGAAGCAGAAGAGCTTTTGGGGTGCTCACCTCAAGCCGCATGTACCCGCTCCCATCTGCGGAGGCCAAGCTGAGCAGGGTGCTGCGGGAGATGCGGGTGCGCACCATCAGCCGGATCCGAGTGCTGCGAGTGCTGCGAGTGCTCCTCGGCTCGTAGTGGATCCAGCTGTCCCTTCCAAAAGCCCACTCTGGAAGAACTAAGCACAACACACCCACAAAAACAAGGAGGAAATCTCAGAACTAGCTGCTCCCTCAGATCTCCCCTGCTTGAGAATTAACCTGTTTTGAACATTAGAACTTTAGTTCTTAAGAAACTTTGACAATGTAGTGAAGCATAATGGAAAGCACTCATCTCACTCAAAACAGTTTAAATTAATAAATTAAATCCACATATATATGCACCCCCCTTGATTAAGGAAATTAAGAGAGAAAGAACAAACCAAGAATACAGAATTTAGGTAGCAAAGGGACAATTAGACATTCTGCTCATCACAGGCTACACATTCTACCCAATTATTCCTACACTGAGCCCAAAATCTTTTTTTTTTGTCTGTTTGTTTTTAAAACTGAAACATTTCTTCCAGTAAAGTAGTTGGAAATGATACGAAGACAAAAACAGTTATTTTCCCATCATCTTGGGGAATCCACTTGAGAGTCTTCCAGCAGAGACTTTGAAGGAGTTGTTTCCATTTTTGTGGAAATCAACTGCCACTAAACCCAGAGCCTGGTGCTTTTATGCAGCAGGTTCCCACTTCAGTCTTGTTACCTGACAGCAGTCCTAGGTCTCCTTGTTCTTGACACAGCCTAGTTGAAAAAAGAAATTTCTTCCAACCAAGTGAAGACATAATTCAAGTTTATGGCTATACAGGAAGAATGCCGAGTCACCAACATCTAAGCTGAGGTCAGAGCCACTTAAAAGTGCCAAAAAGTGGGTGGTGGGGCACTTAGTCTGGTTCCCAGGACATTAAACATCATATGATAGAGACGTAATTTCTGCATTCTCTTTCTCTCACTGTTTCTCTTATCTCATTTCTTTCCTAAAGTTAACTTTCTTTTCTCCTATAATTTATTGCCTCATATTATTCTTCCTACCCCACTGTTCTCTTTTGCTCAATCTCTCTGCAGCAACAGGCTCTAGCTGATGAGCAGGGATGGATTTTCTTGGGACACTGCAGTGATTCCTTACCCTATTTGTCTGCTCCTTGCTGTGAGTGTGGCTCTGCCATTTGTAAAGTATCAGCTCAACACCAGTATCTGCAGCCCAGAGTATTAGAAGAAACCGGAACCAATCGGAGTTTTCCTAATAAAAGCAGGATGTGACTTGTGGATTTGAAGTAATTAGTTTCTGAACGCTTGGTTTCTCACACAGTGGTGTGGGGTAGGAATCAATACAGTTGTCCCAAATAAGCAGCTGGGCTTATGAACCAGCATCCCAAGTTAATGCAAACCAGAATAAGACTTAAATATAGGCAGATGTTTATAAACCAGCATCATCTGTCTGCAGAACATTAATACAAGTAACTGAGCTATATTGACCACTTACGTGGTCATTATAAACACTTTAAACAATGAAGGCTCCAGGCCTAGAATGTGCCAATTGTGATTCCAGTCCTCACCACAGCAGACGAGCTTCCACTGTGTAATTTAATGTCACCTTTTAAGTCTTGTGTGGGAGATGGAGAAAGAAAGAAAGGGTCTGGATGCTTGCAGGGTGTTATTGTTCTGCATGCAAGATGGACAAGTAAGAGCATTCAGCTGAAAGGATATGTGCAATACACCACAAATTATGTCTATTAATCACAATGCATCGACTCATTGTTACCTAGCATGTGCTCCTTTCCAACTGATCACTGCTGCTCATCCTTTCCCATAGATCACTCAAATTAAGGGGTTGAGGGAGCAAATACTCCTCTCACACTACGCAAAGCCCCAGATGTAATGGGGCACTGGTACTGATAGCCTGTTACAACCAACCCCGTCATTCCTACCTGGTACCTAGAGGAATCAAGCAGACTCAGGGCAGGTAAAGTCCCAGTAAACACCTGTAACTTGTGTCTGCTTTCTGCTTCTGAGCAAAGGCTGCTGAAAGTATATGCAGGTCAGAGCCAACTTCAAGCATGTGTGCCCTGAACATGGCTGCGGGCAACTAGGAGCCCTTCACACATTAAAGGACTTACTTCTTAGATTTTTGAATTGTGCTAAAACTTTGTAATTTCTTACAATGTCTCTGAGGTTTTCATTACAGTCCCTTGCATGCTTTTGTTCTCTGATGCACATTTCATGCTGATTTTGCACAGGATAACACATTTGCTGGAGCTGGCCTCATGTTATGTCCCCACATGAACCCACCGCTGTGGTCTAAGGGCATTGCACAACCTTCAATTCATTCCAGTGGCAAAGAGAAATGTAATCATCCATTTTGTGGATAGAAAGTTGGACCTGAAGACTTGAGGGTCGTATCCCCAGGTTTTACAGATAGAACATATCAAGCTGGCACCTCATCGTTCTTAAGACCACTGCAAGATGACGAACAGCACCATATTCGTTAAACTAATTTTTTTGATCAGTATGGTCAGAGGAAGAAAGCACAATGTTTCATCTTTCACCACTAAGAGATAAGGTGTTGTGGTGAAAAAGGCAAACCAACCCATCTGACCCCTTGCCTCCACCACGAAGTAAAGCAGGTCTCATCAAGATCCTCATCTGTGTGACATTACCTTTATTCAACAACAGTTAGAAGGATATTTACATTGCTGCAGATCTAAATCATTCCCAGAAAGCAGCATGGTCTTATTAAGTTCCTCAGTTCAAAGTGGTGGCAAACAGAGCTGTGTCTTTGATGCTGTTCCCACAGATCCTTGCATTAATTTCTCCCTAGAACTTGCAGTACCTTTGTCACATGCTGGTCCAGTGTATCCTGGGGAGCAGTCACAGCGAAAGAAGTCCCAGCCACCAACACACTTGCCGTGGACACCACAGGAGGCCACCCCAGCGCTCTGACACATTTCATCCGTAAGGATGCACCCGGGAGCGCTGTTCAAGGACTCTGCAGGGTGCTCTAAATCATAGACCTAGGCAAGGACAAAGGCAAGCATCACATCAGGTGTCCACAGTTGACACCGGTAGATCCAAGATTGGTTTTAGCAGCCCTACCTTACTGTCAACAACGACGTTGCGAATGCAGCCAACAAACCCTTTGAAGCGCTTTTGTGAGGTGTGGTAAGGTAAAGTCTTCTTAACGCCCCCCAGCTGTAGGGGCTGGTGGCCACTGAAGAGCCTGCCCATGTTGGGGGGAAGACAGAGAAAGAAAGAATTAACAGAAAGAAAGAATACAATTTGGCTGAATTTTCTTTTCCTTCTCTCTCCTCCTTTTCCTTAGATCTTTTGAGCTATTATGTTTCCAGATTGCTTTTTGTTTGTTTGTTTGTTTTCCTTGTCTGTTTGGTTTTTACCTCCAAGTTTCCACAGTCTCTTCAGAGGCTTCACAGGCAGACAGATCCACTGGGGACATCTTCTTAACACCGTTGCCATCTCTAACTGAGATGTTTACGCAGTGGTCAAGAACCAGCTTCACTTTCTGGAGAAAGGTATTATTTAAAACAATTGCATCTGGAGACATGCGCACATTTTAATGACACATTTTCTTTCACTTAGCAAAAGGGGGATGTTAACTAGTGATTACATTGTAGGAGACTTTATTAAAATACTAAAACAGTTTTATACACTAATCTGGAGAGTTGGTGTATAACTAAGGAGCCATATAAAAGTCTGATTCTACCATGACCAGGCCAAATCTCTGACAGAGCAGAGAGAAGACAGGATTTTCTTGGAGTTTGCTGCCAAATCAGAACCCAAAGAGAAAAGGTAGCAGAGCAGTCAGACTGTCAGGTTTCCTGTCCCACATCCTGACATGCTCACTGCTTTCTATTCTGGGGAACAGAAAGGGGCAACCTAATAGATGGCTTCAACAGTGTTACATCAGCAAGAAGTTACCCTTTCACAAATGCATTTCTATCTTCTTTGTGAGTCACCTGGTGGGGCAGGGTTTCCCACTCCAAGAAATTAAGGATATTTCACTTCTTCAGCCCAGGATGCATCTCGTCCCCTGGATTATCACAAATCCAAGGTCTAAGCAATAGATCATTAATAGATCATTAATAATAATAGATAATAGATCATTAAGCAAAGAAAACAGCAGAGCCCATGTCAAAGTTGGGTCAGACTTCTCAAGGCCTTGTTCTGATTGACTGCCTTGAGACTATCTGAGCTGACAAACTTCAGTCCCTGCCATTGCAGTGATGGGATGATTGTTGAAAGAGCTCTACAGGCACAAAAAGGAGTTCTGAAGGGGTTCTAGATACAGGAATTAGTGCTTTGCCAGGATTGCCCATATTTACACTTGCCTTTCCATCATTTATAATTTTTATATTGTGCCAGCGGCGATCTGCAACATTAACTTTTTGGGACAGCTGCAGGAAAAGCTCGCCAGAGCCATGGCTCACAGTCAGTGATGGGACACCACCAGAGAGCTCTGCAGAGAAAAGACCGTTACTGGATAAGCACCCACCATGCTCCCAAATGCACCCACCTGGACCCTGTGTCACCCTCAAATTTTAGTCTGAGGACCTCTTTAGCCAATGGAGGGAACTTAGTTTTAAAATGTCCAGCTTCTAACACAGTGACAGGACACAAACTGGGCACAGTGGCAAATTGGTCTGCATTCTCCTTACTCCCCAAAAGTAACTTTCTGAACCTTTTTATTTTTTAAATAAAAAAAAGCCACCAATGCTATTAACCGCAAGTAATTCCCGTTCACACAAACACACAGAACAAGTACCCATGAAGCTACCAACCCAACGCCATGAAGTCTTTCATCTCGCCAGGCTGTCCTCGTGCTACTGGTCCCTGGTACAACAGAAGGCCATCGGGGACTTCGGTGATAAATTCCAAGGAGATGCGGCTCTCAAAGCAAGGCTTGAGAGGAGGAAACCAGGCATAACCATGGCCTCTGAAGCTGTGTTTTGTCTGCTGGCAGTCTGGTCCGTGGAAATTAGGAGAGCATTTGCATCTATTAAAAATAAAAATTAAGAAAAAAAAATCCACCATGCAAGCAGAACTGGCTAAGGGCTCATCCCACAGCAGGACTCTCCACTCTGATCAAAGGAGCCTCCGATGCCTTGGCCATGGTGACAGTTAAATAAGCACTAGCAACATTTCCATTATAAAATGTCCTCCGTTTACTTGTTAGTACAAACACAATTTATCCTTAGATCTGAATCATATAAGGTAAGATTAACTGCCTAATATTAGGCAAGAAAAATTCTGTGAGTAAATGAAGGACCCTTCCTAAAAGACCACTCACAAAACCGCTGAAAATGGAGCAGAAGAAGTAAAGGAGCCTCAGAACTGAGCAGATAATATGTGGCAGAGCTCTACCAAGTACAACAGTATATGTGGGCAGCAAGACGTCTACCTGATTATACCTGAGCAGCAGTGTCAGGCTCAGGTCTTCACTGTGAGCAGGGCTTCTGCAGCTTCAGTCTGAGTCCTACCTCCCCTGTCAAGGCTCTTCAGAAGAGGCTGGCTAGTTGTTTCTATGTTCCTATGCTGGGACAACCATTTTTAAGCAAACATCCTTAAGGTTTCCCTTCTGGAAGGGTACTAGGTTCATTCTGAGCTAGCACAGTCCCACTGCTTTTTTCATCTTCATGCTATTTTCTCTACGAGATGTAATTTTTGGAGAAAAAAAATGAGGCAAGGAACATGGGGAAGACATTATTAAGTGACATGATTAAAATGTTTAATAACATTGAGGTAGGCTGCACAAAACAAAGACATTTTGCAGGGTGACATTAAAGGAACCATGACTGCCTGCAAAATTCCCACGGTTTTCCTGGAGACTATGACAAACCGAAGTACCTATTTGAAAACAGAGGTTTATTTTCAGGACCTGTGTGAAGTACAACAGTCAGGCCTGCCACAGTGAGAAGCCATGCAGTGACATCTCCCCAAGCTTCCTGTCCTCCTCCCCACAGACTGAGCGGAAGCACTCTGCCTGCACCCCAGCAAAGCCCCACCAACCTGTAGCCCAAATCAGTATCCACACACGTGCCACCGTTGAGACAAGGGTTCGCCTGGTATGAGGAGCAGGAGAGATGGGGACTCTCCCGAGCTGCACAGCCACACAGGGCACTGCTCAGGACCGTCACAGACACCAGCGAAACACTTCCAGCTGTGGTTATCGCTGGCACATGACTCTGCTCATACTTGCTGATGCATCCGCTGCTATGAGTGCAGTTTGCAGTCACACATTCATCGATGCCAATCTGGGTGATATTTATGTCCAAGATGTTTTCCAGCTGTGGAGAACAATTAGTTGCATTCATCTGACTTTTCCACTAAGGGGAAGCTCACAAATGACAGACGTGAAAAGCCCAAGTCTTATTTATTCTCAAAACTGGTTGCTGTGCCATTTCCTTTCAACATCTACCTCACTCTGTCCAGCCAAAGGCAGTTCAGCCTGGTATCTGTTAAGGCAAAAGCCTTGTTATATAAAGTCATTTATAGTGTGAGAGAGCATTTAGAAGACTTTTTTGTCCTGTTGTCATATTCATCATAAATTGAGTGTGCAAATTTATTCACTCATAGTTCTGACGGATTATTTACATAGAATCTGAATTGAACTTTCAATTTGGACTTGTGCCTTAATATTGAGAAGGGTGAACTGGCCTTGGCAATGAAAAAGTACCTTTTCTGGCAACAGTGAGTTATTACTGCAGCACTGATTATAAACATAGCTACTTTATTGGATTTTAAATGCACATTTCCAACCTGTTTCTCTGCTGGGTAATGGTTATTTTACTGCTTTGTCCTCTTAACTCAGAAAACTGGAACTGTTGAATGAACACAGGTTTCTGAGCTTCAGCTACAGACCATTTCTATGTAGGATAATATAAACTGAAATGTTAAGACCCCCTGTACAAAGGTAACAGCCAAACACATCCGTTATATAGGATTTTACAGTCTCGGCAATAGGAAAAACATGTTTACATTCCTAAAAGTTTGCTCATTGTGTTTGGGTGACTCAATATGTATTTATAGGCTGGCTTTTAAAGCATTCATATTTGAAACTTTAAATATAAATGTTAAAGGACTATTTGACTTTACTGATTAAAATTATCCATTTTGCTCACACATTATTTCCTTTGTCATTCTAAATATGCACATTCACTAGGCCGTGGATATTATCTGAGCAGACACAATGGGAAGATGCTGCGGTTTCATACATAGCATATACACACTTACCCATGCTCTGGAGGCTGCTACGTTGCCATTAAGTTTTTCTGCTTTATAATAGGGTGGACCATAAACTGCAAACCAAACATCAACACCTTGGGTTTGACTCGGGCTATTTAACACACTGAAAATGTGTACGTTTTCAGGTGGGGAAGACATGATTTCTGAAAGCAGCTTCTTCATCTGGTTGTATTTACTCTCCTTTTCGGGGGATTGGGATATGAACTCCTCTGGAGTGATACCTGTAATAGAATTTAAAAACCTGACAAACATTTATCTTGCAACTGTTGTAGCAATAAAAGAGGGACAGAACAAATATTAAGGCTGCAGAAAATGCACTCAACTGCAAATTTATGAGTGTTTTCATTTTTAGGCTCTGAAATTTTCCGTGCTGGCTTCTGCTTAGGTTTTGTGTAATGAAGCCTTTTTGATTCTTATTCATTTCTACTTTTTTTCATTCTTTTAAATCAGAAACATGGTTAAGATTTTATTTTTTCACAAAGATTGAAACAATCTGGTGAATTTCAGGGAGCCAGTTGTTCAAATAAGCATTTTTTTCTGAGACATAAATTGCTGTTTTGTTGAAAAGCTGGTGTAGAAATCTTGTATATTTTCTTCAGCATGAGACAAGCGTTTCTTGCTGACTTTTCTCCAGAGATGTGCCTTACATGCAGTGAGGACATGTCAGAGGACCGTGCAAATGAAGATGCATTTTCAAACCCTTATCTATCAAGCCATTAGCTCCTATGTTTAAGAGCATTAGAATTCTAAGTAACACAGTAGTGGCGTTAAAGAGGTAGAGTCCAGTATTACGATTCCAAAATACTTCATCACCTTGCTTACCTTTTATTCGTATAGAACCAGCATTATGCAGGGCATCATCTTTGATCTCCTTCACTGTAACCTTTACGGTTGAGACAACGTCTGGCCAGACTCCGTCAATGACTCTAACTCTTATGTTGTATGTTCCTGGTGGGGTTCCTTCTTTAATAGTCAGCAAACCTGAGTTATCATTAAGGATAAAGTACCTGTAATAAGAGTTAAGCCAAGGAACAAGCTATGAGAAGTTAAAGAGCTAAGAAGTAATTATTATCACTGATAGTTCCTCTGATCCACTTTGTTTTGGGAAAGCTACCAAAACCAGCAGATGTGGTCCCTCATGCAGGGACAGTGCAGAACAGAACATTTTTACATTGCCCACTGGTTCCTAATGACTCTCCACCAGTATATTGAGAAGGTTTCTTCCTGCTTCTACACCACAGAAAACTTACAGGGAGACTCTACTACAGGCATAACTTTGGAAACCACGTGAACTCCTAGTTCAGATACATTCATCAAGAGTGACACAGCAGGCACAACCCACCTCTGAACGGCAAGTGTACATCTCAGCCCTGCTCATAATCCAGACACTGTGGTGGGAACACCACAGCGTTCCCACAATACACTTAACATTTTAAAAACAGTGGTAACACTGAAATATCAAGTTCCAGGAGCTTGGAGGAAAGAGGATGGAAGTCAGTGGGTATTTTTTCTGTAGTGGGTCATTGATATTTTTTATGGATATAACTATAAATGGGGAATTGTGAATGGTGTCCTAGAGGATAGGGCACTCTATCAGGCAACAGCAATTGTTGGTGCTCGAACGAGTCCAGAGAAGGGCAACGAAGCTGGTGAGGGGTCTGGAGAACAAGTCTTACAAGGAACGGCTGAGGGAGCTGGGGTTGTTTAGCCTGGAGGCTCAGGGGTGACATTATTGCACTCTACAGATACCTTAAAGGAGGCTGTAGCGAGGTGGGGGTTGGTATATTCTCCCACATGCCTTGTGACAGGACGAGGGGGAATGGGCTAAAGTTGTGCCAGGGGAGATTTAGGTTGGATATTAAGAAGAACTTCTTTACGGAAAGGGTTGTTAGTCACTGGAATAGGCTGCCCAGGGAAGTGGTTGAGCCATCCCTGGAGGTCTTTTTTAAAGACATTTAGATGTAGAGCTCAGGGATATGGTTTAGTGGTTTAATGGAGGACTTGTTAGTGTTAGAGGTCAAAGGTTGGACTAGGTGATCTTGGAAGTCTCTTCCAACCTAGATGATTCTGTGATTATGTGAAAAGGATCAGTTTAGCATTCAGCATTATTTACTGTCATGTCACTCGCAGAAGGGTTTTTTGAGAGCTATGCACAAGCATCTAACCAACAACATGCTTTTGCACACTTGTTTTCAGAAAGAGACAGTTTAAATACATTCTGTGTTTTAGTATCCAGGTAAATTTCCCACACATTTCACCCAAATTCAATTTTTCTCTCTAAATACCTTGATGTTTTTCCTTCAAATTGGTAGATTTTGCGATCCCAATCATCATTATCAGGAGCACGGACTTGGCCCAGGATAGTCATGGGTAGGATACCTAAAACAACATAACAGGTAAGTGGCGTAGTCAGAACAATGCCATTACACAAACAGGTCAGCCACTCAAGTTTTACTTGTTTTCCTTAAACCTAAAACCTCTACAGAAATAGTTGTGATGATTCTTTACAGAAGATGTGCACCAATTTTTAAACACCACACGCAGTCCTGTGTGGGTAATAATGGGTGTTTGCTGCATGGCTGCCCAGATTAAACTCAAGCAGCATGGAAAAGCAGTCAGGAAGGAAAAAGCTAGCCACCTCTGAAGAAAGATATAAAAGAGATTCAGAAACAATGCCAGAATAATTCTTCCCATTATTTTAGCTGCTGTGCCCAACCAACTTACAGAGTGGTTTAGACAGGGGTTGGGGTTTGGCAGAACAGCCAAAATATTGACTGGATGACAAAGGGCAAAAAACAATAGCAATGTGGAGGGAATTAGAGCAAGATAGAGAGGATGTCCAAAATACAGTAACCAGGCTTATTTGGAGTAGGTGGTGAGACTTTGGGGTGACAGGGAAAGCAGCATGTATTTCTGCCGTTTTTAAATCCTCTAAGAAAAACTCACAAATAAGTGTTGTTGTTTGTTTGATTTTAACCAAAAGCTATTTCTGAAGGAAAGATCCACAGGTATCTGAATTTGTATATCTACTGAGTAAAGAGTCAAGGATACACAAAGAGCAAAAGCTGTGGGATTTCACCTTGTGAAAGGAAACAGCACAAACCCTTACATCAGAGGGCTGCATGCAACAAGGAGAGAAAACTGTACGTGTCCTGCAGCTGGGACAACATTCATTGATACTTTGCTGTATGCGGGATGCCCTGGTGTTTGACTCCTATATCATATGAATGTAACACACAACACACTGGTGGCCTTCTGATTCTGTTTCACCTTAAAAACATGTAGTATTCCCTCCCAAAAATTAGTAGGACAGATGACTTCAACCTTCAAAAAGCAACTAAAAGAGAATTCAGACTTAATAAAAAGAGTTTCATCAGCAAAAAGCAAGGTCTGAACTTCAGAGTGAGCAGAAAACAGGCAGAACATTTTGATACAAATAGATGGTCAACAGCATCTATACAGAAGTAGTTTCTAGTGCCCCACAATAGATATGCTATTTAACGTGCTATTGAACCACAGGCTACATGTCAAAGAAGTATAGGAGGAAGAAATGACCTGAGCCTACATGGATGAAAGCAACCTAAAAGCTTTTTACCTGTGTGGTTTAATGTGCTGTTGGGCATATTATGTAGGGCACCAGCTCACAAGAGAACTGCTAGCTAATTGCTAAAGCAAGGAGGGAAAGGTGACCTCTCTTACTGCTGCAGCCAGTGTTCACAGAAAATCCCCCCATAACGGCGTTTGTCAGCTGAAGGCTGATATGAATGTCTCAGGCAATTTACATGAGTTCAAGTTAAGAATATTCACTGATACCTAATTGACTGTTCAATTCAGTCTGTGCAGGGATCAAGGATCTCCGAGTAATTCGGATTCAGCACAGCAACATTCTGAATTCTGTTCTTTTCTTTTCCCTGGAATGTTAACTTTGCTGGAAAACTGCATCTGAAAGCAAGGGACCATTACTCTAGTTTGGCAGAAACATGCACAGAATAGCAGGTGGCTACCCTCTTAATTCAAGGCTGTCTCAGCTTCTTCCACAAACCAAGTGGCCCAGAGTCCTTTGCCTTGCACACCTACTGTTCTTTGCGTGGGCTTGAGCAAACTTCAGCAGCACTTCTACTGAGATCTTAACTTATGTGGAAGAGGCCAGAGTCTTCTTGTGAATCCCACAGCTGCTCCTTTGGCCTCACTGTAACACCTGGAAGCAAGCATCAGAGAGTGCCTTACCATCGTAGCTGTAGATGAGGCACTCCATATAACCTGCAGAATGCGGGTGGTCGTTCTGGTCCCCGATATTCACAGTTAATGTGCTGGTGGAGCTCATCGGTGGAATCCCGCTGTCTGTGATCAGGATGGGCAGATAGAAGACCTTGTGCATTTCCCTGTCGAAGGTACGCAGTGCAGTGAGCTGGGCGCTTCCATTATGGAAATCCTGCAAGTGGAAGTTATCCAGACTATCGGAACTGCTGAGTAAACAAAAGGAGAAGGGTGCTCCATTGGCAGCAGTGTCTCGGTCCTTAGCATAGAGCAAAGCAGACGTCTCGTTCATTTGGACTACCTGAGGAGAAGCTGTGTTTTCCCAGACCACTGGGTTATAATGAGCCTCAAACTCTGGCCCATTGTCATTCACATCCTGCAGAGTCACTAAAACAGTGGCACTGCCTGCCAGAGGGGGCTGCCCCATATCTGTGGCAATAACGATGAGCTGGTATTGTGTCACTGCCTCATAATCCAGCAGTCCTGCAACTACCACCCAGCCATCACTAGCCACAGAGAACTGGCCACCTGGGTCAGACTTGTTCAGCAGGTGGAAAGAAAACCTTCCATTCAGGCCAGAATCCAAGTCAACAGCAGAAACCTGAACAACTTTGGTGCCTACAGGCACGTCTTCCCCCAGAGCAGCCACTTCATAGAACTGGGGGTAGAAGACTGGGGCATGGTCGTTGGCATCCTCCACGTAGATCACGCAGTGAGCAATGCTGAAGAAATCCATGTCCTCTGCTTTTAGAGTCAAATTGAACACCCTCTCGTGAGGCTTCTCAAAGTCAAGCCGCTTTCGCAGCCGGACGAACCCGCAGTTGTTGACTTTATCTGTCTCCATGGAGAACTTGCGGTCATTGTCGCCGTCGAGGATGCTGAATGTCACCATGGCATTTTCCCCCTCGTCCCTGTCCGTAGCAGACACCACTGCAACCTCGGTGTTAATGCTTGCATTCTCGGAGACGAATGCTGTGTAGATTTTTTGCAGGAAGACTGGAGCATGGTCGTTCACATCAGTCACCAAAATAGTGGCAGTGCCTGTCCCGGTGAGCCCTCCTCCGTCTTTGGCCTCCACCACCAGTAGGTACCTGTCTTCCTTCTCCCGGTCCAGGGAGCCAAGCATGGTATAGATGGTGCCGCTAACTGAGTCAACTGAGAACAAGCTCAGGTTAATTTCATTTTGGACATTCTGAACGATTCTGTAGGTTAGTACAGCATTTGTGCCAGCTTTTGGGTCATCGAAGTCCACTGCGGTCATCTCCATAACAGCCGTGTCTGCCGGGGAATCCTCAGGGATGTGACCCATGAAACAACCATCCGAGACACAGAGGAAAAGGGGCGCGTTGTCATTCACGTCCCTCACTTCTATGATAACATCTGCGAAGCCAGTCAGTCCCTCTCCGCTCTCATCTGTTGCAAGAACGAGGAAGCGCCACGTTGATCGCTTCTCGCGGTCCAACCTTCTGTTTGTGCTGATCTCGCCCGTGTTCTCGTTGATGCTGAATTCGCTACCGGCCCCCTGCCCGTGCAGGGAATAGCTAATGGCATTTTGATCAGCTGCTTGGTCGGGGTCTGTTGCAGAAACCTAGAACAAGCCACAGCAGGGAAGTGTTTATGCAACGGAAACCAGGAAAATGCTGTTCTTTTATTGATGTCAGTTGGTATTGTGCAGACTACAAAAATAGCATGAAATTTAACAACAAACATCTCTTGGTTTCAGTCACTCAGGTCAAGTACTCTTTCAATAAACATCAATGCACAGCCTAGAGAAACAAAAAGATCATTTTTAGACAGGCTAATATATTCTTCTTCCCATTATATTTTGGGAAGAGGAAATAACTCCAGAAAGAAGCAAGTGGGAATAATCATAACAGATCTGATGAGCATATGCTTCTTATGAAACTCTTCAGAGCTGTAATACAAAGACAAATAGGGACTTTCTCTCAGAGTGAACCGAATGCTGTGGGAACAGGGTGGCCATATATTCAAGCTGATTATCAGCATGGGAAAGAGAACTCCCAGCTCCACAGTCAAAGAACATCCCCTGATTATTTTTATTTGGTAGTGTAAGTGTAGCCAAAGAGTCTGTGAACTTAAACACATGAAGTACAGATGCTAACCACACTGTTCATATACAGTTCCTCAAATGCACTTTCCCTTGCTTTATAGAGGAAAGCTAATTATTATTGTTCAACATTTCTTTTGGTCAAGGGAGCAAGTCCATTACACAAATTCAGCCAAGTTCTCTTTATTCTCTTCTTCACTGAAAGTTACTAGCTAAATTCTAATCCCAGGGCTTAACCCGTCTGATGATACTGTCTCCTTGGATTTGTGTGCATGGATGGGACTGAGACATTCTGTGTGTGTTGGTGGCTCAAATCCTGGGGAAAAAAACAAACAAACAAACAAAAAGTTTTTGCTCTGCTGCATGAAAAGTGCTTTACCTTTAGAACAAATGCAGGCAGATCTGTGAGTTCCTCCAGGACGCTGCCATAATACTCATTCTCAGTGAAGACTGGTGCTTCATCGTTCTTATTCACAACATTGATGATGATAAGAGTGTGGTTTTCCCATTTTCCATCAGATGCTACAAGCCGGAGTTCGTAACGTTGTTCTTGTTCATAATCCAGTGACTGAACGATGAAGACAGTTCCAACCTCGGGTTCCACATCAAAAACTCCTTCCGCGTTTCCTGATGTGATCTGGTACCTGAGTTTGGCATTTGGACCTACAAGAGAAAGCAAATCACCACAGCCTGCACGCTCCCTAAATGCTCAATTCAGTTCTACATGGTGGACATGTATCCAAGAGCAACCTTATTCAACAAGAACAGAGCAGGCTGTTACAATGTGTGTAGGAGATAAAACATAAATACGTATACAAACAGAATGAGCCATATATGTAATTTGATGGGTTTGTTTATGGTAGATGGGGCATAGGGTCTGCATTTTTATCCACAAATATAATTTGTGGTCACAGACAAGTCCCTGTTTATTGGTAATGAGGGAACCATGTGCCTCTAATTTATGTATTGTGCATTCACTTACCAACAATAAAAAAGTAACATACTATTAAAATATTAAAAGCTATTTTTGCTTCACGTTTCCTAAACCTCCCTTTTCAGATGCCAACACTCCTTAACTTTTTTTTTCTTTTTTTACCACTGGATGGTGCTAAAATACAACACCATCGCTCTACTTTAAGAGAATCAATCTGAGCAGAACATTCTGCCTGTACAATAGTAGTTGTTTGCTGCAAAATGTTTAGGAATAAAAAAGAAAATCATTTGGTGCTTCAGGTTTTCTTCTCTATTCACTTCTACAAATCTTTAAAGTGCTCAGTTATCTCCTGAATGCAGAAATTTGGTTGCCCAAGAGGGAAGTAACCCTATGTACAACATGCAGGAATACTAAGAGGACTTACAGAGAAAGACATGGAGGGCAGGTCAGCTCACCTTCATCTTGATCATTTGCTGTTGCTGTCACAACAGGACTTCCAACGTCTCTGTCCTCATCTATGCTGATCTCATACACCGACTGAGGAAATGCTGGGGCGTTGTCATTCACATCACTGACAAAAATCCTTACGTAGGCTGTGTCTAAGGAGATGCAAGATGAACATGTAAACTAAAAATGGCCGGGGTGGAACACCTTATGATATTCTAGAGAGCTGACACATCCCCAAGTCTAGAAAAGTTAAGGAATTCAGTCTCTGAAGTCTTTTACCCAATATATAATTCATTACTGGTTTTACCTGTGTTGGGCTGCCCATGGACACCAGGTCTAGCAGATTCTGTAGAGTCCTGAGACTGAACTTCAATCAAGTAAGAGGCTCTTTTCTCTCTGTCAAAAGATGCATGTGTGGAAATAATTCCTGTCTTGCGCTCAATGGTGAAGAACCTGTAGTCCTCACTAGCATCTTTCAATATAAAGTAGTGAACCTAAAAGGTAAATAGTTAAGGGAGATTGCATTTTCCACTTTCATTTGTATGGCTGAGTGTTGCGACTTCTCTCCCTTCCCCAGTAGCCTCCTGGGTCCCTCCAAAAGATGGCAACACTCTTAGGAAGGAAGTTGGTCTGGACAGAATTTTTGAAGTTGTTTGCCCATTTCAAAAATAAAAACAAACAAACAGAATTCTCTAACAGAAGAACAGCTGTACCAGTTGCATCAAAGCCCATCAAACCAGTATCTCATCTCCAACTGTCCTCAGTAGAAGACAGCTTAAAAAGATCATGAATAGCAGAAATACAGAGAAAGTGGGGAATGATACCTTCCCTGGTGCCTCCGCAGCTTCTAGCAACCCACCGTGCTTCTGACAGCAAAGAGGTAGGGCTAACTGATAGAACAGTTTGGGTCCTGTTCAACAGGTTATTCTGCCTCATCACCCCACCACCTCAAAAAAGAAAACACTCAAATATGAACAAATCAAAATCTTCACTGATGAAAGCTGTCCATTTTTTCCCCTTTAGCAAAGGTTTGGCTTCTTCCTTTGAAAAAAAAAAAGAAACATTTCCACCCCAAGTCATGCATAGAGTAGAGCCAGGCACAGCTTCACCACACAGGTTACTCCATAGGAGCTGCAAAATTAGTTACAAACCATCAGATCTCTACCAGCCAGAATTCTTTCCCAGAAGATTGTATAGTATTTTTGGAAAAGGCTCAGGAAAATGCACTGAAAATGCATGTTTCCTTCGTAACACTGCTTTATTCTAGGGCTGGGTCACTGCGACAGTGATGGCCAAATGTGACAGTGAGGTTCCCTGTCATCTGCTGACTATGCATTCTCACTGATTACTATACTAAAACTTGCCTACTGGGACGAAAAGAATTGGATGTGAGGTCAAACCTCTCCATGTAGACCAGAATCCAAGTCTGTAGCTAAAACCTGAACCACAGATGTGCCAACATCAGCTCCTTCTGGCACAGACACCTCGTAGTTGGAAGACATGAAGAATGGCACGTTATCGTTGACATCTGCAAAAGAAGATGATTGGGACCACGGTGAGAAAATGTTTGAAGACTTAGAACAACATCTTCATTTATTCTATTTTTTCCCCACAGATTTTGCTTAGAGATTTTTTTTGCTTGTCATTTTGTTCATAGAAAGAACTCACATGTTCATAGTAAGAAGCAATCCTGCTTTTGCTCTTCCCATTTTCATGGCAGCTGTCAGAAAGCATTTTACAGACATTGAGCAATTTCTGGGAGAGAGTGGCCTAATCTCAGATAAGATACTAGCTAACAATATGACCAGCAGTCTTACTATAATAAATCCATGAATGCCAGGACCAGGAGGCCTTTTGTTCCCAGTCTGTAAAGAGCTGGTTATCTACTGAAACCTACAGCAGAACCACTCAGAGTAGCTAATTTCAGCATTTTATTATGTGTTGATTGACATACAAAGAAAATTAAAATTGCAGAGTCTAGTGTTGACAAAGGAGGTGTGTCAGACAGTCTTTCTTGGTCTGTGCAGTGCAAAACAGCCAGAGTTGTGTTAGGCTTTAGGATCTAATGTTTATTTAGGCAGGCAGCTGTACATTGGCCTCCCCTCACCTAAGCACTGGCTGATGTTCACTGGAGCAATGCTGATCTTCTCTCTCTTGTCATCTTGACCTAAGCAGTGGGATGCTCCCTCCCACCAGCTGCCTCATGTGCTGACAATGCTAGTTTTGTGGCTCTGTCAGAAAACTGACTTTCTGGAGAAAAGGGGGCTGGGTGAGCTAACAAACTGCAGCAGCTAATCACTGGATCCAGTGCAGGAGGAGTGGCAAGGAGCCTGGAGAAAAGAAAGGGCTGCTCTGAAAGTGGTCATCTGCAGCCAGATCATATTGGACCAGATTGGATTGTGGCAATGCAAGGCCGCGTAATGTTATAAATGTTACACATAAAGACCACAGTGCTGGTCTTGCTTTTCTTCCTTGCCTGACCCTTGGAGAGAGCTAAACTGGAGAAGATATGTTCAGTAATTTGATGGGCCAACCTTTGATGCATTTGCTCCCTACAAGTGTTGTGTAAGAAGAGGTGAGCACAAGAGGTGGGCCGGGGAGCTATGCCACACTGACTTGGTCATCCCCCTGCTCAACCGTGATGAATCTGACTGGTGCTACTCTTTGTAAGAGAATTACACCCAGAAATGTTACATATTCCCTGAACCTTTTTGCGTTTTCCCCTAACAGCCACATATTAAGAAGCATTTTTTCTTGTGAGTAAAACAAAGTTTCTAATAAATTCTGCTAACAATAACTGCTCTGTCTGAAAAATATTCTTGGACAGGGTCCACAATCTACAGTGAGGCTCAGGCCCTGTCTTTAAGCACCCCTGCCTCACAGAAGGGTTTTTGCGTTAGTGGACTGTGGAAGACAAGACAACACTGTGATAAAGTGAAGCCAAAGCGTTAGATTCCTATTCAAATTACCACTTAGATCTTTCATTTCCATGGTGGTGACAGAGACGAATGTTTTTGCCGAAGACTTCACTTACTCTTATTTTCATCCTAAATGACTACAACATATTAAAAGTAATTCCACTAATGCTTCAAAAGGCAGAGATTAAATTTGGACTTAGTTTTATGTGGTTCTACAGGAGCAGAGCCTTACAAAGAGGTTTCACTGGAAGGTGGGTTAGGTCAAATCTCAGAAAATTCTACCTGTTGTAAGAACATTTTCATTTCCATTTCTACAGTTTTTACCTCAATGTTAAATAGAGAATTCTGAACATAACAACAACAAAAAACTAAACATATCAACCACAAAAACAAGCTATCGGTACTTTTTCTCTTTCAATAGCACAGAATATTTCCATGATACATATCTCCTCTCAATTGCTTGGGGACATTTACTAGATTTCTGCTATTAAAAAGAAATCTTTCTATTTGTGCTTATAAAAGCAGGTACTAGCTTTGTGTAAA
This sequence comes from Heteronetta atricapilla, assembly GCA_011075105.1. Classification (NCBI taxonomy): domain Eukaryota; kingdom Metazoa; phylum Chordata; class Aves; order Anseriformes; family Anatidae; genus Heteronetta; species Heteronetta atricapilla. The sequence goes on along the minus strand of CM021732.1, from coordinate 134,723,884 downwards.
CATTCACACAGCACATTTTGACGTTGTCACATTTCCACGTTTCTTAGTTACACTTAGAAACTGTCTCAAATAGACTTTTTAGTGACCATACAACTTCTTTTTACAGCACAGAAATGCACCAAGAGTTTAGAAGTGTTTTGTAATTTCATGGATGTTACCTTAATTCATGGTGTTACAGTAAAAATAACAACAATACTGCTCTGAATGAGCTGTTCTAACAACAGCAGGCCTTACCTGTTACATTAACACAAACACTGGTGAAGGAAGCTAGAGGCATCATTGCTACGTTTTGTGCCCGGACTCTCAGGGTGAAGAACTTGGTTGTCTCAAAGTCAAGTGGTTCAGCGACCAGAAGAGAAGCAGATCCATCGGCTCTGTTTGGCTTCAGGTAGAAACGAACTGGCATGTTTGCCTCTGGAACTTGACCCTCCTCCAGGTTATACGTAACCCTGGGATCACCAAGAGGGGATGTGGCTTTGATGGTCTGAAGGAGAAAAGAGCCACCACATATGGTGATGAAGAGTAGGGTTGCCAGTGCGCAGTGCTCAGTTTGATGGGGAGAACAGTGCATGCATGGCTTCAATAACAGACAAGAAACAAACAGTTTACTTCCATTCTGAAAAGCTGAGTTTCCTTGCACAACATTTAGGCTTGCTGCAGCTCTTTAACTGACAGCAACTTTACCTGCCTGTAACATTTGGCCTGGAGAAGAGAAGGCCCCAGGGAGACCTTAGAGCGGCCTTCCAGTGCCTAAAGGTGGCTACAGGAAAGCTGGGAGAGACTATGTGTCAGGGGGTACAGTGACAGGACAAAGGAGAATGGCTTTAAATTAAAAGAGGGGAGAGTTATATAAGATATTAGAAAGAAATTATTCACTCAGAGGGTGGCAAGGCACTGGCACAGGCTGCCCAGAGAAGCTGTGGATGCCCCATCCCTGGAGGGGCTCAAGGCCAGGCTGGATGGGGCTTTGGGCAACCTGATCTGGTGGGAGGTGTTCCTGCCCGTGGCAGGGGGATAGAACTGGGTTGGCTTTAAGGTCCCCTCCAACCCAAACCATTCCGGGATTCTGTGATTCCAACATACCACTATCCTGGTGTCACGGATGGTGTTTTCAGGGATGGTTACCCAGTATCTGCTCCGCTCCCAGCGGGGCGGCTGGCTGAGTGCGCTGGTGATGGTTACAGTCAGCTCCACAGTGCTGCTTCTGTTGCCTCCATCTGATGCTACAACATAGCAACTAATGCGAGTTGCCTATGAAACAAAGAAGATCGAGGATATTTGCAAAGCATTTTGTACAAATGAAGAGACTGCATTGAACCCTCTGCGATGGTTGTGAAGGGTTGGGGCTGCTCAGTTCCAGCAGGCAGTGACATTACCTGGGAGATCAGGCGGTTCACATACACCCAGCCCGTGCTGGGGTTGATCTGGAAGTACTCCACTTGATGCTCTAACATTGAATAGGTGATGGCCGCGTTCACACCTTGGTCACTGTCATGAGCTGCAATGCGGAGGAAACTTGTTCCCACAGGAGTGTCTTCGCTGAGGAAATCTTTGAGAAGACAAAGGTATTGTCAGCAGGTCTTGTCGTGATTTACTGAGCTGTGTAACAGAAGTACTCCTGCACATAACAATCAATAAGCATGAGAGGGATCTTCACAGGTCAGTGCCAACCATACAGCACAGTGATGCCCTTTAGATTACTCATATTTCAGGTTTTAGTGGTAATCTGGAAGAGACTGAGGACGTGGTCCTCCATGTGCCACTTCCTCGCTGAAACTAGCATTTCAGAGCAGTAAATTTCACAGCAAAGCCAGGTTTTATCACTGCTTTCTCAATCAGGGTAACACATAAAACCTCATAATTCCCATCATAGGAGATTAAACATTTCTGTAGCAAGGCAGGTTATGAAGTATTGTCACTAACAGGGTGTCTAGAGTCTTCTTTCTTTCTTTCATCTTCTCCTTCCATGCCAGGTTGTTAAGCAAGCTGCTGGTGAAGCAGGTTTGATGTTTCCCAGCTAAGATCTTTGCTTAAAGCCTTTCTCGGCTGGCTGTGCCTGGGGGTACACCCCTAGCTCCCCTGCAAGACCAGCAGTGCTGCCCAGCCACCTTCTCACCTTCTCGAAAACCACAATTTTGACAAGAGAGGTTATGCTCATCAGGAAATGGCTAAGTAATTGCTGGCACTTATTTATCTTTTGGTGCAAGCCATACATGACCACGTCAGCCCCAAGTCCCCGCTAGCCTCTATCAGGGCAGAGCTGGGGACTGTCACCCTGACCATTGTCACCTCTGCGACAATGCCTGGCATCACGAGGGGTTCTGTACCATCAGGATCAATGCTGAATGCTAGCGACAGCATCCCCACAGGGAGGCAAGAGGTGATCACAGAGCATAAAGCCTTGGGTCCTGCGGTCTCACTCTGTTTCCAGCAATCTACCTGCAACAGAGGTTGTGTCTTTGTGCCAATGGTCCTAGACAGACCAGTCCTTCACTGAACCTACTTTTAGAGCTGTCACCTAAAAATCTGCCAGCAAAAAGCTGCACAGTTGAAATAGCCAGTGCCCAGAGGAGTAATTCATTTTGTCTTCCTGATTCCTAGCAAGGATGCCAACAAAATCATGAGAAATAGTGACCAGTTCTACTACAGCATTTTTGAGGTGGGAAAATAAGCATTTCACACTATTTATAAAGTGGTCTGCTCATGTCTTCTGTTTTTTTCTCCCTTAATATCTACAATCTGTGGCAACAGGGCAGTAAAACTGCAAACCACCACAACTCCATGAACACAAAGTTGAGCTTTAATTAGCTTCTCTTATTCCCATGACATTTAATTGGCCTATGATTCATGTCCCTGGTATGTCAGTACAGCCAAAGCTACTCTCAGAAGAGATTTACTGGCATTAAAATAGATTAATGAAAATGGAATTTATTGCTAAGAAACACTGTAAAATATCCTTTCTTTGTGTTTAAATTTATACTTTTATAGGCAAAACCTGTTAAATCACATTGTGAAAAAAAACAAACATTCACAATTACTTGGAAGGGTCATTCTCTCTTATTTCATGTACTTCTACGTGCTGCTGGCATAACTAGCAATTACTATGCCATCCGTACTGCATAGAGATAAGCGGTTGTTTAATGCCTGCTTTCCATGCAGATGATAAAATACACAGCTTAAATGTGGGATTTGACCAACATCCTAGTGCACAGGAATCAAGAACCGGTGGTTTCCAAGAAGAACAGGAACCTATGACTAATGGCGTTTGATCTCGTTAGAGAGGAAGCTGTTTTTGATTCTGTGATGTGCAAACATTGATTATTTACGTATACATGCTGGAAAAGTGCTACACATAAGGTGACCTCATTATCTGCATTTTCGCTGTCCCAAAGGGCTGCCTTTGCTACAGGATCTTTCCTGGTTTCCTGTGTTCATGAAAAAATCCCACAAACATCCACCTATTCCTTGGAAATGCCAAAGTCAATCTTTCAGCTTCACTTCTTTTGAAAAAAATCATGGACAGTTTCACTTGAAGAAGTACTTGAAGGTACAGTAGAAAGGTTCATCTTTGCACAAACATCACTTTTGTCTCAGAGACTTCTCTTCTCTGTCCTAAAATGCTTTTATGAACCCTCTTCATTTTAATAAGACATCGGTCACTGCTTTGCCCTATGTGACATTTCCACTGAACTGTCAAAACCTCCAAAATGGACTTTCTGTCGCACACAGTATCAGCCATTTTTTGCCATTCTTGGGGAGGCAATTATGCAAGAAAAGCCTGTCGTAGTTCATCAGCTAGGAAGCATGCCTGTCGTTTGTGGATGACATGAAAAGTACCGAAGTGCAGGACTCTACTGGAGAAGCAGCAGCTGAAGGTAAATCATTGAAAAGCACATTGTATGGGGATGAAAAAGGAAATGGCACCAGGGCAAATGGGAAAAGCTAGTTCAGGAGCACAGGAGAGATCAGGGCTCACAGCCAACTACAGGCTATAAGCCAAGGATTTCAGGCTGTTTGACAAGAGATAAACATAACTCCAACCTATTTGAACTGGGGCACTGTATAAAGGGACACAGATGATGACTGCTCTTTTCACCAGGGTTGTTGACTTGTCAGCTGTGATGTCATGTTTTGTTTTGGGGGATGCTGAATAAAAATTCAGAGTGCAGAAAAGTGGGACAGGGAAAAGCCACCGAGGAAAAGGATCGGATCTGCCTGGTTCGTAAGACTGAAAACTGTCAGTGGTTTTGAGAGTATTGCAATAAATAAGGCACTAATGGCATTGCTTAATTCTGCCTTCTTCCACTGATGATGAGATAAGCAGTAACTGGCTTAGCGCAGCAAAGATTGGTCACCTAAAAACTGACCATCATTATTAGGAACTACTAAAGAGGTTCATGTTGTGGTAGTGGAGAAAACGTCACTCACACTGATAGCGACTGTTCTCAAACGTGGGATCATTGTCATTGACGTCAGCAATAAAGATGGTGATCTGACAGACACCGATCAGCGGCTCCTGCGCTTGGTCGGTGGCGGTAACAGACAGCGTGTGCTCCCTCTGCTTCTCGCGGTCAAAGCTCTGCGTGGTGGTGATGACCCCTGGGAACACAGACACCTCGGGACTGAGCCTGCAGAAAGGGACCAGCACTGCTCCCACACAGGAGGGAGCTACAACTGCACGCAGCACAACCATCAAGCTCAGTCCCTGGCCAACCCTGCAAGGCAGGGCTCGGACCAGACCAACTACAAGTCCTGCCCCTCCTCTCTTCACTTGCCAGGTAGCACCAGCAGTCTGCAGCTTTCTCTCCTGCCCTGCTAAGGAGCTTCAGTCTGGGCACCTTGCTACCTCACTGCTGATGAAGCACAGGAGTACTTTCTCCTTGAAAGACATCTCTTAGGGCAATTGCACTGGTATTCCAAGTAACTGAATATTTCAAAGATAGTTCATTATTGCTCTGGGGAAGAGTCACACCACAGGAGTCTAAGTGATGTAGTCAAAGTCATCCCCACATCAGGAGGAAGCAGAGACTGTCTTGTTGAACAGATTAAAACAGGGCAGAATCATGTAGCTCAGTTAATAAATTGAACATTTTTCTCCCTGTATTCACCTTTTCCTCTCAACTAAATGAGTCTCTCTCTGTCTCGGCTCTTTTGTTCTGGTTGTGAGACTTCAAAGTGGCCCTCTTGGGGCTCCTTCCAGACCTACATCTGCACTAGGCTCGAGACAAGGACTCTGCTTCCCTATTGATGGCTCCTCCAGTCTACCAGGGGGTCCTGGACACCGACACGCAAATATCCCACTTGACTGTTTTGACTACAGGAACATCAGCAACTTTTATAGCTCCTTCATCTGAGATGCATCAAGACTGTCACTGTCTTCAGAATAGCTTTTTACCTTCACTTTGATCTGGGGTTTGTTACCCTACTCAATTTGCCATCTAAGTCACTATCATCTTAACTGAATCTATATGCATGGTCACCAACTTCCTCTAATTTCTTTTTTCAGTATTTATTTTATAAGCTCTTATGGCTAACCTACAGTGGCACTCTTGCTAGAATACAACAGCATTTTCATTTTATCTCAGTAGCCTGAAAGCCCCTGACCTGTGTCTGGATCGATGCTGAAGCCCAGGGAAGCTCCGTCGCGGTGCATGAGCCCGTACTTCACCTCTCCGTTAACGCCGAGGTCTGCATCGTAGGCTTCCACCTGCAGCACGTATGTGCCTGGAGGCTGGTTCTCCAGAACCCAGGTGCTGTCGCTGTAGTAAGTGCACTAAAAATAAACCCAAAATCCAGCCCTATGTATTACACCAAGCCGCATGAATTAGCTGCACAGTGGCAGCACATAGGAAAACCCAGAAGAAAATCACTTCTATTACTTATAGTCACAAAGAATTCAAGCTCCAAGGGAGAAAGAGAATGGAAAAATGAGAATGAAGTCTTTGCTCTTTAAGCATGAAGAAATGTGTTCGATTACAGACTCATTCAGCTTTACACAGTCCCTTCAGCCCACCAGCTATCATCAGGAGCCAAGAAGGATTTATAAGCTCAGCTATGATGGGAAAAGAATATCTGCAGAAAGACATCTTACCTCTCTGAAGACAGGCTTGTTGTTATTTACGTCGTTAACTCCTACAATAACCTCAGCAAAACTGCTGAGAGGGGTGGGCCCTCCTGAGACGTTGTCATCTATGGCAGTGATGTTCAGAATGTACTGCGGCCCTTTCAGGCTGGGCAGCGGGCTTTGGCGGAGTTTAATGATACCTGAATTCGGAAACAAAGTGCAATTTTGTTTTACCATATAAACAAACAAACAAAGTTAAGAGAGAATCACATTTCTCTGCCACTGTGTTTTTGGTTCAGTTTGTATTTTGGTTGCAAAGCACAGGATTCAGTCTTCAGTAGATCACATCAGTCATCACATCAGATCGCACAGTCTAATTCTAGCTGATATGAAGCATCTCCACTTGCAGAATATACGAATATGGTGATCCCTTATGATTTTTGACTTACAGGTGAAGCAGTCGATATAAACTAGAGGATATCATAGAATCACAGAGCAGTTTGGGTTGGAAGGGACCTTAAAGCCCATCCAGTCCCAACCCCCTGCCATGGGCAGGGACACCTCCCACCAGCCCAGGTTGCCCAAAGCCCCATCCAGCCTGGCCTTGAGCCCCTCCAGGGATGGGGTATCCACAGCTTCTCTGGGCAGCCTGTGCCAGGGCCTCACCACCTACATAATAAATAATTTTCCCTTATATCTAATCTAAACCTACCCTCTTTCAGTTTAAAACCATTACCCCTTGTCCTACCACTACAGTATCTTGTAAAAAGTCTCTTTCCATCTTTTTTTATAAGGCCCCTTCCACTATAAGATCTCCCCAGCGCCTTCTTTTCTCCAGTCTGAACAACCCCAGCTCTCTCAGCCTTTTTTTGAAGGAAAGAAAACGTTGCACCCTTTGTGTGACTGCCAGCAGAGAGACCTTTGGAGGAGAAGAATGGACATAAAAAGGAGGGAGATAGAGGCCAGGCGGAGTTTTTCAGTGGTATCTTGTCTCTCCTGAACACATTCTGCATTGCCAGGTGGGGCTGCCCTCATGCTTAAGAACCATTGTTGTAGCTAGAAAAGCTAGGGAAAAGATTTTTATTTTCCCCTCCGTGTTTTTAAAATGTGTTAGCTTTGCGCATTCGACAAATGTACCTGCAAAGAAAAGCCAGTCAGTTACTTCTCTTTTATTGAGCAGTACCATGCTTCATGAATAAATGCAAAGATTTAGGTGGCTTAAGGACTGCTGCTGAGGCAGGATGCCATTTATTATGAGACAGTCGAAACTAGACCGTAGTCACTTGGCAGCCCTGTATTGTATTTCGTTTAAGTAAAAGCCATTCTCTTTTTAGGATCCATTTTCTCCCATGCTGAACTTGAATTTGGTGTATGGAAATTAAAATAGAAGAGATTGCTTAGAATTAATGCTCATAATTTTATCTTCCAAATTTGTATGTATGAGGCAATTGCTGTAGACCAATGCTGTAAAAGGGATAGGAAAAAGGGCGCTTGGAAAAAAAGTTACAGGAAAATTAACAATGGAATTTTAAAAATTGCTCTGAAAATCTGCCTGAGAGTAACCTGAAGATAAACCAGAGACTTGCATTCACTTATTACTTTGTAAAACCTTTCTTACCTTTCTGACTATCCAATTCAAAATTGCCCTCCTCGTTACCTCCAGCAATTAGGTACAGCACCCCATCTCCATCAGGGTCCTTGGCCCGGACAGTGGCCACCAAGGTACTGGGACCAGCATCTTCTGAGATGAAAGTTCTGTAACTGGTGCACGGAAGGGAGAAATTGGAGGGCACTTAGTACCAGCTTCTAAAGCTTTTATTTGTACACATTACTAGCGAAACCAGGGGGTACTTACAAATGTACAAAAAAAAGAGAAAAATTTAGCCAAGTGTTATCAAGGTCACACACAGCATCTGTAGAAAGCAAAGCAGGCACGCAGGGTGGCTTACATGGTCTGGGAGAACACAGGAGCCTCGTCATTCACGTTGGCCACTCGAACGCGCACGGACGCGGTTCCTGTCCGAGGGGGATGTCCTTTATCGACAGCAATCACCACGAACTCATACATATGGTTGGCTCGCTCAAAGTTCAGCCTCTGGTTAGAATTGATGACCCCGTGGCGCGTGATGGAAAAATCAGTGCTCTGGACAAAGTAGGCGATCTCCGAGTTGGAGCCAGAGTCGCAGTCTGTGGCAAGAACTGTTAGGGAACACATTTAACATGCTGCAGCAGGGCTTTGGTTATGCTATTTCCTACCTAGTCAACTTCAGATAGGTTTTATTTTTTGGAACAGAAATCAGGCAAAAGTTCATAAAAAGCCATCATAAAAGCCTTATTTGCAGTAGGAGGCTGGGAAATCAGCAGGAACCCGGGACAAAACAAGCAAGACAGCTCTGCCCCTGCCTGGCTGCTCGCTGCAATGCCCTGAGAGTGCAGCAATCCCAGCACTGCAACCTGCTTCGTGCAAACAGCAGTCAGCACTGGTAGTTAACACGCAATCAATATGCACATTGTTTGAGCGTTATCAGTCACAAATTGTGTCCTCGCTCTCTTGGGGGATGCCGTTCCAATTTAATTAGCTCCCGGCAACGTTATAGCTAAAGTACTTTTTAATTACCTGGCGCTTCGAGGTATAAAGAGTGCTTAAACATTCCTCCCCGACAAGTGTTTGCTCAGTACCCACAGTGTCCCATCTGCTCCAGAGCAGCAAAGCAGCAGAACAAAGAGCAAGAGCTTACATGTATCAAAAGTGATTTGAAGAACAGGAGCTCACCTCTTTAATTACCCTGCCATTTTTCTAGCCAGACAGTGAGGCTTTGCCTCATACTGGTATTAAACCACCTCCTCATTTGACCAGTAGGATACGATTAGGGCCATCTCAGCACTAAATAGTCTTGTGGAAGGCATAGAAGTGATGCCAGTGCATGTAAAAACCACATGGACACACCGACAGACAGCTCAACGAGGTGAAGAAACAGAGACCCATAATTATCAGAATATTAACTCAAAATAGGAACAGAGAAGAGCAAGATTTCAAAAAGAGCAGTGAAATATCATGTTAGTTACTCAGGAAAACAACAAACAAACAAACAGACTCTCAACAAAAAAAACAACTACCTCTGCTTTTGGAAAGTTATTCATCTCGGTATAAAAGGTCATTACTGTGGTTCTAATTTCCTGTTTAACATCTCAAAATCCATTTACAAAAGCACATTTTATGTGCTCAGGGATCATACTTTTTTTTTCTTTTTTTCCCCTGACGAATAGGGAATGTGTTGCTTGCACATTACACAGCCACCCCTTGCTTCCCAATAGCAACTGGGAGTTCCATTCCCATTCCATTCCATCCTGCAAACTGTCCTGCATTGCAAACACATTCTGAGGATCACAGAGCAAGCGCAAGCAGGTCTGTGCTAACTCTGCCCATGCTCTGAGCTATCTCACTGCAAGCTAACTACAGTTCAAAGCCTGGTATTTTCACACACAGTTGCCAGCTACAGCTCTAAGCCTTGCTTTGCTGGTGCAGCTGAAGTTCACTAGTCCCTGCTGAGCACAAACCTCTGCGCTTTTCAGAGCATCCTCGTGTGCATCCAGGCATCCTAAAGCACGTGCAGTGAGCGTAAATCTGCCTGTAGTGACTAAGCAGACAGGCTGACTGTGTCAGCAGAGCATCAACACTACAAACACGACACAAACCGGCCTCCCAGAGTGCTGAAATAAAAGTGTTTGATGACCAAACCCTGCGTTTACATCATCCACAGGTTTAACAAGTGGCATAGGTCATAGTTTTACCCAGTATTTACCATGATATACTCCATAATTTACCCACTATGGCAAGACAACCAAGCTGGATGCGCTCATAAAGCTTACTGCACAGCTTTGCCATTCCGCTTGATTTGGACGTGGGACACATTTTTTTCCCACAGTTGGGTGAATTTTAATCAGCTTTACAAGTGTCACGGAGAGAACAGCATTCATCTTTTCAGAGAAAATCACATGCTTGGGAACTTCTAGCAGTTAATCGTTCTGATGAACTGGCAACTTATTTCTTCCCGTGAGCCATTAAACCAAAAAATGAGCTGCAGCAAGCTGTGGGCTCTCTTGATAACTTTGCAGGGAAAGCAGTGCTTGCAGCCCTGCTATCGGCATGTCGCCACGCAGGGGAAACTAAGCTTCTTATCACCACTGTATCCTGCACACGTTCAGCTTCAAATTCAGGAAACTTACATCCTTGTCGTCAAAAGACACGTCCCAGATGTGAATATTTTCACTGAGACGTGCCTTGGTGCTCACCCATTTTAGTGAGTTCATCACCACCCCGAGTCTCAGCCTGCATTCCTGTTACCTGGCACCTGCCTGCGCTTTGGTTTGAATACTGACAGCAAGCACGTGCATTTTCCTGGTTTTAGGCAGAGCACATGTGTGCCACCTGTCACATCATGATGGGCTATGTCAGATCGGGAGACATCTTCAGAGGTGTTCCACCAACACCAGAAAAACAGCTGGGAAAATGGACTTTTGTTCCTATTTTTATTGAACTCCATAGAGTGAGACAAAAGGTGCAGTGCCATCCAAGTTCAGTCCTTATCAGTGTAACCACAGGATTTTGAAAGTGACTGTGAAGTTTTCATTGCAACTTCGGGTTTAAAATTATTTCCAACAGCTCCATTTTTTTCCAAGTGGATAATATTCTGAGGGAAGGTAGGTTTTGATTAGATACAAGGAAGAAATTATTTACTCTGAGGGTGATAAGGTGCTGGCACAGGTTGCCCGGTGAAGCTGTTCACGGCCAGGTCACTCCCAAAGCAGCGTATCTGCCCCCCTTGTGCAGATGCATCAGCTCAGGGCTCCCTGCATCTCACTGCACCACCAGCTCTCTCTGCTGCTGCTCTGCCTGGTGACCCTGCCTCACATCAGTTGCAGCAGCTGCCACTGGACCAATGCATTCAGCTCCATCCTCCCCTTAAGACACTTACAGATCTACTTCCAGGAAACCTAAAAAAGCCATCTACAGCCCTCAGGGAAGGATGCAGTCCACATTTTACAAAGCCACTGCTCGCTGTGGAAGAGCATTTTCTCACGGCAGAAACATGAACCTGTAACACCAACTAACGGGTCTGAAACGAGACTGAAGCGAGAGGTACCAGGAAGGTGCTCACCTTGCAGCAGAGACGTGCCGACAGGAATGGTTTCAGGAATGTTGTCCCTGGTGTAAATTGAGTGCTGGAATTCAGGAGAACAGTCGTTTTCATCTGTGATATGGACCATGACCTAAGACAAAAGGACACCTTGAGAAGAAATTTCAGTTTCTACGCTAAAACCTGCACCTCACCCTGGATATAGCCTGGGCACTCGCTGGAGGTATGAGGATGGGACATTAAGCATTTTCTCACACTACAACACAGAGAAATGTCATCTCCTCCACTTCCAAGCTAATGGGAGGCATAGCCAAAGCCAAAACAACAAGAAGTATTTCATTGAGCCTAAATGACCCCAGGTCAGAGCCCAGACTTCTGTCTTGACCACAAGACATCCTGCCTCCTGAATACCATCTCTCTTCACTAATTTTCTGGACTATCCACGCGTGTAACTCGTTCAGCTCATGAGGTGATGGAGCTGGGCAGGACAGCGGGTGGCACGTGAAGCGATTCCCATACCTCGGTCACGCTGCTCAGCTCGCTCTCAGCTTCCGTGGCTTTCAGGAGGAGGTGGTAGAGGTGGTGCTCGCCCTCGAAGTCCACGGGCTGGCTCAGGTGGAGCTCCCCGCTCCCCTGCCTGACGCTGAACAGCCCGCTGGGGTTCGTCAGCAGCGAGTACGAAAGAGGCTGGCTCTGGAAGGAAACAGCCTCGACCACTGCTATTCTGTGAAGAGGGAGAGAATAATCCTTCGCTTCAACACTACAAGGAAAGATGCCGGGTGGGCACCTAGAAGAGCGAGGGGTGGATGATGAAAGGTGGGTTCAGGCTGGAAGTCCCTGTGCTACAGGAAGCCCCCTCATCTCTCACCAAACTGATCCCTGACACAGCAGGGCTGGGATAAAATACTTTTCAATCCCCTTCCAACACAAAATCCCCTTTACTTCCCCTAGGTACTCTTCCTAGAGCTTTATAGCAGATTCTGTTCTGCTTCAGTTATGTAGATAACTGCTACACTTCTGACTTTCTTTGAAGCTTTAGATTAAGAAAAGGAGTTAGTTCAGATGGATAGGAAAACCAGTAAGCACGGGGCCTTTTCAGATGCTGCTGTCCCCCCTTGCAGGCAATGAAATGAATGCTTGCCTTTCTACTGTGACTTAGGCTCAGAAGCTCCATCTCTCACACCAGTCTCTGGCCAGCATGACAAAACATTCTAAGAGCCCCTTAGCGAAAGCTCCAGGGAAGGAGACAAATTTCCCTCCATTCCAGTTGGTCTCTTTTAAAGAGCAAGTGGCACATCTACAGAAGCTTTTCCTACTTCACCAGCTTATTTGGAGGTTTCTTATTCCTTAGACGCCCTACAGTGTGGCTCCACATGCTGCTGGGTACCTTAAAACCCCATGCTGCTCTCAAGCAGCTGAACAGACTCTCAAACACCAGAAAAAGGATAACTTATTTTACAAAGCACATCACAGTTTTTATAGTGTAATGCACAAACACACATGCATAGCCCTGAGAAGCAACATCAGGAAACATCCCTCTACTGGCCTCACCCAGATGGCAGTGAGGGAGCTCACCTGACAAAGCAGGACTTACTTTTCTCCCGCCGGGGTGTTCTCGGGGACAAACACGCTGTAGGACATGTTAGTGAACTGTGGAGGCCGGGAGCCTGCCAGGACGGAGATGGAGGCATAGGGGCTCTTGTTGCCGTACTCGTCCGAGGCTTGCACGGTGACCACGTACTCCTTGTTCCATGCCAGAGGCAGGCCCGTTGTCCTGATAACCCCGGTGTCTGCATCTACTTGAAACCGCTCCTCACCACCTACCAGCGTACACAAAGCTGGTGTGAAACACGTCCCGCAGCAAGAGCGTTTGCATCTTCGTTGTTTTTAGGTAAGCTATCCTCGAATCGTCTACCTATATCCTTGCACCTGTTTCTTTTTCCCCTCTCCTTATCTCTTACACCGTGCTGTTGGCTGGTGCAGAGTAGAAGAGACAAGACTACAAAAAACAGAGCCTTAAGCTAACTGTAAGGCTGCAATCGATTTCAAAATAGATGTAAAGCAAAGCAAGGGGGAGAACGAAGATTCCCCTCCACATATCTATTCTACCTAAAGCACCCCCACCTTCTTTACCTGCTGTATCTTCTGTCCCCCCAAGGGATAAAACCTACCGACTGAAATGATAAAATGGGAAATTGGTATGGAAATCTGCAGCTCGGCAGATGCTTGCCATTTTTTCAGACGGGACCTACCCGCAACTAGTGTGTAAGTCAGGCCAGCGCTGGTGTTTTCGCTGTTACTGTATCGTGCAGCGAGCTGGTAGACAAGGGAGCCTTTGCGGGCGTCCGGATCAACGCGTGCCAGGTAGGGGTACGGGTACATGGCCCAGGACAGGAGCTCCTCCTCTGGGGCCAGCAGGGTGATGTGGCAGAGGTACCAGTCGTCATCTGCAAGAGATGCACACACTGCTGGCAGCTTGTTCACAGACCCAACAGGAGGACTCAGACTGCACTGACCGCACTGGGTTTATAACGGAAACCTCTGGGAAGCTGAGAAGGAAAAATGTGCCTACAGATCACACCTGGGAAATAATGGTGCTTATTTTGTTTACATCCCCTCTGGCAAAACCATATCAATGTAGAAGAGAGAACACGGCGTGCAAGGATGTTTCTGAAGCCCTCGGTTCCACGGCACCAGGGCTGGGTGCTCACACAGTGCCGTGCTGGGCTCTCGGTGCAGGGCTTACAGGAGCAGGGCAGGGACAGCAGCTCCAACCCCCTGCTCAGCCCTCCCCAGGAAACCTGTGCCCGAGAAGCAGTTCCTGCCAGCCTCCAAATCATGGTGAAGGAAGTCTTGTAATCTTCAGGACTGAAACACAAAATTAGTTTCTAATTACCTGTTTTTTTCCTCTAATTAAAAATAAATAATTAATTAATTGCCAGGAAACACCTGGTGCACTGAATAAATTAATGAACTTCCATCTCAGATATCATACAAAAAATAAGTTGTTCTAGAAATCCTATTAATGCTTGTCCTATGAATTTGCAATTTTCTTTATGAATCACATTTTATGAGAGTAATTTTTAAAAATGTAATCAAACAGACTGAAAACTATGAAAAGATCAGTGTGTTTTGGTAGAAACAAAAAGGAAAAAAAAACAGGGAGGAGGGCTCATTTCTTTAGGTTTAAGTTGCCTTCAGGCTGCAGACCTCCCTGCAGACAGAGCAGTTACTGAGGCAGCCAGGTACAATGCTTGGCGGGCAGGCAGCTTGCACAAAATCTGTTTGTCTTTAACTCTACACATCATCATGAAGACCAGGAGAAATTGTTGCTTATTTCCCTATTTCCAAGATCCTCCTTGTTTTTTTTTTTTTTGTTTTTGTTTTGTTTTGCTTTGTTTTATTCCCCTCTTTCAAGCACTGTTCACTTCTCTCACTCGGATTTGGTCATATACCTTCCTCATAAACCACCTAGGAAATCATAAATCAGACTTCTCAGACTTAGCAGTTTATCAGGCTTTTTCCTAGCTAGATGTTGTCTGGCTGCAAGCCACACTTGTGCCCCAGTTTCTAGTCATTAGCCTTGACTAACAACAGAGCTCTTTTACCATTCCAGCTGCTTTTGAACACTCCAGTCCTTGTTTTGTGGTTATGATCAGTCCCAGGTACTCTAGTACTACCTGAGGATGGACCAAGCATGGGTGTCAGATTCTCATAAAGCAGCTCTAAAACAGCCCCTAGCACCAAAACACCTGCAGCCCAGTCCTCACCAACTACACAGCATCCCAGAAGAAAGACACTGGATCTGAAAAAAAAATAAGATACATATGGACATTGTTCATGAAGACTCTTCCATGTGTGTTCTTGTGCCTTTCTGAAATTTCCCCAAATTTCAATATGCACAGGAATAATCTACTTAAAGAGTATTTAAACTTATAACAGATGTCTTATGGGAATAATTCATCTTTAACTAGCATTCATTGCTGGTTTTACAAATGCCTTTGTGCCTACAGAAGTGATATTTACACAGTCACGCTGCCAGCTGTGCCCACTCTCTCCTGCCCAGATGGCCTTCGAATCCAGTGGCTTATTTGTTCCTACAAGCCTTAGGAAAGCCAGCAGGGATCCCAAATAATGGTTCACTCTGAGGGAAAGGAAAATAAATCAGTTTTCACATGGTCTCGATGAGCAGACTGGTGCAGTTCCAGAGCAACATGAAAATGACAGGTCAGCTCCACACCAACCACTGGTAAGAGATTGTAGAGGGTGAAACTTCTGTTAGTGAACAGATTTTGTGCCTCAAAAATACTCCTAAGGTTTGGGTACAGTGCTCAGGGGTATCATATCCCCTAAAACACACTACCACACCTACCGGGCTCCGTTGCAGTAAGTAGGTATGGCCATACCTCAAAGGCAGGGCAATATCCTTACCATCGGCCCTGATGCCTGTTTGTACACACAGCATTTATTTCCTCGGCCAAAACCTCTGCCAACCCACCTGATGTACAGCAAATGTACCCGTAGCTGTAGGCACAAAGCACTCCTTACTCTGCTGGCAACAAGTTCTGGTTTTGGGTCCTTCCATCAGCAGCGTGCAAGCAAGAAGCGCACAGTGACAGGAGCAGAACCTCATCCTTTCCATCTGCCCGTTTCCTAAGGTGATGTTTTTTAAACATTTTTCTTCAACTTTCTCTTAAATTTTTATGCACCAATTGCTGTGCTGGCAACAAAACTTTAATGCCTGCACTGAAATGCCTGCGTGGAAGCCACCAGCACACGCGTGTGAGAACAGCCTTCAAAGGGGAGCAGAGACGCATGGATGGGATGAAGATCAGCTCCGCTTCAGGATCGTATTTCCAAAAGCAAAGGCTGTTTGTGCACCTGCCTGGGTACGAAGGAATGGAGAAACTACCTGTGCAAACTGGATTTGGAGCATCCCCTCCTGCAGCAGCAACATCAGCCACACGCTGTGCTCGTGGGGTGGGAGGCAACGGTGAGGGCACGCAGGAGTATTTCTGGCAAGGTGCAGCATGGATCTGGGTCTGAAACAATTTTTAAGTGCCTTCCTGTTGCTTTAATACACTGACATTTCAGAAATATGAAATCATAGGCTGCGTAAAGAGAGTTACCAGGCTTGCGTTAAGGATAAAGGGCTGCACATTCTCCTTTGGAGATCTCTGCTCTTCTCTTTACCTTGTTACAACAAGGCATCTACTTAAGTGATGAGAAATCCTTATGTACCTTGCTAGGAACACTTGTAACAAACTTTAAATTTACCTCTTCACTTTTGAAGATCTTTGCTTGTTTCTGATCTCTACACGTTACCACACATTCTTACCACTTATTTATTGCCTCTGGGTCACTAGATATTTTTACCGTGAGATTCTTTCAGAGATACAGACAGACAGGGTAACACAATAACCTTCATCCTGGGGCTTGCTGTTTTGTCTAACGATCTCAGGCCGTTAAAATGTTTTTACGGTTCAGGCGAGTCAAGCCTTTCCTCTGCTGGCACCTGAACTTGAAGGCGTAGCGGTGGCATCCACATATGGCTTTAATCAGTCCGACAGTGGGAAGAGAAAACAGCAGCGTGACCTCCGGGCCTGACTGCCAGGTCAGGTTTCTGCTTCTGGTCTCAGGTTTGGTTTGCTCTAAAAATGTCAGGGGGTGCCAGGAAGAAATGGGCTGTTTTTGCAGGAAAAAACTAAGCTGTATCTTCACTGGAAATCAGAGCTGGCAACATACAAGGCTACTCACTAGTTTTCACAAAGGCTGCATAAAGCGGATTAAAGGCTTTCCCTTCCAGGTGGGCATACTGGTGGATGTGTTTTTTCTTTCAGAAAGAGCCAAGAACTCAAACTCCTTGATGTCTGAAGGCGCAACGTGGGCTAGGTGTGTTTTCAGGAACTTCAGGATCTGACAGATGCCTTTTTAAAGATGTAGCTTGCTGTCGGTGAGTCGCACGGCTCGCTGCTTATCGGGCTCTACCCATGACACCCCTGGCGAGGAGCGGGTCCACAGAGCCCTCTCAGCCCTGAGGGCAATCCCATGCCCACCACTGCTGCTGCTAAGTCAGGATTCAGGAGGCTGCAGTACTCTGTACTCACATTTATTTCAGTATTTCAACACTAATACCTCATCTTCTAGGTCTACAGTGAGACACTGCCCTGTGTTACTGCCTTTTCTTTGAAAACAAAAAGCCAACACGCCAGCGTCAGTGGAGAAGCAGCACCCGTGAAATGCCTATCTCCACTCATACCATTTTTACGTAACACATGGCAATTAGTGAGGGTCTGATGGCTTCGTTTCTCATTTAATGAGAGGATGAAAAGTTGGGCGCATGTCCCATAGAATTGATTGCTGTGTCACCCACTGTTAATTATATTTGGTAAGCGGCGTGAGGAGAAACGAGGAGCAGGCAAAAGTTAATTCTGCTTGGCTTTAGACAGTTCACCAGATTGCTTCAAATGAGAACAGGATGCTCAAAGCCTCCAAATGTTGTCTTCATGTAAAATAAGCAACTAGAAAGAGATCCCAAGTTCACTACTGTACAAATTTAGGGACAGTTTTTATTTTAAAAGTGGCTCAAAGGACCGACGAAATGACCTTGTCCCACTTGATCATTTAATTCCTTTCTCCCTGAGGCTCATCTCTTGTCAATACTTTATTGGTGCACAGACAGGAGTAAAAATACATCGTACAGCACTGTGCTGGAGAGGACAGCACGGCTGGTTTACACAACGCTGCCCACAAGGTTATTTGCTTTCGTTAGGGATAAGCAAGGCGGGCAAACAGCACGCCACCCTCCCGGCTTTGTGGCTCGACTTTGTTCTGCTTTGAATGTCAGAGGGTTTGTTAAGGTTCGGGGCTGGAAATACTGCCCAGCATTTTCACCGTGCTGTTTGCCAGCTGTGCAGCCCAGCGCTCCCCTGTACGAACAAGTCTCTCAAACAGTGCTGGGATTCACAGCCTGCACACAATGGGAAAGAGATCACTGCCCCGAGCACATTTCAATGTATTTGTTTTCCTTCTAGCTCTACGTCTCACAGTTCCCAACCTTTACAGGCTGTATAAAACATCTACAGAAAGCCCTACAACCCCCCTCTGCAACAAAGCAGTGCGAGAAAAAGAAAGAAATGCCATCCACTGATGCTGTCAGCGACCCAAACCTCTGCCAAACTCTGAGTAAGAGCAAAGCAGCTCCAAGGGATGTGTGTGTGGCTTGGGGTGCTTGTGGCACCTTCATCCCCTGTTCGACCCCATCCCCTGCCCAACCCCATCCCCTGTCCTACCCCATCCCCTGTCCTACCCCATCCCCTGTCAGACCCCATCCCCTGTCAGACCCCATCCCCTGTCAGACCCCATCCCCTGTCAGACCCCATCCCCTGTCCTACCCCATCCCCTGTCAGACCCCATCCCCTGTCAGACCCCATCCCCTGTCCGACCCCATCCCCTGTCCTACCCCATCCCCTGTCCTACCCCATCCCCTGTCAGACCCCATCCCCTGTCCGACCCCATCCCCTGTCCGATCCCATCCCCTGTCAGACACCATCCCCTGTCCGACCCCATCCCCAACCCCTGTCCGACACCATCCCCTGTCAGACCCCGACCCTACCACCGCAGCGCCCAGACAGGGTCCCGGAGCCCCCTTACCTCGTCCCCCTCCTCTGTGCACCTTGACGAGCGCCTCGGCGCCGCCGCCGGCGGGCAGCTCCCCCCTGAGGTAGAGGCGCCCCGAGGCCCTGTCCACCCCCAGCGGGGCCTGCCCGGGGGCCGCCATCTCGAACCAGCCGCCCGCCTCCCGGCCCGGCGGCAGGGTGAACACGGTGTCGCCCACCCTCGCCCCCGGGGGCAGGCGGGCCGCGTACCGCCGGGAGCCGGGGGGCAGCCCGGGACCCCCCGGCCCCGCGGCGGCCCCGCAGAGGGCCAGCAGAGGCGGCAGCAGCGCGGCAGCCCGCAGCATGGCACGGCTCGGCACGGCTCGGATCGGCACCGGGCTCCCTCCACGTGGAGCCCCGGCCCGCCCCCGCCGCCGCTGCCAATGAGGGCCGGTAGGGGCGGGCACCGCCGGTGGTCTGCGCTGGGCAAAGCCACCCCTAGTGGTGTCCCCAGTGCTCCCAGCGCCAGTCCCAGCCCACCCGCACCCCCTCTCACGGCTTGGGGTCCCCTTTGTGCCAAGGAGATCCATCCCGCTGGTCAAGCTGCTGGAAATGCTCCTCATGCTGAGCCCAGCTTCGGTGATCTACCAGGGGGCTCTTGGCCAGGCGGCTGTGCCATAACCCCCGTGACAACTCGTCCAGGCTGGAAGGGAAACTGCTGAAGGTCCAAAACGATCCCAATCAGCTTTGGTTGAGCATTACGGGCAGACATCAAGATGATGGCCAACTGCTAGGCTGTGCTGGGAGCTAGCAGGGCATGAGGAGATCACAGCCGGTTCCTGCCAGCTCTCGGCCCCCAGTCGTTACCCCAGGAAGGTGATGGGATGAGCCACATCCCATCCGAAAGGAAACCCCAAATGTTGCTCAGTGGGGTGTTACCAGTAACAGGGAACCACCATCAGGATCCAAGCAGCGTTAACTTGCTTTCACACCTCACCTTTCCTCTTTGTGCCCTACCTAAAAATAAAATGTGAATTCCCTGCCTCCGAACGGCACCAGAAAGATCATTAAATCATGACACTTACCCTGAGCCAGCCAGAACACTGGAATTTCTGGTCCAGTGTTTATGGTCCAACCATAAGTGGACCACAAGATGACACATTCTCACATACATTTAGGAACATAAGGTTTTGTTTACAGCATATCAAGACATGGGCTGGATTATATTCATGCTACTGGGATAAATAATCCCTCGCACATGTGAACCCATACACTGTTAATATGTCGGTAACACAAATTTCATTATGTAAATTTAGGCACCCGTTGGCAGAATTAGGGCACGCCCGGCATGCCTCCAGAAGAGAACCAGTGGGAACCTGCCCACCACGGACACGGACCAGAATACCCATCTTGTTTTCAACACCCAATTGCACAAAATCATCACAGTGACCAAAAATAAGAAAAAATAATTTGTGCACACAAATCCTACCCTAAAATACAAAGCGATGCAAATCAGGTTGAGGTGCATTAGGCTGCAATAACCAGCTCCAACATTATAAGACTGGATCTCAGCCAGGCACAGCTGATGCACCACTCTTACTAGTGTCAGGCAGTTATATATAATGGGGTATTCACAAGTTTTTTCAAGCTATATAGAAGGACTGAACTGCATATTTTGTTGGAAACTGATACTGACGCACAGAGAAACATGTCTCAGTCAGTCTCGTCAATGAAAACCATTTTTCTCCTGGAATTAAAGGACAGGGAGGGAACATCAGTTCAGGTGATGGGGATTAGGGGAGTTCAAAGCACGGGCCTTTGGGTCTCCACGGGGTCAGAGGCCGATATTCTGTCCTTGTAACTGCGTGGAAAACCAGGAGCAAAACATGCACAGCTCACAGATGACTCTACGCATCCATCAGGGATCAAAAGGCAGCTCCAGCGCCACAGGAAGGGCACGCAGCTCCCTAAGGCTGTGTCTCACTGAGTGTTAGGTTTCCTGGGCAGGACACCACTGAAACAGATGGATGGCTCTTTCCACGTAGCACCGTTTTCTAAATGAACTTGAGTCTTGCTGTGAAACTGAAGCAAAAACCACAGGGAGACTGATCCAATGTTAATCAGAGAGGCAGTCCCAACAGGAATAGTGGAGGTGGCTCTTGGCTCCGATAGGAAACAATGGAGAAAATAAGTAAATAGAATATATTAAACAAGCTCTTTAGAAATCTTCAAGACACCATCAGCTTCAGCGGAACTCATTTTTGGGGTTCTTATTGAGCAAACCTGATGGGGTGAACTGGGGACCACGGATCACAAGCCGTAAATCTAAGGCCTGCTGTTGTGAGGCCGAACCAGCAGCAAGAGCAGCGGCCCTGCTCTGACCGCACCAAGGCCCCAGGGTAGGGTCATCACGTCAGGGAACAGCTCAGATCACTACAAAATTAGCCCCCCAAAATTATGTATTTTTTTAAAACAAAACAAAACAAAACAAAACAAAGTCTTCTGCTCTAGCATACATTTATCCAGGTGTTGGTAATGTGGAAATAGATTTAAATTACACTGGTAGTGCCTACATGCTTTCAAGGTAAAATTTCATGACAAAATGAAAACAAGACTTGGTTTTAATGTACTTTTCTAAGACTGTATGAACAGGTCAATCACTTCTGCTGAAGCAATTGGTATAACTGTGTGTTATTATCCAGATTTGATGTGAGATCAGCCAAAGAAACAACACAAGCTCTTTTCTGTATCCACAGTTTCAGTGGCCAGGCTTGGAAGGGCCAAACAGCTTAATTCTTGCCCATCCTTTGTCAACCTTCTTCACAGGGAAAAATGGTGTGTGGATTTCACTTTCATCCTCGTTTTACAGAAAAGGTTGATATTTATTGCAACAGTGTAGCAAAAAGTCAGCCTTAACATGTTTTTGGGCCTTCCTCAACCAGTCAATGTAGTAACATCTGCTTGATGGTCAACACGCAGTCAAAACTTTGAAACCCGAAGAAATGCCAAGGCTGTTCAAAATGCTGTAGGTGAATGTATGTACGGCTGGTGTGTCATAACCCAGTGAGCCATTCAACAATATTCTATATTGTTTTACATTTTTATATTTCACACACAAATTTTAATTCATGAGATACATCTCAGCTCTTTACTATTACAAAAATGTCTACCACACCTTTGTTACTAAAGCAATCTGCAAGCGTATAGGAATAGAAGTGCGTGTGTGACTGGGCCACGGCAAAAACTGGAAAATCTGGGAAACTAGGTCCTAGAGACAGATTACAGAACTAGCAATTAAGGAGAGGAAACAAAACTAACAGTACTTTTACCTAACTTCTCTCAAACACTGATTATGATCAGGAAACATATTCTATTACATATACATGTGTGTGTATGTATACATACATAAAATACACACTTTATTAAAAAAATACATACGTATTTTTGTGTACCTGTAAATAGTGTTTATATATAATAGAATATTTTGCATCTCACAGCTGGTAGCCACGATCTATTCTGGATAAACATGTGGAAGAGTGCAGAAACACCAGCGTGTATTTCACGGTGCCAGAAAGCCCCATTCCCATTTCATAGAGCCTAGGGTGCTCGAAGCATTCACAGCTAACCATGAATATGTCAGCATCGGTGCATTTCATCCTATTAAAATTAAGCTTTTAAAATTCCTTTTAAAATTTCCTCCAGGAAGGAGTCTGAAGAATTTTTCAAACAGTAAGAATGACAGATGTAAATACGTATTTTTAGGTGACATGCAATCCATTTTTTTTTTTTTTGAGAAGCACTTCATCAGATATTTCTATCAACTTTAGAAATTTTAACTAAAATAATGTCAAGATTTTCATATTATTACACAGGAAATTATTACAAAATAGTCAGCATTCCCTCCTACTAATACCATATAAAATGATAGAAGGCTCCAATACATGTAATCGTGATCTGTAAAAATTCCAGACACAATACATTAGTTGATCAACAAATAAATCAGTAAGCATTGATGTCGCATAGCAATTTATTTCCAGCTGACATGCCTGTTGTGGGAGGATCTTTAGGACGAAAGTTAGACTTTAGTAACTCCATACAAAGCACCTGGTGTTCTGCCACTCATCTTCGTAACAGCTTGTCTCAATACAGAGTCAAAGTCAGCACGATGTGGATTCAGTCTGAACAAGCTGCTAATCCTCAAGGGTTGTAAAAAAGTGTTTATTCTGCCCATATTTTGGGCACAGATATTTTGGGAACAATATATGAGGTATAAAGTCTCAACTCGACTGAACGCTGCATATGCAAATAATACAACAGAATACAAAAATCGTTTTATTACCACAAGAGAGAAAGGAATTAAATTACCTATGAACTCCCTCCCACCTGTGAAAGGGTATCAGAGTTGTTAAAAGAAAGCATAAAGCAGTTTGTCCCACACCACTCAATTCTTTCTGGACTTGGCTTTTATTACATATTTTTTTTTGCACAGAAAAAGTTTGTCACAAGAGAAAAATATTTACTATTTATACATCCTTTTGATAAAAATATGTCCAAGACAACAAACAGGATGAAAGGAATTGGATTCCTTCCATTTGTTATTAAATAGCTGCACATAGGTGTGTCCAGACGCCATATACGCTACTCCTAAATGTCACCACTAACAAGTACAGCATCACCAATAATTCTTCCACATTACTGAAGTAACAGAGTTTGAAACTTTGGAAGGCATTAAACACCCACCTCTCTCCCACCAAATAAACAGGTACTCTTAAGCATCACTTGAAAGGCAGAATTGTGTACATGTAATTGCGCTGAAATCGAAAACATTGCCAGATCTAATTACAAATTTAGACACCTAGCTGAGGTACCAAACAATTTGGAATACCTTTAGGCATAGCTAGCCCTGCATTTAGCATAGGAAGAGTGCAACAAGGTAAAGGTGGTATTTTATTCCAGCTGTACTGATAAAGTAGAAACGAGTACTAAAATAACATGCGTTGCATGTTTTAAAGTTTTCGCTTTTTTTTTCTAAAGTTTTAAAAAGAGTACTAAAGGCATGATTATATGGACGTTGAGGTATTACTTCATGTGAAATATTGCTTGTATTGGAATAAACTCAGCTTTTCTTTTATCTTTAATACCATAGTAGAGTCCATCTGTCCGTCAAAATATGGGGGATTTACGGACTCAACCACCACTAGCAATAAACAGAAGCTTCTCCTGACATCTCCAAAACACAACAGCAAAACAGACATCTCTGAATGTAAATACAACATGCACACCTCCACACTCACACAAACAGCTCATGCTTTCTCCTGTTAGACTTTTGGTTGAAGGATAGCTTATACTTAGGTAACAGTCATCAAAAGGTGTTTCAACAACATTTTACAATCCCTACGTCCAGATCTTGCAGCTCCTACTCATGTGAACTGCATGGGAAAGCTGATGAAGGGTCACACGACTTGGGTGTTTGCAAATGACTTATCAGAAATAAGGTGGTAAGAACAAACTTTGGTCCCTAACCTCCTACCTTTCAGTAGTGCAACCAGAGCAAATATCCTCGAAGAATTTTCAGTAACCATTAAACCGTGGCCCGCTTTCTTCAATAATTTACTTATTTTCCCTTACCCTACTCCTAATGGAAATTGCATTTAAGATTTGCATTTCCTTGGGAAGAAAGGAAAACAGCATTTTTATGATAATATGAACAGAACCCCTTATGTTCTGGAAAGCCTTTACTCAATTAGTCTGAAATACCTCCTTACAAATCTACCAACTGCATTCAAGTGTGGTAATTTAGTATGTGAAAAAGTGCTTTTTAAGACAAAAGACTAAGACAAAACTGTAAATGTCAGTTTAAGTGTGATTTGATTAAACTGTAATCCACAAGTCTAACGGTAACAGGCAAGTGCCTGAAAATGCTATGTTCATTTTATTCTTTCAAGGTAATTCTTGGCATTTTCTAAAACCAAGCATACCAGAAACTGGAAACACAAAGGAGGAAATAAGCCAGAAAAATAACAACACAATTTGCTACGCAAGTTCTTATTCTTCCCCAGGAACGGCTGTTAGTAAGATGGCTGGCATACATCCTAGGTGCACCCACTTGCTGCACGAGCATCTTTGGAGGCAGGGGTATTAAGACACAGTGGAAGTTCTAGAAGCCGGAGGGGTAGGAATTTCGTAAAAAAGAATCTTCACAAAGAGAAACACCAACTGAGTTTTTTGTTTGTTTAATAAAAGCTTGCAAGGCACATGTTTCAACTGAACTGCAACATCTACAGCAAAACAGATCAAAACTTGCAAAACATTCCCCCGACCCACTCAGGGATTTTAACCTGTGCCCTGGGTTGAAGACCAAGGTAGGGCTGTGTGCACAAGTCGGATGTAATTACACCCCACTGTTGTCCTTCTGAGGGATATCATGAAACGTACTGTTTCTTTTTTATCCCCACAGAAGGCAGAGATTAGAACAGACAATGTTTTTGATAATCCATAACTGGTAAGAAATTCAAGCTTATCATTTTCTTCATAAGATATGAATCTTCCAGTCACTTGGTTTGAAAACGATGCCTTCTGACTGGGACGACAGCAATGTCACTCCCAGCAAAAGGCTCCTCTCTGTTACTTAAGGCCGCTGTGCCAATGATGCTGCTATACAATTTTCTCTAATATAAAAAGCAAGGTAAAAATCTTATGTGATTCTTCTACTGCAGAATCAATTGAAGTATCAAGAATATGTCTTTAAAACTATGATAAAACTAATAATAACTATGTCACAGTTCAAATAAAGTTCAACATGTTCATTCAAACATGTATAAAGGCCAATGTGCTGCAACAAAGCTTTTCTTTGATGTACAGGTGGCCCCGTTTGTGTTTTTCTTAACATATGTGCTCTACGTGTAAGTATTCAGACTACGTTCTGTGTGGTCACACATACATCCAGCATTGCAGTAAAACACAACAGGCAGTCCAGGATAGTTGAGCATTGCATCTTGGCATGGCATCGTAAGGCATGAAGCCAACGGCTTCATCCACCCAAGTGCAACAGTAACCCTGACATTTGCTACCTGGAATGCCTTATTGCTGTTATGAAATGGTATTCGTCAACAATCAACTTCAGGAGAGCAAACGACTGACACACAGACGTAGTTCCTGACAGGAATTCAAACGAACTCAAATTGTATATGGAACTCTAAAATTACTGCCAAATATTAAACCTATAGCACATACAGAGAAGGCTTCTGCATGCCTGCTATAGCTAAAGCTAGTACACTAGCTTCTGTTTTGATATTCTAATTGAAGTCTGAAACAGTCCAGTGCGGTAAAACAAATGCACTCGTGCAAAAGCAAACAACTGCAGACTGCATTTGGCCAGAGAGACAAACACGCTATCCTCAACACAGTGACTGTATCCCCAAAAAGGATATTTACTTTTAACCTGTAACTCAGTTACACTGACAAACGTTTCTCTCAGTGATCACATCCATATTTTTAATGGATTCATCTGACTCACAGACCTAAAAATATGACTGAAAGTAAAAAACAGATTACAGGCATGTTGACATTTACAACAATAAAACTTTTCTCTTTTAAATCACTCCAATAGTGATAACACATTTTAAAAAAACCTCAGCACTACCTCTTAGTGTAAAGTAAACAAACGTATCTGCATAGAGCAGAGAGAAATCATGCATTTACACCAACATGTTGCAATTCCTAATAATGTCAGAGTCAAAATCTCTGAAGTCGCATTTTATCAACAAATGCAGTAGGGAGAACTTCGCAGCTTTCGTTTGCAGAACGGTTTACAGATTTTTCAGTTGAAGATGCATCCCATTTTGCCAGCTGTTTCACTAAGGACTTCTGGATTCCAAAGAATCACTTCCACGTGCCTGAAGGACTGGACTCTGGGCCGGGTGTTACAAGAATACATAACTGCAGGCAACTCCTGACGGATGAATAACCTCTCCCAAAACTTAAGCCCTGGCTTTCTGCCCAGCTACATCTACATAAGCAAGGTTACCATTACCTTCTGTTGGGCTTTCCATTCGTAACAGCAGGATTAGGCCCACAGCTGGAGTTAAAGCATCATTTGTTCTCTTGAAAGTACATCAGCTAGCAACAAAACAAACAGGATGAACAGGTAATTCGTGGGGTCATATAAGGAAGACAAATTTTGGAGGGAAGCAAGACTGCACAGTACTTTCAGGTATTTTCAAAGATCCCGGTGTAGTTGCATAATCGATGTAAAACTTGCTATGAACTGCTGTACCTTTGCTTATCAGTGGTGGTGATAGCGTTTAAAGTTACAGTTATGGCGCTACTGTAATATGACAAAAAAAAAGATGTAAGTTGAATGAAGCGAGTATTTTCCATCCCTCCTCACACAGAGGATGCGCACACACACACACACACACACAGAGGGAGTGAAAGAGAAGTGCAGAAGTCTCAGTAGCAAACCTGGTTGTCCTGCTACACTTGTCTAACAACAGGTACAGCACGCTGCTGTGTACTGGCCCATTCTGATGGCTGCTAAGACACACATCGCACGCACGCAGACATACTTAAGCATGGAAAAATCCTGAAGACGAGTTCTTTCCAAACTGAAGATCTGATTTTGTCAACCTCTCCAGCTAGGTCTCAGTCCAAGCACTTCCACCAACACGTCTCCAACAACACAGAGATCAGTGCCTTAACCTATGCAGGTGTTGTTTAAATAAAATTCTTCCTTATTTGATTTACACAAATGCTGTACACACACATAAGATGTTTGATAAACATAGCAATGTTTACAGTGGGAAACAGGATGAATAAAAAAACCCAAACTAACAAAAGAAAAAAAAAATCAAACCCAAACACTTACTTGAAGACTCATGGTTTCCAACTGCTTTCTTGCTAGACACTAAAAGATACATGACTTAAATGAAGTCTTTAACATAACTTTTCTGCATTTTCCAAAGTCTACCCATATCAACAGTCTAACACTAGAGTTAGAAATCTCAGTTAGATGAAGATTAAGATGATTTATAATGGGAAGACAAATGCAAGAACAAGGAAGACTGTCACGCTTTCTTGTAGAGACTGTAAAATTGACAAATTTTCCTGTTTTCTTCAAGGATGGTCTGTATCTGTTGGTCTGTAGTTCAAACAGTTCCAGTTTGGTAAAATAAAGTTGTCAATAGACTGTTTGTGCCCACATGTAACTGCAAAAATAACTTCCTTGAGCAAAAGGAACACTTCCAACTGGATCCCATTCATAATCAATCCTCAGAAAGAAGGTTGCATGCGTTTTCATGACTGGAAGGATATCACAGTGTTGATTCTATACACAAAGTAGGATCTGTTCCAGTATACCCGAGTAAAATAATTCACATATGGAGAATAGTTCATTTTGATTTCATGACAAAATCGTCCATATTTTGAGTAGGCATAACTGTCACCTTCCTCACAAACCACCTGTCAGAAAAGAACAAAATTAATTAAAATACTGAAGATAAATCATTACAGAATGCATTTCTGTACATTTCATTTATTTCTGTGTTCTCTTAATTTCATTTATGATATAAGTATTTGATTTCCATACTGCATGATTTCAATAACCTGTAAAATACATTCCCCTATAATTTGTTTAACCATCTAAAATAACCTTTGTGAATTAATACCTTTGCTGGGAAAATGGACATTAAAACCACTGTACTATACTCATATAATTAAGAACAATGGCAGTGGAACCTATCCACGTGTCCCATTTACCCAGTACTTCAAACATGACCCGCAAGGAGCACACCACCTATTTAGGGAAGGAAATTCTCAATTACCTTTTCCAGGCCAGGTAAATTTGACATACCTAATAAAGACTGAGGATGCACATGTGTGCACATCTCCCTGTAAATCCCAAACAATTAACATGGAAGAGATTCCATACATTTTTGCATCTACGGTCCGGTACCCTTGAAGAAATCCCTTTTTCACACTTTCTAGTGGCACAAGTTTACATGGGTTTAAAAAAAGGTGGTAAGACAAATTAATGGAGAAAAAATAAATAAATTGGTGGCTACCAAAAACAGGTATTTCTCCTGAACTAGACAGTCCTTCAACCACAGGTTGCTGGAGAACACCTGTCTTGCCATGCATAATCATCCTAAAGCATATGCTCTAAGCCAGGGTCAGAAATAGGGTACTGGACTATGTGAATATATAGCCCAAGTTAGAATGCAATACCCACATTTTCTTCTTAAGCTTGGCAATTTGGAAAACACAGAATCCCAGAGAGGCAGAGATTGCAAGTGTCCTCCGGAAGCCACCTGGTCCCACCCCTGCTCAAGCAGAGACACAAAGAACAGTTGTTCGGGACCATGTCCAGGCAGCTTCTGACGGTCTCCAAGGAGGAGACCCCACAGCCTGTCTGGGCAACCTGCTCCAGTGCTCAACCACTACAATATTAATATCCTATCATTATTATAATGAAATGCATTAATCCTGCTGCTCATTTGACCATTTTTCTACAGCTAGGATGTCTAGCATGCAACCCAGTCTGCACTGAGCCACAGACAGGCAGCATTCTGCTCAGGGTGTGGAGTCCCCACCCTGGAGGTATTTAAGAGATGTGTGGGCAAGGCACTAAGGGGCATGGTTTAGTGATGGGGCTCAGTAGGTCAGGTGGGTGGTTGGGCTTGATGACTGTGAAGGTCTTTTCCAATGATTCTACAATTCTGTGATAAGCATTTAGAATAACAGATTTTAACTGAAAGTCTGATCATCAAGCTTCTTTACCCCTTAGTCAATCCACTATAAATAGGATAAACCTTGTCACTCGGATGATCCCAATTACACACAAACAGTATATGGTTAGTTTTGTTTACTGACAGCATTGTGCATAGTTTTTACTGTGCAAAGATAAGCTCGTTGCACTTTTAATCTTTTTTTCCCCCCTTTGATTAAAATTATAATTGAAAGCAACAACAGCTCTGAAAAGCATCAGAAAGTTGCCTCAGGATGAACTGCTGAATAACTGGGTGTTAGGAATGAGAAGAGGAAGAAACTGATTGTAATATAAGAACAAAAGAGGAAGTATTAAAAACCTGTCAGTAAAGCTGTGTTGATGAAGTTACGATGAGATCAAAATTATGTGTAAGGCAGTGAAGCATGCAGGAAGCACAGGGAAGAGAGATGCATTGGTATGAGGGAATGAAATCCTGAAATTGTGGTTAATTGTTCCAGGTGACACGCTCAGCATGGAGCAGGGACAGGAACTGACTCATGCAAAAACAGATCTGAGAAGAAACTGAGTGATAACGTGTTGATTGTCAACAGCAGGAGTTATTCCCCACCCTCCAGCCCCCAAAGTTGAGTATATTGATTAGAACATGGAATAACCATGGCATAAATGGAAGTAATAGAAAAACAGACACAAGATCCTCCATAGATAAACTGGCCAGGACACCTCTGAATGAAACTGAGACCAACTGCAGATTACTTAAGAGTATGTGGGAATTTTAGAGTAATCTCCAAAACATATCATCCCTATAACTACTCCCAGGGGTAGGGATGTACAGCAGGGATGTACTGCTTTTGTAATAACCTCTCATGTGTTACAGTCAAATATTTAGGTAGTTAAGCAGTATTTAATGATTGGCAGAAAAGCAGCATTGCTACATGCTGATGTATTAGGAGGGATTAAGACATGTAAAGAACAATATGGAGTAAGATTACAAAGTGTCTAGGAAACAGACAAGCCCAAACTTAACTGATCACTTGTAAAATTTATGAATCTTTGTCCACACATCAATTACAATCAGACAAATAAGAACAGCATTGCAAGAATGTTTCCTTTTAAGTGAATTATTTCTGCATTCAAACTCACTTTTATCTTGCTGTTACTTACATGACCATTAGCAATATCCAGCAGATCTTTAACTCTACATCCTCTTACAGGTCCCACTTCATTGCAAATTGAATCTTCAATAATCAGGAAATTGGCTTTGTAAGATGTGAGTATCTTATAAATATCCTCTGCCGACCTCTTTGAATATATCTGATAAATCTGTAAGTTAGGAACACATTTTAATGCCAGGTAAAAATCAGTAGAAAATTAAATACTTTGGTGGTGGGAATGACACAACTTATTTGTAACAACAAGTTATATGTACACATCAAGCTATAAAATGTCTATTTTGAAATCTCCAGAGGTGAGGTAATGGGGAGCTGTATAGGAAGTATTTGTCTCTGCTAGTGACAAATTCCCATCTTATATACTCCAAGTGTCCTGATATGTCTTAAGAAAGAGAATATTTGTTTCTGTCCAGACTGGAGCACTGATAATCTACTTCATACTACCTTCCCCAATTGCTGGACTCCCATGTCCTCTTTCCTTCTAATTTATTTAATTTTGCCCCCATTACATTTGGGTGAAGAATCAAGTATCTTGCTAGAGATTCCCATTTCCCTACTGTTATCTTGCAGTGTTCAAACACAGAGTGAGAGCTCAGGTAGAGCAGTGTAGAGTAGCAACTTTGATTTCTCTCCTCATCAGTCACTGGGCAAGTCTGTTCTGTGACTTTCCCCATAGCAAAATACGCAGAACCAAAAATCTATCAAAATAATTCAGAAATGACAGTCTGCCTAAAACTCAGCATTGTCACACTGCTCAGTAAGGAATTTTGTTTGTGTGATCATTGGATAGGTATTGGTGTTACCTTTCTTCACAAGACTTCATGCTCTTTTCTCACCTAGACTGCAAACACTTTGGAGAAAAGACACTATACAGAAAACACTAGTGTACGGTGGGAGTTGCACCAAACAAGTAATTTACACTGCCAGGTCACCCAGGCAACATGAAAGAGCAACACAAACGTGTATGCCATGAGGAATGTTACAAGGTCACCTACTCTGGAATATTAACGTTTACAGTACTCCCACACATCTCAATCAGGCACTTCAGTCTTACATGATGGCCTACAAATCATTGATCGTACATACATATTTATGGAATTGGATACTCACGTTTTCATTTCTTTTTAGAAGATCATCGTCATTATATATAGGCAAGCTTGACACCATCCATCCAGTACAGAGCTTAATCACACCCATTAATTGTGGGCTGCCTGCAAACACAGCAGCCACAGGAGCCTGCCTTCTGCAAAAGCAATATCAACATACATGTCTGAGTGCAGGAGGCATGTCTCAAAATTATTATTTCTTAAATTTTAAACACTGTGTGAATCTTTAAAGGTGCTACAGCAAGAATCAGAGTGCATGAAGTATCGTTAGGGATCTAACTGCAACTGGCATTAATTCCCTGGTGGCATTGCAGCACAATGAAGTTTGCAAGGAAGGCCTTCTGGTGTGGCAAGGGCTGATGGCCAATCTCTCCTCTTTGCACCATTCAGAGTGGTCCTGGATCAAACTGTTGGTTTGCCAAATGGTTGCTGTCTGATGACAAAACAAGTTTGGGAGGGAGTGCTGGTAGCGGGATAAACAACGTGATGTTGTCTTGTAAGTGACAGACTTGTGATTTGTTAGTTTGATCTGTAGGACAACATATTTCATCATTTATGAGTAAATACTGTCATGATATAGAATAAAATCTACAGTAATTATAATTCTGGATTTTGATTTCATCTTTTGATTATTCATGCTGCTGCATTAGTGAAAGAAAACAGCCATTGTCACACACTATTACAGACCTTGGGCAACTTTTCCTGCAGAGAAAATTCAAGTAAATTCATTTTATCAGAGCAAAAATTACAAGAAAATATACTATAATAATGACATTCAATTAAAATTCCAATACGGATATCTAAGCATATCCTAAAAAAATATAAAAAATCCTTTTCATTATAAATACGAACAGCTGCTACAAATAAGGGTAGTCAAATTGCTCTTAGCTGAGTGAATCTCAATGCAATTCACCATGATTAATTATGTACTTGAAGCGTAATATATGCAGACTAATGTAAAAGCCATTAGGTTCTTGGCATTATTCCACTTGCTGCCTTCAAGAGCTACAGCAGTGACAAACAACATACACTACTATTAACAGAAAGAAGAAATTGGCTGGAACACCATAATTACCAGCCTTGTCTTTTCTGAAGATGAACAGGTTGACATTAAAGACTCCATAAATACAGAAAATAATATTCTTAAAAAATACAGTTAAAGGTAAGTAAGTTATTTGAACACAGGGGACTTAATTTTCCACAGAAGTGCAGTTCCTAATGACATAGTTCAAAATTTAATTGAATTAGGCCAGAATTGAGTTCTGAAACTTTTGGTGAAAAATACATCTCTGAAAATAACCTGACTCTCACATTTGCCTAGCCAGCCAGATAAGAACCTTTGAAGCCTTCTGCTCAAAGGGAAGTTTGAACCACATGTTACACTCCATGTTTCTTACCTGAAGTCTCTCAACACTTGCGTTTACACATTTCCTTTTACCAGCTCCTGTGCACACAAATTTCATTGTTTCTATGCCCCATGGCATTATAGTCAATATGACTCCTCTAATCTACCGAAAGGTCATCAATGAAAGAAGCAAGTACTAGGATGTGCATGTATATTTGGAAATCAGTTCTAGTAATGATATCAAATATGAGTTGATTGCATGTTTCAGGATCTTCTCTTTTTACCAATGACAAATTCCTGTTACATTCCATGGCAGTAATACCAAACTTAAAATACTCATTTCTCCTCCCATCTCCCCCTACATCATGTAAGGACTTGGTAAGTGAAAGCTCAGATTAATAGAGGTGTCTCCACAAAATGCTGTTATAAAAATACCTTGACATAAAGAATTAAAGTGAAGTGTAGAACTACATACTTACTTTATCCATGTCATGAGTTCTACTGTATCAGGATCATAAAATTCTTGTATTTCTGAAAGCTCTGACATTATCCTAGGGAAAAACTGATGGAAACATACTTGGTTACTTACAGGTAAAAAATAAAAGAAAGATTTTATGGGCCATTTCATTATGTTATGGCCTTCAGTAACACAATAGAAATGAGTTTCAACTGAGTTTTCTCTAAGTGGTATTTTTGTTTGAGTACTTTGGGAAACATACTATTTGTACTTGCCTGACAGCAGCAGACCTTCTCCAAAATAAACATAAATTAAACCGAAATTCTCATCTCTAATTATCTTAATACTTATAATTAAAATCAACCAAACAACAACATCAAAAAAACAACCATCATCAACTTTAACTGGTCTTAAATGCATCAACATCGTATAGAAAATAAGTAAGAGCACTAAAACAAGAAGCTGACAAATCTCTCATGGCAAACCTACTTGAGCAGGGAGGCTGAACTGTTGCAACTTGATGAAAAGCAGGAAAGAAGAGAGCAAATTTCCTAGAAGAATATCATTGTGGTTGCCATCTCTTAAAAAGGTAAGTAGAGGTTACAACTATGGCAGACTAAATGGACAACTTTATGCAAATGATTGGAGTCTGCAACCAGACACAATAGGGTTGCCTGGGAAGGACACAGAGACATTGTCCAAGCGGCCAAGGAACAAATTAGGAAAGCCAAAGTTCTTTTAGTATTAAATTTGGCCAGAGACATCAAGGGCAACAAGCAAGGCTTCTGTAGGTACATCAGTGATAAAAGGAAGACTAGGGAGACTGCGGGCCCTCTCCGAAAGGAAACAGGAGACCTGGTCAACCAAGACATGGAGAAGGCTGAGGTACTCTAAACATCAGTCTTCAGTGGAAAGAGCTCGAGCCACATAGCCCAGGCCCCAGAAGGCAAAGGCAGGGAATGGGAGAATCAAGAACCACCCAGTGTAGAAGATCAGGTTCAAGACCAGGTAAGGAAGCCGAAGGCTTAAGTGGCCTGATGAGATGCATCCATGGGTCCTGAGAGAACTGGTGGATGTTGCTGCTAAGCCATTATCCATCGTATTTGAGAAGTTGTGGCAGTACGGTGAAATTCCCACTGGCTGGCAGTGGTAGAACATAACTCCTATTTTTATAAAGGGAAAAAGGAAGACCTGGAGCCAGCCAGTTTCACCTCTGTGCCTGGCAAGATCATAGTGCAGATCCACCTGGAAACTGTGTGAAGGCACATAGAGAATAAGGAGGTGGTTGGTGACAGCCAGCATGGCTTCACTAAGGGCAGATCGTGCCTGACAAATCTGGTGGCCTTCTATGATGGGGTTACAGCACTGGTGGGTAGGGGAAGAGCAACTGACATCATCTACCTGGACTTGTGCAAAGCACTTGACACTGTCCCCATGACATCCTTGTCTCTACATTGGAGAGACATTGATGTGATGGAGGGACCACTCGGTGGGTAAGGAACTGGCTGGGTGGTCGCACTCAGAGCTGTGGCCAATGGCTCAGTGTCCAGGTGGGGATCAGTAATGAGTGGTGTTCCTCAGGGTCAGTATGGGGACCAGAACTGTTTAACATCTTTGTTGGTTACATGGACAGTGAAATTGAGTGCAGCCTCAGCAAGTTTGCTGATGACACCAAGCTGTGCGGTGCAGTCAACACACTGGAGGGAAGGGATGCCATCCAGAGGGACCTGGACAGGCCTGAGAGGTGGGGCTGGGAGAACTTCATGAGGTTCAGCAAGGCCAGGTGCAAGGTCCTGCATCCAGACAAGGGCAATCCTAAGCACATATACAAGGTGGGCAGAGAACGGACTGAGAGCAGTCCTGAGGAGAAGGGCCTGGGGGTATAGGTTGATGAGAAGCTCAATGTGAGCCAGCAATGCATGCTTGCAGCCCAGAAAGCCAACCATACACTGGGCTGCACCAAAAGCAGAGTGGCCAGCAGGATGAGCAAGGTAATTGTCCCCCTCTGCTCTGCTCTCATGAGACCCCACCTGGAGCCTGCATTCAGCTCTGGAGCCCCCAGCACAAGAAGGATGTGGGGCTGTTAGAGTGAGTCCAGAGGAGGACCACAGATATGACCAAAGGGCTGGAGCACCTCTCCTATGAAGACAGGAGCTGGGGTTGTTCAGCCTGGAGAAGAGAAGGCCCCGGGCAGACCTTACAGCAGCCTTCCAGTGCCTAAAGGGGGCTACAGGAAAATTGGGGAGGGACTCTTTGTCAAGGGGTGGAATGATAGGGCAAGGGGGAATGGCTTTAAACTAAAAGAGGGGAGATTTAGATTAGATATAAGGAGGAAATTCTTCACTCGGAAGGTGGTGAGGCCCTAGCACAGGCTGCCCAGAGAAGCTGTGGATGCCCCATCCCTGGAGGTGCTCAAGGCCAGGCTGGATGGGGCTTTGGGCAACCTGGGCTGGTGGGAGGTGTCCCTGCCCATGGCAGGGGGCTGGAACCATATGGGCTTTAAGGTCCCTTCCAACCCAAACCATACTGTGGTTCTAAGAACAGTTCCTGTATGTTAGTATCAGGGCTGAAAAGCCACAGCACCACAGGAGCTGTTAGACATATACCTGGACTGTCCCAAGAACAAAACACAGACAAGAGGAATTGCCACCGCTGCCCCAAGGAGAACCAGCTTCACTTAACAATCAGAACCCTTAGAAAAAATCTAGTTGGATGAGGGACTATGCCTGACTGAATCAGAAGGCAGCCAAGCAGAAAGATGCTGAGCTGTACACTCATCCCTCTGTAGCCAAAGTACCAGATTAGGAGCCTCAAGGCATTTGCACTGTCCTGTTCCTATCAGTCAAACTTTCCAAGCTCAGAGGTGAATTATGAACATGGAGAACAAACTGTTCACCAATACTTAAAAGCAAAAGCCGGATTTGCAAGGGATGTATGTAGCCCTCTAGAGTCCAAACCTGCACGCTGCTTTTACTAAAAAATGATGTGTAAAAAGAATTCTTTGTTCAACTAAAACTAGTTTTCTCTATTGTAACCAGTTGTATAACTTTTTTGAGCAACTGTAGCTTTTTTTTTCAGGAAAGATTATCTGTACCTCTGCCAGAAATGTGTAAAGAGTGAGATTACATTGCAAACAAAATCACTGTTGTAAGAGAGGTGCTATAAAATCTGTTAAAACAATGTTAGTCAAGACTGACTTTTATTTATTTTTATTTTTTACAAAGCATTCAAATATATCTTTAATTCTTATAAAACTATTCAAACTAACTCATTTGGAGCTATGATGCTATAGTAGTGAGTTACACGCTGTGGGATATTTTCAGTATCTTTTACACTTGAAGAAGTTTAAAAAATAAATTTCCAAATACTCTTCCCCTGCCTGCCAGTCTGTCTTGCAACATGACTTGCAGTAAAGAATGGACTATTTCTTTTAAACAAGGAAACATCTGTAGCTTTTTCCCCCTGTATTGCAGTATATACAGTATCTGTACACAGTGCTCTGCACTAAGGATTTAACTCCATTATAGTCTGCTTGAAAAGCTCTCAGATTATTTGCCTATGGCCTTCCATGATTTTATTTCCACCTAACCTCACTTCCTCTCACTAAGAACAAGATAGAGACAACACACTTTTCAGTATTCCAAGTGTTTATTTGGCAATGTTTTCTTTGTTGAGTCAGTTCAAATATCCAAAGCGTAACAGATGAACATAATAATGTCTTAATTTAAATTCAAATACGTAATTACAGTAAATGATTGTTAACAAGCTGAATTTTCAAATACATCATACTGAAGAATGTAAACAGTTTTGTTTTAAAATGAAACAAAAAGAAGCCAGCAGATTTTCAGATGTCAGCTTTTATTTCTCCTTAGCATTATATTTGTTCAGTGCTCTGACTCGTATTTTGCCTACAGACAAAACAAAATACAGAAAGGTACTTTTCTTACCTCTTTCCACAAGCTGAATCCAATTATTGTGGGAACTGCCATACTCAGAATGAGAGCCTAGAAAACACATGTTAGAAGAAATGGATTATGGACTGTTCTCTATTCTCCAACCTAGACTATGTGATGATTCTGTTCATACAGTAGCATGCTACATTTGTGTCTGAAACCTTAGTGACTGCAGGTAAATTTCTGCAGTCTGATGCAATGATGCAATGTGCACATGAAGTAGGGAACAGAAGTAAAAACCTCTCAGATACAAACACAATGAGATAATTTGAGAAAAGAAAAAAAAAATGAAAAACTATTTCAAACTCTGATTTTACTAATGCTTTCATTCAGATTAACAACAGTGAGACACAAAGAAAAACAAAAAAACATTTTTCATCACACCATCACTCTAACTCATATCATACACCCTTTGCAAAACCAGATCGCTGGGAACTTATTTGACATGTATGTGAATATATTCTTACTCCTTGACTGGAAGGACACTGTCAGTGTTTTTGACTAAACAGTAAATGGCTAAAAGTGGCATACATGAATCTTTAAGTATTAAATATTTATTCCTATAAACATCTTGAAATTAAAGGCAGAGTAGCACACTATCTTCATTTTATTAATAAAACAAGTGCAAAAGGTGACAAAAGCTGCCCAAAGCAACTCTCCGCAAATTATGAATAATGCTAGGATTGGAAGTGTGGGAATTGCTTGCATTACAGTACAAGCTTATCTTCAGTCGCAGCACTTCTCTAAAATGACCACACAAGAACAAATCCTACACTACGTTAACTCCAGCTACCATTTCTTATGAAGCTGTTTTACTCTCAGCAATTAAACCTAAGCACCACATTTTAGTCTCATTTCCTAGTGAAACAAGACTTAGGTCAATGCTTACCTGCATGCCTGTACTTTCTCTCCTGCACTCTTCCTAAACAGCATTTGACCTTCTTGGCCGATCTCAACTAAATATAAGAGGTCTTGAAGTCTCAAAGATTTTTAAAAGAAATTAAACAGATGTGTGAAAGAGAGAGATGAACACAGATCTGCTCCTCTTGAGAAAAAGGCTCTAGTATGAACACAAGTTTATCACCAGGTACCAGTGAACACGTGAAAACATGCTACTAGAAATAAAAGGCACAGGAAAAAGCAGGTATGTGAGATCCACTGCTCACAGAACTACACGTTCCTACAGTGGGGAGTTCTTTAGGTTTTAAGTAATTGTTGTTTTAAAAGTGATATGCCTGCTAGTTGTAATTCCCACGACATTGGTGACAGAACTCACCAGCAGTATCGGGTGCACAGCTTTCAGACGAAGCCACTTGAAGAGTGTCATCCAAAGTTCAGGAGAGCACACACCAAACGCAGCAAGCATGCAAACATATGGAGTCCATAGATATTTCATTCTGAAAAACAGCGCAAGAACTTAGTTGGGACTCTGTACATGCCACTGCACAGATTCAGGCTATTTATAAAAGCATTCAGCTATTGTTTTGCTTGCACATCCAGACCGTTTGACACGGAATCTGAGATCAAACTTGAAGGCACTGGAAAGTAAACCAAGGAAATCTCTAGCAGAAGAGCAGGCACCTGATTATCTGCTGCAAGATGTAGGAGCAAGATCCCAGGTCAAAGATGGCAAAATCCTTCACAGAGTTCAGGGGAGGATGAAAGAAAAACATACAGACTAGTAAAGTCACTTGGCTGTTGCAGTGTTCCAGCCAAACAAGGATAAAAAGTAGCTATTCATCAAAGTTGTACAGACACTGCACTATAAGGGAGTTCCTGAAGAAAGGAAAGGAAAATGTTTAATAAACAATTTACTATTTGCTGGCATTGTTTGCCTCTTGAGGACAGACAAGTCAAGACAACTACTTGGCAATACAACAGTCTGCTCACTTTACTAATTTGTGAGCATTCAGATATTAGGATGATGAGTGTGATACAAACACAAGTTTGCCACCTTCAAGTTGATTTAGCTGAGAGCCAAGACTGGAACAATAAAGTTTTCCAAACCCTAGGTGCTGTACCTTTAAGGACTAATACTCCTAACACCTTTGGAAACTGTTTTGCTACTGCTTTAACATGTCAAGCAAAGGTATACCTCAGGCTAACCTAGATAAAAGGTGATGAGTGAGAAATCTTCTGCATCTATCTTAGTGATTAAGAACAAATATTATTCATCAAAACACTACACAAGATCTCACTAGAATACAATATTCAAAGAATTACAGAGCAGTTCTACACCTAAATACCACATGGGAAGCAATTCACATTTGCTCTGATTAATTTCTCAGAGTTTGGCTGCATTAAAGCTTGGAAAACACATTAAAGAGACCAAGCACAATTCATCACATTCCTCTATCCAAGTCAGAGTCAAAATCCTCTTTGCTATCTCCCCTACTAACTAGTACCATTGTATGCCAAAAATATTTCTGAAAAGACTTTTGAATTGCAGACACATTTCAAAGGGGGTTAAAATAGAGCATCACGTCCAGTTAGGAATTCTCTGTTGCTTTCAAAAGAGATACATCAAAACGAGACTTACCCTTCCAAACACATCGCTAGAGAACCAAGTAAAATTGTGTGAATTACATGATAAACTATTTCTGGCCTC
This sequence comes from Heteronetta atricapilla, assembly GCA_011075105.1. Lineage (NCBI taxonomy): Eukaryota > Metazoa > Chordata > Aves > Anseriformes > Anatidae > Heteronetta > Heteronetta atricapilla. The sequence goes on along the minus strand of CM021732.1, from coordinate 134,683,720 downwards.
TCTCCAATTCGACCATCCTCAAGTTTAACTGTCTCTTTCAGTGGTTCACCACTGCAGTTGGAGAAAATGAGACATCACTTAATTCAGACATTATCTCAGGCAAAGGTGCCAATAAATATATTTTTATGACCATTAAGTCAGCAGCACACTGAGATCACTCTGTGGCATATCATACACCATCGTTGCACTGCTTATTTGGTTTTTATTCATTGTCAATGATCTCTCAGTACCTGCTGTCAGGACCACTGCCTGTGACCACCAATCCTATTTTAAGGTACTTCAGCAACAAGGGACAGTCTAATTCAAGAGCATGCATACTTTACAAACATTTAGACAAAGCATACTGTACACATATTCTAAATTTCTTTGCATCAATAACCTGGTGAAGATTATGGGATCTGTATGACTACATATACCGTGTTACCACAAAAACAGCTTTCAGTGACTATAAAACATTATGAATATATAATGATAGTTAAAAGACAACCAAAATCTTACAACAAGTGTTCTTCTACAAACAAGATAGTGAGGCACATGGAAGACATTCTATTCTGCCATTAAGTGATTTCAGTTACAAAGTTGTAAATAAATCCTCATGACAAAGTGCAAAAAATATTTGAGATTAGTAACTGCTTGAAAATTAAATAGCTTTTTTTGTTTTTGAGGAGGGCGAAGGGTTATTTTAAGCTTTTCTTAAAACAAACTGTTGGATATACTGAAGTTACTGCTCATCACGAAGCAGTAAATAGATACTACACTCACTAGCAAAAAAATCAGTATTTTATGGTTTTGAACATGTTATTTCACATCCAACCTGACAGATCTTCATTTATAGCAGTACAACATTTACCTATTGAAAGTCTTACTCCTTGAAAAAAAATCTGCTCATTTTTGCTGCAGACAAGTGAGGAATCTGCATTAACACCTAGAGCAGTTACACCATTTATTTTCTACCAGGGAGATGTAATCTCCTAGCCAGTTACCAAGATAAGTTATGCTAGGATCTATGATCTACAGTCTTTCCACTCTGAGCCTGCACACAGACAGCTCCACTACCCTTCTCTCAAGGGAACTGTGAACCACTGTGAAACTAAAAATAATTGAGTCCATTTTACTTCAGCTCCATTCTGAGCAGCAAAGACTGATGAACAAGATGTGAAAAACAAAACAAAAACAAAGCCCAGGAAAGTGTTAGAAATCTGAAATCCTCTCAACTCCACCCATTTAATTCTTTGCAATATGTAAACTTGGAAAAAATAAACTAAAAAAAAAAAAAAAAACCACCGAAAAACAGAGAAACAAATCCTCTAGACACAATCCAGGGACTTTGGAAGGGGAAAACAGATACTTCTTTCTCACAGTGCTATGAGACAAACATATCATAAGACCATTAGCCAAATCTCTTCAGGAATCGCACCTTTGGAAAACAAACAAAACACAAAACAAACAAACAAACCCAGAGACAATTCCCTGTCCTGACTGAAAGGGATGCTCAAGAAGCTCCTCACTACAAGACTTTCAGTGGAAGCCCTTCTACTGCTGCCCATGCCCTCACATGCTCAATGGACTAACTCTGCCTTGAGGCCTCAATCAGACACATGGTTGACCATGAACCTCTTATTTTTCACTTCTAAATGTCCAATATAAATAAGTTACTTACCAAATTCTCCTAAAAATGACCTGAGTTACAGAAAAAAGGCAGATAATTAATACTAAAATATAGAAAGGCAACAGTGATGACTGTGTTAGCCGCAAAAAAAAGTCTTGGGATGGTGCCTGAAGAGATTCTTGACAAAGGAGCCAATTCATTGTAAAATTCCTAGTAAGGCAAAAACATCCCATTAAAAAACAATAATAATACCGCACAGATTAGGAAAAAAAAGTACACAACCAAGCACATTGTCATCCATTCATGTCATAGGAAACTATTTGCAATTCATCTTTGAAAAGTGGTATGTTGTAATTTGAAACTGTTTTACAAGTCCTCTTTACAGTAACTATCAAAAGCTTATCTTCCAGAAAAAGCCTGTGATCTTAAGAGGTCAGACTACAACTCTTCTCTGTCACAAAAACCCAGCCTCCTGTATAACTCCATTATGAGGACCACAAAGCACTTTGTTGTCACAGTGGATTAAGATTTTAGAGATATTGATGCAAGAAGGTACGCCTGTCCTCATTCCACAGGGAAAGTGGTCATCTGAGAGCACTCGTAAGCCCGAGGCACTGCCAAGAATGGAATCCTTAATGCTGAAATTCTAATTCTGTAGCTGAACCCGCTCGATCATTCTTCTTTCTCAATTAATAAGCAGAAACATTATATACTCTGCCAAGAAGCACTATAAATGTGTATTCTCAACTGGACTTGGTGTGGAACGTGATTCAGCGGGTGCATTCTTGTCTTCTATTTTCTTTTGCTTTCCTCCAGCATTTCTTTTACTCCCAAGTGAAGACCAGACAACTAAACCACTTTCACTTAGACAGAACCTGTTCTAGGATTAACAACTGAGCACGTCCAAACTAACCTTAAAAGACAGATCTTGAAGTTCTTGTGCTGCAAACCATATTTCCAACATTTAGTTACATGATTTTCCAGAGGTAGTTGCACCCAGTTTGTCTCAATCACCAACTTCAATGAGTGGTTGCACAGCTCAGAAAGTAGCATGTAGTAAGTCCCAGGAAAAAAAAAAAAAACAACCAACCAAAAAAAAAAACCAACACATCCATAATACCTGGTAGCTGAATAAACCAAAATGCTGACCAGAAGCAGTCTTGTCTTTCTTGCAAAACATTTAAGAATGTGCATGTATGTGTTTTATAACAGCGCATCTTCGTCAAGCTCAGAATATCTTGTCTTCCAAAAATTCCCCAGCAGTTTCAGCTTTGTGGTGTCATTTTCCAAATCTTCTCCTGAAAGGCCGTGAAGTAGTTTTGTAAGAGACAGATGGAGTTCACAGGAGAGACAACTAACTCCTGCACAGAACTGCAAATGCTGGCTTGGGTCCAGGAGGTATCTCTGATTCTTAGCAATACTCCGTTTGAAGATTTCCAGGATATCTGTAGCCATGTTGTCTTCTTCTTGCAGACCAACACTCAACTCTTTTACGTATGCAAACGGTTTCTCTTAGGATCTCAAGGATTTCCTCTGACTTTTAAGTTCTCCCTTGTCTTAATTTCTTCTAAAACGAAGAGCTTTTATTTTTTACTTTTTGGTGGTGCTGCCAGTGTTCTTACAAGACTAAAAAACAACCAACCATGTTCTGAGGTACTATCAATAGTCCATGATTCCTTTCACAGACTGTTTTCCATTCAGGATCACTACATTTACCCTACAATTCTTGCTTTCAAGTCTTATTAAAAACACTAGACAGGGTACAAAAAAGTTTTTGCTTTTTAACATCAAAGAAAGCAAAAGTCTGTATGATGCTTTCACCCCAAGGGATGAAATATTAAGGTGCCGCAGAAATCTCCAAACCCCAAGTAAATTTTTGTAAGTATATGCATCTTTTGAAATTATTTTTTTTAAACCAAGTGACAAATATAAAGTTTTGCTAACTCCTCTACAAAATTGACACAAGCTACTGAAATTTTGTACTTGAAGAAGTTTCAAAAGTTTGGATATCTTAGGAGATGTAAAAAAAAAATAAAAATAAAAACTTACTTAGTTGTGTTTAAGCCAAGTTTTACTTCAAGGAATTTCAGCAAATGCTCATTTTCTTTATGAGGAACAAACATCTGAAAATTAATTTAGTAGAGAAAAATCTTAGCAAATGCAGGAAGCAGCTTTCACATAGTCACTTCATTCAGATTACAAAATGGCAGGGAATAATCAGTTATTCAAGATTTAGTTAAAACCCGTACATTGGATTGTGTGTGCCAATTAAGGTACCAACATAGTATTGCAAAACTTCACTTAAATAAATCTCTCTTTAGGATTTCCTAGAAGATATCATACCCTGCATTTCATTCATGTACCCCAGTGGGAGGGCTAGTGGAAAGTTGTCAACGAGTTGCCAGAAGGCTACCGAGTGGGGTTAAAAAGATCACGAAAAATGGATGTAGACTTACCACCAAGCAAGCCAAAGAACATTGCGTTTAGCTCCACTAAACAATAGGACTGCAGCCTAACAAAAGTTATGAGCATTTGTAATCTTCACACAAATTGTTTGAGCAGCCAAAAGTTCTATGTACCGTCTACGTAATTTAAGTTATATTTCTCAGGCTTAGGCTTTATTTTCCTGGAGATACAGCAAGGCTAGCTAATCTGAATGACACAAGAAAACAGTCAGATTTGAGCATTCTCTTAGACTTTTTTTTAGCATTTACTAGGATCTTCATTTCTAAGATGACACTTAATTAATATAACCAGAATGAATTTGAGATGTAAAGGAAAAGCACAAATTAAAAGGCTAGGGCCAGGAAGAGCGAGTTACTAACCAAGACCTAAGACCAGGTTAAAATCCCATTGAAAGTTAATGTTCTACCCTAAGCCTGCTAGCTCTTTTCCATGCACAAGTATACTGTTTTAATATCTAACCCAATTGGTAGAAACCATCCAAGTTATAACAAAAATCACATTTATAAAATAACTGGTGTGTGATTTAAAGAGTATTTCCATACTGTGCTTTAATTTCAACCCAAAAGGCCAAAACCCCCAACAAAAACCAGCTGCTCAGCTTGTTAGAGGTTTTTAAATAAATATATAGATTAAAATAATTACTCAATCTTTAGTATTTCTATTCACTATAAATTAAGTTACAAACTCTCAGACCAATAATATAAGCAAGACTTCAAAAGACTTTTCCAAGGTAACTGTAGCTTTTCATTTAGATTATACCAATTAAAATCACTTTTTACAGATGAATCTTACCTTTAATAAGAAGTTTAGTGTCAGTGTTATTGTGAGTACCAAATAAATGTACATAATTTTCAGCAATCTTGATAAAAATGTACCTTTCTTCATATTCATCTGCAAAAACATGTTAAGAATGTCATATCATTTGGAGTTCTGTTGAAATAATAAAAACTACATTCAGAGTTGGAAGAAAGTCTACTTACCTGAAGGCATTTAGAGAGCATTAGAGCTGCAACAAGACTCAGTAGCGGTGACACTAGTAAGGCTGAATTTTCAAACTGCAATAGGTACCCCAAGAGGAGAGAAAACAAGTAGATTTTGTATACTTCGTGCACCTGTTGAAGAAACAAAACGACACTGGATATACATTTTGCTTTATAGAGCAGGAGGTAGTTGTCTTCATTTCCCTGTTAATTAGGGGATTTAATGGATAAATCTCTGTCCTCGAGGTCAGGAATCTAGCAGGGTACCATCTGGCTGTGAAAAGTATTTCACATCAAAATGGCCCTTGTTAGATACAGTAACTAACGCACAACTGCTTCATGGGAAATCTGTAAAAATGCCTAAGTAGGAGTATTATACAAGGTCTCTTTATTCTGTAGCACCTTACTGTGATACAGTGCCACATGAAGTAGTAACCACAGTGCAAGAGTAGTATGAAAATGCACGATTTGTGTGAAGGAGATGACTGCTGTAAACGTGCACTTGACCTGTCCCCACAATAACTTGTTCATTTAACCTACCTCAGGAATACACACACTGTTACTGATACTCGCTTTCTATTATTTACTGTTTGATAAGCAGACCTTACAAATCCCTACACTTGATTCTTTAGACTTTTCTGCAAAACACCAGTATTTTCCCTTATGTTTTAAAGTTCCTGTTTAGGACTAGGACAGATTGAACATTTCCTTCTGCTGAAGAATAAAAAAAAGCAACTGGAAGAAGAGGTGACCGAGTACTCCTGCACACAGTTCAAAACTGATGTCACATCTAAGAAAACTCAAAGGCATTCAAGTATGAGGCAGGAACCATAGGAAAAGGCTAAGGAAAAATGTCTTACTGTTACAACATTTCTAAGAACCATTTTGCAGAATAAATTCAAATACTTTCTCATACTGAACAGTTACCAGTTGACCTACTGCATTTGCATTATATGTTGACTAAATCAATATAGGGCAGGCCATCCGGGGTAAAAATGAGCCCCCTAATTGCACAGAGCCACGAGAGCATTTTTTGATCATCCCCCCACACACCCTACTGTGAATAGGGAAAGGAAGAGAAGAGGCAGCTAAGCCAAAAAGGATGCATGACTGAATCTCATCACTTTCATCTCTCCATAGATGTTTTCAGGCCTTGGGGCTTTCTTTAGGTTCTGCCCTTTTGTTAGGAAAGCCATTTGAAACACAGCAGGCCAAAAGACAGCAAGTTTTAAGCCATTTCATTCTTCCAAAGGACAGGACGTGCACTTTTGCTGGACCCAGGCTGCCAGACACTTGAGTCATCACTCGATCTATGCCCTTTGGAGCTCCTGAGCAGTGTATGGCAGGCACCTCTGAGGCTGTAGTTAAGTCCCCAACTACCAGGAGGTCGATGAGTTTTAATACCTTTTCTGTCTGTGCTAGAGCAAAGCTGTCAAGCAGAAAAAGAGACACGGCCTGGACAAACAGGAGATAATGACTGTACTCCCACATCATCATGAAGGTGTATGTTGAAGCACTCACCAAAAGGTAACAAAACTTCTAGAGAAAACAAGAACAAAATAGCATTAATTTGATACCTATGCATCTCTGTCACTAAGTAACTGAGAGGTCATTAAAGCAGGAATTAGAGAAATTCACTATTTTAGGAGATAATTAAAATACTGCACTCAGACATATTTAATACCTTCTCAGATGGAAAAAAAAAGTCATTACTGAAGCATTCAAAAACATCTAAAGCCAATCGAAAGAAACACCTTTGACAGAGAGACAGGGAGAGGAAGTTACCACCATCTTCTCCGAGCAACAGGAAAAGCAATGAAATAGGTTACGTATCGAGAAACATTTGTCAACTGTTTATCTTAAAGTAGACAGCACACAGCTGATTCCCACACTGTTCTCTCTAAACCCTCACGGGGGCATAACAGGGCAGGGCTCGGCTCGCTTAGCAAAAACCACGCATGCCTAGGAGAAATCCAGGCAGCGGCTTTGAGAAGGACAAACAGAACATCTACTGCTTCCTGCCTAGCAGGGCAACAGTGACAAAGAGGTAACTACTCTAGAGCACAGTTCCACCACCAATGCTTTATTAAGAAATTAATTTAGTTTTACCTCTGCGGAACAATTTAGGTTTTTTTTTAAATAGCCTGTGAGAGCTGCTACTTGACATGCAAAATATGGCAAAGCCCAATTTTCCCTTGATGGTATGGAGTAATCAATTCTTGTTGTATCTGTCCTAGAATAAAGTACAGACAAACAAAATTATTAAAGATTTATGGAACAAAAATATCAAGGAAAGCCTAAATGTCACTTCCAGTTACCAGCGTGGCCTTGCAAGCAAGCTACTCCTGTATTAGGTTTAAAGCAACATGGGCACAATTTTGCTGCTGATGCAGGTCACAGATCTGATGCTGATATTATATCAGCATAGAAGGTCCAATCTTGACTTACTTATTCAGCACAACTCCACGTTAGGTGGCATTTACAAGTCCCAAGGCTGGGGACCACTGCTGGAACAGCAGCTTTTCATGTTACCATGAGCATCAGCTGAGAGAGAAGAGCCTTTTCTGTTCTCATACGTTTTAAAAAGCAGCTTAGGCAATCGAGCACAACATACTCCGACTCCAAAGCAGTGCAGCATCAGCACCAGCAGATACTTGGCCTACAGGGAAAACTCTCCCCAGCACAACGAGGGATTAAAGATGGATGGGAAGCACGGGACAGAACTGCAGCAGGATCTTCTCGTGGAATGACGTGACAGTACCTGCACAATTGGAACTGCAGGAGAAAGTTTTAAAAAGCACTAAAGTGACTTAGAAGCCTAAGTTGTGCTTTCAAATGTGATCAAAGCCATTGGTTTCAGAGGTACACAGTCTTCTTTGTGTCTACTGCGCTTTTCAAAAGGAGCCTCAAGCTCCTTCATCATGTAGGTACTTGAAAGCGTCACTTTTCATTTTTACCTCTGAAGCGCCTCACAGAGGAGTACTTGGAGCTTTTTTTTTTTTTAACTACCGGACCTTTCAATTTGTTAGCAGTGTTTAATCTTCTTTGCCGTTGAAAAAAAAAATAGATTTATTCACCATTTTTCCTACTTTCCACTGCTCACATCAGCTTGATGTACAGGATTCTTAGCTATTAATCACAGATTTGGTCATGATGACTTCACACTCCTAAAAGATGCTTCCCAACAGCTCAACTGTAAAAGTACATCTCTAACACTCTGCTCTTCCATAGCTTTCTTGCCTTTTTTCTTTTTTTTAAAAAAGGGTTTCAACATTTTTTAGGGCAAATAAGTATTCTCAAGTTCACAGAGAGCCCCAGAGCTATTTGGTGACAAACCAGGAATCAGAAGACAAGTTCTCATTGCCTACATGAGGTTCCCTATTATTGTGGTGTTGCACAAAAGGAAGGGGTATTTTCATGCAAGTGAAACGTTACAAAATGAAAAAAATGTTGAGGTCAGAATCATCTAAGAAGATTCCACATCGCATAAAAAAAACTGCAAAAAGCAGATTAAAAAAATAATAATAATCAAAAACCCTTTACAGAAAAAATGCACTTGGTCATTTCCTTCTGAGCAACAAAACAATGGTCACAATGTTTGGAGCTGGCCACAGACAATACTTCTCTTTTCAGCAACTTCAGAAATTTGTTTTTATTCTTCATCAGAACAAAACCAAAAACCTTCTGATGAATGTTTCTGCAAAACGGACTCGTGTGAAAACACCCATGTATTCACACGCAGCCATCAGCCCAGGCCAACTGACAGCGTGGCTGGGCTGGACGACAAGAGGCTATTTCCATTACCCAAGGCATCGTCAGAGTCAGCGCATCTCCGGGAAACCCTTTGTATTCAGCACAAGAGCCCGCTCTCGCAATGAGAACACAAAGCTTAATAGAAAGCATTTTAACCCACTCTCATATTTTTAAACGCCTTAGTGACAAACTAGATTGTATAAAGATGTTTTTCTTACCTGTTAATAATGAACCATGCTACAGTCAGCATTCCTGCCAGCCAAGTCCCACTCATAACCCAACTGGTTACAAACAATGCAGTCACATAAATTCCCTGCAGTCCAAAAACTATACCAATGTAGAAATACACTGGCTCAATAACTTCCTGAAATCACAAATAAAAACGAAGAGACATAGCGGCAACTGAGCTGAAGCTGGAAAGTATTGCTACTTACTATATGCATATTGCTAACAGCGTGCTAGGTGCTTTACAAACAGGTAAGAGGCGGCCTCACTTCTAGGAGAGTATCAAGCATGCTTTTCTTTTGGGCTCAGGGAGAACGAAGCAGTGTCTACCGACAGCACGCTCAGGACCCAGCTTGCTAGTGCCAGGGTTTCTGTATTTGCTACAGCATCAACACCGTATGTGTCAGCTTTAAAAAATCCATACTGCAGGGAGATACAAGGGTCACTGGGCTACTGAAAGAAATTAGGTACGAGAGGAACTCGGAAAGATAAAGATATGGCAAAAATGGTTCCAAACACAGAGAGCATATATATATATATATATATAAAATAAGTTAAATAAGAGAGCATAAGGGAGGACACAAGTATGCAGCACAAGCAGAACAAAGCTCAAGTGGAACAGAACGAGACAAAAGGTTCATCTACAAAAATCTACTTCCCTGTTACCTATCCTGAATGGATAGAGACAGGCAGCACTGGTCAGTACTCTGAAGGACCTAACTTTCGTGCTTTTAATGGGTAGCACTGATCCTCTCAGCATTTCTAAGGGGTTTGTAGAAGTAAAGAAATAACAGACAGGAAATTTCAGTGCATGTAACTCCCCCACCCCCCATCCTATTCCAAAGACTGACGGGAATTGAGGAGAACCTGAACCTGGTGGTAGGCTTAGCTCAATCCACTCCAGAAAAATTGCTTGTATTTACTGTACACAGCACGGCAAGTCACACACACATACACTGAAAGCACGGGAAGCAGGAGAAACGCACATACTTCACTACCAGATGCTTGATACAACACACTGGCAATCAGTTCTGGGTACAGAGTCATTTGCTGGACTGCGTTTATCGTCTTCAGTGATATTGTCTTATTGTTGTGTGTCAACTCATAAACACCTACAGACAAAAGAAAATACATTATTCCTGGAACCACTTACTGTTACTCTTCTTAAAAGGGCTGAGAAGTATACTCAAAGGCAGGGGGAAACAGATTTGGATGCTGAAGCTATTAACTGATTCAACATTTCTGATTTTAAAAAGAAGAAGAAATGACTGTGCTAGGTGCTGTTCCACCCTACTGATATTGCAACAAAATCATTGCTTTTGAACTTGTCTTTAAGTGGAAGGTCCAAAACTAATCAGCTAACGTGTAGTCTTTTCACATACATCACATTGATGCAGTCCTGGAACAAGCTCCCTACATATCCCCTTCACAGGAGTTTAAGAAGCGAGACAAAGATCTACCAGGGATGAGCAGGATGTATTAAACTTGTCTCCACAGAGAGGTCAGACTCGATGGCCACGTCAACTTTCCCAGCCCTGCATTTCTGAGACTTCTAAGAACCTCTCACCTAACACAACATGCCTTTGAATGGGGTTGAGATGAAGCTGAAGTTGGCATACTTGTAGGACACATCACTCAGAGATATTATAATTTAACAAATAACTTGTCATTATTTAGGACAATGGAGGGAAGGAGAAAAATAATCCATAAAAAAAAAGGAAGAACAATAAACCCAACAACAGTGCAGCAAGCAAAGAAGATTACTGTTTCCAGCTCTGAATGCATCTTGCTGTGTGGTCTGCATCTGGTTCTCTGCAGGCCAAACCAGGTCTTACAGAGCTCAAAGCTGGGCTCAGCATGGCCTTTGAGAACTGCATGCCTCCAAAATGCCTCGTAGACACCTGGGTCTACCTGTTTGCAGAGCCAGCTGCAGCATGCCTGTGAATGAGGCAGTCCATCCATCCCCAGCACGGGTAATCTTCCCGGAGATAATAAGGAATCAACTGTACCAAAGCCATATTGTACGCAGCTGACACATGCTACACATCAGCTGGGAAACCGCTACCAATAAAACTATACCCATAAAGTTTAACTGGCTTGGGATGAGGTTTCATAAGAGGACTGAACTAATTCAACAGCTGGCTGTTGCAAGACAGGGCTGGTCACTCCTCCCTCCCTCCCAGCAGTCTCACCTTTCCCCTTGTGCTCTTCTGAACTCACTAAAATAGCACAGAACTGTTCAAGCTTCTTTTCACTGTTTCCATTTTCCACTGGTTCAAGAACCTGACCCAGTTACAGCTGGTGGTGGCCTCCAGAGCCAGTGCAGGATAAAAAGGAGCACAAAGGGAGGAGAAACCACTGCCACCCAGCTCGTTCTCCTCCCTCGTGGTTTCTGTCCCCCTTGCTCAGCCCTCACCAACAAGTACTCATCACAGCTGACAGGTTTAGAAACTGCTGGCAGGGACAGGACTGAGCAGATCATCTCTTGACAGAAAGCGTTCTAGCTTCTGACAGGGGATGAAACAGTAATTTCCATCCCCCGTTTCCAAATTGAAGAACAATACGCTTACAGGGCTAAACTATGTAGCATGGGCAAACCCGACGATTACATATTGTACTGGGTCTAGCTGGGATGGTAACTTTCCCTGCAGCAGCCCATACAGTGCTATGCTCTGCACTTGTAGCTAAAACAGCAGTGGTATCACACTGGTGTTGTGTCTGCTGCTGAGCAGTGCTGGCACAGCATCAGGTCTTTCTCTAAAAAAAAAGTGAGAAACATCACCAGGGCAGCTGACCCAAACCAACCAAAGGGATATTCCATACCATATGATGTCACACTCAGCAATAAAAGGTGGGAAAAGGAAGAAGAGGGGGGGGTGGGCTCTCGTTGCGAAAACGTCTGTCCTCCTCTCCGAACACCGGCTACGTGCATTGAGGCCCTGCTTCAAGGACGTGGTCAAGCATCGCTTATTTGTGGGAAGTAGAGAGTAATTTTTTTTTTTCCCCTCTGCATTTCCACATAGCCTTTACTTGTTTTGTTATTCCCTTTCCCCCTTCCTCTTCCCCTTTTCCCTTTCCTCCCTTTAGTTGAATTGTTTAATTAATAATAATATTGTTAATAATAATAATATTGTTAATAATTGTTTAATTAATATAATATTTCCTTGATAATATATTTCTCTCTTTATTAAAATTATCCTTATCTCAACCCGTGAGTTGTTTTTTTCCCTTTACTTCTTCCCCTCCTCATCTGAGGAGGGGGAGTGAGAGAGCGGTTGTGGTGTTCAGTTGCCTAATACGGTCAAACCACCACACATGTGGCAGTATCAGCATCACATTAATCCTACTCTGGAAAGTTAGGTCAGCGTGCAATTTGTATAAATCTGACCAATTTACCTATACCAGAGTATAAAAATCAGCCTCCTTAGTCTGCAGGAGTTGTAACTGTCTCCAAAAGGAGGACAGAACTTCTCAAGGTTAATAAAATAAACGTTTTTGTACCTCTTTCAAAGGAGGGAGCCTTTAGGAGTTCTTTATAGAATGAGTAATAAATGGCGCTGTCACCCTGAAATGTAATTTCTCGTTCAAGTTCCTAGAAAAAAAAAAAAAAAAAACACAATAAATATTCACCTCCTGCAATCTCTTTCCACAGAAGACCATGTATTTTTAGACAGACCGGTTTTGTAATACAGCACATGGCTATGACTCCACTGCACATCCTCAAAGTATTCCACAAAACATAAATCTTCCCAGCACCTCTGCCGGGTATACAGCACTCCCTAGAACTCAGGAATCGGAGCAACTCAAATCCACATACTAAGTTAGCACAAAATGCACAGGATTTCATATTCTCGGACCTGAATCTCATTTGACTTTCCATACCTCACTGAACAACACCTATATCCCTGATGTTTAGTTTACACAACCCCATTATGCGTCCTTTTTTTATAAAAGTTATTTCAGCTATAAAGGATGGCATGGAAAAACACAGAAAAACATGACAGGACAAGACTACTCTCAGTAGCAGAAACACTTTATTTTTTTAAGGAACTGCTTCAAAGACAGAGGCCTGAGCAGAAAGACATGGGATTCTGAAAGCAAGCAGTTCCAACCTGGCATGAATCGGCTTTAATTTCAAGGAAACAATCTGGCTTTTGTTTCGGTAATTTAACTTTTTCTTTACCTGCCTGCTGGAAAACCAGAATTTCCGTTCGTGGTACGTCGAGAGGTACACAGCGTACATCATCCCACTAGTGACTGCCGCGAGACAGCCAAAGAAAAGTTTTGCAAACCGTTGAATTAACAAATCTGAAAGGGGAGAGTGAAAAAGCTGAAGTAGTCCAGAGGACTTGAAACACAGACAGCATGCCCCCAGTGAGACCTGGTGCTGAACAGCAGGAAGCACGCTGGCGTCAGAATTATCCCACCACCAGCACCGCAGATCCATCAGGAGCTGTGCTGCTGCTCCTTTCCTGCAGTGTTCTCTCTCATTTCCCACCACTGCTTCACAGGCCTTTTGGATACAATGCCCACACGCTCCACAGCAAACTCCTCTCTGTTCTAACAAGCTTCAGTTTCAAAGGAATTTCAAGGAGGAAAAACGAAGTACAAGTAAAGATTAAACAAAATCTTAATTTTGTCCAAAACATCACAAAACCTTTAAATGCACCAACAGAAAAAGCGACAAAACCCCATTTAACATCAATGCTGAGACACACTATTCTCCATTCTGGTTTTCAAATGGAAAAGGAAGGAAATAATCTGAATTTTACCCCCTCTTTCCGCCGTAGCTCCCTCAAGTCAGTATACGCTTTTAACATAAAAGTTTTTGGAAGCTTGGTGAGCTTTTGCATAAAATTACACCTGGATTTGTTCTGTGCCTTGAAGAGCTGTAAGGACTTTTTGGCTATTGTTTCAGTACCATTAATTCATGCCTTTCAGCTTCTCAACTGAAAGATAATTCCAGGTGCAATTAAAATATTTATCTGTTCTCAAATAGCCAACAATAAGATTCTTAACACCTCCCTCCTCCAACTGAAACGACCCAGGACTAGCATTTTACTCTGCCATACATAAAATGTCATTACTAAAGAATTCTAATGTGCATGCATGCTTTTTCTTGAAACATTCAAAAACCTAATGCAAAGTAAGTCTGTTATAAATTACTGTGCTAGAAATATCTTCCCATAAAATGTAAAAGAATACAAAAAAAGAAATCAGAAGTTGGCTAAAATTTCTGTAGCTTACATTTTGGCGATCTTCCCAGCTTCGAGTTTTCTTTGTTTCCCTCCTCTGGAGCCATTTTGTCAGATTCTGTGCAGTTTTGTTTCCTCCTCTGTCGCAGGTCTGCTGCCCCTGAAGACATTTTTCTGAAGTTATTGCAACAGAATACCTAAAATCACACTCTGGGAAATCCACACAGCAGCAGGTAACAGCCAGTTATTGCCAGGGATTCAGCCACACAGCAAGTATATTTGACAGGAAGACTCAGCTAAACTATTTCATATGCATAACTAAAAGAATATTGTAACTACACAGAAATCAATCTCTAGTTCTTCCTTAGAAAAATCAGTAACATTCTCTTGAGGCCATACTCTGGGGTTGCCCTGAATCAAACTGGAAGTCAGCTGTTTTAGTCCCTTGGGAGGGGTTTTATAGGAATGAAGGAAGGAGGAAGTTTAGATGAGTTGGTGTTGACACTGGGAGAAATTGGTGTCAACTCCATTCTGCCCTCATTCTGGTTTTACTCAGCTTCAGCAGAGTAGCACACTAGGCACATGACTGTAACATAAAAACTGGGGTAGCCAGTGCTTTTAAATTGAGCTGTCTGATCTTCATGTTACATTAACTTTACGAAAACTTTCATCACAACACTTTCCCTGCTTCCAAATCTATTGGAATTAAGCCGACTTAACGAATTCTCAGTGTAGCACAGAATTAAAAGCCCCAGCCTGGCAGGCCACCTAGATCATTTCACATCACCGCTGAGGACCTTGGCTTCTGTTTTCTGTACACAACGGCAGCGTGAAGCCCTGGCCCACTTATTTTACAATATGAGAGGTAACCAGGGTAATTCACCAAGTGCAAGTCTCCATTCAGAAAGACTCGTTGCAAAATATCTGCGATAGCTACTACATTCAAGATGACGTCCCACAATGCTTAATGTAATTTTAGAAGCGTGAGGAAAAGGGTTATCTGTAATTCGCACTCCAGACCTTCTAGCTGTCTAATTTGACCTACAGTGATTTCTTCAAACAGAACTTCCATTGAGCCATTCAACGTTAAACTCCAAGCGTCAGTCTTGCCATCCCACAATAAAGTTGCTAATTTTCTGGCGGTGTATTACTTCGCATCCAAATCAATTTAAACCTATTAAGATTTAGAAGTTAGAAAGAGGACAGTAGTATAAATAAGCTGTTAAAGCAGTGTCTGCCCGTAACAGTGCACCTGCATTTGTGTTCTAATGGGATTTTCAAAGCAATTATGAATTATTCTAAGCAGACCAAGATCTCAATTGTATCATTTTTCATGGTACAATGAATAGAAAACATCTAGCTTCTTAAACATAACAAGAATTAGAAAAATATTCAGCAAAAGAATGCTTAAGGCACTCAATACTGCATTTATCATTAGGTTAATCCAAAATGAAAGGTACACTGGTAACTCTTGGGGTCCTTAAATCAATCAGCAATGCAAACAGAGTGCGCTGCAATTGGAAGTCATTTATTTCAGACAAGATAAAATGGGAGAAAATATTTACATCAGGGGAATGTGCGGATTGGAAAGACAACTGTCTGTCCTGGTCAACCTAGTTGTGACCAAAGAAGTAGCAGTGAGAACGCTGGAAGAAAATGCATTTCTTTCATTTTTTTTAGCGTATTAGTGAACCCAGTTGGAAGAGTAAGATGCTTGTCAAGTCTAGAGTCAGCAGCAGCAATAGACAAGTCCTAAAGAAAGAACGATTTAAAATTCTAACTCTGAAACCACTCCACCTCAGTCAGCAAGTGATCTTCACCTCATTTTGAAAACTATTCAATAGATTTCCCCCTCAGAAGAAACAATAATAAAGGAAGATCCAAGGATGCTATTTCTGTTTAATTTGCAGCTGCATCAAACAAGAAAAATGCTGTTTCCACTTCCACAAACCCTTTTAAATGGGGTGAAATGAAAGTCAACCAAGGTGATGACTAAAAATAATCTAGCATTTTGAACTGATGGCACAGCCTCTAGTGTCTCTATCCAGCAAGCAATTTTTTATCCACGATCGCTCCCTAGTTCCCTGCAAGTTCCCCGAAGTTTTAAACGCGTTTAGTGATCATGTTCCACTTAGATCTGTGTTCCCATCGCAGTCACTGCTCCTGTGTGCCACTCTTTTAATCCAGTTTTTGCCAGTAAAGTGACAGCTGTCTGCGATTTTTGTTCTCTTATTGAAAGAAGGACAAAGCAGGACTGGGAAACTTTCAGAGAGGGACCCCAGCAAGGCTGTGCAGTGGCTCCCGTTCACATCTCAAGTAAGCACATTAAGCTATTTTCCCCAGTCTGCTGAAAAAGATGACTAAGAGAAGCACAACAGGGACCTACAAGCTAGCAGAGTGCACCAAGAGGGTGAACAGACAGCAGTGAGGGGTTTTGCCTTCCAGTCCTGGCACCAGGAGCGATGGCCCAGACGCCGTGCGCCAGGCCAGCAGCAGGTCCCCACCACACACCGTGGCCTTCAGGGGTCTGAGCTCACACCGCAGGGCTCGCACGGCCCCGGGGGCAGTGTGTGCATCCCAGCACCACAAACACCCGGCTGCTGCCGTCACGGAGCCCGCATCCACCCCAGAAAGCCTCCAAAATTTGCAGCGCTGGGACACAGCGCGGCGCACGGCCGTTTTGCTCCCCTATTCCTCAAGGTGCCCACTCCCGGCCGTGCTCCCTAGTTAAGCCAAACGCCACCATCAACCCCACAAAGGGGCTGAAAACCCCCCCGGGACAAATAAACGGGGGCTGCCTGTACAACACAGCCCCACGCCCCCGGGCCGCCCCCCTCGGGCCGGGGGCGGGGAGGGGGACGAAGCCTGGCCCCCGCAGCGCCCACACGGGCCTCCCCGGCGGCGGGGCAGCCCCACGGGGCGAGGGATGGCGGTGACACCCGGCCCCTCACCTTCCTCCATCGCCCGCCTGCCGCCGCCGCCGCCCGCCGCCGGGGCCCCGCGCCGCTCCCTCGGGGGCGACACCGCCGCCCCGCCCGCTCTCCGGCCGCCGCCGCCCGCTTCTCGTCGGCCCCGCGGCCGGCAGCGCTCTCGCATACCCCGGCGAGGGGGAAGCGCCCCGGCCCCGGCTTTCCTACCGCCGCCTCCGGGCGCCCCGTGTGTGCAAGGGGAGGCGGAACCGTGGCGGCGGGGCGAAGGGAGGCGGCCGGCGCGCAGCCGCGGCGTACCGCGACATGGCGGCGCCCTGCCCCAGCTGCTGAGGGAAGCGGCGCCCCCCGCGGCGGAGCTGGCGGCGGGCGGGCGGCTGGGCTGGGAGCTGCGCCCTGGAGAGGCCGCGGAACCTGGTTCTTTGGTGCTCCCAGGGTGGTACAGAGCCTGAGCCACGTCCAGCGGGCACTTGGGGTGGTACCGTCCTAAAATCGCATCCTGGGGGCACGCCTCAGGAGGTCCCCCTAAGGGCTTAGCCCCAGGTGGTCACCGTGAGTTCCTGCTACAGGGGGTATATAAAGCCCTCTGTGCTAAAAGGGGGCCGAGAAGCTCCAGAGTTTATAGGGTGTTAGCATAGAGTTCGTAGTCTTAGTCTCAGATCTTAGTCTTGGCAGAAAGGCTGGCAGAAGGTGGAGGGCAGGGGTAAGATCTGATGCTTAGCTAGGTCATCTTATGTTCTTCTCTGTCTTGCCGAGAATTGGCTCAGACCACAAACGTTAAAGGTTGGGGATCTCTCTCTAATGATCATGGTACACATGTGGAGATGAACAGAGCTTCACCACCACCATGCAGATACCATTCCCTGCATGGTGGAGTCACCGTCCCTGGGGGTGTTAAAGGAAAGGCTGGACATGGTGCTTAGGGACATGGTTCAGTGGGTGACATTGGTGGTAGGGGGATGGTTGGACCAGATGAACTTGAAGGTCTTTTCTAACCTTACTGATTCCATGACTCTATGTGTGCTCTGGACTAAATACTGCCACCCTCTGAGGGAGTTGTGCCCTGAATACAAACTGTCAGATGAGGGTCATCACCTCTGGGAGCAGGGCAATACCAACTCTACACTGAAAGATTGCTGAAGACGCTCTTACACTTGCTACCTAATAGTTTACAAACAGGGCAACATCACTGAGAGGTGCCTGCATGTCATCGCCCGTGTGTGTGCAGAGTTTGCCCAGGCACGGTCAGCTCTCGGCAGCCGTATCTGTCCTCTGCAGAGTGCCTCCCCGAGCAGAGCCGCTGGGCTTGCTGAACCTCGCAGGAGCAAACTGTTGGACAAGCTGCCTGAGAGGGTTGTGGCAATCGCCCCTCGGGGGCTGCATGTCTTCCTGCAGTCAGGCCGCTGTCTGATCAGCCGCTGGAAAACTGATTTGGTTTCTCGTCTAGCAGCTGAAAGGAAAAACTAAGCCAATTTGTGTATCCTATTGGAGCGTAAAATGAGATTTATAAGTTTCCTGGGTTTTTTAATAAAATTTAAAATACTTCTGCAATTGTTGATTTATTGGATAGTTAAAAGAGTTGCTTATGTTTTTAATGATCCATAAATTATCCATTGCATTTTTAATGTAGTTGGGTTTGATCTGTTTTATTTTTTTTTTCATAACTTGATTCTATTATAAGTCACTGGAATGAACACAAATAATCTTTGCAATCAAAACAGCAATAATAGTTTTAAATATTTGTAATCAGACCATTAATACATGGACAGGAGTAAAACAAATGACTGTACAGTTATGCTGTAAATTTTGGTCTTCTTAAGCCTCCTTTGCATTCACTGTTTCATACTGTGCCTTGTTACATTTCTTGTACAACTGGAGTTTTCTACAAATGCTCCAGTCTATGGGTAATCCTGCGCTTTAAAATCAACAGAAACATATATGCATGTAAAATTATTTACATACAGACACTTATTAACTATACAGATAAAAAGGAAATGAAAAAAAGAAAAAATCCAACCTGCTCACTTGTTTTTCTTTTTTTTTTTTTTTTCCAAGGTATTCTCTAGATAAATTACAAAATTGAAGGTGATAGAAACAAAAATTTTTCATGCAAGTTTCTTTCTCTCAGAATGAATAGGCTGAAATAATTTTAGAGTAATGTTGAAAATGTTACTAATGCTGCTCTTCAATCTTCCCAAACACTTTCTATAACTAATTTTCTATGCAAGTTATTTCATTTGGCAGCTTACTTTGTGTCCTAAACATTGTGCTGTAATGCATTAAAATGAATAAATATAGGGATGTTGGGTTCTTTTTCCAAGCTTTCTCGGTACAAACATGAATCAT
Source organism: Heteronetta atricapilla (assembly GCA_011075105.1). Taxonomy (NCBI): domain Eukaryota; kingdom Metazoa; phylum Chordata; class Aves; order Anseriformes; family Anatidae; genus Heteronetta; species Heteronetta atricapilla. The sequence continues at coordinate 134,664,219 of CM021732.1, read as the reverse complement.
GGATCTGCATTATGGCATTAGTTCTCTATTTACATATTATTTCTAAGCCCTACAGACATAACTTTTCTTTTTGTTTACAAGTCCACGTTATTGATGCTTTCTAGTTCAACAATATTTTTCTCTGTTTTAGAGATGTCATGAGGCAAACAATACACAGATGTACCTTAGCATAAAGCATTAATATTGAGCGCATTTGTCATTATTCAGAAATGGAGAATGTGTACTTGTTTATTCTGTGAACATGCCAAGATATATTTTTTTGTATGATAAAGAAATAAAAATCCCCCATGCCTAAAAAATGTTGTAAAATTTGATTTCAGTGATCAGGTAACTGCTGGAGATATTTCACCTGTTCTCCTCATTTTGGCCTTTTGTGGAATTAATTTTCTGGCTTCTAACTTACAGTTCTGCATTACCAGCAGCATCCCAAGTTTTTGCTTAATTTGATTATTTCCTACTTTTTCCTCCCCAGAGCTATATTTGGTCTACTAGGACGTCAAAAGCATGACCTACATGCATGTTTGTGGGTCCAAGGACTTTCACTGTGTTCTCCCATCTGATAGGGGAGGAATGACAACATGGAGTCCATTACTTAAAACCGGAACTAAGAAGTCAGAAAATTAAACAGCACAAACAGAAACAAACCGTTTTAAACTCTTTTGTTTGCAGGGTGTGCTGTTGATGTGTTTCTGTGTTCTTGGCACCCAATATTTTACCTAGGGTTTGGGCAAGAAATTGTCAGGGTGGGCAATTCCTAATGAAAGCATGAGGTGCGTCTTTCATGGTGTGTTGTTCATGAGTAGTTACAAAAAGTCTTTCTATTAACTAGAGGAAAAGTGTCTGGGGAATCTGTCTCCTTTTTAATGGGGTATATGTTTGCATAGAGCGTACCCAGCAGCCTCTGGAAAAGGTTTTTATTGAATCATAGAGAACCTTTGGGATTTTTCCACCTGTTTCATTCTCTTCCTACTTTATCTCAGCACAGCTTACGGTACTTTTGATCATGTCAGCTCTTGCCCAGGACGTAAGCGAGTCAGATTCTATTGTGAGCTGCTTCATTGATAAACACAGTTCATGTCCATTAAATCAACGGAGACGATTTAGTTTCACACCAGTGAAGCCAAGTTGGGCACATGGAAACATGCTTGTGGCTCTGTTCTCCGTTTGCTTTACTCCTGTAGTAGTAAATCTGGGTTTTGATTTCTAGTGGGACCTTTGTAATTTTCCTTTTCCCTTTTTCCCAGCTCTCCACCAAAGCACTACTGATGTGACTACCAAGAGCACCTCCCTGTTCTCCTGTGTTTTCTATCCTGCCTCTTTTACTTGCCATGCCTTGATGATGGGTTTTCCAATACAATCCTTGGAACAGCATGAGATCCTGCGTGCTCATTTTGTTTATTTCTTCCTGTCACTCCTGATGCTGCCCTGTAATCTAGGACTACCTCATAAGTCAGCCTGTGTTTAGACTTGCGTGGTGCTGTGCAGCCTCTCGTCCTGTCCATGTTCTGTTCTATGTCTCTCTAACAATCTCTTAGTCATCTTCATCCCCTTTTTGTACCACCTTAAATAATTCCTCACTCTACTTTGTGTTTCCACCCTCCAAAATGCATTGATCGTTATCACACTTGCCTTTATCTGACCTGTAATTTTCTGTATTAATTTCTCACTTCTCATCTTTCTTCATAAGACCGAGCCAGGTCAGCTGGCTAATTGCTGTCTTGCTCCTCTTCCGAGCTCACCGTAGCGTGCCAGAATTGTTCTGCCCGGAGCTGCAGAACTGACAAGGACAGCCTGGCTGCCGCTGACCGGATTGCCACTTGGAAGATACTCTAGAAGGGTCGTGCACGTGCGACCCCAAGTTGCTCTGGCCTTTTGGGCTGATAATTTCAGGCCCAAGTGCTTTCAGAGTGCTATATCAGTAATAAAGTCATGGTAAAATGAGAGAAAAAAGTATACCTATTAATTTATTCTATTTATTTATTTCAGCCCCCCTTTAGTGATGTGGCTTGCCTTCTGTACCGTTTCCCTCTCTCTACTCTTGCTGGAGTTCTTGTTCGTGCCTTAGGCTACGTTCCCCGGGGCAGGAGCCTGACACTTGTATTTGTACAACACGCAGCGTGTGATGTGCCTGCCCAGAAATAGCTCCAAGGCAGCGCAGCGGGCTGATACCAGCCTTGCCCTTCTCTCAGCTTCTGTGCTCTGAAGAGGCCTGGTGCCTCTGTTCCTTTCCATTACTCCTTTTTCTCTCTGGGCTGCCTGTTTGACTTTTATCCAAGGATAAAGGCCTTTGAGGTTGATGACTCATGGCTCAGCACTTCCTTTGACTCACGCTTTGCCACCTAGGACATCGGTCAGCTCTTACTAAACTGCATTTTTTTTATTGCTGATGACGACATTCCTTGCAGCTCACGTCTCTGATTTCACTATCACTTCTTTCAGGTCAGAGCTGTATTTTTTCATGCAGTTTTTTTTTCAGGTTCCTCTCTCCCTCCCCATGGGTTTGACAGCCTTTCTGTTTCAACCATCCCCTGCAGAGCCTGCTGGCCCTCTCCTCCCCAGGGCCTGGCTGTCGGGGCTGCATTTCCAAGGCGTGAGGTGCAGCCTGGCCCTTCGCCTTCCCGTGCAGCAGCATCACCTGCCTGGCCCACAGCAGCGCAGTGACACTCGCAGGATGACAGTGCAGCTGGTGGCATCACACAGGTGCTGGTGCTTAGGGCCTAGCAAACACTTCAGCTGGTGCAAAACAAACACTAGAATCCAGGTCACTTCCCTGTAACCCTGTTGTCTCTGCAGGGCAGGGCTGACGTGGCTGCAAGTCACCGACACCTCCTGATGGCACTGCCATCAGCAGAAATGACTGATGAGATCCAGGAAGCCGCTGTGGGAATATTGTGCTGCCTGTTGTCACACCGGTGTTGGTCAGGGAAGTGGTGCAGTACAATTTTTAATGTATTTGTGCATTTCTGTCCTGTTAGAGATGCCAGCCTGGCACCTTTCCCTGTGCAAGCCCAGCACTCCCACCCCACAGCCCCGGTTCTTGGCCCATCTTTGCTGCTGGCAGAAGGAGGGGCACTAGCACAGCTTCTGATAGCTTTCCAGCTTTAAATGGGAATGAGCTTGGCCTGGTGTTTGAGAATTATAAATCAGGAACACAACCATTAACATTGACACTAAGCAGACACTAGATCCCTCCTGGAGAGCTGCAGCTAGTGTTACCAACGCATCCTGGACTCCAGCAGCCCTGGGCAGCTGGTGCTGCTCTTCAGCAGGGCGAGTAGGAACAGACTTCAGCAAGGGCAAAGTGCAGTCCGAGCCGGCGGATGGGCTGCACCCATTGCTGAGCTGCTCGCCGTCTGCTCCAATTTCCTCGACAGCAGGAGAAGCGGCTTGGACTACGCGCGGCTTTTCATGGAGGGTGCTGCTTCTATCAGGGAGTTCGCAGCTCCCGGGCAGCTCAAAATCCCAGCTGTAATTTTCAGAGGGGTGAGAGCAGGCCAGGCAGTTTGTTATGGAGAAGCGTGTTCCTATAGGAACGGCACTTTGTTCTCCGTGCTCTCCCTCACCTGCAGCTGGCACTGCTGTGCCTGGACGTCTTTCCCTGTCCTGATGCTCCCTAAAGCTGGAGTTGTGTGAATTCCCTCATTGGAAGTTATTACTTTTACAGGCACCTACATCACCCTGTGATGCTGCTTTTAAGAGACATGGCATGTTATGAAAAATGCACGGGACAAATCCACCTAACAAGTAGGCAGGACATGCATCACTCTATAGCTATGCATAACTCTACAGTTACGTAAATGCTTTTCTTGGGGAATCACCGGTGACGGAAGCAAGCTTTGCCTGTCGTGTTTGGGCTAGTTAAGGCACTGATTCATAGCACCTAGTTTCCTGCTTGTTCCCTGGTAGATGCCTACCATTTCAATAGTAATTAGTGAAGATGAGAGATCGATGCAGTGATAAATCTGGGTCTTCTGAAGAAGAGGTTTGACTGGCAGAAATGATTCACCCACGTGTCAAAGCTCATGGTGTTACTGGAGTATTACTGCCTTGTTTGAAAACTCACTATTTCTCTTCCAGACAGGTGCATTTCTGCCAGCCCTGGTAGCAAATCTAAACATATGAGCCATATTTCTCCCCCCCATCCAAAGTCTCCACATATTTCTGTTTATGCCATTCTCCTTTGACTTGTTTTTGCAGCATATTTCTCCTCAGATGGTGCTACCCATCTTCCCTGCTTCTGCCTCAGCTCACGATATGCACAAAATTTATCAAAACCTGAGCACAGACAGCAGCAAAGCTCTGTCACCATGATGCTAACTGTACTTGAATTTGTACTCTGCTTCCAGCTTAAGTACCTGCAACACTTCTGGTACCTACAACAGCTTGCTTAGCTCATTCAGTTCGCTCTAGATAAAACCTTATTGTGTCGAACCAATGACTGAGCAGAAGGGAGCAATGCCACAAAGGAGAGGAGCAGGCGAGACAGAGATCTTGGTTTATTCCATTCACATGAAAGCTGTGGAGGAAACGCACACTGATTTTTCAAAGCACAGCATGAGCCCCAGGGGAAAGACACTGCATTAGTGCAAGATATTTATTATCAGTGGTATTATTACTGGTGTTACGATGGCTGTTACTGTAATACCTTATTACAATCCTTACAAAAGAAGCAAAATACATCTGCAGGTGCAGGGAGGGAACCAAAACCATGGATTTGCTTCAAGCAAAAAGTGGCAAAGCTGGACATTTGATCTTAATACAGTGATCTCAAAACAAAAATGCATTATTTGCTTCCTTGTAAGTCTTTTCCAGGTGTCTTAGGATGGCTTATGCAAGTGCAGGTAAAACAGACATCCCGGATGGTAGGTGGATGAGAGATCTATCATTAATGAGTAATTTCTGAAGAGACTAATTTATGGAGAGTTCAGATGAGCAAACATTTTACATGTTGGTGCATATTCCCAGTGAAAGTGCCAAGCATTTATAGGGCTTCTGTGCTGGGAGACTCTTGGGAAAGCAAGCGCTGTGGTTGAGCTTAGCTGGCTGCACTGCTGCTTCCTGCACGCATCAGTGTTGGAGTCATTTGTTAAATACCTTTCCCAGGTTTACGTAACTCTGACCTTACAGGTGAAGGGTTTGGTCCTGCCCTGGGAATTGCAAAGAGAATGATGTTTGTTGACAGAGGCAGATAACACCTTCCTTTTCAGTGAGTCGGCATGTCAGCAGCAATGGCTGGGGCAGGAATTGGCAGGAAATTTAGGCTTAGTCCTTGAACTTGTCATTTTTTGGCAGAGATAGGAAGAAATGAAACAAAAAGAGACAGAGAAGGGACCTGGATTCCCTCCCAGAAAGTTTGCTTGAATTGCTTGGTCATGGGCTAGCTTGCTTCATTCACAGAAAGCATTAGGCCAGCCTCGTGGGAGACTACAGCGTGCATCCCATTGACATCAGGGACCCCGAGAAGCAGCAGTCATGTAATCCTTCCCTGGAACACTTCAGGGGGATGTAACTCATCTCTGTAAGGGCACAATATGGCTTAACTGCATTCAAATTGTCCCACAAACATCCCTGAAACTTCTCTGGTGAGTTTTGTAAAGGGGATTTGACTATAAATTAAAACCAAGCATATATGATAAGTATTCAAAATGTCAGCTAATGTTATACTGAAACTATTTCTTAGCACAGAGTTTAAGTTTTCCTTAGTTCGAAGAATGGCCATTTTGGGGGTTCATGTTTTCCAGATGTGCCTGGTTGCAAATCAACAGCCAGTCCTGCAATAAATTTTTGCTTTAGAGGCTTTATAGCCAGGGTAAAGAGCATGTATGTAAATGGGGAGAAAACTGATAGACTGCTAGAAAGCCTGCGTTCCTGCCTTTCCTTGGAAAGGGTAGTGTAAGTATCCACTTGTGAGTATTACATTTGCTTGTAGGGTTTTCTTTCCTCCTCTTCGTCATCACTGGTTTTGCAGTTGGCACTTGGAGAAGTACATAACTATGCAAGCCAATGCATCTGGCTTTTAACTCTCCTGAACTACATGGAGGGGCAAGAGGTTTATGAAACCGGTGCTAGGAGAAACTGGCTGCCGTTTGTGACCTCAACAGGGAGCAGCTGAGGAGTTCAGTATCTTGTGAGAACAGAGGCTAAATTAAGGCAGAGTCTGGCATGCGCAATTGCAGAGCAATGCAGTTTCATCAAGGGAGGCTTGGAGGTGAGCGAGTGCCACCTACGCCACTCCCAGGAGGTTCCTGCTTCTTGGAAATGTTATGGCAACACGTCGTAACATAGATATTACTTGTACTTTTCAGCTTGCTTTGTCATTTTGATCAGTAGCTTCTACTCCGTAACAAAACACACCAATATGTGGTAATACAATCGTATTAATACGAGTATGTGCATTCAATGACTTGAAAAAAGCAGGTAGCACGCTGGTGTGCACCCTTCCCCTTTCTAGACTGGATTGCGGTGAGCAGTTCTTGCACTAAATGCTGAGTTTCTGCCATTAAAATTAACGACTCTCAATAAACACAGAACTGTTCAGTGCCCCAGTGGTTAGGTACTGTTTTTTCCATTGATCCGAGATGCACAGAAACGGTCGTGACTCATCACTTGCCAGTCAGGCTCAAAGGTAAACAAGCAAAGAAAGCAAGTTCAGGTGGAAAAGTCGTTCTACAGCACTGACCAGCAGACATTTCTGGCTTTGTGAGATCCTCACCGATGAGGATATTTTCACTCAACGGGCCCTCGTGAACAGACATGTGTTGGAAGGCTTATTTATAGCTCACGTACACATAAGATGCTGCTCTCTTGTTTGCCAGCCCTCTGCTGCTCTCATTTGACCTCATCCCTAGAAGGCTGAAACTTTATTACTGTAATGAATCTTTGTTTCTCATTCCCAGCACCTGGGGGATTTAAACAGGCTTGTGCCAAGCTGCTGTCTCCTTGCCCAGCAGTATATAATCTAGGATACACGAAAGTTGATTTCACATGGGAATTAGAGAGGAGAGAAGAGATTTATCACAAGACTTTCCGACCCTTGTTACATCAGCCTTTATGAACACAGTATATCAGCAAAGATAAAGACTCGCCCCATGAAATAGGTCATTAGTGCTGATAAACAACACTTCAGTAAGTAGGGAGTCGAGGGTCAGGCTGAAATACTGAAGTCATTTGGGATGAGGAGTTAATGCATTTGTGCGTAAACAGGTTAAGGATGGAGAAGGACAGGACAACCTAGCTAACGTGATGCCCATCCTGGTGCCAACTTTTACGGGAGAACTTTGATGTCAGAGTCTTTGTTAGCATCTCATTTTGTTAAGTGTACCAGTATATAATTCAACCAGTCTTCTGCTCTTTTCTGGTTCACACCCAGTAGCACCAGCCTTCAGTTTTGTAATGATTTATTGCTGCAGTGGCTCACGTCGTATTTGATCTGATGCCACATGGCAGTGGAACCAAAACATGTTTTCCATGGAAGCTCTTCTCTCTGAAGGACACGGACCCCTTTACTTTGACGCTGTTTTGTAAACATGGCTCACGTAAAGCCAGGCACAAATGAGTGTTTCCACCCCAGTTTTAGAGCTTGGTTGAAACGCCTCTTGTTGTGATCTTCCAGTGGGATCAGATTTCTTCCTGGGTTTTCTGGTTCCACTTTTTCCTCTAGGGCTGAACAGTTGGGCTCTGCATAATCCCAGCAAAACCAAGAGATGAGAGTTCCTGGGAAAAGGGCTGCGATTCCCTTCCCTATCTTTTCCCATCAGGATGCCAGGCATGCAGCTTGAGCGTATCGCTCCATCTCCATCTCTGGCTAATGGAAAGAGGGAGGCAGCTCCTGGCAGCTCTTCATCCCATGGACCTTAGCCAGGTGTGATGAATCACGGGCTGGAAGCCTGGCCAGGGAGTCAGAACAAAAACTGGAGCTGAGAGCTGGAGGGGCACGGGCTGAGCCCTGCCCCAGCAGCGCGACTGCTGGGCTTAGGGAGATGAGAGGCTTCACACCAATGAGCACAGACTGAAGACAACAGCTAAAGGAGATTTTAGGGTGTGCATCACCTAGGATGATACTAATAGAGAAGTCCACAAAACTTAACATCTACTCAGTACTACAATTAATAACTTTAAAAAATATATATTACAACGTATTTTTATCTTGTTGGAAAATGTAAGTAAGTTTTAATATATTTTTCTCTCCTTTAAGCTAATGTTTGTCTCATTTGAAACCCCTCTCGTTTATTTTATTTTTTTTCCAGAAAACCTTTACTTTTTTTCTCTGCTAAGAATAAAATAAAGATGAATCACAACTTTTCCAACAACACCCAGAAAAAAGCTCCCAAGAAAACTAACAGCTGAGTCCATGACTCTCTTTGCATCCTAAAAGTTTTCAGCAGCCAGTCCGATACTTCCACGTCCCTCTGCAGCACCCTTCATGCATTATTAACTCTTGTCCTTTTCAAAACAGTCTGCACATTTACTGCATGTAAATACAGGGGTAGATTCTTATTTATTCCACATAGTACTGCAGAGTAAGAGAGCTTTTAAAGTACACATACATTAAACATAGTTTTTCAGAAAACTGTTTAGTTTGTTTAAAAATCTAGACCAAGCACAGAACTTCTTACAGTGTAGATCATATATCACAGTCATTATTTGCTATTTGACCTCATAGTTTATTTACTCCTGTAACACAATATAAGCCGTGCACAGATTAATCTTCTCAGTGGTTCTGCTTCTTGTGGCTTCTAAAGCTTTATATTTGTTTTATGTTTTGATTTTAACTCACATTCCAGAAATCGTGTGCCTAAGGAAGAATCTCAGTTCTTTGGTTTTTTTTTTTTTTTGTTTTGTTTTATATATTTGTTTGTTTTTGTTTGTGTATTTTGTTTAAAAAGCTAATCCCCAACCTTCACAAGTAGGTAGAAACCTGGAAACAAAGACTCAAAACCCTAAGGCAAATACATACCCAATACTTGGCTTTTTGAGAACAGAATCTCATAACTTCTAAGTTAGTCTCTTGATTTGAGCTTTGTTAGTGCATGGGAGGCTCCATGCAATGCTGTAATTTATGAAAACCATTCTGCTGTATGAGTAATCAAAGAAACAATAATCACAGTCAGGAGCTGGGAGGGAGGTGGCGGAGTGCTTTCCACGAAGGCTGTGAGGTTGCTTTAACTGTGGAAAAGGGAAAGAAGGAAGCAGGAGTCAAGGAATGGGGCTGAGAGAGTGCGGGTTGGAACAAACCTCTATCTTCCTTCCGCAGTGTGCTTCAGCACATAGTGACCCTAACGCAGGGCCCACCCAGGCTTTGTGTAGAAGGATGCTTGGACCTGTCAGCGGGTGATGCACTGGCCGGTACGAGAACAGGGTTGTCCCACGCCTGCTCTTGATTAACTCCAAGAAAGGTATTGTTACCATGGCAAGCAACGCATTGCACACCCAGCAAATGTTTAAGTCCTCTGATAACATCTGAAACAGCAAAAGCTGCTTTGTTATTGGAAAGAAGCAAAGGACAACAATGACTTTCAAGCCGTAAATTAAAAGCCCACTGCAGATGTAGATTTCTCGAGCAAAGTTATTAAGAACATTACTATGCATATTATAAGTAATTAAAAAGGAGCAAACAGGAAGAATGCCAGGCAACAACGCTCAGATCGAAGGAGAATTCACCACTCAGTTACACAAGTGTAAATGAATATCTTGTAAATAAATCTGCCATGATTTACATGGGTGAAGTTACAGGCGTGCTATGTATAAGTACCCTAACCCTAAGTGCTGGAAACCAAAACAACAACATGCCATTTACAACAACAAGACAAAAACTAAATGGAAAACAAAACAAACTTGTCTGTGTTCTCAGCAATGCCCTGGGAATGAGGTTATCCTCTCGGAAAGTGCTGATAATTTGCACAAGTTTTGCGGGGTTGGGACCAAGCTGGTATTTTTGCAGTAATGTCATAACCCATCAGTTGCTTTAAAACATTTGTCTGAGTAGCCTTCTCTGGTATTGCTCACCATTACTCTTTTTTAAAATGTTGTTTACAGCTATGGTTGCTCATACTGTTTTATTGATGAATTTCTTCCCCTGTGAGTATAACCACTGGCCCCCATCTTCCCTACGTAGATTCATTATTTGCAAGTGTTCTGTGAATGATTCAGAGAGCAACTTCTCATTTCATGGGATGTGTAGAAATTCTTTATTCCTTGTCACTTGCATTTTGTAGTGAAGCTGTAAAATGCATCATTATACTTGCTCCAGACTGGAAAATGCTCTTTTGATTAAAACAAGTAAAGGCTTTAGAAGTATTTTCATTAATATCTGAAAGTTGCACGGCTAATCAAATAAAAGATGACTCACAGAGCACATGAGGAAAAAATATCCATCCTGTTTGCCCAAATGCCAGACAATCTGTTAATACTCTTCAGATTGGTTTTACTCATGTGAAATCAATATTTCAAGGTGCTTTGGTACCTGCCAGAGCAAGTCAGTGACTGACCAAGATGCAGTCTGTGAAGCTTCTACATTGCAACGACCTGCACCAAGCTAGGGACCAAGGACAGGTAAAATGCTAAGCCCCTTAGATCACCTGCTGCAGAGAACATTTCCAAAATGTGCCCGGTCAGGTCTTGCATGAATAAATCTGACGTGCCTCTCTTACTAGATCAGAGAGGGTCTGCAATGTCTCGGTGATACGCAGCGTGCCATGCTATCATATGTATCACAGAAGCCCAAAACATGGTTAGGTTGCAAAGGCAAACACCCAAAAGTTAAGAAATGCCAGAATTAAGGATGCTTACTCAACCATAATTTGCCTCCCGGTGCCAAATTATTCATGATACAATCTTCAGCCACACGATCGCCCACTGTTTTCCCCCTCTCCTGTGCAGGGGATGAGCAGTTTGTTTACTCTGTGCTGTGTGTGCCCGGCCCGTATTTACTGTACACTCCTCAGCCCTGCTTTGAAAACAGGAATATTTATTCTCCCTTGGGTTTTTCATATGATCGTATCTCTGGAGCAACTCAGAAAAATAAAAGACGTGTGGGGTGTCCCAGGCACACTCAGCTCAGGCATTTCCCACCCTTGGGTGCTTGCCCTGGTGAGTGCAGTAATGTGCCCCTGCTGCAGAGGAGAGGGGACCAGGGAAAACAAAATGATGGCGATCCCCTCGTGTGGTGTCACAGGGGATCCCACCCGACTCACCAGCCAGATGGGAAGCCTGCTGTGCAGACATCTCCACCTGCAGCTCCTTGCCCTGGTGTAGTTCACCTGCCCTCAGCTTGTTGTCTGCACCCTACAAATCAGGCCCTACACTCCCCATGGTTCTGCATTCAAATCAGGCAACCCCTTCCTCCCGGCTGCACGGGTAGGTGGCATTAAAAACTGAAAATCACCATTTCCCCTTAGTTTTGGCATTTGGGCCAACAGCGCTTCCCAGCTGTAATTACAGGGAAAGTGATGGCCAGCCCTGGGCTGGAGCACACCGGGGAAGCAAGGTGTGACGTACCAGCATCTCTGCTGGGGCAGTGCCAACTGCTTTGGTTTTTCTCCCAGAGGACATAATTTATCGGATCTCTCTCATTTTCCTGTGAAACAGCAAAAAGCATATCGCTGAAGAGAAGGAGTGCTGCCACGACAGTCTTCTAATTATAAAGAAATGAGGCTTCCTGAGAGAAACGGTGTCTGCTTTAACGACAGCAAAATGATGAATTTCCCTTTAGCTTCACAGCTGGGTGCTGAGCTGATCTGGCTGAAGTTTTCTGCAGTAATTCAACAGGAGACAGAGATTTGGAATGAAAAATACCAGCTAAAGTTTGACAAAACGGTAAGCAAGAGAAAGCAAGGCTTTTAATGGGATGTGCTGGGGACCCAAGTAACAGATGCTGTCAACAGCTCCGCTTCTAATAAGCTGTGGGAATTGATGGCGTTCATTGTAAAATCATTTTCGTATTTAAATTTTGATGAGACTCATTGGTCAGGCATGGTGTGTGGGGCAGATAAAGCAAATAGCCTTGCGAAGTCATCGATGGTCCTGCAGGAGTGTGTCAGCCGAAAATCCCATTCACTGAGCAGGAGCAAGGCTCGGTCTCTCGCAGCCACAGGGAACATAGCTCTGGCTCCCCGTCTTTTAGTGAGTCGCTCAGAAAGGTCCTTGGCGATGTCCCTCGTGTGATTCACACCCGTGTTCCATCCTTGTCCTTTCAGGGATCAGTCCCCACTTGCTACAGGCTTGCTCTGTGGGCACTGGGCTGTAAGGAGCTGATTAGGCAGCCCCAGTGTCCCCGCTGGAGCGACTGATTTGCATTTTAAGTTTCCTGGCTAGGCAAACCCAGGCTTCTCTTCAATGGTTAGCAGAGGGTTATAAACTATTAGGAAGTGACCTCAGCTGACAAGTATATCATGTTCTTTCATTCTATTCACTTACAGCATTTACAGCATCTCCCCATTATCGTTTAGACTTTTACAACTCTTAATGACCCTTTTATCAGAGCAGCAATAACCAATAAATCCACTTTGGCATTTATTGCCCTGTCTCTAATACATAAAAGCCCCGATTTATAACATCTCATGAATGCTAAAGATTATTTTTCAAACTGCTAGTACTGTAGAACTTCTTCAAATCTCGCTACAACAATAACAGCAGTCTCTGATAAAGGCCCTGTTTCTGCTGTTTGCTTAGCATCAGCCCTAAATGAAATGCAGCACCAGCCTGCAATAAACTCTGTGCTCTGGATGCTGTGTGGCAGAGGGAAACCAGAAGGCCAAAACGATGGGGCCCAAAGAGCATTTTTGTAGGGTGAGTATAGCACGTTGGCCCCTGTATCTGGAAACCTCATCCTCTCGACACTAGTTATTTTTAATCATAATATTACAACAGTTCTCTCCTTGTTTCAGCTGCCTTGATGGGGCAGGCTGGGCCACCACCGCTGCCTGAGCTTTGCAGTGTGATGGGCTGGTCTGCAGCCTTGTCTGGCCCTCGGCATCCTCGTCCTGCTCTGTGGGGAGGCAGGGAAGGAGCTGAAGTGGTGAAGAAAAGGGTGGTGCTGGTCTGCAAAACTCAAAAGCCATCATCACTGTCTCCGACAGTTCAATGTTGTCCCATAGACATCAGGATTTGCCCAGTCCTGCGCCTCCTTGCTACCTGAAGTCAGGCGATTGCAATTAATTACTTGTTTGGACTTTCTCTTTCAACAGCAGAGAGAAACAGGCACCACAGGGAGAGATTTCATCCCACCTTGGGCTTGTGCCTGAGATGGCCACCTCCCGCAACGTGCTGCTCCTGGCTGCCTTCTCCCGTCGATGCAGGTGGAGCTACTCGCCTGGCCGACAACTCTTAAGCAGCTAAAATTAGGCGTCGCACATCTACTGGCCTGAGCTGGTTGTGACGACAATGTAAGTTTGAAATTATCCCTCTGTTATCATAGGCGATGACCAGACTCCAAACGTATCGTATTTACTCATCAGTATCATTTTTGCCCAACACCCAGTAATGCCCTGCACTCCCTGCAGGACATTTAATGAATCGCCATTAGTACCACTCAAAACTATGCCTTGGCTTTATTTATCTGCCAGCGTGACACATGCAGCCATGGGTGCCTACAACAAACAGGGGGAGAAGAATTTCTGCTCACCCCTCACTGAAATCCTCCCCTGTATTCCCAGACCTCCACAATCAGAGTGCAGCAAATTAGTCTTTAAGAATCATTATTTCAAACAGAGCTCTTAATGAAGGCAACACAAGGATACTACGTGTTCCTGGCAGCCGCTTCATTTTCTGCTAACTCTATTTCTGGACACCAGACTTGGGTTTGGTTCAAAGCCCGGTGCCAGGAAGACTTGACGTCAGTGGATTTTGGACAGGCCCGGGGATATTTCTGTGTGGCAAAGGCAACGCTGGGTAAAGACACCGAGGCTGGTTCTAGGTGAGCTTCTGCCAGGATGGGAAGTTGGTATTGCTGTACTGCTATTAGCCTTTACCAAAAAATGGCTATTTTGACCTGGGCAGATCCCAACTGAGGCAGTGATTCCCTCCTGACGTGAGGGAGCCCAGGTATCCCTATGATATCCCTGTGATATCCCTTTCCCTACCCACTCCCTTATTTTTCTCCTGGCTGCTGCTGACCCTCTTCTCCTCTGCAGAACCATAAACCCAACAGCTCCCTAAAGATCTTTTCATTAATATAATTTATTAGTCAAATCATTCCTCCGACCTATTTCCTGTTCAACTAGCATGTCTCCCCGTCCACTCAGTGTAATTGGTACAGCACCTGAACTCCACCGCCTGGGCTTAAATGGCCTGACATATATCACTGAGTCACAGGATATTAAGAGAAAGGTGAGAGGATTACTGGCACGCTGCCACCGGGATCAGATTGGATTTCTTGCCCAAGCACGGAAACACAGGGCTGTCTGAAGAGGGTTTGCTCAGCTTTGGGTTAGTCCTTGCTCAAAGCCTGACCACTCGCTTTCACTAGGCGTTGGAGGCTCAGGCCCGAAGCCTGGGCCGTGTTAGGAAGGTCTTCGTTGTCACATCGGTCCTCAAGGGGTGAGACTGAGGAGAACTGCTGCTCTGTGGGGAGCTGCACATCCCCCCGGGCTCGTGTGCCAACCCACCCGTGGCCTGGACCCCTCCCATTGCTGAGGCCTCATGCTGTGCTCCATGCCTCTCTGCCCGCTGCTTCTCTCGCCTCTAATTTAAGGAAATACAGAGTGCTGCGTTAGAGGCTTTCACTGGTGATTAATTTTGTTGCACACAGTTTCCACTTCTGAATTACAAAACATCAAAGAGTGCAAAACACAGCCACCGTCTTTGCCAAGAGACATCCATTCAGGCTTTTTGTCCTTTTTCCCGGGGAAAAAAAAAGCCCTGACAGCATCATCCGCGTTGCTCGGGGTCTTTGCAATTGGCTCCATCATTTTCGGACTCCTCCTTCTCTCCCCTCACCTCCCTGTGTCCCCCACCCCATAGCGAGGGGTAGCCAGGGAAACCAGAAACCATGGCAACCAAAAGCAGGATAATTTGTCTCCGAGGGAAGAAATATAAGCATGCAAAATCCCTTTAATGTTATACCAGGCCGAGTGGGTCCAAACCCTCTCTTCTTTGGAGAAAGCAGGCCTGGCTCCTTTTCCAAGCACCAGGCAGCCCCCAGTGGTGCTCACCGAAGCCCTCGGCCCCGCAGCCACCCCATGCAGAACGGGGGTTCCTATCCTCAAACCATCAGGTCTGAGGCGCTCTCCTCGCTCTGCAGGACTAAGGACACAGAAGCCCCAAACACAGAACACATGCTGTTATTACTATTTACTATAAACTGATGAACATGAATAGTTAAGCCAGAACTCCCCTCAGCCCTTCATTGCACTCTCTTAAGATGCTGGGCCAGTGTTAACACTGGTGTTTGCCATTTTTCTCTGGCAGCAACCCTCAGGGCTCATGTTTTTAGTCTCTACAGTGCTGATTTTGCTTTTAAATAGATGTCCTCCTCCGTGGTACCAGGGCTGCTGCACACAGATACTGCTGCAGAAACCGTACCATCCCCAGAAACCATCCCACCTCGCATGGCCAGGCCCAGCCTAGCTGAATCTTTTCCTTTTGCCCTCTCCAGCATTGCAGTGGTACTATTTTCACTGATCCTCCCAAACTGGGAAGAGAATAGGGCTGGGGAGGGAGGAAGAAGATGGTGGTACCAGCTGTGGGAGCATCAAACAGCGTTGCCCAGTGCCGCTCAGAGGCCAACGGAGCAAAGAAGTAACTGGCAAGATTTTCTACTCTAACAGAGGGCAAGAGACAAAGTACTTGACTTCTAGCTTATTTCCAAAATAGAATGATGACTATAAGTTGCCTTCTTTAGGAGAAGAATGATGACAGAAGTAATAAATTGTACGTATTTATTTTTGAGTTTGCAGATGGATGAATGTCGAGTGGTGGTTGGGAAGAAAACAAAACAAACCCTTGCAGGCAGCTATTTTTATAGGATAGCTTAGTGTTGAAATTTCTATAAGTTGGCAACAGAGTCACCATGAGACCTTTTATCCAGATAAGGCCATGCCAAAATCTTCAGGAAACATCTTGCGTGTTTAATTTTTTATTTACAAAAACAGGGGGAGGGAGGGAGAATGAAGGCTCAGGGGAACATCTGCAGACACACAGCGTCTGCTCTGTAAGATACCAAATACTTTTTATTCTGGGGATGTAAACGGGACTTCTTCCAAATCTGCCACTTGCTAAGTTCAAATCTGGGGTGGCTCCAAATCTGGCCTAGCACTGGCTTTGTTTGCAGGCTTGGGAGGGAGATGTCACAGGCAGAGTAAGCAAAGTTCAGGAACCTGAAGGACAAGTCTGGAATATCTCACCTTTAAGGTCGATGAGGCTGTTGAGAGAAGATTGGCTCTCCAGTCTCTCCAAGAGCAGTCATTTGAAGGAGAAGCCAAAATTCTGCTGGTCATGCTGTCCCTGCCCCCTGCCTCTCTGCCCGCACCCAAAAAAGTTCTTCTCATGTGGAGCATTGAGCCAAGGGGATGTCTACTGCCTCCACGACTATCCTCCGAGAAGTGACTTCTCTGTTGGTGTTTGCTGTTGGTGTTTAACAGCATGGAAATGTCTGGGCATTTTCAGACTTCACACTAAGTCATGAAAGTATTGCTGTGTATGTTCATGCATGTGTTCATTCCTAAAATTTGCATGATGGAGGTTTAAATCTTAGGCTTAAGCACTGCTTCATAAAGTATTTTAAGCTAACAAAACAAAAACAAAGACAATAACAAATAAACAAATCCAACTCAAAACAAAACCAAACCAACCAAACAAACGAATCCTAGAACACTTGAAACTGTTTCAGGTAGTTTCCGGTTAATAAGAAATGTTAATAAGAGATGTCAAAATGCTGTTTATTTGAGCTGTTCTATTGAAATCTGTAACAAAGCCTGCCTGCAGAGGGGAGGAAAGGGTTACCCACTCTGCAAGAACGGAAATCTAAGAAGGGAGCTGTATAACTGGCTCTCTGATGTGAACATAAGATAGTAATGTCTCAAAACTAAACTATTTAGGCAGCTCCAGTTTCTATGTTAAATTGACTTTAGCATGTTTGTAACCAAAGGGACAGCTGCTTCCTGAAGGTCCTTTCTTAACATTTATAAGGATTAACAATTTTTCTGTTGAGATTATTAAGATCATCTTGATGCTTTTATTTGATTTTGATTTGTTGTCTTGTTTTCTTTGTAATGTTAATAACTTAGCCTTAGGAGTATTTTTGCCCTGATGTTACTAACCTTGTTTAAACTGAGCTTCTTTTAGTGAATAGGGACCGCAATGGGGTCGGCGATAGAGGCCAGTTGGCCATCTGTGGGCTTGACCACATCCTTCAAATTTGCCCACTGTTATCTCCCTGAAGATTCATAACAAATTCCACAATTTTCACACACGTGTGTGGTTGCAAGTCGCTCACTAATGTTCGCAATAGAATTTGTTGCAGGTTTGAGCACTGAGGGTCTTTTTTCAAAACAATTTGCAAGTAGTGATAAAGTCCTCTGAGTATTTCAGAGGCTGTTTGCAGAGGTCGCACCTGGGCCTCAGCAGCAGGTTGGTCTCCACTGATGAACTCTCAAAGGACCCCACATATGCTCACCCAAAAGCATGTGCCTTATTTAGATTCCAGGCATGGCAGCACCACAAGGTTCAAATTAAAACCCTGAGGCTTCAGTCACTAATTAGCTTCTGTGCTCATTGCATACCCATGGAGCCCACCCTAGGCAGATGAAAGGCATACTCAAAGCACTTAGGAGAATGTGGGAGAGGGATGGAGAGGAACGGAGAGAACAACAGCTGAAGCAAGGCAGGAAGAAGAAGCATCATTTATAGCCAGACCCAGGATGGGGAGGGATCAGGAGCCCTAAGGGATGAAAAAATATTGTCTGAAATGGTCAGCAACTCCTAACAATCAACATTACCCTGTCCAGAGGGAAAGACCATAGAGAACAGGTGAAGAAAAGAGGAGTACAAGGCAAAAGCCTTAGGAGATGCCCGTGTGCTCCAACAAGGAGCCAGAGAGGGCCCCACTTGAGCTTGGTGCTAGGGAGTATTGCAGTGCAGCCCCCTTAGCCTCCCATGCAATGAGAGGTGACTGGGAGAAATTGTGTCACAGTCCTCTCTCTCTGAGCTTTTCTGAAAGAAACTTGTATGGGACTTTGCTGACATTAGCCAAATTTTGTGACACAGGACTCTGCTGCCTCTGTGGGACTCATGTTTTAGCACAACATGTGTCCTCCTAAGTACCTCTGCTTATTTTCTTTAGGATGTCTGAACTTCTTCCTTTGAGGCTCCATTTCCTTTACAATTACCTAATTCCTTTAGAAAATACATCCATTCATTCCTCAGGCTTCTGATACCACTTACCACTAGGGATAAAATATCTGCATACCACCAGCTGGGGTCCATGTGTCCCTCCATTAGGCTGTGTGTGCAATCACTGGCTTGGCGTTCCTGCCACATGGACAGGACGCGGGTGTTTCCCATGCAGAGGGCTCAGCTGCCTGTTTCTGAGGAGGAGGAATTCATCATCCCAATGAGATTCTGGAGGTTTTGTGCTAGAGCTGGAATGCATGAGAAATGATAATGCATTGATTAGGCCTCTGAGTCAGCTGCAGACGCACCCTTGATGCACTGTCAAGTGGTCCATTCCCTCTCCCACTTGTTTGCTCCCTAATTTATCAATTCCACTCATCCCAAGCCCAGGTGATACTGGAGATAGGCAGACTACACGACAGCCCCTTCGCCAGCCTGTGGTGCACCTTTTGCAGCCATCACTTTAGCATAAGAAACAACAACGCAGCAATGAACTTTTCTTTGCTGAGTTGGAAGAAAAACATGGAGAGTACAACGAGGAGAGGGAATCCTGGAGAGGGAAAGTGAATTGTGAGAGCATGTGGGAGATGAAGTTTTCTTAAAAAAGATGTTTCCCTTTCTTGCACTTTATGTCACATTGGCCCTGGTCCCATGTTTGAGTTACAGTGATGTGCTCACCATGAGTGAGCAACCTCTCTCTGTAGCACCAAGGGCAGAATATGCTGTACAGTCATTCATCCTTCTCTCTGCATAGAAGAGGGGCCCATCAATGCTTTTCATTTTGTTTTGTTTTGTTTCAATGCCAGAGATGTTGTCATTGCACAGTGCCTGATTATAGCAAAACGACCAGCATTATAAGGCACTATAATTGCTTTCCTGCCATGACAGGAGATAGCATGGGCCTGGGTGGAACTTGACAGAAGATGGAGGTGGGGATGGGGTTGATCCAGTTTTGATGGGGATGAGGGAGCTGGAGCTGGGAGACAAACCCTAGGGGAAATGAGCAGAGGGACAGTGGGAGCCGTGGAGGTGGTATTATATGCTGGGAATTGGGACATTGCGTATGGAGGTAGGGGTAACAGGTTAAGATATTAGCAAGGGATGGAAGGGAAAAACATAACAAAGGAGAGGCCAAAGTGTGCAGTGTGGGTGTACCTCCTTCTATGTGCACACATTGGCTCCCATAAAGACACCTAGGAATGCTGGAACCCATTTTTGCTCTGGGGACACTGAGCTTTCTTGCCCACATTGGCCCAAGGACCCCTGGTGCAGTGGGACCTCTCATGCACCCGTGAGCTCTCTTGGAAAGAGCATCCATGCTCTGATGACCTAGCTGTGATGAAGCCAGGAGAGGACTTCTGTCTCCGGGAGGACACGTCCTCAGTGTCTCCGTGGAAAGAGTCAGGCCATTCACAGGCTGTGGGGTGCTGCAGCCAGGAGGGACCTGCTCCATGGTCACAGGTTTTGCCTCATACTGACCTGATGGAGTCACACACACACCGCCAGCGAAATGCCTGCTGCTCATGACACCTGAACCCAAGTAGCCCTAATCTAAAATAATGCCTTGCAGTCTTTATTTTCCAAGCCAAATCCAGCATCTCAGCTTTGTACTTGGGTAGCATCATGGACAAGCACCAAGGCTTCTTCTCTCCAGTGTTCACTTCTGCCTTCGACAGATGCCAGGAGTGAGTCCCTTCTCCAGGAGGGAGACTGGCTCTGCTGGAGTGGGCTACGGAGGCGCATCATCCCATAACAAAGGGAGATATAGTCTGTAAGTACTCCACCTGGTTAATCTTGCTGCTTATTGTAAACTCAGCAGCTCCAGGGTTCAATTTTAGGGCCAGCTCTCTTTGAGTTTTTTATAAATGATCTGGACGCAGGAGTCAAATGCACATTAAGAAAATTTGTGGATGTTACTAAATTAGGAGGAGCAGTTGACTCTGTCAAGGGCAGAGAGTCTTTGTACAGAGAACTTGACAAGAGAACTGGGCAATCACCAACCACATGAAATTTAACAAGAGTAAGTGCTGGATTGTGCTCCTGGGATAGAGCAACCCTGGCTGTACGTACAGACTGGGAGATGAGAGGCTGGAGAGCAGCCCCACAGAAAGGGATTTGGGGGCTTTGGTCAATGGCAAGTTGAACGTGAACCAACAGCATGCCCTGGCAGCCCAAAGGGCCATCCCTGCCCGGGGGTGCCTCGGGCCCAGCACCACCAGCCAGGCGAGGGAAGGGCCTCACCGCGGGCACTGCGTGCAGTGTGGGGTGCCATAATGTAAGAAGGACATAGAACCATTAGAGAGTGTCCAAAAGGAGGGCTATAGAGGTGGTGAAGGAGCAAGGCCAAGATGCATGAGGAGTGGCTGAGGTCCCTTGGTTTGCTCAGCCCAGCGCAGAGCAGGCTGAGGGGAGGCCTCATGGCGGCCTGCAGCTCCCTCACGAGGGGGGCGGAGGGGCAGGCGCTGAGCTCTGCTCTCTGGGGACAGCGACAGGACCAGAGGGAACGGCATGGAGCTGGGACAGGGGAGGGTCAGGCTGAGGGTTAGGGAAAGGTTCTGCACCCAGAGGGTGGTCGGGCACTGGGACAGGCTCCCTGGGGCAGTGGTCACAGCACTGAGCCTGCCAGAGTTCAAGAAGTGTTTGGACAACACTCTCAGACATGTGGTCTGATTTTTGGGTTGGCCTGTGTGGAGCCAGGAGCTGGACTCAATGATCCTTGTGGGTCCCTTCTGACTCAGGATAGTCTATGATTCTGTGAGCTAATTCTTGGTGCAGTGCCCCCACCAGCTTTATGAAGTCCCAATAACCTACCTGAGAAAGGCATCTGATAGTGATCTCCAGAATGTTAACTCAGTGTCTATGAGGAGCCTAACTGGTGACTGAGGTTTTCAGGAGGAATGAAGGCTGCCAAAGAAGACTTCTCTCTTCTAATTAGCAACCCGTGGCATATTACACCTGGCACAGTGTTCGTGTCAGTCCATTTCTTCCAATCTTCACTTTTCTTGCTTAGGGGCAAATGCCCACAATTCTCCATTCATGATTGAATTTTGACAAGTAAGTGCTCCGCAGCATTCCTTTGAGGCAGCTCCCATTTCCTGCTGCTCCAGCTGCAGCAATGCTGATATGAAGTGTGCATGAAAGTCTGAGAGAGTGTGTGCTGCTGCTCTTGCACATTCGGAAATTGGATTCGTTGCAAAGCTCAGAGACTCATGGAGAAAGGCATCTGCTTTAACTTTTACTCCCTACTGCTGCTCTTGGAGGCAGAGGCATTCATCTGAGTTGACTCAGTGTCAGGGGGCAAAGGTGGAACACTTCAAATTTTCCTGCTTACCAACTCCCAGACGTTGGCTTGGGCTTTCTCATCTGGTTTGGTAGAAGCTGGCACTGACTGGGCACAGGCAGATCTTCACCATCAGCTGCTGCTAAGGCACATGAGCTCAGCTTTATATTTTGCAGCTTCTAAAAACTAAGGGAATTCTCCTGTTGTTCAATGTCATTCCTGCAGCAGTCGGTGGAGTTTGAATACCCTTGATTTTATGTGTGTGACTACAGACCCTTGAATTTACCAGCCTGGATTTGCAAAAGGGGCATTTTTCTTTACCTGACCAGCTGTATTTGAAAGCCTCCCGTTTTCTGCTCTCTCTATAGCTGGAGGGGCATGGCAATTCCTATGGGTAGATATTTAGGAGCAATATGATTTTTGACTTATTTAAATAAGCAACTGCACCTTGTAGATGATTTGCTTTGCTGTGTTGCATATGTTGCAGTTTGCATTGTGCAGTGAGTGTTGTGGCTATGTGTTGCATAGAGTCTGGGATAGGCCCTTACTTGTCCTAGATAGAAAGATATAATCACACTGGACCAGATTTACTTCTCACATAAACAATCACAATTCCTTAGTAGGGCTGGATATGTTTGTGAAAGCAGTAAATTTGCACATTATTCCCAAATACGGGGATGTTTGACCTAGAGCCAGAAAACAGGGAGCTGTCAAGATGATTGCTAGAATTCAAACACATTTTTTGTTTATAAAGGGGTTGAAAGACAGGCACTTAGGTGGCTGCAGCCCATCCTATTCCTCATCACCTGCTTGGCTGTATTTGTGAGTTAACCAGCTGGATCCAAACTATCTTAGAGCCTATCATGAAGGAACATGCAAAACTCCAAACCCAGATTCAAATGTCTGCAAACACCAAGTTTATTTAGTAAAATGCCAAACCAAACCTTTCCACTTAAACATGTATTCAAACAAACTTTTCACATGGACATTCAAAATCCTGGTGCAACATGAACCTGAGTGCTGGGGCAGTGAGCAGCACTGTAGTACTTCTAGAAAGAACTCAAAGAAATTTCCTCCAGAGCATGAACCCTCTAGGTGCCAGATGACGCTGGGCGCTGCATCCGTTTGCCTCACTCTTGGTGTGAAACCCTGCTTGGCAGGGTAAGTTAGGGCCTTAATGGCTACAGAAAGGCTTTGGAAATAAAAGTTTATATTTACATAGTACATTTCATCCCAAAGGACCCTAAATCACACTGCACAAACTTTACATAAACAGCAGAAGTGAAATGCAGCCGTGTCTGGAATGGAGGGTGGCAGCCAGCTGGCATATGTTAGCAGGACCAAAATAAGAGAAGTGACTATTTTTGGCCAAGGACACCAGAGCAAACCCCTCTATTGCGAAAGTCCCTTCAAAACTTCAAAGCGGAGTTTTACTCTGAACAGTGATTGTGGATAAATGGGTCTTTTGTAGCTGATCAGTGTGTTCCTGGGCACATCTGGGGTATTCATTCACTAAAATAAGTTTTTTTTTTTTTTTTTTTTTTTTTTTTTTTTTTTTTCCTACGTTTTCTGCCTGCAAGCACTGCAGAACTTCACCTGAGATAGCACAGTTCTACCCCAGGTCCATCCTCACCAGCAGACCTGTAAGCCTCTCCTCCACAGCCCTGACTGCTGCACGCAGAAAACCCAGAGAGGCCTCTCCAGCTTTCACAGCTGAGCTTACCCTGAACAGGTAAATCTGGAAATTAACATTTTTGCTTATCAGCTGGGTGAATCTGTGAGTTGATCAGAAAGACAAATTTCCACAATGTCTGGCAAGGTAATTTTTCAAAGTACAACTGGCTTTTAAATATCAGTGCAGAGCAGCCAGGACATTTGGAGATCTTACCCAAAGACCTTCAAGGAACAGGCTATCTCTTTGTTCTCCTTGGGCTACACAAATGCTTCAACTTGATGAAAGGCACAGCTCCTTACAGCAATGCAATGGACAAAGTGCACGGTGCTTTTACAGACACATATTTACTTTGGGGCCAAGGCTTCCATAATTACAGAGTGCACTGCATCTCAGAGGACCCTGAATATCTCTGCAGGCCAACTTGCCCTGTGGCAGCCTGTGGGCATCCTCCTGTACTTCCAAGCTGAGCTGCAGCTAGATCTTCTCATGTGAGCCTTCCCCCGCTCCAGAATCCCCTCTTCTGAGCTATCATCCCCTCACTTTTCTATCAAGTCTGCACCGGGCAATGCCAGCACTGGGATCAAACATAGCCATGCCATTTAGCTGCTGCTAGACTTCTGGTGTGATTTTGGCCCAACTACAGTCTGGCTCATTTCAGGAGCTATGAACAATACGGAGACAGTTCTGCAAAAGGCAGGATGGACAAGCAACATTTAACCACAGCACCTGCCTTTAGGGCTAAGCCCCCAGACATCTTATTAATTAACATACTTGGGGCTTTTGAGAGCAGGGCACGCTGTACACTGGGTGGTACAGGCAAGAAAGAAATCAACCAGGAGCCAGATGTCTTCCAAGGAGCCTTCAAGCTGGGACTCAACTCTATTGGACCTAAATTTGAGGTAACTTGGGGCTGCACCCATTCTCCCTGTCTCCCACCCCCAGCACCACCAGTGCAAACACATGGTGACAGTGGGATGGAGTTGGTTGATCTGGAAGATCATTGTTCTCTTCCCTGTGGTGTTAGCTTTCAGCTAGCTCAGCTCCCTGCCTGGCTTCCCACCAGCTTCCAGGTCGCAGGAGCACAGCCAAGGCTGGAGATGAGGTGAATCCCATGGCAGCCCCACTTCAGACCAGGTTATGCTGCTGGGGAACAGCCCCATGTTGTGCCATGGGATGCAAGACGGAGCCTGCCTGCACTGAGTGCTCAAACACTTGTGTGTGAGACATGGCAGGGGTTGTTAGGGCACGGCACGGGGCCACAGACACCACAGCTCCCTTCTCAGCTACACATGAATCCCATCAGGGCAGCGGTGAAGCCAATTCTGGCTTTTGGATGAGTGGAGGAGGGACAGATTTGCAGCAGAGAGGCCACATCCTTGCTGCAAGTCTGTCCCGCCTCCGATCACGCAAGATCCAGACTGGCTTCTCTAACACTGTAAAAATCAGATGAATGTTTCCAGTCCATAAAAATCCAAAAGCAGCATTTCTTCAGCAGAACAAGCATATGAAGGCCAAGTAGGGCATATAATGTGGAGCACTAATAGTAAGGCTTTGGTCTGGTTGGTTTCTCATGTCTTCAAATTCATTGCAGAGCAGCGTTAAAGGCCCTGTGGACTCAGAGCACGGTTACAAGGAACAATGTTTTAAGTGCCCAAAGTGTAGAACTCCCCGGCATCCCAAACCCATGACTATCTCCTCCCCACCAAGGAGAGCATCAGCCAAGCCCTCAACATCACCTAACAGCAACACGGATCTCCGTGGGTTCTGCCAACCTCCTGACTCTCCCAGGAGTGGGGCAATGCTCTAAGGGTGGCACCTCCACGTGGGCACGGGATCCTGCCCTTACCTCAGCTGCCATGGAGAGGAGATCAAGTCTGCCCGTGACTTCTCCGGTGGATCTGTGTCTGAAGCATGCTGAGAGGACTGGACAGTGAGGAAGGAGAAAAGCAAAGAAGGAAATGTTTGGTGACCTCAACTGAGCTCTGAGAAACATGGCAATGTGCAGGAGTGGAGAGCGATCCCCTGGGAGGAGCAAAGTCAGGGGAATAGGAGTCAGCTCTCTTCCTGATCACAGAACCGGTGCAAAAATGGTTGGTGGAGGCGGAGCCACCTTTGATGTTGGGAGCAGATTACAAAGCCATGCTGCACCGGTTCCCAAGATTCCTAGATAGGGAAAGCTGCTCACACACTGGGAGACTTCCCGCAAGGTGCCAGGAGCTCCCAGCTCAGTGTGCTGCAGTTTCCCTGACCCTTTAATGTAGCCCCCTTGCCTTTGCCCTGCTTGCACAGCATTAAAGCACTGCAGTTCCCAGGAAACAATTTGTTTTGCCTAATGTTTGTCTTCATTCCAAAGCTGAATTTTATTTTTTTTAACTTACCAGCATAATCCAGCAAATAGTCAAATGTACAAAATCAACACCGAGCAAAGCTTGTGCAACGAAGCTGCAGGCAGGCAGCGAGGCCCCACAGGCCAGCACTTAGGCACTCGAACTGGTTATACCCAAGTTCCATGCTTTTATACATTCATGAGTGTTCTCAGGCACTCTGAAAAACTCTCAGAGCACAGGGAAGCCAAGCCTCCCCCTGTCCTCCACCCCCTGCCTCCCAACACAGGGCCCTGCAGGGAAATGCGTTGTGCTGCCGTTGACGTTTCCCCCGAGCGGACTCGCATCTGTGACGGTATGAAATATTAATAAAGGAGCACAGAGAGCACTAACAAACGCTGACAGATCTCCCACGGTTAATTGACATCCACCGTTCCATTTAAAATTAACAAAGGCCTGCCGAGCATGCCGAGCTCGCGCCTCGTAGCAGAGGAGATGTCCCGCACAGCTCAGCAGGTCGTGTCACCGCGTCGGTGATGCTGCGCGCCACAGATCATGACAGATATTCGCGGCACTGTGTCAGGCCCATGGCGAGGTGCTGCTCTCAGCCCAGGTGTAGGAGGGCTGTCTGACACACGCTCGGGAAATTGCTGCTCTGATGGGTGCCTGACACAGGATGCTCAGAGAGCCGAGGAGTTTCCGAGCTGCAGTCAGTTCGTCTTCCTTTCTGCTGCAGCTGGAACTACGGCCAGGTGGTGCTGGGCTCTCTCAGCACCCCTAATGTCTCCCATGTGGATTTGGGTACTGGGAGAAGTGCTGCACCACTGTCCTGGTGCTTATCCCACAGGCATTCAGTGCTCTGTTCTATGATCAGATGTCCCACAAACATCTTATGCAGCCACGAAGCCACGGACGGGACCTTCTAGAAATGGAAGAACCCCTGGCACCACTAATGGCTATGTGATGGAAGTTCTCCATTCGGTGGAAGCAGGTGACCACGTAGGGAATTGCACACCCTGTAAAGACCAAGAGCTCTTCCCCTGTGTCAGCTCTTCACGAGCCCTGAAGTAGAGCAGGACACTCCTAGATGGAGTTTTCTTGGAAAGCTGTGGGGTTTGGGGTCCCACCAGTGGCACAGCTGGAGATGGGACTGGCCCAGGTGCGCAGGGGCGATCCCACACTTGTGTGGTCTGCACCATCTAGGCTAGGGTTGCCTCCAGGTGTGGGTTTCAGTATTTATCAACCCTAAACCTTCCTTCAGGGATAACAACAACAAGGCTGTGCTGCCAGTGAAGTCAATGAAAATAGGAACTCTCATATGTGATGCCAACGATACCCTGAGACCTGGGGACTTTCACACCCTGCCCTGGGTGCTGATGGCCATCTGCTTTTGAGTAGATCTCAGGTGGGTAGGCTGCTGTGGTGGCTCTCAGGCAAACCACCTGTGGAACCACCTGTGGAAATGTGTCCTTCTCACCTCCAAGCAGCTCCTGCGGACAAGCCATGACCTGGGGCGTAACTCCTCTCCCGCAAAGGAAGGACAGTGCTTGAAAAGTGAGGAAGATGCTTGGAAGACAGCTCCTCTGGGAGAGCACCTTGCCCAGCCATATTGAGCTCCTTCTGCTCCTCAGCTGCGTTCTCGTTCTTCTGGCACCGTGGCAGGAAAGGAAGAGGAAGCCAGAAAATTGGCAGCCAAAACTGCGTGGGAGAGTTGTGCCTGGCTCAAAACCGCGCAGCTGTCCGGCCCCGATGTGCCAAATACACTCACACTGCTGCCACATGAGCCCAGTGACTGGTCCAGCTACCTTGGCGAGAGCTCTTTTGTTCGTACTGCTTTGTTAGGAGCTTGGAAAATGGCACCAGCTACTCCCAGAAGGTGACTCATTGAGGCTTAACAGTGCGAGCATCTACACGGAAATCAGTGACTGCTGGCGATGCTCTGTTGCCTGCCCCACCATCCACCACAGGAGCAATCTCGCAGCCCGGCAGCACCCCTGGGTGATGTGGGATCCCAGCTCCTGGCATCATCTGTGTCCGCCTGCAGTGTCCTCCTTCCCTCTCTCCAAGTGGAAATTACGGCCCATCAAATAAAAGCCATGTGTTCATCTGCACACTGCTCCTGCCTGCTGCTTTGTACGATGTAATTGCATTGCAGCACCACGCTGCAAAGTAAACTCCTCTGTGTAGCCAGGTCTGAAAAGGGAAAAGAGTTTCCCCCAGAATCTTGGCTGAGATTTGAGCCTGGGCTTCTGAGGAAACCGCAACCTCTTTTCATTTAGGCCATGGAGTTACCTCTCTGAGAAATGTACCAAACCCTGTGAGATTTCAGTTTTCTGTCTGTACACAGAGCCTGAATCAAAGTAACTTAAATCCTTGACTCACTTAAGTCTTTGACTCACAGACTTAAAGCTTTGACTCACATTGCCAGAGCTGGCTTAAGATGTAGTTTCATGGCCTTCCTCTCTGCTATCCCCTTGCAGGAGCTGCATACCTCCCTGGTGGAGCTGGTGGACCTGGCTGTGCGCGTGCATCCCTGTGCCTTGATGTTCACAGCTTCCCAAGACACCGCTGAAACTCCTGGTCAGGGATAATGGGAGCTGGCAAATTAACACGTGCCTGGAAGTGCTCTCATTTCGTTCTCCGGGATAACACACTCAATATTCTGGTTTAGCAGTGTTTGCACATACCCCGGCCCACTTGTTTACCTCACACTTTGTAATTACCTCCACTGAGCTGTTTCGTTGTTTCTGGGGGTGACGTAATCTGTGCTTTGCTGACACAGTTTGCTTTATCTAAGGGCTTTTGAACACTTCCTTTGGGGATTTTATTTCACTGGCTCCTTAGCAAATGCTGCAGCTATTTTCTCATCTAGCGGTGGCCAGAACTTTTGTCTGGGTGAAGAATATGGGGACAGCCGACTTCCTGCCATTACGGAAATCTCTCGTTGTACAGCCGAGGTTGGGACTGATTAATCTGATCCACACTTGCTACAAAGCAGCTTGGTTCCTCGGCTGTGCTAATGCTCCACTTAGTCTGAAAAAAAGCGAGGGGACAGGGCTTTAAACAACCTTCCGCTGTAGCCCACGCACAACATCGCATCACTTCACTGAAAATGCCATGTCAGCCTGGGAGGGAAAAATTGGCATGTCTTGGAGCTTGGATGTGCCCCTTCACATCCCTCTAGCGGGGTGTCAGTGTGCAGCCTGCACCCCTCGGGCAGGATCTGGGTGGTGGAAGGGGACCTAGGCAGGAATGGGACGGGCTCAGTTCAAACCTGACTCTTGGTCAGGGGTTGGGGGTAGGGGAAAGCTTTTAATTATGGTTAGTATCTGCAGGAGAGGTCCTCGTTTAGTTGGGGACACCATAGCGAAGTGATTGTGACTGGCAAGGGACGTTATTTCCCAGGTCTGTCATTTGCTGGCTAGCTGATTTTCAGGAAATGCCACCAGCTCAGTGTCTCTGCCATGGGTGTAGGACGGTCTGCCTCCAAAGCCCCTTTGAGATCCGCCAGTGGGACATGACACCTAAGTCTCTTTTTGCTCCTTCAGGCTGAATCTTAGCCTTTTTGTTACCAACAGAAAACAAAACAGCTTGCCTGCTGTTTTACCCTTCGGAAGGACCAGCACCGATTTGTGTTTAAGACACCAGAATAATTCCGGTCTGAAGACTTCCTGAGAGCACAGTTGGTAAAGCTGAGGAGTGCTATCACTACGGTAGGTGTTGCACCGCGTGGCCCGGTACGTGATGGGGTGTTTATGGCCACGATGCTCTTACCCGGCCCGTTCGTAATCAGAAGCAATAGCACCACTTCAGCACTTGCTCTGCTGGAGGACGCTGCCATAAATCCCGATGAGGCACGGCTTCGCTGCAGCTGGCGGGGGATACAGGAGCGCCGCGCGTTTCTGCTCCTTCAATGTTTATAGCTCTTTTACGTTATATGAATATTGCCGGTCCTGAGGATTCAGCCGTCATGAATCAACCCTCAGAAAATAATGAGATTTCACAAAATGTGTACTTTTGAAATGCGTGTGTGTGTTTTTTTATGGCCCTTCAAATGGGGCTTTGTGTTGCGCTGTTAGGCATCCCTCGTCCTCCTGCGACAAGCTGCTTTTAAGGAAGGCAAAAGAAAACTGAGATTCACGTGTGACCGTGTGATTCCAACAGCTGGCCCCAAAATAAACCTCCTGATACCACGAAACTGGGGATAACGCTGTAAGAGTTGTCAGCACGGCCAAGCAGATCCTCATCTGTGCAGCGGGTCAGCCCAGCTCCATAGAAGGAGCACCCAAGTGTGCATTTTCGAGGCGACAGCAGTGAGAAGCAAGGGCTAGCAGGTCAGGGGCTGAGCAGAGAGCATGGCTACGGGACACTTCTCTTGTTGGTGTTTCAGGATTCGGCAGCACAACGCTCCCAAGCCACCAGCTCATTGCCGCCACCTGTGCTGGTGCAAGCGCCTGCGAGGCTGCAGCACGAAGCGGCTGAGGGAATCGATCCAGGTTAAAAATAATGCTGCCTCTCCCTCCCCTTCTCCTCCCAGTTCTACAGCATTGCTTCAAACCTGGATCATTTTCCCGATCCTGCTGGCTGGCTGGCACCGCAGTGGTGGCCATGCCACGCTGTAGGGGCGGTGGTGGGGTTGTAGGGCACTGGGAGCAGGAGGCATCGGGCTGGGTATCCACGAGCTTTCTGAGGACCGACCACAGACTGAAGGCTGCAAGTGCCTGAGAAGCAGAAAGAAAATAGGAAAAATAAAAATAAGGGAAGGGATGATGTGTCCTCTTGGTGCAGGCAACAAAGAGTCAGTGTGGTGCTTTTTTGGAAGGCAGGTGTGGTTTCCTTGCAGTGCTGGGGAGGCACGACTCTGAAGGGCTTCTTTGTAAAGTGGTCAACACTGCACCTAAGAAACACCAACCACCAGGTCCTCTTAAAACCCAAACATGGCCCTAGATTTAGTTTGATGCTTCCCTGAAATGAAGGACAACTGCAAATGTATTTGAACCTGTATTCTGCATATTTCTTAACAGCAGAGTGCCGGGCTACGGGATGAAGATCAACAAACAGACTCGTGAGCAATTACTCTAAGACAGAGCTAAAGAAATGGTGCTAATGGGGACGCAACGTGGGAGGGGGCCGCAGCACCCCAGCCTGTCCTGCTCTGGGGTGTCCGTGCCTCATCCAATTCTCCTCAGCTCCCTTCTGATGCTTGTAGAGCTCCTAAGTCCCACATTTAGAAATGTTTAAAACTTGATTTCTGACTCTTCTCCTAAACTACGAAATGCCTTCGTTCCTGCTTGATGCTGCTCTTCCAACTCTGCCCGTTGCCTCCCCATGTTAGTGTTCTCCACCTACACGTTTTTCCATTCCTTTTGCACTCACCTTTTTTTCCACTCATTTTTTATCCCCAACTCCCATAGCTTTCTTATCCTGATTAGCTCTTTCCCCCCTCCAGCGTACAAAGCACCACAAGGAGGAAAGCTTCGATTAACAGCTGTCCTGCCGGTGTGCTTCCCTGTGTGTGATCTACAAGTGCGTGCCAGAGCTCACCTCGCTATATGTTTTCTGAGACAGAGAGTTTTCCTTTCCCCAGCCTCCACCTCCTTCACCTTTTAAAACTGTCCCCTAGTGACTAAAACTATATTTTCCTACCAGTACGTGCAATCCCTGGAGCATCTGCAATATAAATGCTACATAATCATCAAAACAGCACATAAAGCACTGCAGTCTCAGGATGCCTAGAGCTGTGCACCGTGTAGGCACCTCCCCCGGGTGATCAATCGCCCACTTCCACAGCACTGAGGAGCTCAGAGCATCCTCCCGAGGTGGTGAGGTCCTCGCACCCCCTCACCACATGCAGGTGACGGTGACGTGCCACAAGACACGTAACATGTCCCTGCGGACAGGGCTGCTGAGTGCTGGTGCTGTGCTTTACACGCTGGGCCTCCTTCTCCTTCCCACACGGCGGTGGGAAGCGGGATGTGATTTCAGAGAGGAGCGGAACCGCGGTGTCCATGGGACGAGGGGTTTTACGAGTCCCCCGAAGGCAGCCACAGCAGTTGGTGGATTTGGAAAGGGGAAAATGAGAAGGGAGTATAAAGTCCACCTCTGTTTG
Source organism: Heteronetta atricapilla (assembly GCA_011075105.1). Classification (NCBI taxonomy): domain Eukaryota; kingdom Metazoa; phylum Chordata; class Aves; order Anseriformes; family Anatidae; genus Heteronetta; species Heteronetta atricapilla. The sequence continues at coordinate 134,632,504 of CM021732.1, read as the reverse complement.
CTAACATCCTTTATTTCTTCTGTAAATAATGCTCTCAGCCAGCGTTTCCCAAAGGGGGATCTGGAGGGAATCACACGGTCTCTGCATGGACTTAAGTACGAAGGGAAGCAGCTGGTCCCTGACATTTATTGCTGTACTTCAGCTCGGGAACTTTGGTTGAAACATGGCACTAAACCACTTTTCTCTGGGTTATTTCCATCCTCTCATTTTTATTTTCAATTAAGTAATTAATATTACATGGAAAAAACCAAACCCTCTGAGAGCTCGTTTCAGCCAGGACAGGTTGTGCCAGAGCGCCAGCAGAGGTAAGGCTGAGGTGCTGCGGGACACAGGGTTGTTCCTGTTCTTATTTTAGCTGAACCAGTTCACCCTCCCTGGTAAATACGTGATAATGCAGTTTGTTTATAGCAGGTACCACGCACGGCACAGCTGTGCTGGGTTATGTAACTCCATTGACTCATAGCCGAGTTATTGGGCCACCTCGTCCAGCCCCTTGCCAGGGCAGCAGTGTTCCCGGTGTACACCGATGGGCTCTCCGTGCACTAATTGAGCTTTGCAGCTTTTCTGTGAGGCTACACGTACTTATGAACATTTTCCAGGCGTAGGAACTGTGAAAAAAATTCTTCTTCCTGGTGCCGTCACGTTGTTTCCTCTGATTTCTTCTAGCGGTGCTGAGAGCTCCTTTCAGAGACCTAAACACCCTCGCAGGCTTGAGCAGGAATTATCATTTGGTATCACCACACCTAGGGAGTTCCTGGCCAAAGCTTCAGCACTTGCAATAGATATTTGGCACCTAGATCCGAAACAAGCCAAAAATGAGCGAGTTTTTAATAATCCTGCTGTAAGTATGAGCTGCATGCCTGAAGGGCCTGTTGTTAATTCCCAGGTGCTGGAGCTCCTTCAGGGTTTTTCTGAGAGTTGTTCTCCACTCTATTTGAATGCAAACGGGCTTTTAATGGATGTACTGACCTACCCATCTTGGCTTTTGGGGGAGCTAGCACAGGATTTTCACTGAAAAGCCCCCCATTTCTGTAGATGCTCACATTGATTCACTCAAGAGCTACACAAGCAAGGAGCATGTGGCTGGGCACTGGGAAGAGGAGAGACCAGCTCTTGTAGAATACCAGTAATCACACAAAACTGGCAAATAGGCTAGGAAATGGGAAAAGCTCTATGGGTTGCTACCCAAATGGCCTCTTCGTACCGGCTCCGGATTCCCTCAGAGGGGAGCTGCATAATCAGCGTCAAAATGTGGGTGAATTTTTACTCTAAACCCAATTCCATTGAAGCCATGGGAAAAAAACGCTCATTCATTTCACTGTGACTGAGATTTGGGTTGGGAACAGGGACACTCACTGTCGTTCACTGAAGCTAATGCTAAGAAGTGCCGTGGCTTCAGCCTGTAGTGTGGTTCTTGGTGCCAGTACCCCTTGCTGGCCACAGCAGCCGATGTCCCTTGTCCCCACCAACTAGTCTCTCAGGCCTCCCTGCGGCCTCCTGAGCTCCACCAGCCTGCCTCTTTGTGTAACCCTGCCGCGAACTGGGTTAGGAAATAGCCTGGCAAAACTCTTTGTGTTCATTGGCATAGTTTACTCCAAACAACTGGGCGAGCCCAACAGAGAGGTGGCACAAGGTCCAGGGTAGCGGGGAGAAGTTGCTGTTTAACACGGCCACCAAGATGTTGTCCCCATGGAAGGTGCTCCTGGCCTGGTGACAGAAGGGGCCACGTGCACCTTGTGTCGCTGTGAAAAGAGGGGACATCTTCGTGGTTTCTCTTGTGGTGGCTCTCACGTTTGTTGGCTGCCTCACTGAATTGCTTGAGCTCACTAGCCTGGCGGAAGAGCAAGCTGGGCAAAAAAGAGAGGGTATTTTCCCCACAGGCTGTGAGGCGGCTCAGCTGTCGTGTATCACTCTAGCCCTGGTGGTCAGGTCCTTGATCCACGCTACTTATGCAAGGACACGCACTCACATCCATGAATCTCTCCATGCTTGATGGAGACGATCCACGTTTACAATGCACATACCAGGGAGAAGTCCACGATGTGACTAATTATGTTCCTCCAGCATCACTGTATCGGTATTTTGTTTATTGAGCTCTTCCATTCCAGTTCAAGACTCACCACGTAGACCCGTGCGCTGGCCTCTTCCAGCATCGCTGCTTCGTGGAGAACTTCTGCTGAGGCTGTTTGTGTTTCCTCCACCTCTTAATCCAAAGCTTTTATTGAGCTGGGCATACCTGTTCCCTACAAAACTCCCAGCAGCTTCATTTTTACATCATCCAAAAGCAGCTTAGCCAGGGGTGGTTTCTTTTTTTTATTTTCTTTCTATTTTTTTTTCCCTAGCTTCTCCCTCGTGACTTTGGATGCCAGGTTTCAGCCTGAAAAAACATTTACAGCTGTGTTATATAAACTAATGAAAAACAGTGTTTAAAATGAAAGTGCTGGCACAACTTTATGGAGAGGAGGAGTGGAAATAGCCATATGGTAATAAACAGGCTACCTGATATGGTTTATTGTTTAACTCGTTGCTCGCTTTTAGAGACTTGGGTTTACATTTCCAAATGCCATCCCTAATTCTGAGCCCTCTGAGCCATCGGCGTGTGCTCAGCCACCCAAACCTGACTTCGGGTCCCCCTGTGAGTGGGTAGCCTTGGAGCGGTGAGGAACGAGGGGCCGGCTGTGTTTCCACATGCCTCACAGCACACAACAGGCTGTAAACAGAGCGAGAGCTTCTGAGGTAAACAACGAGCCACGGACACAAAAATGTTGGGATGTAAACAGGTTTTCCTTTAGGAAGGTTGGGTTAGGAAGACCAAAGAGCAGGAGAGATTCTGTGTTTTCGTGGCGCTGGCTTTCTCGCCTGTGGCTGTGATGGTTTCCTACCCCGTGACTGCAATGTTATGATGAGGTATTTACACCACACCAGGAAAAACGTTTTCCTTTTTAAAGCCCCTCACAGTAGCATAATAACAAGCCTCGTAATCCGTCTTCCTTATGCACCGAAACCACTCGATGGGAATGATTTTTAGATGCTGGCTGCCGGTGTGCACATTGCAGCCGTTTCTGAGGAGAGGCTGTAAAACACGCGTCCGCTCAGGGCGCTGCGCACACATGGCTGCACACGGCGATGAGGCCACCCGGCAGGAAAAATGCCCGCGCCGGGTCTAACACGAGCTGCCGCGGCCCTGCCTGCGGCTGGAGCAGCGCCGGGACCAGAGCAAGGGTGGGAACAGCGCGGGTGCAGATAAGCCTTTACGGTAAATCAGCTATAACATGGCTTGGCTCCGGGCCCAAGTAATAACTAACCAGTTTTATGTTAATTATTTGCTGTCCTTCTGCATATAGCAATAGTTACGGGCCAGCACCGAGCATAAGTGAGGCTGTGTGCTGGTGGGTTTCAGAAATCCCCTCCCTCTTTTTAATTTTTTTTGACATACTGCATCACTGGCTAATTGACAAGAGTTGTGAATGATTCTGATTTATTTTTTTCCCCCCCTTTTGTTCTGGCTTCTTTTCTGCAGCTTCTCATGAAGGAATAATCTAGAGTGTGCTCATAAGGATAAACAGAGGCTCACGTACATTTGGATATTTCATTCCGCAGTTCCCAAGCATTCTGTATGGTAATTCACCCCTACATGCTGCCTGCAAAACAGCCATTCTCTCACGAGTCCCCCAGTAAATCTGCTCCAACTGGAATAAATTTCCAAATCTGCAGTGCAACCACCAGGAAGATGGGCAGCAAAACCGCAGAGCCCCCGCCATCCTCCCCCGTCCACCCTCCCCACAAGTCCCCAGTCCCCAGATCCCAATGCACCGCCCGGTCAGGGTCGCCAACAGAGCTCTTTGTGGGGTTGATTGTGAAACTGGTCCAGCTCTGAGCAGTCAGCACATTTCTTCCCCCAAGGTTATGTTTTTAAGCTGACCAAGCACAGGGGCAGCCTGCAGCAGCAGACAGATGTCCGAGGAAGGTGTACCTGTAATTAGCATCAGTGGAGCCATGACCTGAGACCTGTCTCCAACACAGAAATGGTCATGGTGGGAAACCACTAGTTGTGAGGAGCACTGACCCCTGGGCAATTCCACTAAGTGACTATCTGCCCCTTAAAAACATCGCCTTAACAAGTCCTCTGGAAAAGCTTACATGTGTAAATGTTGTTGGAGGTGTTGTTACATGTGTAAATTCAAGTGTCCTTCTAGGTCTTACCATCCTGGTCTCCATCAACACAAGGAATGGTCTCAAGTCGTGCCAGGGAAGGTGTAGGCTGGGTATTAGGAAGGATTTCTTCACAGAAGGGAAGTGGTGGGGTCCCCATCCCTGGGGGTATTTAAGAGATGTGTGGTGTGAACATGGCACTGAGGGACAGAGTTCAGTGATGGGGCTCGGTAGGTCGAGGCGATGGTTGGACTGGTGATCTCGAAGGTCTTTCCCAACCTGGATGAGCTTATGGTTCTGTGACAAAGATTTTGAGTCTCCGCTGCGACTTGCCAAGGCACTGTGGGCTGGTGGAAGGGTCACCAGCGTGCTTCTGCAGCCTGTCCTCTATCCCCGTGGCCCTGCAAGTGGTAACACATCAAAAGAGATCTTGGGCCAGAAGTATGCTACTGCTGGCATTACTTTCAGTAGGCTTTTGTGGAGGCAGGTGAAACACTACCTAATCACAAATATACACTCCTCCTAATGTTTGATGTACACTGCGTGAGTATAAATGGCTAACAAGAAACCAAGAGGGAATTAGGCCCGAGAGAGATAAGCTTTAATAACGCTGCAGCATCCCCCCGGAGGTAATTTGTGCAGCCATTAAATAAAGCAAACACTATTGGAATTTAACAAATAGCACAGATTAATAATGGGGAACCGTTCTCCATTATCTGGGTGGGACATGCATTGTTTCATTGATATTGCTACAGTGCAGGGAGATTGAAATAAATCGTGTTTTAATTAAAAAGCAATGGAAATAATGAAAGAGAAAGGAGTTGCAGATGCTCTTCTAGTCTACTTCAGAAAGTGCTGTTCTTGGTAACGATGGGCAGAACTCGTGGGGGGAAAATGAAAGGGAGTAGTAGGGGGATGGGAAGACGAAAACTGAATGGGAAATGCTTCGAGTCAGGCTGACAGCTCGGTTGATAGAGCTCTGGGCTAATGAATATTGGCATGCACTTGGGCCCACCTTGCCTTTGAAGCAATTGGGGTGTGGAGGGAAATCTCACAAGACGTTAGAGCAGAGCTGGCTCCCTGCAAGCCCAGGTTCCCTGCTCAGCGTGCACTGCTGCGCTAGCAGACCGCCTGCACAGCAGAAACCAAACAGGATTTTGGAGACATTGTTCTAAAAATCTAACCCTAATGTAGGAGAATCATAAAGGCAGTGCTGAAGGTACCGAGTTTTCATACGTTTCAAGAACAGATCAGCTCTTGCACTCTGACAATTAGACCCCAGGCATCCCAACGCCAGCAGCTAACCGCCGAGGCACCCACAGTGAGAATTTTTGTGTCCTGATCCCACCTGGATAAACTCATGGACTCCACCAGGACCACACTCGAGTCTCTGTATCCCAAGGAGGAATAAGAAAGAAAATCTGGCCCACGTTGGACTGGGATCCATGTTGGATCCATGCAGGTCCCACCCCTGTTCCACCTTGAGGAAGAGGCAGTGCTGAGAACCAGACCACGCATTGCTAAAAAAATGAAGTGATGACTTTTCCAAAAAAATAGGAAGAGTGTTTGAAAAGAGGCCAGCTCTTGCAGTGCTCTTTTTTTTTTTTTTTTTTTTTTTTTTACACGTTTATTTGTTTTGTTCTATTTACAGCCTCTAGTTTTCTAGTGTGCCCGATTATATTTCACCTTGGAGCGCTCCAGCCGGGAAGGCAGCAGCCCTGGCCGCAGCCCAGCTGGCCTCTGCCCTAGTTCCTCTCCCTGCTGCAGCCGGGGCTGTGGGATCGCTCCTTTTCAGGGCTGAGCCGTGCCGCCCACTTTTGATCATTAAAGGAAATGAAGCTGAAATCCCACTAGAAGAAGTCAGGGAGACCAGCGTACGAGGGAGCCGGGGTGGCAAAGCAAGCAGGCTCAGAGGTTAGCGCGCACAGCGTGGGGTGCCCCAGCCCGGTGGTGCTGTGCATGCCTTTGGCAGGGCTATAAATGATAGCAGGGGATGCGAGGCGGTGAGGAATAAAATCCCGACTATTCAGTTTTCAAGGAAATCTGCGAAAACCACTGTCCCAACAGCCAAGATTTACATGTGTCTTCCGAGAAAGAATGACTTTTCTATGGGAAAGGAGTCGTCCCCTGCACTGCTGAGCTAATGATGTATAAAATAACGCCGACGAGCCAAAGTCCCACGGTGGCACCAGCCAACAGCGAAGAGAAAAGGGATTCCAAACAAGCTGTTGGTGACCAGAAAACAACTTGAAGCAGATCGCTAGCAATAAATCTTCATATGACACTGGAGCTGGGCTCATCTTACAAAGAGCAAAGAGTAGATGGAGAAAGGCAGATGGCAGTGCCTTTCCCGGTGGTATAAGCAGAGATGAATGCGTATCGTTTCTGGGTACTGTAGATGTCCCTGCTTATCTCAACAGCTTAAACAACTGGCAAGAGCATTAATACATTTCTAGGGATTGAGCTTTAATTGTTCTGTGGTTTACAACCACCAGTTGCACCTCATCCCACTTACCGTGGCAATAGCTCCAAATACTCCATGTTATGGAAATGATGACGTTCGACTGGAAATGTTTTGCCTGCCAAGATCTGGACTTCACGCTAGCAGTTACACTGCAGTACCTGGTGGCAGAATAAACCTACAGCAGCGTAACGGGAGGTTACATCCTTTACATGGCTACTTTTAATCACGTTGATGCTTATCTTGAACTGTAGCCGAGCACAAGGAAATACTGATTCTGCGTTCAGCTCTGCAGCTATGAAATGTAACAGCAATAAGAATAACGCATAATCATCTTCCTCTACAAGGAAGCCAGGCTTATTATTTTTATATACATACATATATATATATTACTGGTAGATTTCCTTAGTTCGAGTGTTTTCCATGAAAGTTGTTGGGTGGAAAATCCATGCAAACCATGAAATCTGCCTCAGTATAAGGAGCACCAGGAGAACTGTGAGCCTGATCAGACTGAACATGCCATCACATGCATAAAAAGAACAAGCTAAAAACTAGAGTATTTATTCTTCCTGTGATACATTTTAATTGCGATTCTTACAGGGTAATGTGTAGCAGTAGGACGAATTAAAAGATTCAGACAGTAGAATGACTTACCAAAAATACATGTTCATACCATTACACAGGGAGAAAACTTTCATTTTTTCCTATGCTATTTATGGATACGTTTGTGTGTAAACCTTTTAAAAATGTTCTTTTCAACTGCTTGAAAATTACTTTCACCATTTCATAGCTCTTCCGCAGAGCAAAGCTGACGTCTCCAGATGGCAAACATAAACATCCGAAGATGGACTGCCACTCAAAGACACGTGGGGAGCGTTTGCCAAAGCTAAATACAGCGCCAGGAGAATTTCAATGGGAGAGGAGAAGTTCTTCTGAACACGCCATTAACACTGGCGCAATAGATCTCACTGACGCGTTGGAGGTGGTGAGCTGCACTCAAATACTTTGCTGCCCACAGAATGACACTTACTTCTGGATTGTTTTATACTCAGGAAATCATAGAGTAAATCAAAGTGGCAAATTACACAAACTGTGCCATAAAGTGCAGCGCACATTAAGCGACACACAAGAAGCGTGCACGTGTGCGCGGCTTGGGAAGCGTGCATGGGGTTCAAGCATTTTGCTGAATAAATATTTGGGAGTTTTACAGCTCTTCAGCATCTCCTTTTATGTATCAGATAACTGCGACTACAAATTTTACTTGAGGACTGACATTTTTACATTACAATGGCTTCTTTGTTGCTCCAAACAGCAATATATATACAACAGATCAGTTCAGAGAGAAAATGCTTTCCATCGTACTCGCGTGTGCTTTATCACCAGAATGAGGAACTATGTGCGTGGATTTCTTCTTTATATATATATTTTTTACCAGCAGCATTAGTCTCTTTTAGACATTGGGAGGGGTGGTAGGGGATCTGCCAAAACACATTACACATTTTGTCTCAGCTGTAGTAACAGAAGGCACTCATTGTGAGCTGTGCGATTCAAAACATCCAAGGATGGGAGAAAGAGTCCGCTCAAAATAGCGAGTAATTAGTTTGAACTTTGCCACATTCTGCAAACAGAAACTGCTTTACAAATGAAACGTCTGATGAAGTTTCCTCTGCGGGAGAGGTCCCCAAACCTCGCTCTTCCCTTACACGAGCCTCAGCTGGTTGTGGTGCCTGGCCCTTGCCTCAGACACCCGTTCTGCAGGTCGCGCGGTTGCATCACTCGCCTCGCGTTTGGAGGCTTGTCTGCACACAAACTCCCGAGAGACACTGAGACTGCTGTGGAGACCACGCCTGCAGGCACTGCGGCCCACTGCTTATAGGTCCTGCCATAACTATGCCAATGCTCATTGTCAGCATGGAAGAAACTGGATTTCTGTTTATTCCTAATTCATGATCGAAGCATTGGGTTGTACACAAGCCCCAATTAGCTATAACAAGGCTCTGCTGTGATAGCTCTGGTTTAATTCATTCTGTGAAGAAAACCGAATCTGCAATGTAGGCTTTCCGAGGAGCTGGGCCATCACCCGGAGGTGCCTCCACAACACGGTGCCGAGCAGGCTGCTCACGAGTTACGCAAGCCTCCTCGCAACACCGTGAAAGCTGGGGTACCTCACCGAGGGAAGCATCCCTGTGGTCACTCAGCTGGGCTTGTCGTTGTCGAAGGGTTTCTCGTTGAGCAACGCAGCCTTTCTTCCCCTTTTCTTATCTTACAAGAGCTTTTCTTTGGGGATTTTGGGGCTGCGCTGTTCTTTCATACCAGAGTGATTTTGTGAAGGAAGAGCAATTTAGATTCACACTCGCTTCCAGAAAAGCCGTCTTCAGTTTAATATTCTACCCACTTCAGTCGCAGAGGCATCAATGAGCACAGCAAGGAAAGTTCAGCAGCTGAAGGATGGCGGCAGTGATAATAAGAGCTCATATGGGAATCCCAGGAAAACCTCAGTCATCATCATTAACATTTTATTTTCTGCAGTGCAATCCCTGCTCCCATGCACCGCAGTTTGCTGTGCCGGGCTATGCAATGCCCAATGTCAACAAAAATATGTGGAAGTATGAGGAATAGATAGCTGTGATGAAAAAAAGTCACCAAACGTAGAACTGCCATGGGAGTCTTTCCTTTCAATATTTTAAAATTATCTTTGTTCTGCTGTGTGGGTAAGTTTCAGGTCAGGCATGATTTTGAGGTGAAAAGAAGGTAGTTTCATAGTATCGTTTAGGTTGGAAAAGACCTTTTTGGATGAGAGCATCAAGTCCAACCAGCTGGTTTCAAGCGCATAGGTGGATCATGCCTCGCTGCCCTCATTCCCAGCTTTCTTGCTCGTTTGTACGTTTGCCTCTTCACAAACCTTGGTGCAGCTTCTGGTTTTACCAGCGCTTTGCCCAGCTAACTGCCTTAGTCAATGCTGAAGGAAAGCAACAAAACCCACCAAGGCTGTAACAACAACGAGTCCTGGCAGACGTCGTGCAGAGTTTTCCTCTTGAATTTCGACATTCAGTACGAAACACAAAACTGAAGTAGGGACCATTTCAAATGGCTCATTTGGGTAAATTTGTGAAATGAGCAAAGGGGGGAACTTCTGAAATAAAGGAGCTCCTAACACCGGTGATACCTAACCTGAGTGATGGCTTCCTGGCTGAAGATGCTGATCTCATGTGTATTTTATAGGAAAATTGTAATGAAAGTTAATAGCATTAGGTGCTTTGTAAAATGGTTCATTAACTGAAAAAGGGTGTTTCTTCCTTGGACAAATTGCCTTAGAAATGTTGGCCTTCAGGGTCCTGCCTTCGTTTTTAGAGTAGAAGTGTGCCAGCAGATCTACTTTATAAAGTTTCAAATCAATTTTGCAGGCAGGGCCTTCTGTTTACAAGCTCTTTGGGCTTAATTTCACAGCAAAGCTAACCCGAGTTATAACCTATTCCGGTTATAACTGGAATCCTTCCTACATTAAAAATATAAATAAATAAGTCTGAGCCTGTGGTTGCCTTTGATTTGAGGCAGGGAGGCTAACAGGAAGGTGCAGGCTGGTGTTGAAAGGAGCCTAGCTTGTCGGCTACTCGGTATTGTGAGCACAGGTTTGCCCCATTTGATTGTCCCATGCCTCCCCACGCACCCTCCCCTGTTCCCAGAGGGATCCTGCTGATGCCTGGCCCAGAATTAACAGCGAAGGCAGCACCGGGGCTGCTACGAGTCCTGAAGGCTCGCAGAAATCTCAGCCTGGGCTTACCCACTGTGAAGTTTTTGGGGGTAAAGCTGGCTTGAACTGCTCCCGTCCCATCACCCTTCCTCAGCCCTGCCCTCCCCCACCCTGGCATTGCTCATTTCTGCCGATCCATCATTTTTGAAGAGTCCTGAAAAAGAGGTATTTTTAAGGAGCAGCTCACAGGCTCACCGCGTGGCTTAGCGCCGTTCTGCCAGCACAACAGCAAGGGCTTCAACGTGGGCATTGAAGCAGGTCAGAAACCCTAATGCAGTGTCAGTACTAAACAGATTGCACTCAGAGGCTGCACACCAGACATAAGCAAAGGCATAAAGACGTGCTCCTGGCAGCAGAAGCTGCAAGTGTCCATTTATATCCTAGCAAGGACATAAAAGTATTTTTGAAGCCGCTACCCCAGGAGCAAATAGAACACTTGCAAATGCCAACAAACGTCGTCGGTGTTCAACAAGTGAGTGAGAGAAGCCTGGGGAAGGTTAGTTGTAATTTTCCCAACAGAAAAAGAGTTTGAAGCCCCATGACTCGCACCCCAGAAATACAGTCGTGTCTCTCAGCAAAAAGGATGGAGTGCAGGAACCAAAACGTCCATCACTGTGTTGTGCCAGCTGCCGATGGGAAAAGGAAACACGCACTAATGCAATGAAGTTGCTGCTCTCTGGCTGTAAAATATTGAAAAAGTTCCTTCGCAACTGGCAGGAATCTTGCTTTGCTGCTCTTGATTCAAACAGTGCTAGCAGGAGAGAAGAGCAGGGAGTTATTCCAGAACGCTGGATGTCTTCAAAGAGAGGGAAGCACACTGACTGCTAGCAAGTGAGGGTCCAACAAGAACAATTCGTATCGCGTTGGAGGTGGTAGCTCCTGTAGGTGTTTACCTTCAAGCTTCATCTCCAGGTGTCCATCGACCAGAGCACAACGCCCTAATTCCCGGTGGGGGAAGGAAATGCCCAGCCTCTCTCCCTCTGCCTCCTCTTCCCAACCTGTTCCCGTGCAGCTTCCCAGCTGCTGCAGGTCTAAGTTTGCCATAAAGGAAAATTAAAATCACGGCCAGCTCACGTTGGTGCCCTTGGCTGCGAGCTGTGGCGGTTCAGCAGGACCCTGCGGAGAGGAAATGTGAACAAGGCAGGAATGTCTCCGTGCCTCTTACTGTAAGCCAGGGTGGTTTTGTTTTTTTTCCCAAAAGCCTTGAGAATCCTACATCCGAAGGAGCTAAGTGACACGACCTGTGCTACTTACTTTAAATTATGCGTGTATAATAGCACCCAAGGACCTCGTGAAATCTGTTAGGTTGGACTCTGAACACTGAAAGGTTTGCAACGTAAAGGGCTGTTTTTCATTATCCGCTGAGGGTGAGTGTGGCTCTAAACAAAATATAGAGGAAAACACGGTTGCTAATGTGATGGAAAATATTACTGGGTAATAATTTATGGATCTTGTTTGTTGACTTTGCTGTTGGGAAATTCACTGTCTAAACACATCGGCTTGATTTAATAAGGGAAAACCAGGCTGACCTAATGGGTGCCTGGAAGAAAAAAAAATAAGAAGCCAGGGTGAAAATAAAAGCTTGAAATTAGCTGCTGCTTCACAAATGCTTGTGGATTTTTAAGAGTTAATGAAAAAAAAATGAATGTAATGAATAAAAAGGAAGACAAGCAGATCACACAGACTGTATTGGCTAAACAGGGGAGTGGTGCAGTGGAATCGGGCTGTCAGAGGCATCAGTTTTGAGAGGGGAAAAAGGAAGGCATTCCAAGAAGCTGGACCTCCCTGTCTTGTTCTGAGGGGCTTGCAAGGCTTTGGGAAAAAGGATATGAAGTCTGGTGCTTTAAAAAATATCTTGGTAATCACCAGCTCTTGCAAAGAACCATGACAGGGAGCTAAAATTGTACCTACTAAGTACTAAGGGCTGGCCAGAACAAGCAGGAAAACGGAGGAATTTGGGATGACATTAGTAACACCACGAGGGCTGGTATGCGATGAGCTGCAGTCAGAGAGCAGAAAGGAGGAAACGTAACGTGCCTGTGCCCAGAGCAGCTGCCCCAGGATGTTTCTCATCTGAGGGCTGATCATGCTTGTCTGGAGCACATTCAGGCCCTGAGTTACACGATCAAAACACAACAAGGGGTTATCAGATCTCAGGTGGTGCCTTGTTTTCTTTTTCTGTTTTTCTTTCTAAATAACATTCATCTTTTCTAATGCCTTTGCGTCCAAAGCGTGCTTGAAGGAGGGATTTAAAAGAAGAAAGCTGGCAGTCGTACCCAGGTTCCATTGATTCCACCGAATTGGCTCCCGTCCTTGTGGGACAAGTGCTGCCTTAATTTTAGACAAGTCTACTTCAAGCACAATTAGACAAGAGGCTTTTTTTTTTTTTTTTCCTTCTTTTTTTTGGCCTACACGCCAAGTGAGACGCATTACTTGTAATCATTACATACCAGTTTATTGATTGTGGCTTCTCAGTATTCACCGTAGATAGGCTTGTTTTAACAGAGCTGTCAAGAGACGTGCCTGGTTAACAAACAATTACGGGCTGGAGGTATAGCACTAAGCACGGGCACTTTGTCAGGAAGGCCAGAAATGTGCAGGGAATTCTGACGAAAAGGCGAATGAGGTTTTCCTTTTGAATCCTGGGGATTTTTCGAGATGGCTGGTTCGATATTTTGTTTTCAGCTCCGCTTCATGCATTTTAATATTTGAAAAGATCACACAAATGGAAATTATTCACAGGAACGGCGTATGTGGAAAATCTATGAGATCCCACACAGCAGACCGCGCCGGCCCATTGCCTGTAATATAATGTCACCATAAAAATGCATTCCGGTTATTAGGAAAGCTGGAAGTGAGTCAATTATTTGAATAAACAAACAAAGACCTGGTTGCCCCGTAGTTTGGTGCATCACCGAGGTGTCTGAAGGCTCCTTTCCCACGCCTGCCGCCTCATTCCTAAACTAGCAGAGGCTGTTGTGCAAGGCAACTCGACAGCCCGTAATAACCAGGTGGCTCAACGCGCTGCTCTGAAGCAATCCCCGCACACCGGGCACGTCTGCACATCTGGGGCACGGGGGACCCTGGGGTGCTTCTGTGTACCGGAGGACGAAGAAGAGGTTTTGCAGCTTAGGGAAAGGGAAGGATCAGGCTCCGGTGGTCCCCCATAGCAGGGATAAAATGCTTGTCCCTTGTGCGTGGACAAATGGGGATGCAGCACCTTGGTTTGCCAGGCACTGCAAGGAGGTGAGGAGGTAGCAGAAGGTGCCAGCTTTAGCTTTTCACCCCACAGCTGAAGGTTTCGTGGCTAAGAGATGTAAGAAACAGTAAAAACTTCAGCAAAAAGAAGCAATTCAGCCTCACAGGTGGCTATATCTATAGCTGCTGGTAAGCTGCATCCCTCAGGGAGACTTCCGAGGCAACTGAATGAGGATAAATTAACAATACAAGAAAAACAAATCCTGTAGGTCTGAGCTGAGGTTCTGGTGTTGTGACAAAATATGCATATTTGAATTTCCTACGAACAAAAGCCTAAATTACCCCAACCAAGTCAGGTTTTCTCTTCATGTCAAGGTTTCTGACTGGGAAATCCAAAACCACGTAGCAGTGTTGGCCAACACATTTATATTTACTGGGAGTCGGTGCAAGACTCATGGCATTTCTGCTTATTAGTTCCCTTGCTCTAATGTGTTTGGATTTTGCAAGTTATGACACCGTAAATACATTTGTGTCACTTAGCAACCTCAGCTGTTTCTACAGGAATGTCTTTTGTTCTTGGAAATGTATTATAAATGCAGGTTACAAAACGATTATTTGGGCATCTAAACTCCTCTTATTTGGATGGCATTCGGGCCTCTCCCCATTCTGCATTGTAAAGTGTCCATAGGAAATTAATTTACTCCGCACAAGCATCACTCACGGGCACTACCTCTATTGTCACGGAGAGAAGCACCGCATATTTAATAGATATGACAGAAGTTTCTGTTGGAAATAAAAGACATGAGAAACGGCCGTGGAAACAATGGACTAGAAAGGACCTCCTGGTCCCCGGGTTCAGTGAGTTCAAAGCCCTCTCACTGTTCCATAAACAACACTATAAATACTTTGCCATTATGATGCAACACTCCCCAGTCTCTTTCATGCACTTATCAATCTGATTTATTTTAACACACAGCACCAAAGTCTGAGATCATAGATCGCCCAGCGCCAGCAAAGGGTTTGGAACGTAAACACCTCTCCAAATTCAGCATTATTTCTCATTTCACATTGGTTGGGTTGTTGTTTTTGTGTAACTGCTTGGTTTCGTGGAACATGTGCATGATCCCAAACACATACATGTAGTGGAAGGACTCCTATTTACGTAGCCGGGATTACACCGGATTGCAGATTCAAAGGATTTAAGGGTTTTCTTTGTTTGTTCTTAATAGGTTTAAAGCTCAGAAGTCACACCCACTTGTCCACCTTGTCAGGATCAGTACAGGAGGTAAGATATAAAAACTGACCTTTATATTCTGAGGCTGAACGTGTCCTCAGGAAACCCTTGCAAAATTATGTAAAAATTCTCGGTGGCCACATAATTAGTACAATTAGTGTTTGTTTATGAAACCTGCAAGATTCTGAGCTCTGCCAGAGATATCTGAAAGTCAAGTATTTCTAAAAATAGCTTAAAGACCGAATTCTAAAAAAATGTGAATGGATAAATATAAAGGGAGAGTACATACGAGCGATAGTAATGAAGGAAAGGAACCGGTTGTTGTTTGCAACTGTTATGTCTTGTTAATGGACTGACTTAGACAACAGTTTGCAGTGGTAATTTTGGCAGTCCCACAGCAGAAACGGACAATACGGAGAAATGTATCAACCCCAGGGAAATAAAACAAAATAATAAGCAAAATAAAATAAAATAAAATGCAGAAAACCAGTCACATTCCAACTGCTGCTCAAAAAAAAGTCACAGTGGTCACAAAAATGTTGTCAACCATTTGTCAACCTTTTATTTTTAAAAGAACCTGCTCTAATCCTTTTATTTTTTATTTTTTGGATGTTTGTAGTGTAGGAAGCCCCATCCCCAACCTGGCAGCGAGCCCTGTTACTTAGGCTCACAACGTCTGCACCAGGACACATACATGCATGACAGCTGCTCTACTGCAGAACCCACTGTTTATGTTCCCATTTCCACGGGCTGAGGCACAAGCAAACAGCTCGCGGTTATTAAACCACCGTAGTGATTTCTGCCACCAACATCTGATCTCGGCTGTTGACAGCTTAGACCTTGCTCCTGGAATTGGTTTGGGTTTAACCCCAGAAAGGTTGCTGGGTGCAGAGATCCACCCAGCAGCAGGGAGCACAATGTGGGTTCCTACTGAGCCCACTTTGGCGCAGGTTTCCCATGTAAGCACACCAAGCAGGGGGAGCTTCAGTTCCGATGTGGGATACGTTGCATTCTCCAGCACTGAAGCTCTCCTCTGGTCTTTCACCCTGGCTTGCAGAGAGCAGTTAGAATTCCAAAATAAAGGCTGAGGTTGCTGAATTCCTCTAGGAGAGTGCAAACTGCAACGCCCTTCTTCTGGTAACTCCTTAAAATATGCAAATTTACAACGCTCGCTTTGTTGAGGTGGGAAAACTATTAGCCCTGATTAGTAGTATTCAGTGTAAATATTTTCAGTGGGTTTAGCCTGAACTCCTCAGCAGATACTTATTCAGTCGATTGTCAATCAGTCCTCGCTGAAGTTTAGCATGAAAAAAGATCTGAGGACACCGGGATTCAGTTACTGACTGTGCTCTGATCTCCCTATCTGGGCAATGATCTCTTCCATACTGCAAACTTTTCCCAGCCCTGCAGTCGGCTGGGGATGCAATGATGTGCGATTCGCGATTATCATTGCCGGGCTCATGAAAGCCCCAGGTGTAGATGTAATCACGAGCAACACTGAGCTTTTGCTGGTATAGCTTATTTTGCTTTGTGGGAGGAGAAGAAAAGGCTGGAATAAGCTGTACCGGCTTATTGCAGTTTTGCTGGTACAGAATACCAGATTACCTTCTCAGAAGTGCTCTGAATATAGATCTCCCCTGGAATTGAAGTCGATCCCTCTCCTGCATCTGTGTAGGCCTTTCTTTATTCCAGTTGAAAAGATACCGCAGGGTTAGTGAATAATGGTAGAAGCGTTTGCTTAAAACACTTTGGAAACAAGATCGCGCGTTTTTATTATCTGTGGAATAATGCGATCAGCTTTAACTGCCTGTTACCAAGAGGGTGCTGAAAATAAGAAGGTATCAATGCGTTAAATATATATGAATAAACAATGTGCGTGTTTTGTGCCCGGCTCACATAAATCCAGCCTGGACGTGTAGTAACGGCGCTGGACATCTAAGCTGAAGCGACCAGTAACACTTTCACATGACAGGCACCATTCATAGACACGTGCACACACACACAGAGTCCCTTTCATTTCGTACAGCAAGTGAAAGTAGCTCCGAAAAGCATCCACAAACAGATCAAAGGACATTCCTTCCCCTCTGCCAAGTGTTTACTTATTAACCAGGGACCCGGTGCTGATAACAGCTATGTGTGTGAGCTATTTCCATTATCCCGGCAATTCCACTGGTTTCAAGGCCGATACTACCACACGCACAGACACATGAATGAGCACATCCTGGCCCATGCTCGTAATGTTTTGAAATCCAGAAAATGCTATCCGAGGCTTGTCACAGAGACCTCAGCACCGGCTTGAATGTGACGGTGGCAGGCTGAGGGGGAAAATTGGCTGGGATGGGAAGAGGATGGCCAGGGGTGGAGCAGGTGTTGGTCTGGGGTGTCAAACCATGGGTAGAAGGCTGGCAGGGTGGCAGTAGGGTAGCCTTGCTTCACTTCTGGTAATTGCTCTCTACAGGTACCTGAAAGGAAAGTGTGGAGAGCTGGGGTCGGCCTCTTCTCACAGGTAACTGGTGGTAGGACCAGAGGGAACGGCCTCAAGTTGTGCCAGGGGAGGTTTAGGTTGGAAATGAGGAGACATTTCTTCTCTGAAAGAGCAGTCAGGCACTGGGACGGGTTGCCCGGGGAGGTGGTGGAGTCACCGTCCCTGGGGGTGTTCAAGGCAAGGCTGGACGTGGTGCTTGGGGACATGGTTCAGTGGGTGACATTGGTGGTAGGGGGATGGTTGGACTGGGTGATCTTGCAGGGCTTTTCCAACCCTAATGATTCTGTGATTTTAATTCGGATAATGCAAAATGAGGTCCCAGCGGCGTTTCTCTCTGCTGGGGGACTACAAACAACACCAACACGCCGCCGGCTCCCCTCGCCCTGCCCGGCCCCTTGTCCTGAGGCGACCGGCGGCCCCCCCCCCCCGGCCCCGCCGCCCCCCTCTGCCTCAGCCGCTCCCCGCCCTCCGCTGCCAATCCCCGCGGCCCCGCCCCGTGCTGAGGTGCGGGGTTTGAACGCGGGCCGCTCCACACGGACCGGGGGGCGGGGGGGAGCGGGCGCTAAAACGACCCAAAGCGGATCCGCCGAGCGACCCCCGCCCGCCTCCCCCCCCTTCCCTCCTCACCACCTCCCTCACGGAACAACCGCGGCTCCGCATGCGGCAGGCGGGGGGCGGGCGGGCGGCTGTCCCCGCCCCATCCCCGCCGTCCCCCCCCGCTCGGTGCCGGTGGGAGGCGCCGCAGCTCCCGCGTCACCCATTGTTTACAAACGGAGCGCAGCGGGGCCGAGCTCCAGCCTCGGCCGCGGCCGCCGGAGCCGCGTGTGCTGCCGGGCGGCCCCCCCCGGCCTCCCCCGGTTCCCCCCCCGCTCCCCGCCGGCCGAGATGCCGTGCCGGCCGGGCGAGCGCTTCGTGCTGCTCGAGCGGCCGGCGGCCGCCCCGCAGGCGGGCCCCAAGGAGGTGGACGCGCTGGTGGCCAAGCTGGGCGAGGTGCTGCAGCTCAGCGCCCAGCACCGGGCTCCCCGCGGCACCAAGCACCCGGGGCCGGGCAGCGCCCGCGACCGCGCCGCCCCCTACTCGCCTCGCTGCCCCTCGGCGGCCGGCGTCGGGGGCGGCTGCGGGGCCCCGGTGCAACCGCCGCCAGCCCCCCGGCACGACGGCGGCGGGCCCAGGGTCGCCAAGCAGCTGTGCGGCCGCGGCTGGCTGCGGAGCGCCGCCCGACGGAGGAAGGAGCAGCGGCAGCAGCGGCGGCAGCAGCAGCAGCAGCGGGCGGCGGACGGGCCGGCGGACGGGCAGGCGGACGAGGAGGACGACGACGACCCGCACCGGCTCCTGCAGCAGCTCATCCTCTCCGGGAACCTCATCAAGGAGGCCGTGCGGCGGCTGCAGCTGGCCGTGGCGGCCTCCTCCTCTTCCTCGTCCTCCTCAGCCTCCTCTTCCTCGGCGGCCAGCGGCGGGGACGGCGAGGCGCTAAGGGCCCTGCAGTAGCCCCCCGCGGGCGAGCTGGGCCGAAGGAGAAGCCGCCAGCGGGGGCTTGGGGGGCGAGGGGTGAGGCCCTAACCCCCCCACCCCCCCGCCTCTTCCTCCTCCTCCTCCTCTTCCTCCCTCGCCCGGGGTCCCGGTCCGGCCGGAGCCATCTGCAATAATCCCGTGTGGTGGCCCTGGGGGGGGGTGCCCGGCCCCCTCCCCGGAGGGTTGGCCGGGTGTTGCTGTTATTTTTTAATTTTATTTTAAATGTTTTATTATTTTTTTTTTCCTCTCTGTTTCCCGTCGTGACTGTATGAAGCAGTTTTTAAAAAATGTGAATATCGAAGCTGGAAGGCAGCTGGACTTATAATTGTAACGCCTGAGGAGTGAATGGAGCCAGAGATGCATTGTTCGCATAAGGTAGCCGAAACAAGTTTTTTTCTACAGAAAAAAAGAAGGAAAAAAAAAAAAAACTCAGAAAACAAATCCACCCCTCCCCGACAAACTCAATGGCTCAACTACAAGATGCGGCTGTTGATTAAATATATGCACTTCGTACCGGAGCGTTTGAAATGTGTTCCTGATTTACAGGACTTACTGTCTTAATTAACCTGTCTGTATTGAATAAACGTGGTCTTGTTTTTATTTTGGGGTCCGTGTCTCATTGTTACGGGGGAAGTGAATTTCGGTTCGTGGGAGCAAAACTACGTGGATGATGCTCCGGCAGGAACGTTCCCCTTGATCTCCTTTCGGTTGTGAGATCTCCATTTTGCAGACAAAAAATCCCCCCACAGCAATCCGCGTAGTCTGATGCAGTGGGACACCGGTTATTAATGCACGGAGATGCAACTGAGCCCCTTTGTTTGCCAGCAGCGTTCATTCGTAAGCCGTGAGACGCCCCTTCGAGCAGCCGAGAATGTGGCTGTCGGAATTTGTAAGTCAGATCGCTCCGAGACCAAAATTAAGTACCTTGTGCTGGGGAAGGAGCAGAGCTCGGGTTTGTTACCTATTTGTTTTTAATTTCTTCAGGGAGAGGAGAGGGAGAAAAAAAAGGGGGGAGAGAGGTCTAGGCAGTCGTGCATCAATAAGAGCAAATTATTAAAAATATGTTGGTAGAATTGGGCGCTGATGTTGATTAGGTTACAATGCCCGTGCTGAATCGCTTCCTTGGTGAAACCCTGCCTTAGGTTTTTTACAAGTCAAAGAACGAGCTTCGAGATCAGAACTGAACACATCAGACAGACCGGAGCGTAACAGTCTCCCAGCCCCCACTCAATTTGAGGTAAAAGCTTCTCCTTTGAAGAAGGTAGCAATCCCACATGAAAGAAAATGGAAGATGTTTGCCTTTGTCCAAGAGAGCAAGGCGAGCAGCTACGCTTACTTGTGCAATTAGTTTTCTGACAAATACACTAAATCCACAAGGTATTTTAGATTTCTTTCTCTCCGACCGGCTCCTGATAAAAACTGACACTGAAGGATTTTGTAGTGTTTCACTGAATTCCTCGTGCGCCAGGAAATGTGCGTGACAGTATTATTAGCTTTATCTTGACTAATTTATAAGTAGAATGCAGTTTTTCCATATCAAAGCGTGTAGGATGCAAAGGAAGAAGTTCAGCGCATGTTAGAGCCTCCCTAATTACTAACATCTGAAGTCCTTTTTCTCATAACTTATGCTGCTTTTGTGGCATTTTGCACGGCTTGGAATGGGTTTAGGTTTGTCATTAGTTCTTATCCTTAAATACAATAAGGCAACGTGTAGGTTGTCCTTGCTTCAAAGGAGTTTTTATTTGAAATTTTGTTGCTTCCTTCTCACTCCAGGAAAAAAGAAAGAAGTTCAAGAGAATGTAAAAACAAACCTTAGCCTCAGATATAACCACTGGCCAACAACAACTAAAAAACTCGTTGTTCTCGTATTTGTCCCTCAGATGCTCGAGCAGATAGGCGTTCTCGCTGTGCCAACGGTGAATTTGAACTCGAGGATGAGCGGTTTAATTATCTTCCCTAAAAGAGCTGCAGGAAATAAGCTGAAAACCGAGCATTGCTGATGGAGCCCGAGTAGTTACACAACTACGGTTAGATGCGTATGTGCGGCTGTCAGCTGAAATTATGAAAGCCAGCGTGGTTGGCTTGAATGTGTTACCACCAATAATTGTGCATCGGTTCTGCATTCCCCCCTTTTTTCCCCCCTCTCCTTCCCCCCTCGACAAACCCTAGCCCCTGTATACTAATGAGAACAGCTAACTTTACAAGTGTCCTTTGTAGTCATTGAAAGCCCTGGGACATTCCTTTTAAGGATTTTACTAGAATAACACTTTTCAATAAACTGGCAGTTGAAGTGAGGCTTAGAAAAGATGCTAATAAATTTCACAGTGACTGGCTGGTTTTTAAGCTTCCTAAATTACTTCTAAAATAGCTTTTACTTTCTCCTTTGTGAGGGACTGGGAGATGTATGTATGAAAAGGGTTATAGTGAGCTAAGTGTTATGTAGAGTGTGCGATGATTTGGTAAAAGGATTTTTGGCACTCCTTTCGGATCTAACTTGCATAGCTCGCTGCTGGGCCGTCATCGCTCGCAACGCGGACATCCTCAGCTGGCGCCAGCAACCTCTCCCGTCCCATCTTCCTGATGGGTCCTGAAAACTGTCCTACTCAAAGCAGAGCGCCTGCCCCTCCTGCGCGAGGAAACGGGTCAAATGGGGCTTATTTTGGCTGCGGAAGCCAAGTTTCACGAGATGTTGGACCAACTGAAATAGTGCCATAAGGTTTCCATTGATCCGCTGCAAATTCTGTTTCTCAAACATTGCTGTGCGGCCGTGTGCCACGCTGTGTGAGCAGAACAGAAATGAACTTTGATATCAAGGTCATCATCACCGACTTTGCTGCCCAAGTAGAAATAAAATAAGGTTAAACAGTGAAGCCAGCATTTTTGTGAGCTTTAAATATCTGCGTTGTAACAGTAGGATGTCTTTAATGCATTTAGCCTGTTCTGGTCCCCACATACCAAGTGCTTGGCTTCTGGAGAAGCAAAAAGCAAACCTGGGTACCTGCTACATGTGGCCTTCACAGTATGCTTAAATTATCTTCATTAGTAGGGGAAAATACAGTCTACTTCAGCTTTATGGGGAATAAAATTCTATTTTCGTAATAGGCATTTGGCTAAGATTTATCACCACCCTAGTTTTTTCCATCTTGTGAGGAAAATAAATGTTAAAACACAGGATTTTACGGCAGGTCACATAGGAGCTGGGGCTGAAAAATAACACCCTTAGATATTTGTAAGGAGTGATATGGGCATGCATTTGGGAAGATATTTATCATACTGGGGGGAGGGAGGAGAGCTATAATTTGGGGGTAGACCTGCTTTTGAATATTTTTGCAAGCCAACGCACAAAAGACTGAACAATCTCGTATTTCCGTGCGCCTCTCGGTGGTGTTACGTTAGTACGGCACGAGGCTGCCGCAGCTTGTCCATCAGCTGTCTGCGTCGTAGCCTAATTCCTCCGGAGTTCTCTCTGTGTGGCTGAACAAGTGTTCTCGTGAGCCCTTGCCCAAACTCTGTTGCAGCAGCAGCACTTGGAAACTCCTGGAAAAATTAGGTTGCTGTAGTACTTGGCATAATAAGCGCGGCAGGAGAGTGGACACTCTGCCCACTGCCCTTAAAATCTGATTTTAAAGAAGATTTTATAGAAGATATCAAGTGCATCGCGCAGAAGGCACGAGGGATATGGATGTAGGCTGGCTCCCTGTGTCAGCGTCCTCTCCCTGAAGAGCATCCCTCATCCCCATCTATTCCCTGGCCCCACGATTCTCCTCTCACCTAGGCCATCATTCTGTGGTTGTAATCTTTCGCTTTTGCATTTTTTTCCTTTCCATTTTCCACGGCATTGCTTTTCCTAAATATTAAGTAGGTTTGTTCTCCTTGGTTGCTTTTTTTGGCACGTACTTTTTGACTTGCATCTCCATTTGGCTTCAAATATTGCAGCTAGTCACTTCGTCGTAGCCCAGATCTGTTTAATTTCTTAGAAACTTCTTGTGTTAGTTGGAGGACAAGTTGCAAATATCTTTTGTGCTCAGTTCCTATCATACAGGGCAGAAATGGGGGGTGAAATCCCAGCTGCGGTGAAATGAGCAGATGAAGTTAACAGAAAAACTCCTCTCCACTTCTGTGGCAAAGTCCTCCTGTCCTCCTGTCCTCTGCAGCAACGCAAAAATGACATTGGCAGTTTTGTTTTCCTGAGAAAAGGCAGTTTGTTTGCCTTCTCTCACCACCCTTCCAAAAACAATGCTGTAGCTGTGTGGCTGACTTCAATTTTTTCGGCCTGGTGGGGCTCTTGTTCTGCAAGTCCTGTGGCAAAAGGCAGCCTGCTAGAAAAGGAGCCAGTGCCCTCGGAGGCAGAGAGCCTGCACCGGCCACGTTAGCAGACGCTGTAGGATCCGCAGCAGAGGCGGCTACAGGAAGCCAGGCTTCATCATTTCAGAGGCACCCAGAATCAGCTGCTCCTTCTGCAATATCCTGGATCTAAACTGTATTATTTTTGCCTCCCGTGACCTAATCTGGTGCGGTCTGGTGGAGTAATGCACTTGGCTAAGGGTGCCCTTCGCTGCTGTAGGCACTGGGGCATCGGTGATCAAAAGAAACCGTAAAAACCCCTCGTCTCGGGGTACACCTGGCAGTCACTGACTTGGCAGAGCTTTTGTGAAGAGGTGTTAAAGAAAGGCTGCGAGCTCCTGAGCTATGTGAAGAAGTTTAACAATACCTTCAGTTCCAGCCCCGAGTACAGGTTTTATAGCAGCAACAATTGGAAAGGCAAGGGAAAAAAATAAGAAACAGCAAAAACTGCTGGAGCTTTTACAGTTGGAAGCCAAGGGGTAAGTTAGAGAATAACGAGACTGGCTTTTGGCTTTTGGAGGGGTGTTCCATCTCCCCTGCTTGCTCCATCAGCCGCCACTCCGGAGGCGAGTGCTGGCTGATTTTGCAGTCCGGGAAGGTTTTAGTTGTACAGCTCAATGGCATCGTTTTTAGGAGCAGCACTGAATTAAAGAAATACATTTTTCATCTGGTATTGTGTGATGAAACAGCACCGGGATTAAAAAGTTTTAATTAGAGGAAATGGATGCTGGCTGGCTTAATGCTAAGTATTTGCTGCTTTAAGCATTTTGCCACAAGAGGTCGAGACTTACTCTGTCTTTATCACAACAATTGCCCTAGTTTAAAGGCTTAAACCTGCAGAAGCATGGGCTCTAAGTTAAGGTGAAAAATTGGGTTATTAGTGCTCTTAAATCTACATAGCAAAGCCTTGTCATTTTGACAAGACTAGTGGTTTTCTGTGGGAAATCAAACAGTGCTGAAGCAGGTGACAGAGCACGTGTACGCACAGCCCAGGTTCTCCAGAAGGACGAAAACCAAGGGGGGGTTTAATCCTTTCCTGGAGTTAGAAGGCAGCTTCAGCAGTTGGTATTCTGGCAATGACCCGCTGTCAGGCAGTGTACAGGTGCGCCCTGCCAGTGTGCTATGTCATCTGTACATCAGGTTGGAAGGTAAAAAAATGTGAAGTTTTCACCTTCCTGCTCTCCTCCAACACAAACCTCCTCTGCCACTCAGCTCAGTCCTCAGGAAGGTCTAGGTCCTTTCTGCTGAGTCACAAGACAAGGAAATCTCATTCCCACTAAAAAATAATAATAATAATTAAATAAGGAATATATCGGCCTGAAGCGTGACAGACCAGTAGCAGAATAGAAGTAACAGAAATTCCCACCTCTGCATTTGTGTAGATCTGTTTTTCCCCTTTCTTCCCCCTTTAGTAGGCGCTACAGATGTTGGGCTTGATGATCTATGTTTGGACTTGATACTCTGAGTTTCTTTTCCAATGTAAATAATTCCGTGATTCTATGTCAAGCACCTCTGAATGTCAAATTGCCTCCCTCAGCAGGGATGTGGAAGTGATCCAGAGTCCCATTTTTTTCCTTTTCCTGTTAATTTTCTGGAGACACCTCCACAGCACATTTGCTTTGTGACACTCCTGTTCTTCAGACTGTGCAAAGACAGAGATGCTCAGGTCCTAGGGATAACCACGCACAAACATGGGTTCAGATGTGAGCCAGAGAAGCTGTACTTGCACTTTGCAGCTGTATGATTGACACTACAAATGGCCCTAAACAAAGGGTGTTTGCTATTAAATAGCTTTAAAATTAGATTTTTAGGAAAAAAAAATAGGATGCAGCAAAAATATGGAAAACTACCATTATGTTTTCTGTCTCATTGTCCAAGTTAAGGGCAAAAGTTTATTTTTTAGTGCAATACCGCTTGTGTCTGGTGCATGCACTGTCTTGATAGCTGCTCCTGGACAGGTCGTATCTTAGTGAAAGCAGATCAGACCCCATCACAATCTATTAAATTATTGCTAGAAATAGAATTTCAAATGGATTTTGTTTCATCTGCTCTTCCTAAACAAAGCAAAAATTCTCATCATTAGGGAGATGTATATCCACGTGGAATGACCCTTCCAAGCACGGCTTCGTGCAGGAGCCAGCATAATCCAGCTCTGGTTTAGGATCATAATGTTTTAAACTGATCTACTGTTATAAGTCTCAGTTCTTTTGACTCCAGTATCTTTAAACTTGGTTGAAATGTTTTCTTCTCATTCACAAGAGTGAAGATTTATCTTGTATTTTCTAGAGTCAGAAAAGTTTTCCTTCAGGTTGAGGAGAAAAAAATATAAAGATAAGAAAATTTCAGTTTAAAATTGAATTGTGATCAACATTTTATGTTTTTAGATTGTATCTGCTTGGGAAGATTATATTACAAACTGATCTTCATCTTTAAATACAACAGGCACAACCACCTAGAACATGAAATTGTGTTATCCTGGAGGCACCACTTTTAAGTACCTAAATTTGAGAAAGTTTTAAATCAGGAAAGGGAGGTTAACATGAATGTTAAAACTCAATAGAAAGAGCAAAGATCACTCACTGAAGAGTGGCTGATTTCAACTTCAGGAGTAGCCCACTCCAATCTATTTGAACACCTGTGACTCAGCAGAGGAGATTAATGGATTGACACTAGAGGTGATCTTTCAGAAGTGACAGTTTCACATAATTAACTCTTGAGGGCTCCGGGAACTGTCACACTGGTAGGATGTGAGCTGTAGGCAGCTCAGTATCTGGGATGCTGGTCTGCTGCTTCACGGTCAGCTGGTCAGCTCTCCTCCTGGCCTCTACCAGTTGGGCTTCCCCTGGCTTGCGTAGCTTAATATCCCTTCCACGCTGTTGGTTTTAGGCCTCTAGATAGGGCTGAAGCTGATTTTCTTGATAGCTGTGCACGGTGGTGTGGGTGACCCAGTGCTTTCAGAGCCAGGAGAGCTGACCCACTGTGGTCAGATGGTGGAGGCAGTGGGCAGGTGGTGGGGGTGGTCAGAGCAGCCGCCTCAGACACGCCTGGGGGCTGCCTTGGCTTCTAGGCTGACGATGAAGCAGCAGGAATGGTTGCTGCAGGTGGAAGCTGCCCCCAGAGGGGTGTGTGGGACTGGGAGCTGGGCTCCTTAAGAAATGACTCCTCTGGGAATGTCAGAGCTGGCCAGGACGAGAGACAGAAGATGACCAAGAGATGGTCTCGAGAAGCAACACAAGGAAGTGAAGGATTCTGGAGGGAAAGCAATGGTTTCAGACACTCGAGGCCAACCTACTGACACTGAAACCCTGAGGTGTGCTCAAGCCTTGCTGACTCCTAGCGAGGGCGATCACTAAAGCTTTGAGAGCAGATTATGGAGCCCCACTGCGAGAGGGAAGAGACTATTAAAGGCCCATCTGGAGAGCTGTAGGCACAAACAGGCTTCCTGATGAGGAAGAACAGTGGCATGGCAGAGGGAATGCAGGCAGGCTCACAGCAGCTTTCCC
Organism: Heteronetta atricapilla; assembly: GCA_011075105.1. Taxonomy (NCBI): domain Eukaryota; kingdom Metazoa; phylum Chordata; class Aves; order Anseriformes; family Anatidae; genus Heteronetta; species Heteronetta atricapilla. The sequence goes on along the minus strand of CM021732.1, from coordinate 134,605,864 downwards.
TGACGTGGTACCAAAGAGCAGGTAGAGACCAACCTCAGGAGGTGCCCACCCAGCCCTTTCCTCTTTTTTTTTTTTTTTTTTTTTTTTTTTTTTTTTTTTGGTGAGTTCTTGGCTTCATCGCCCACCTGGGTCACTCTGGGATTTTTCCCTGTTGCTTTCACTGATTGCCTCCAGGCCTGTGGGTCTGTACTGACAGAACAGAAATCACTTGGGGGCTTGGCCATATTTATTCCCCTATTAGTGCTCCTCGATGCCCCAGCACTCGAGATCCGAATCTCCTGTGTAATGCTGCCTCGGCTTCCTCCATCTGCCCTCGTGAGAGGGGGAGGTACAGCACGGCCTGGCTCTTACTTCCACAGCTGTGGTGGCAGAACAGAACGGGGAGGCATGTGCTGCCTGTTTATGGGCTGCCAAGGAACTGCAGAGCTCATGGCTTTGAAAGCAGCGAAGCTACAGGAGCTATACCTTCCTCTCTCAGCTACCTTCCTCTTTGTTTAGTTGCTGCCGGGCTTCAACCCGTGTGACAGCGAGCAAAATTAAGTACAGACAGTCTCTTATTGTCTTGCTGTTCTCCTGGCTGCACATTCAGCAAGGATGACAAAGCTTTTGTCAATACCGAAGACCTCGGTACTTGTGCTGTCAGCAGGGGCTACCTCTGCAATTCCGCACACGCCAAGATTCACGGCACTGGGTGATCCTGGCATCAACTGCTTCCCTTGAATAACTGCTGCTCTCCGCTGGTTAACACTCTCACTGTGTCTGATGGTGTTCCTGAGGCCTGGAGGATCTGATTAAAGACTTTGCCACGCGTTTACATCCCGGATATAAGGAGAAAGCTCTTCCCCATGAGGAGAGGCGGGCATGGGAGCAGGTTGCTGGGGGTTGCACAGTCTGTCCTTGAGGTTTCTGAGATCAGACTGGATAAAGCACTGAGCGTCGGGATCTGACCTCAGAGCTGGCCCTGCTCTGAGCAGGAGGATGGACTAGAGACCTCCTGAGATCCTTTCAGCCTGAATTATCCTGCAAAGCTGGCACATCCACTTAAAGCAAAATATTCCTTTCTAATGTAGTGGATGAAATTCACCCAGCGCTTCCTTAAATCCTTAAATCCTAGTAATAAGGAATCCAGGCTACAAGACTGTAGCCTATATGCCCCTTAGCAAGCGTATCTTTCAAGACTTTTTTCCTTCTGTGGCTTCATTCACTCTAATCGATCTTGAGTTGTATCCTCACATAAGGCCCTGTGGCTCACATCACCATTCTCCTAGATTTCCTTGAGATCCAGGTTCTGCCCTTCCTCACTTAAATCTGTGCAAAGAAAAGGGCAGGCAGAAAGGACCAGATGTCATTTTCACAATGCGGGTACTCAAACATTCCCCATGGCTCACATCTAGGTCGCCTGTTGTTACCTGTGGACTTAAGAGGGAACAAACCGGTGCCAAGCTGATGTGTGCCCAAGGGTAAGCATTATTTTAATTCCTAAAAGAACACTAAGAAAGCTCTCCTCCAGATCTGAAGGAGCCCGTCCCTGGTGTTGTGAGGATTGTGCTCATAATGGCAGCTCTTGTCTCAGTAAATCTAGTGCCCTGGGACTCGACAAGAGCTGACAACACCCTCTGTATCAGGAAGCTGCTCGTTGTGAACCCATGACTTGTCAGAAAACGTCCCAACCCAGTGCCCAGGTGGGGAGTTTTCCAATCACTGTGATTGCACAACAAAAACTTCCAATTTTTGTCATTTTTTTTCAGTTTAAACTGAGAACTGAATGTGGGGTCTGATTTCTGCTTGCTACAGAATTAAAGCCACATACTTTGCTTCAGGCAAGCCACAAGCCCGAGGCCCCCTCTCAGACATGTGTATGCTCCTGGTGCCTCAGCCTCCAGAGCGTACCAGCCCAGACTTCTTTTGGCAAGGGCACTGGGACATTCAGCTGAGAGCCCACATGGCGTGGGCTTAGCAGGGCAGGGCTAGCCCAGGCAATTCATCTGCCCAGATCTCCCGACGCTCCCTGTTCTGTCTTCAGCAGCGTGGCCAAGTTGCTCAGACAGTCTTTGTGAATGAGAGCAGCTCATCGGGAATATTGGTTGGCCGGCTTCCACGGGGACAGCTTCTTCTAAGGAAAAAAACCACCCTGCCCCCAAGCCCCAAATCTTACAAGCCCAGTTATACACATAAATAAATAAAAAAATTCTGCAGTGGTGGACCACTATGGTATTTCTTAGCTGAGAGAGACATTTGTAATAGGGGCACGTACCTCGAGAGCAGAGAATATATGGCCAGCACATTCTGAAGAGCTGACTCTGACCAACCTTTCCTAATTAAGTCTCAAAAATGGAAAATGATGGATGGTTTAATCAGGCCCTTTTACATCGTTTGCCCTGGAATAGAAGATCATTCAAACTTTTTTTTTTTTTTTTTTTTTTTTTTTTTCCCCAAATGTGTCTTGCACAAGGGCTTTTCTAGATCCTTAATTCTTCTTCTCTCTCTGATCTGAAATGCCATTATTTTTCCATCGCTCTTTGTGTGAGGCATGACCAGCACCTCACGCAGCAGTGCAGACGGGGTGTGCTGCTGACTGCTGTTAAACGCTGCAGCACTCTCGGTCGTCTCCATCCCTGCCTCTGTGAAACTCACACAGCTTGTTTCCTTCCGAACAGAACTGCTGAACTGTCTCCTGCAATGCCCTATTATTCCTCTCTGCTGTAACACGCTGCTTTTGATTTTTGCTTGGCTGGTTCGCTAGTGAACCCAGTTTGCATATATGTGCACTGCAGCCACATGCCAAGAGGCTAGCAGAGATATGTCTCTGGCTACGTGCTTGGCAAAACCAGACCCATCCTTTTATCCTTTTATCCCCGAATTAGAAGTCATTACAGCCACCCTCTGGCCTCTCCCTCAGCAAAATTAGTCTATAACGAACGTCGGTCTCCATCCTGCCCTATTAATGAGAAAAATCCGGTCCAAGTCGGCGGTGCAGGGGCCTTTCTTAACCTAATTTCATCGCTGTCTGCGTGGTGCTGAGTCAGCACGCGTGCGGTAAGTCGGTGGTGGCAGGCAAGCGCTGCGCCGCCTGGCAGCGGTACAGGCTGCCGAAACGTCGCCTCGTGGGCTGCACCAACACCTTGCCTGCTCCGCGTGCCTCCTCGGGGGCTCTCCTCGCACCTCCCTCGCGTGCGAAGGAGACGGGGATCGCCGCCACACTGAGCCGCCGAGCGCCGAGATACAGGATTTGTGCCAGCAGCCTGTGGCAGCTTCCAGCCTTCGTCTTCCCGTGCGGTGAGGCTGTGACAAGGCGGACAGGCACCTCCCGTTCGACGCTCACCGTCACCGAAAATAGACGCTCCATTACCGTAGCACGTTAGCTGACAGTAATGACAGGGGTCTGCTCACTAGTTCAGTTACACGCTGGCAGTCTGTCCACTTTTCATGCTGTACCTATCAGGTATTAATTGCGACTTCCACTTGCCGCCAGCAGCCTGAATCGCTGCATTGTCTGCCGCTGCGATCAGACATCGCCTTATTTTTGCTTTTGTTGTTTAAGCATCAGCAAACTCAATTACACGCGCGCACGCATGCATACACAAACACACAGTAGTAGGTTTGTGCTGATGTTTTTAAAGATACACATCTGCTGCTACTAAAAATAGGTCCTTGTCAGCAGCTTGGTAATTTTAGGCTCAATGAGAATTCATCCCCATGGTAACTGTACAGTTGTTGAATCATTTATTATTTGAGCTTTGAAATCACAACAGTGCTGGCAGTTTTCACCCTCGGAGCATTTTTAAGGACCTTTTGCAGCGTGGCAGTGCTCCCTGCTCCTCGCCATCAGTATTTATCAAACAGCCCTCGAACTGACTACCTGCCTCCCCTCGCTGCAGCAGGACTGGGATGCTCGATAGCAGGACGGCAGTTTAAATAGGTTTCACTTCCACGATAACGGCGGGGCTGCTGGCGTGGCTCTTTGGCTGAGGACAGCATGCACCATGCCCCTGCGAACTCCCGACTGGCGAAACGACTTGAATGAAACTTGAAAGTCATCCGAGCCTTGGTCTTTGTCTTGATAGCCGGAAAGCCAGATAGTTCAGGTCTCCGTGCTGCAAGAGGTTGTGCAGATAAGGGGCCGGCGGTTTTTAACCGTGCAGACAGATGCGGTTGGCTCCAAGCTGGTGGGGTACGCTGCCTGGTTTCTTCGAGATAAAAGCTGTTTGTACTTTCTCCCACTTAGAGATAACACTCATTAGCCATCGGGTGCCAAAACAAAGGGAAGCTGGCCTGCTCGGCTGACAAAGCGTAAGGTGACACGCAGGTCCCCTGAGCCCAGGGCTTCCTCAGAATCTGCTGCCACCGGGTTCCCCGCTCTGCAGAAGGAGGGAACAAGCTGTGCAGAACAGGCAGCAGGGCCTACCTCCGGTACTGAAACAGCAAGAATTCAGCAGCAGGAACTGTCCCACACCACACCAACCGCCTTGAAACGGGGTGCCTGAGACCACTGTCAGGACCTATTAAACACGGGCATCAACTCCCTCGCCAGCTGCCCACAGACTGGAAGCTTTTATTTTCATTGCACTGTTGATGGCTGTGAGGTTTACTGGTGCATCTCACCAGGGTGCATCTCACCAGGGTGCATCACACCGAGGTGCCTCACACCGAGGGCCATTCGTGTTTAGGTGGAGGAGGCTCAGAGAAGTCCCTTAACGGAGCGGATTCCTCCTAGATTAAACACGATAGCTGTTATACACTGGCGTGAGCAGCGCTATATTTTTAGTCTGAAGACACTTTCATTGCTTGAGCTTTAAGAAGCTCTTGGCCAACCTAATCTGCAGGGTGCTTTTAAAGCGGAGCTCGTATGTGTGTCAAACACAGCAAAACACGGATGTGCAAGTGCCTCGTACGTCTTGCACGCAGACGCCTTCCACCTTAAGCAGCTTTCTGTAAAGCTGTCAGCATCCAGCGCCTGTTGTGCGGCATTAGTCCGGGATTTGTCAGGTGTGCCCAGCATATGCTGTGGGGAGAAACACAATCTGCTGTCAGGAGGGGGGCGTTTCCCCCTTCCATGCACAGTCACCTCTGATGCTGGTCCTGCCTGCGTGCGGTGGTGCCGCTCCCCGGGCAAAGGGGAACCAAACAGAGCATCACGGGGCGAAGATGCTTCAAGGTGATGGCTCCACTCCAGAGATTGCCTTCAGACCTGACCAGCACTGTGTCGTGTATTTCCATTAGAATTCCTGTCAACGGCCCCCAAACATTTTGTAATTCTAAAACATAAAACAAATTAAAAAAAAAAAAAAAAAAAAAGAGAGAGCATCTGGTTGCTCAGTCTGTTCGTTTAATTAAACCAGAATTTCCCATCCCTCCAGTTGGTTCCGCCACTATACGTTTATTCCAAATTTTCACTGCATATATAGGCAGATTGGGGAGACGATCCCTTTTTTTATCAGTTTCCACCCAACAGCCTTCATCTCCCCCAGGCTGAGCAGTGCACACTGCGGCCCGACACGATGCTGGCTACCGCTGCTACGTACCGTGCCGCAGCCAGGATGCTCCAGCAGCAGCACTGCCATTGTGTAGGATCCAGAAAGCCGGTCACAGCTCATGGGTTTTATAACGAGCTGGGAGGGGGAAAAGATCACCTGCACAATGGACCAGAAGTGGCATTTATTGCCAAACCTGTTGTGGCCAAGAGAGGGCTTCCAAGGCGGTTCTTTACTTTGGGAGCAGCTCTGCTTTGCACCCAGGCTGCTGCCCAACTCTGAACGTGCCCAGAAGATGGGGTGCTGGTGCCAAAGCCCCCGTCTCTTCCCAAACACTCTTCCCCTTGCCACGAGTGCCTGGAAAGGAGACCCAGGCTGCCTGAGACTTGGGCACCAGGCTGGGTTTGAAACCTTGGCTGCTGTTTGTCTCGTCCAGCACAGCACGCCTTCTTATCTGAAGTCACAGAGCAACAATGGGCGTGCGAGCCCACTGCGCTGTTTTTGCAGTCGCTTTCTGAAAATGAATCAAGTGTTAAAACCCATCTATCAGCTCTCTGTTACTAGATTTTTCCATCTGCTTGTAACTGTTTTCCATCTGAGATTTTGGTTGGTAAAAATAGCTCATCTGTGATTTGTATTATAGTAGTGACAAGGGTCTTCCAACCGGGACTGGCTCTGGGGTGCCCTAGAAATGTCTCTTCAGAGCTTTGTGCTTATTTATGATTGTTTATAAGAAGCATTTATTCCGTGTAGCACCCCTTCCCTCTTCCCCTTGCAAGCAGATTCACTGAAACTTTTTAACAAATGGGCTGCTTTGTTCTCCGTTCGGAGAGCCTCTCACCCAGGGTCACCCTGAGCCTCCCGAGAAAAGCAGAAGTGGTGCTGGGCTGCTCCGACAATCTGCCGGGGCTGGGCGCTGCCTCTGCCTGCCGAAAGCTCCGCTGGCTGCTGGGGCTCTCAGCGGAGGTGACTTTCTCCATCCTTCACTCCAGCTCCGTTACAGGGGCTGGGACTGGAAGCAAAGCAGGGCCAGGACCGAGCGCAGCAGCCTGCAGGGTAGTCACCTTGCCTGGGTGAATGCCGAAGGTAGGGGTTGGTGTTGGACAGCTCAGAGCAAACACCCACAAAATTGCATTTTTGCTGCTGATGCTTCTTTATACAGTGATAGATCCTCTCTACAGGCACTGACAAATAACAGTCATCTAAAAAGCAAACCAGGCGTGCTGATTAATCTAGGCCATCATTAATTGTCTCTGCACTCCTCTGTGTGAGTTCTTATTTTGGTCTGTCACTAAGTAAGCGGGGACGTCCCCTGTCCCCATCGGGGGCACTGGCTCTGCCGAGGGCAGGGCTGGCACAGCTGCAGCCTCTGCCCAAATTCCCCATGCTCAGAGGTGCTCTGCATGGTTTGGGGTGGGTTGTCCCTACGTGGGACCCAACCTGGGCATCACCTGAAGGATGCGAGGTGGCAGCTGGGAGCATCTGTCCAGGAGTGGTCGCACTGGACCTGTAGGTGCCATGGAAGCAGCCAAATAACCAAGTTTATGTGAAGTCCCTTGAGGGATACAGAGCTATAGGTTATAGGTTATATCTAGAGCCAGGGACAGTTTTTTTTTATTGCTATTTATGCTCAAAAATCCGTAAGAGATTTGTTGCCAGTTGCAGGGATTGCTATCACATGGGAGTGTGATACACTTCTACTTGCTCATCCATCACTGGAAGCATTGGTGGAATTAGCCTGTGGGGTGACTTGATGTCCTTGTGCACGTCCTTGTTGCACGTCAGGGTGACTGCACGGCATCCCATCTCCAGCTGGCCTTCTTTCAATGTTATCCAGGTCTTTTCAGGCCATTTTAGCTGCCTGTGGTCCTCTGATGGCCTAGTGACAGCCCTGATCCCCCGTGCGCAGTGTTGATGGCAGTGCTGCTTACATATCCCTGGCTCTGTGCTGGGGCTCCCCTCGGCTGTGCAGGCACTGCTGGTTATTCAGATCCAAGCTGGGGTCAGTACCACAGGATTGTACTGGGTCTGGCTGGGATGTTAACTTTCCCTGCAGCAGCCCACACAGTGCTGTGCTCTGCACGTGTAGCTAGGACAGCAGTGGTATCGCACCAGTGCTGTGTCTGCTGCTGAGCAGTGCTGGCACAGCATCAGGGCTCTCTCCAACCCTCCGAGGGGGTGGGCCAAAAAGTGAGAAAGAAACATCACCAGGGCAGCTGACCCAAACCAACCAAAGGGATATTCCATACCACATGGTGTCACACTCAGCAATAAAAGGTGGAAAAAGGAAGAAGAGGGGAGGGGTGGGCTCTCGTTGCAAAAACGTTTGTCCACCTCCCGAACACCGGCTACGTGAGTTGAGGCCCTGCTTCAAGGACGTGGCCAAGCATTGCTCATCTGCGGGAAGTAAAGAGTAATTTCTTTCCTCCGCACTTCCACATCGCCTTTACTTGTTTTGTTTTGTTATTCCCTTTCCCCCTCCCTTTTCCCCTTTCCTTTTTTTCCCTTTAGTTGAATTGTTTAATTAATAATAATATTTCCTTAATATTTTTTTTCCTTTAATTAAATAATCCTTCTCTCAACCCGTGAGTTGTTATTTCCTTTACTTTTTCCGCTCCTCATCTGAGGAGGGGGAGTGAGAGAGCGGTTGTGGTGTTCAGCTGCCTGGCACGGTAAAACCACCACAAGGATCCCAGAGTGACTGGGGCCGGCAGGGCCCTCTGGAGCCACCCGGTGCCACCCGTGTCCAAGCAGGGACACCCAGAGCAGGGTGCCCAGCACCACGTCCAGGCGGCTTCTGAAGGGCTCCAAGGAGGAGACCCCACAGCCTCTGGGCAGCCTGTGCCAGGGCTCCGTCACCCGCACAGCACAGAAGTGCTCCTGGTGCTCAGGGGGAGCCTCCTGGGGGGCAGGTTGTGCCCAGGGCCTCCTGTCCTGGCACTGGGCACCGCTGCACACAGCCTGGCTCCGTCCTCCCTGCACCCTCACAATCTGTAGGTGGAGATGGTGACAACCAGAGCCACAAATTCAAATAAAAACAATGTTTGGTTTTCCAGACCCTTCTTTGGGTTTAATATTTCAGCATTTCAGACATCTCATAGGCAGCCAAAGCCAGTCAGGGGCGGGCTTGCTGATGTTCATGTGTGGGCAGCTCAGTTATGGCTGGTAAATCTTGCCCAGCCCGACTAACAGTCACAGCCCACATCTCTCACAGAAATAAATTGTGTTTGTTTGATATTTAATTACTTTAATAATACATTTGATCAATATTTAATCACTTTTCTCAGCATGGCCCTGGTGTTTCTTGATAGCTGATTTCTGGCCCAGGTCCACAGCCTGTGCTTTGCAGTCAGATCTTTTCAGCAGCTTTGCCATCCAGCCCCACACCATCGCCCGTCAGCTTCTCAAAGCAGAGGTGGTGAAGGTGCACAGAGGGGGGCAGGCCTTTCTTGCTCTGAACGCCCCGCTGTGTTTGCAGCTGTGACCTGTGGGGCTTACGAGGAAGCTTCTGGCTCCCTCAGTGGGTGCTCAGCAGGGAGCTGAGCCCATGCCAGCACAGGGATGCGGGGATCCCAGAACAGACACAGTTTTCCTTCGCAAGTTACTAATTACATGCTGAAAACACTTAGCGTTCACAGACTTGGGGTACTCATTTGCAAGTTATTGTAATGGATGTGTATTTATTTTCAGCTTGCAGCGTTCAAGAAGAAAACAACCAAAAACCACAGACCACAATATAACTAAACACTTGAAGTATTCCGTAACTTCAAAATGGTTTGGTTTTGGTGGCTCAGGCTGCATCATAGGAAACTTGGGATAAGAAACTTTACTCTTATCAGAACTGGCCAAATAGGCACTGATACCAACGCTTTTGCAGGTGGCTGCCAAGAAGTCTTCCCGTGATAAGGAGGCTCTCTCTACTTTTCAAAAAAAACCAACCAAACAAACAAAAAAAACCCACCTGAGAGCTTCACGCAGGCGGCGCCAGATCTCATTAAAGCCAAAGGGAAAGTTTCCCCAGGCCCTTGCTACAGCACGAGGCATGCTGGTGGTGCCCAAGCAGCCTTTTCACAATCCTACAAAAAGCTTTTGCCAGAGCAAGATGTTATGGTGAGATTATCCCTCCTTACATCACTCGCCTTGCAAAACTGCCAACAGAAGAATAAAAATTTAAGGTGGGAGTTTTAGGAGCTTGTGTAGGCTTAAACATGGCATTATTTTTGGAGAAAACAAATTGTGATAGAAGTTTAAAATTGTGTTAAAACAAGGAAAAAGATTGTAATATTCTCAGTTTAATAGTGTGGTATCATACTGTTTAGACTGGAATACCAACCAAGGAAAGTATGTAAGTGTTAAATAAAACCTTATTATATAAACATTAAACTCTTATAAAAACTAAAGGAAGTATATAAATATTCAGTTTTAGATTTTTAAGTTTGGAATTGTAAACTTCAAGACAATGTGATTGCTGAGACTCAGTTAAAAAACAAACAAAAATAACAACTAATCAACTACAATGACAAAAAGCAAGCAAAGCAAAAAAAAAAGAGGGAGAGAGAGAAACAGGAAGAAGACATAACAGCCTGTATACAAGATATACTTCTGTCATCAGGGTAAACCATTGCCATTCATTAGTTTATCCAGGTTTGTGGAAGTTGTGGTATACTCCTGGAGTCTAGATTTTGTTTTAAACAAATCAACCCACTAGATTTAAAACCAGGTTTTATTAAGACTGTAGTTCATAAACTGAATTTCCTGCATGTAATACAACAATTTTAAATACAGTTCTAACAAAGCACAAGATATATTTTCATAACCCTTTTTCAGATTAATTCTAGTTCTTACTTTCATGTGACATACTATTTACACATCTCAAAACATGAGTGACAGATTCACGTCTCAAATTCAATTAATAGTCCTTACTCCATAGAAAGCTACATCGTGGACCCAGGCTTTCATCTTTCCTGATGGAGTCTCAGGCTTAAATAAATAAAATTGCCTCCAGCTGAGATCCTGTTCCTAACTGAGGTAACCAAGATATTCAGCGATATCAAAGCAGTGAGATTTGCCAATTAGTCTTGCAAAAGAAAGCTGACTATACATACATTTTTCCCTTTTGTAGGAATCACGTCATTTCTAGGTTATTTGATTTCTAAAACATACAACCATTAAAACAGGGGCATGGTATACTACTCAGCTTTAGGTTAAATAGAATTTAATGTTGTTGTAGTCAATTAAAACAGACTCACTTCTTGGAAAAGAATATAAAAGTGCCAGTTTGGAACTTCATAAAAAGAATCTCAATTATGAAGTAAGAGCTTGTGAAAAATAACACAAAACACAATTCAGGTCAGGTACATTAAAATGTGCATCTGACTTTATAAGATCTGAGGTCAGGGCCTTAAGAAGAAAGTGGAATCGTCATAGAAAACTGTGCTGGTTTTACTCAGGTGAGCAGTCAAGCTCCACCACAACCACTCAAGAGGGAGAAAATACGATGCAAAGGGCTCAAGGGTTGAGATAAGGACATGGAGATCACTCAACAATTATCATCACAGGGAAACCAGACTCAGAGTAAGGAGATTAGTAGAATTTATTGCCTATTGCTAACAAGCTAGAGCAATGAGAAACTAAGAAACCAAAAAAACTTTCCCTCCATCCCCCCTCTTCCACCTCCTCCCCCTGACTGGCACAGGGGAACTGGGGCTGTGGTCAGTCTTCCCCAGCTGAGCCTGCGGGGGCTGCCCACAGGCAGCAGCTCCTCAAGCACTGCTCCCACACAGCTCCGTACCACAGGGTCCATCCCCCAGCAGCAAACTGCTCCAGCACGGGTCCCCCACGGCCGGCAGCTCCCCCCAGACCCCTGCTCCTGCGTGGGCTCCTCTCCACGGGCTGCAGCTCCGGCCCGGGGCCTGCTCCTGCGGGGGCTCTCCATGGGCCGCAGCCTCCTCCAGGCCACATCCACCTGCTCCACCAGGGGCTCCTCCACGGGCTGCAGCGTGGAGATCTGCTCCGTGTGGGACCCATGGGCTGCAGGGGGACAGCCTGCTCCACCAGGGGCCTCTCCACAAGCCGTAGGGGAACTGCTGCTGCGTGCCTGGAACACCTCCTGCCCTCCTGCTGCACTGACCTTGGGATCTGCAGGGCTGCTTCTCACTCCTCTCTCCCAGTTGCTGTTGCACAGCAGGGTTTTTTCCCCATTCTTAAATCTGCTCTCACAGAGGCACAAACAGCACCACTTACTGGCTTGGCTCCAGCCAGTGGTGGGCCCCTTATCTGACACGGGGAGCTTCTGGATTCTTCTCACAGAAGCCACCCCTACAGCTCCCCCAACTACCAAAACCTCACAACATAAACCCCCTACAAAAACAAGACTGTAGGGGACGGGAAGAAAGCATCTTGTCCACATGCATGACTGAAACCGGGTTCAGCTGCACAAGCATCATCTCTGATGGGTGCTTGGCCAACCAGTGTCAGATGGAGGAGATCAGGCAGCATCTCCAGGCAGTCTACATCCGTACCTAACTATTGCCAGCATGGAAAGGTTTGTTCCATCTCCTTTAATCCCCTGCCTGTAACTCAATCCAGCTCTCCTGGTCCTATCCACAAAGGGAAGAACTTATTCCTTTTCTCTTCATAGGATTTTTTAATATACTGTTACCGTAGCTATCCTCAGTCTCCTTTTTGCCAATTTAAGCAACCCCGTTTCAGAAGCGTTTCATTGTTATTGCTTGAGTTCAGTCTGTGATATATTCTTCCAAACTTTTTCTGACTTACTGCCATTCTATCTGTAAGAGCGCAGCCAGCCCCAGTCCTGGTGCTCACACAGGTACTGGAGAGCAAAGCAGCAGCTGGGGGTGAAAGCAGCATCACAGAGAACAAGACAGAGAACCTTGGGTGAAGCTCAGCATCTCCAGCAGACTCTGGCCCCAGCTCCCAGTCTCTTCACCATGGACCATCTGCACGTTTTAGAGAGCCTTGGACTAAAGCACGCACACAGCTCTGAGCGCCTGCCTCTAGGAGGGGAAGGAGCAGCCAAGCACTTCCCTGGGCTGTGCTTTCCAGGGGAGGCAGAACAAGGCCCAGGCCCAGGATACTCGCTGGAGGTGGATGGGGGAAAGCATAAGCAAGCAGAGTGCTGTGGATTTGTGCCTTCTTAAATAGTGAGACATGTTGATTTGCCAAACACTTTATTTTGCTTGGCAGTAACTTTTGCACTTGCAAGACATTCCTAACATCACCCCCCTTTCATTCTTCAAAAACAATAACAGTATAGTAGGTATGTAAAGATGCTGCTCTCCCTCAAAGGAGACTGCGTGCTGGGTCTCACAACAGAAAATACAAGATCACTATATACTAAGCAGGGTAGAAAAATAAGGAATACTACAGCATGAGAGAGGTTAACTGCTTGTCAGTTTCTGAATAAGCAGAGTGACCGAGGTTTGGAGACGTCTGCACCTGTAAGCTCCTTAAATGTAATATCAAATAGATATAGAGCACGTACAAGGTAAGAATCAGAGGCAAAGCATTTAACATCCCACATTTATATGTGTGTATATATATATATATACATACATATATATATTTACAGTTACAGCATTTTTCTCCAGATAATTTTACATTTCTGCGCCGTGTAAGGCACTCCTAGTTCAACTGATATGATGAAGTACACAAAGGCTTCTTTTGCATAGCACAATCAGATGAACATGTACAAGACATGAAAACAATGTTTGATAAAAATATCAAATACACAATTTGGTCTTTAAAAAAATTTTAAAATTTTTGAAGTGTGTGCAAAATTAGACAAAGAAAGCTTTTTTTTTATATATTCCAAAGGGTATAGTATTAGAGGTTGTAGGTGCTGGCTAAACTATTTCTATTTTAAGAGCAGCTTAATATTTAAAAAAACAAACAACAAGAAACCCTCAAGGCATTGCATGATTTCAGCATCTCTGCTCTCAGTGAAGGGCTGAGTGGTCTAATGACAGTGTGTGTTCATTGTGCATTAACTTAAAAAGCTAGAGGTCCATAGTTCCAAAGCTCCAATTTCTCTTGAGCACAATTGGTTTGAGAAGTGGTAAAACTGAGAATATGATCAAGATGTCCGTCTAGGCATGCTGCATTTGTTCAAAACACCAGAAAGCTTGGAGGAATCTGCATGAAAGAGTTGTGCATGTCACTGAACCCCACCATGAAAGCAAATCTTAATTTCTCAATTTCCAAGCGATCAAATCTTTACTGAAATACCAAAAGCTTTGGTTTTCACATTACATACACAGAATTTCAATGACTTTCTGTTAGGGAAACACTGTTTTTCTTCAGAGCAAACCAGACTATATTCACTGTTCCACAACCCTTTAGTTTTCAAGGTGAAGTTTTACCATCAGCTTCAAGGTGGTAATACCATTCTCCTCTCTCCCACTCAGCAACCCAGAGTGGTTGAAAACTGCCTGAAGGATGAACCCTTTCCTCCATGGGTGCAGCTTCCCTGATCCAGGTCACCCTGGTACAGTGCGGGTGCAGAAACAAGCAGCAAGGTGTGGATGGGAAGCAGCGCAGCAGTTTAATTCAGGATGCTACCAAGCATCCAACAACAGCCTCAGACTATCAGTTGTATGCATGGGGTTTAAGCTTTTCAACCCAGCCAAAAAGCAGCTTTTGACTGACTAGCTGAGACAGCCACTATTGTCCTTACAGATGCTGCACTTCACTCAGCAGGGCTGTTAGACTAGATGGTAGCTGCAGGTGAAGATGTCGCCTAAAAGTGGATTTTACCCTGAGCTACATTGCCTTTGTGTCAGCAAAGAGGAAGAATGAATAAAGGGCTTTGTTGTTATTTTTCAGGGAAAAGGTGAAAAATGGAGTAGAGGAAAGAAAATGATATAGAAGAAGTCATATCACATCTTGGACTAGATATTTTTTAAAAGACTAGATGTTGCAGAAGCATTTTTGTAAGTGTAGTTCCATATCCTTCTCCTCTAGCACTACTGCACATGACAAAGCACACAGTGCAGCCATCAAATACACTGCTTGTTCAGTTGAACTTGCATTTTTCTTCACAGATGCTTTCTGGGTGACTTCACCCTTTGACTGGTCCTGCCCAGAGGACCAAGCTTTTCCCAAGCTTGAAAGGCTGAAGTGGTCTGGTCAGGAAGCTCACAAAGCAAGAAAGTAGCTGCCAGTTATACAAACACAACCTACTTCATTACTGCAATTTTACCTCAACACATGGTTTAGAAATTAGATTTTTGCAGTTACCTTAAAAAAGTAGCTTATTCTGCCTAATGAATGCTGTATCCTGCTTCTAAAAGCCTCCACACTTTGCTCCTCAGAGCTGTCTCTGAATATTTCTGGAGGCTCTTAGTCCCAGTTTCAAAGCTTGAAGCAGCATGAGTTTGGAGCCCTGGGAAGTACACAGAGCAGCAGCCCACAGCAAGACTGAAGTCGTCAAAATCTGTTCAGTGGTGGCTTTAATAGCCAGGGTCTTACAGATCAGTACAACATTCCGGACATAGCAAAGAGTTGCCCTATTCCCTGGGCAGCAAATGAAAAGTGATGCTGAACATGGTGTTCATCTGAAGCAAGCACTTATGTTACCCCCGGCCCATCTCCTGGGGTTTGTCCCTTACCTTCTCTAAGGAATTCTAACTGCTGGGACCTTTAAATGCAAATCCATTCTTTGGGCACTGTGCTGGCCGCATCATTTGTGTGTACAAGTCCATCCTCTGCTGCATACTACAAACACAAGTTAAGACACAAGCAGTCAGAAGCCAGACTAGTGCAGGAGAGAGCCAGCAGCTGGCTGCACTACTTTAAACCTTTATTAAAGCACTGGGCAGATATCAAAGTTCAGGCTATGTAATCAGACATCTGTAATCCTCCATCACCATGGTATCAAGAGTCATTTATCAGCAGACACTGCTCTGGGATAAGCAGCCTCCCCTAACAGGACAACACACGGGTACACCCAGGACCTGGATGAAGACCACCAGACTCCGGCAGCCACAACTGACTGGTCCCATGACAGCATTCCTGGAGAGCAGGGGCAAACACCTCCCGCACAGCCACAGCCACTCTCAAGCTCTCTAAAGAAAAAGTTAACGTGTTTACTGCCAGGTGGATCTACATACTAATACTGACAGATGCCACTGGCTTCTCTTATGTATTACACAATTTGGAGATGAAACGTAAAGAAGCAAGCAAAACCATTAAAAATACCAACAACCTTATACTTCTTCCTTCAGGCCACCTCGATCATTTTGCTGTCTCCTTTGCGTGCCTTCAAGCACCTGCCATTTCCAGCAGCATTTTCACACTATTCCTTAGACCCAGGGTGCCCTCCTCAAAGCACACTAGAAAACTAGTTCCCAGACCACCTCCCTTTTTGTTCTCCAAACCCACAGCTATAAAAATAGTATGGGAATGTTTCTGCTAGGGACTATCAGCCTCTCCTTCGTTTGCTTACGTCTGTGCTTAAATCCTTAGCTATCAATATTTGCAAAGACTAGCTTTAGCCCAAAGGTCACCTTCCCCCCAGGTCTTCTGTAGCAGAAGAGACAGAGGGTAGGAAGAAGTTCTACACTGTTAACCTGTATTGACCCTGTCTAAATTGAAGCTCATCTTCTCCAGTTCCTCTGCACCTTCAGTAGGTACATTTGCCCATAGACATGTTCTCATCACTACTTTCTCTTCCCCAGTTCTCACTATTTGCAAGTCCCTAGGTCATCTTTGCCACAGTACTAGAGGGGATAGCGCAGTCACAGCAGGAGACAAAAAGCAGATCCAGGCAACAAGAACCATTCCTGGGCACAATGTACAGACCTGTACGCAACGTTCATGGTTTCCCTTCAGACAAAGGTCTTCAAGGGGGTTCACTAAGCAAATGCAAGTAAGGTCTAACATTACTTCAACAGTCAGCAGCTGTCCATGTCTAGGAGGGCTGTTTTTTCATGAGTAATTCTTCACTCCATGAGGTAACAGAGTTAGACTAATGCCAAAAGAAGACATTCTCAATCACCTGCATCACTTCGGAGCCTGTTGTCAGAAAGACGGCCATGGGAAGAGAAGATTTTGTGCTGCAGAGTAGCATCATCACAAAAAATTGTCACAGAACAAGACTGAGCACTCACGGCTCCCTGTGTGCTTCTTCCATAGTATTAATAATTTGACTAATCTCTCACAAGTATATTGACCGTTCTAGTGTTTTATGTACTGCACAGCTTCTCAAACACAAGATCCAGTGGACACCTTATGACCCCAGTGCACCAGCTTTGGAGCTTAGTACCACAACTTGCTGTACGTGACCACAGCTTTAGGAGTATTTAACAGTAATGAGGCGAGCCCATGGCAGACGTACCCGTCCGTTGTTTGGTGGAGCTCCAGGCCAGCGCTCTCCACTAAATGCCTGCCAAATACCTCCGACGAAGGAGCACTCTACGGCTGCTGGCAATGCCAGCAAGGCAGTACTGGCTTTTGTTTACTTACATTTCGTGGACTCTTTAGGCACATCATCTTTAGTGGTCACTGGTAACTGCTGCAGGTTGAAGACTACTGCCACAAAGGAAGATGCTTGTCTCGCTTTAAATAAATATTAATGCCAAGATATTCAATATAATTTATTCATGATTAATAAAAATACACTTCTCTAACATCCAAAACACTCGTAGTTTATAGACAGTAGAAGCTTTGTTATTCTTTGTCAGGTCTTCCAGCTTTATTCAAATTTCCACAGGAGTGGAACTAGATAACAGACCCTTGTTTTATTTTTGACAATTCCAGCAAATACTGTCTTTTTGCTAAAATGGCAGGCAATCCATACATGTGTCTAGCAGGAACTGTAAATGTGTACGTATGACACTTAAAATATACATTTTACTCTGATTCTTTGAGCAAGATGCCCCCCCCAGACTATTTGCAATTGCATAGCTTTGAGAAAAACATCATTAATATTAATCCTCTGGTACGTCTTCATACATACTCCTTCAGCTGCATGGCCAAAAACCAACCAACCAAACAGGCTAATTTGTGCATCTGATGTAAGAGAACAGAACACCGTAAGAGAAAAGTTTAGGTAGAATAGTTTAAATTCTTGTAGAGTTCCTACAAAACCAGCACCGTAACTTCTAAACTCACATGAAAAGCAATGAAAGAGACATTTCCCAGTTTTCTTTGCAACAGAGTCAACGCTCGGAGAAGAAAAACAAGGAACACAACAACAAAACCGACCATGATGCAGCTTTCTGCTGTTAACTAGCTTTGAAGAGACAAGGCAGAGTATTTTACTTCCCATACAGTGAAGCAAACTAAAAAGCAACAAAAATCAACATGAAACACCACCAGAAATCAGACCCACAACAAGACACACCTTGGGCAATCTAACCTTCCTCCCAAAGCAAAGCAACAATGCTTGCCTTAGGAAAGGATTGGTGTTGAACACAAGTTCCTTTGCCTCCCTTACCCTTGCTGGGGGACCGAGCCACGAAAGCCTTCCCCCTTCTAAACCATTTATTATTTATTGTAGTATTTTTTCAGGGTCCTTATCTGTTTTAGCAGAAGTAAGACATCCTTTTAAAGCTCCAGCTACCCAGGCTAACCCTGCTGGCTTTGCACCAAGATGCTCTGAGCACTTGCTAATTTATAACACAGCTTCTGCACCAGGTTAGGCTAAGGGCACTACCAGCTCTAATTCCTGATACAAGACAACACACAGGCTGCAGAGTCATTTCAGCCATTTCAGTGCTTCCCCAAATTGAAGGATGACATCCTCTAAGAGGAACAGCAGCTAAAGACCTAGAGTGATCCTCTCTCAAGACGGAAAAGCAGCAGATGGGGACACTTACTGAGAAGTGTCCAAGATAAATAGCTCTTCTAGCCCTGTGTTCTCTAGTTAAACAAACCAAGAACAAATACTGGCATGTTTTACATTGGGTCAGAGAGGATTTCTACAGTCATTCTTAAAGCTGCATATCACTGTATTACGTTGCAGTGCAAGATCTCAGCTCTTTTCATATCAATATAGTCCTTGAAATCAAATGTGATGAAGCATTTCCCAATGCAGCCTTTTTTCCTTACGAGTTGATCCTTCTTGGGTCTCATCGACAGCCAGATTGGATTTTTTCCAAATCAATATTTCTGAGATTGTGGTACTCTCCAAAGACTCTCAAAATAAAACACAATTAAGCTTTAGAAATCAGTTTTGGATGCAAGAACAAGTCCTCACATGTTGATATTGGCATTCAGACAACATTTATATGCCTCAAGGGATTCCAAGCATTCATCACTAAAATCTTGAGAAACATCGAGGATCGCTGCCTCCCGTTTGATTTCCTAATAGTTACACACACACACACACTGCAGTTGTTTAATAAATACTAATATCCAGAAGTACGCTGTGGTTTATATTAAAAGTCGGTGAGAGTTGGGAGCAGTCAGCATACACAACCAAGCAACTTCTCAGGTCTCTGCCAAGTATTTGGCAGGTCAGCAGGGAGAACCGCAGACGTGCCCAGCACTACTCGCTCTTGGGAGCGGGTACATGCATAGACACCATCTACAGCTTTCAGCTCCCTCCTTGTAGATCTTCTTCTGTTTTCCCCTTAGCTTTGTTCTCGGTAGTCATGAAAAAGGTTTTGGTTTGTTAAGCATTAGCTATTTTCTGCTCTGTGACAACAGATACTGAAGATATCCTTTCATCAGGCTACTGACTGACAGCTCACATTAATTCCTGTGCTGTAGGCCAGGGCCTGTACTGCAGGTTAGTCTTACTGCATCTCCCTCACCGCCCCACACAGAGGAACACTGCTAGGTACAGCCCTGGGAAAGACAAGAAAGGAAGTGGGCATGGATGAACAACCTGAAGGACTCATCTGCTGGTTTTTTATACACTTTTTCCATCTTCAGTTGTAGCCGAAGTGTAAACTACACATCAAGCAGCCGTCAGAAAACCTCCAGGTGCTCACCCCAGTGCCCTATAAACAGGAAACATTTTTCAGAGACCAACAGGGATTTTCAGCTACTCCTTGGGCTGGCACAGACCGTGGGTATAGCGCGCACGTATACACGGACTTGCGGCTTAATGCCCATAATGTTCATTGCTGGAAAGCAGCCCAAACGCAGGAGGAAATGAAACTTCAGTATAAAGCCTTTTTAGAAGTGGTTCACACAAAGTTTGAGAGAGGCAAAACTAGTAAATTTTGTGGTGTAATTACCAGAGTTGAAAGTTTTAACCTGGTACTTTGTTCTCAAAAACTAACAAGGCGTGCTATTAGCAAAAGCATTTACATAACCAGAATCATTCGTTTTCTAAACTGGAATGTTTATCCATATTTAAAGAAAGCCCACATAACTCGACAAATAGCAAAGGTAAGAGTGCTAAATCATAAGGTCACCCGTTCAAACAGAAACATTGAGATCCCCAGGACTGTCACTTAATCACATACAAACATCACCCAGTTTAAAGAGGCCTGCTGAGAACAAAGTTTTCAGCTTTAAGGTGCTTTACTCCAAGATCAACCCAAACCTCAACCTCTGGAAACACCAAAAGCTCCTTACATACAGATGCCATCCCCACATTTAAGCAGCCAACCTGCTGCCCACTCAATGCAGAGTCAACCAGCCCGCCTGCTGCGTGCGGCATCCCACCCGTACAAGGCAGCAGTAGCACGACAAGGGCAAGCAAAAGGAACACCAGAAGAGTTGGCTGCCACCGAAAATTGCATTAGTTCACCCTGAGCAGTGCTGGGACTTTACTCCCTGGTATAAGGTGGCTGCTGCTGAGTAAAGAGAAGCATCTAGTAACATATCTTTGCACCCTGAGTTGCCAGAGATCCCTTTGTCATCACCAGTAAAGTTTAAGAAAACACATCTGCATGGGTGACACGGATGCCTCGAGGCACGACAGAAGGATGCTCTCATACTGCTCAACTGTGCTGTAAATACGCAAAAGCAAGAACTGTCCTTAAAATGATCTCTGTGCCTAGCTCGCACAGACGTCGTAATATCAACTAATCTCCCAAACCAGTCCACATGAGCTACTAGATAGAAGAGGAAGAGTCAGCAGTTCTTAGCGTCACCTTCTGGCTGAAGATAACTCATTCAGCACACGAAGGGAACAAAGGGAACTTGGATTTTTCAGACCCTCCATTGACATCCGTGGAGGTGGCTGGTGTGGTGGGATAAGCAGATCTTAGACACTGTCAGCAGCAGGTTTTTTTTTTTTGTTTTGTTTTTTTTGTGTGTGTGTGTGTGAACTATGAAACAAGGTAGGTTTTTTTTAAGTTTGTTCTTAAAATAACATTACTACCTCGATCAACAGGTAACTTCACATCAGGGTATTACCGTTCTGCTACTTTTCAGACATTAGGACAGTTTGACTAATTAAAACCTATAAGGGAAGGGGTAATGACAACCTATGAAGGTTGCAACAATTTATCTTCCCTGCTAATGCAATCTCTCTCCAAAGTAAAGGCATCCCTGCTGATCCAATGCTTGACAAGCTACCTCTGCTTTCAGAAGTCAATCATCAAGGTGTCCTCAGAAGCAATCGTTGCAGTGTTAAGATTGTGCCACTAACTGGAAAGCTCAGCTTCTGCAGGGTATTTTGACAAATCCATAGTGGAGACAGACTTGCCATGAGCAAGGATAGGTAATGAAGAGTCCCAGAGTCTGCCAGATGATCCTAACATGTACGCTCCATGTCGGCAAGTGACCAGGAGGTTTTATCCTCAGTTAGCCCATTCCCTAGAGATGCAATCCAACCTGACATGCTTATTAAAAAAAAAGGAAAAGTACTGCAGTGTAAGAGCCATGGTCTGGAGTATTACTATCAGTACAATTAAGCCGATGTTTTGTTTCTGGCTACTGCTGCTCTCCATCTGCGACAGCTCTCCAAAGCCAAATATACATATGGTTGTTATCTAACCCAGTTCTGTCAAGTGATCCTGGCTAGCCAGAGAGAGATGCAAACAAAGCTGCTGGCAGCAGCTCTGGCCGATAGTACTCCTCATCTGGCCCACTTGTTCCGGCTTCCTAGTTTTGCTAGTTTAAATTAGTTGGTAGTTGTGCTCTAATTTGGACAAAGATACCTCACTTGTTCTCCATGGTGGTTGTTACGGGGAAAAAGTGAGGATCCATTATGAATTATGAGTTCCCCCCAACCTTGGTCTGTAACACACACACCTGTTTATGTATGTATGCATACATGTAATATTAATGTGTATACACAATATGCATATAGAGAAATACTTTCACAAGTTGATTAGTGTACAGATAAAAAGTAATCCAAAAGTAATCCATAGCAGGAGTAGGTGGAAGCTTACAGGTGATAACACATTGCCCTGGATTTCCTCATGCAGGAAGTGCCAGAATCATGTTTTTATCTACCACAGAGAGACAAACTCAAATTACTGCAGTGAACAGAGCTGTACATAAGACTGATAACAGGGAAATAACTTCTTAACCCAAATTTAGCCACCATTAGACCAGCGCAGTGGAATACAACCACACTCTTTGGAAAAGACCCACGTTCACAAGCAGAACTAATCTCTCAAGACAAACAGTACTCTGAAGATGCTAACAAACAAGTTTCCCTTCCCAACTTAGTTCAATAACACCATCGTTTACCGTAGGACACCAAGCGTAAAAACACTCTTCCAGTTATTTTGGGTTCAAGGACTTCCTGAGCCAGATGTGGTTTCTGCGTATTCACTAGCTGACAATGAATTTCCTGCTCTTGAGTTTGTTCAGTCTCTTTGAACCCACAACAGTTTTCAGCTTCCATGTCATTTTTTGGCAACAAGTCCCACCAGCACACTACTCACTGAAGAAAAGCTGCCTCCTTCCATTTCGTTCTCCAAAATATTGATTAAAAATGTTTAAACATGTTCCTACAATTTAGCATTTTGTCAGAAACTTGAGGTTTTAAAGGCATCGCTTAGAACTGATCAAAACGGCATTAGAACAGGGTAAATACACTAAATTAAGTTTATTTTAAAGCTCTAAACCCTATAGCAGTAACTCTTAAGTTTGTGTATGCTA
This sequence comes from Heteronetta atricapilla, assembly GCA_011075105.1. Lineage (NCBI taxonomy): Eukaryota > Metazoa > Chordata > Aves > Anseriformes > Anatidae > Heteronetta > Heteronetta atricapilla. The sequence goes on along the minus strand of CM021732.1, from coordinate 134,583,359 downwards.
AAGTTTCCATAGTACCTGTTAGCAGATGCCAAGTAACGCAGCTATTCATTACTTTCAACACACATACACATGACAGCTAGTGCACCTATTTACCCAGGATTAGGTAAGGAAAGAAACCCATCCCTCCCATGAATCCCATTGTTCTTTTTCTCAAAAGCCTGGGACTAGGCAGAGATAGAGACCGCTGATTTGCTGTCAGAACACGTTGCCAGATAATAATTACAAGCTGAACAGAGATATCAAAGACTGACAGATCTTGAATAACTTGCTCTCCCTCCTTTTCATTGGTAATTCACTAAAGCTATCTTAAAGAAATGGATGCCTTCTATGCTATTATGTCCTCATATTTCATCAGTGCTAGAAGAGGTTTAAGAAAAGTTATGTAAAGAAAAGGTTCCTGGTAGACTGGTAGACACAAGAAAACCAGAACAATCCTTCCCCCAACCCTGCCACCTAGGTTAATTACTTTGTAAAAAAAGGGAATTGGTTATTCTAAAGCAGCCTGACCTTGCAGAACTTGGGCTGTAGAACATTTTGGCAGTAGGTCAGAGAAACTCTCCTTATTGCCATAAGTATTCGCTAGATAGGTTTATGAGCCATTGTCTGATCATTAGCCACCAGATCAGTTTTGCTTTTCCATGTATGTGCATCTAAATGCACCACTGAGTACAGAGGGTACCCTGCTCTTTCCTACTGCATATTTAACATTTTTTGAGTTAGGTTTCAGAACCAGAAACCTCCATTTAAAAGTTCTGATTGTTATGCAAAAGGGATCCAATTGCTCATTGCATCCTTTACAAAGCATGGAAACCTGTATGATAAGATAAAACGAATTTCTCTAACAAAATATCAGCTACAAGGGATCACTACCTCTATTGGAGTCACATACAAATTGTCAATAGATCAAACATTTACTTTGGACAGAAAAGCAATATCAGAAAAGCAAACAGATGTCATAAAATGGAAAAAAGCCAAGTTTACTCCAGAAATGTTACCATTAAAAAAAAACAACAGGTACTCGTAGTTGCTATAAGAATTTCTACATGATTCTGTACTATTCTTTGGGAACAATTGCTGTCAGGTAGGAATACAAAAAGGATATTTTGACCTGGGACCGATCAGTCTGTAACCAACAATGTCCACAGCTCAAGCAGCCGTTGATGGGACTCGTGTGGGATCCCATGCGGTGAGGTCTCTGTTGGGCTTGCTGCTTAAAATCATTATAGGCTAGCCACTGCAGATTAAGACACCCAAGATGCTAAAGTCACACCAAACTATCAATGGTACTGCATTCTCATGATGTAAGAGCTATTATTGAGAAACTTGTTTTATATTGCCAGTGCAAGTTCTGGAATTTTATTTTTTTTTGATCTTACATTAAAGAGGCTGAGTTTGGTAACATGTCATAACCATAAGACACATGAAAGCATTATAGAAATTAACTTTGAGTGAAAAACACATTTTAATGAAAAAAACAGGCAGCTCACAGACATACTGATTTAGTTTGAGTAGTTAGAAAACTTTGGTTATCTTACAGGTGCTACAGAGTCCATTCTGCTCAACAACTCCATAAGTAGCTATTTGGACCTTTCTCCAGAGATAAAAAGCTCTTGCCTGAACCTGATTGAAAACTTGGGGTTCTTTTCTCAGGTTCCCTGATAGTTGAGAGGCAGTTTATGGCTTATAGTGAACATGGCTCTTTCCAGGGCCTCGTTACTGCAGAGAACGAGAGGTACCAAGAGTCTTTGTTCTGCAGAAAACAGGTAGTATGTGCAGAAGAGCCAAAAGCCTTTCACAAGAGGTGTTCGTGAGGTCAGGGAGAACATATGCTTCAAGGCACATTTGACATATGCATTCAATACACATATGTTTCAAGGCAATATTTTCATAAATAAGTAAACAACAGAATTTTCACCATAAAGGTCAAATGTTACTTTATTACAAAAACAAAGAGGCAGGATTTCTGGAACCGCTGTAAGGGCAAGACCCCAATCCACCCCTTCTGAAAGGGGCCAAGGGTTTCTTTGTGGACCCAGGTAGGAGTGTCCATAATCAATTCATACCAAGGGCACAACAATGCAAACTAACGAGTTGAAGAGGCATGTGAGAGAAAAACAAAACCATGAAATTCCCACTGTAACCGTGCAACTTGTTTTTTTTTTTAAAAAAAGTAATGATCACTACCTGAAATAGTCTAAAACTTGGGAAATCCCTAGATATCCTGAAATTATTTCCCTGAACAAGATACTGAACAAGCTGTTCTTTGTAGCACAAGCCTTTAGCATGACAGACAAACGTTCTTTTGTGAGCTTTGTGCATTTGCTGCAAGAAGACTTCTTTGTTCCTGCTTGGTTTTCTCTTCTGCTTTACCTGGGGTAGTACGCTGTGTAGTTCATGAAGAGCTGAGCCCCAGCAGGGTAGTACGCCGTGGAGGGCTGGAGTGTTCGTGGGTTCAGGAGCATGGATGGCTGGTACAGAGCAGCTTCTGTCGGCACAACTGCAGCAGGAGCCGGAAAGGAGTAGGAAGGGGGTGAAAGGCCTAAAGGGAAAAATGGAAACTAGATTAAGACCTTTGAAATCCCAGCATGTAGGTATATGTGTACATATATGTATATATGTATGTAAACTCCATTAGCTGAACAGCTCTGCAGTAAGTAAGGAGCTCTCACAAGTTTCTTATCTGCTTGCTCATCACAGAAAATAAAGCTGGGGCACTGCTATGGACCTGGGTGCAAGACTGAAGTATATCCCTCTACCTCCTAGTCAAAAGCAAAGGTCATTAACACAAAAATCAGAAGCCACCGATGGCTCTGGGAACAGGGCCTCTTTCTGATTAGGACAATATTATTTCTTTTCTAGGCTCATGCGTTAAGATACTTCTCCAATAAAGGAAACCTCAGTGCCTGAGATCTGCCTAACTTTCTGCAGGGCAGAGGACACCTTTCTGTCTTGATACTCCCTATCCCCCAAACTGCTGTGTTCAACTGACCAAAAGCAGAGTGGGCAAAACCAGGACTTTGCAGCTTCTCATATTTGTTTTTAAACTGAATGCTAACAACACACTGCACTTAGCTGTGAGGGCCTCATAAGGCCTCAACTCTTGCTGAAACACAGTTCAACTGCCTCCTTTCCTATCCCTTTCCTTTCCTTCTCTAGTACCATAACAGTGAACATATGAAAGTTTTAGATAGCCCTGAGTAAGTGACACAGAAGCTTACTTTAAAGCAACAGTCAGCATCTCACTGCATTGTGGGATGGGGCAGTGACAGAGCAGAAAGGGCTTATCTGAGGAATACATCATTTGCATTTGTGTTTACAAATAGGAACACTGCCACCTAAGAAATCCCAAACTTTAGGACTTCTGCTCAAGAACCTGTCCTAGCAGCTCTCAAGAGCTCCTGGCTGGGATGTGTCACACGTAGGACCACATACTGCAGATCCCCACTTGGATGAATCTTGCATTGCAAGAATGCTAGTCAACTGGAAAGCGTAACTCCCAAAGATTAGCTGAAGGTCTATTCACAGCTCAGGAGGAACCACACCCAAGAAATTCACTGTCAGACTGGGAGCTCTGAGTAGGGTTTAGAGAATGTTTCTTAGAAACACCACCATAACAATAATACATGTGCAGAGAGAGAGAAAGCTCCTACTCTACTGCCTTACCATTTATTACCTTGGAAGCAAAGTCTTATTTTTCCCATAGGCTCAGATTTATACAGTGTGCATGTTTACTAAGTTAGCCTTTAAGCTCTTAAAGCATATTCCCCAAACATTTGTCTAGAAGTCCATGCTCATCCTAACAGCTCTGAGGAGCAGAACTGTACATGAAATAGTTTCTGCAGTTCTCTGAGGCCAAAGGGATGTGTATTTTACTCCCACAGAGTCAATTCAGGTTTGTACAAAAAACAAAAAGGAAAAGTTCAGCCAGTAGTGGTTCAACAGGTAGGACACTTGAGGTTACGTTTCAAAGGAGAGCATTTCCAATGGTTTCATGAATTAAGTTTGGAGAGTGAAAGTGGAAAGACTTATTTGACATGTTCACCATGATGAGAAGTGTACATACAAATCAGTTTAAGTGGGAAACTGCTCTTTAAGCCTTAGGCAATCAAATTACTTTTCAGAGTCATGGCTAACCATGGCCAAGTTCAGTTTTAAGAAGGGGAGGCGAAGTTTGCCACTGGAAAAGCAAGAGGAATTTGAAAGTAGTCTTTTGGTCATAATAATTCACAGCCAAAGGGAAAAATAATGACTTCAAGCTGCTGATTTATCATGAAAAGGCCTTATTTTACCACCCCCATCTGAGACTCCTTTCCAAGAACCAGAATCAGAGTCAAGGAAGCAGCTCCAACACCTACCCGCACACAGCGTAGAGTATTGGCAAGACCCATGCAAAACTTACATGGTAACTTACATGGTGGTGGGGACAAGCCATTTCGATTTAAAGTGCCCCCCATTAATACAAAGTTCATCTCCTCAGCAGAACATTGAAAGACTTCAACATATCTGTCCTTCATAGTCTTCTTGTGACACTTCTGCGCAGCCAGAAAAGCTCGGTCTGCAGATTTCATCTGAATAAAAGCATCTCCCGACGGACGTCCCTACAAACAAGACAAACAGAAGTGTTTCTGGAGCTCCCACGAAGTAGCAGCATAATGACTATTTGTGCTGTTAAAAACACTCTTCAGCCATAAAAATATTTATCCCCAAAGTAGAGTGCAGCCAGTCATCCCTATAGACTCTTGCAACTATCAGCATGTTTAAATTATCCCTGAAGTTTCCCCACTATTGCTGGGAAATCCTAGTCTGCCTGCTGCATCTTATGGACATCCTTCCAACTTGTGCTAACTTAACTGAGAAAAGAAATACAGTCAAAAGCCTCTTTATTTTTTATTTTGTTAATGTCAATATGGGCTAGAATATTTTAAAACGTCACTAGCCAAAGCCTAATCATGTAGATAGGCTTGGTGTGAGCTTGCAAGGAAGAAAAATTAGATCCTTGTATAGAGCTGTAAGTGGATAGGATACACAATTAGGAAGAGTCACTTCAGCCACATAAAGCTGTTGGCTTGAAGTAGCCAAAACTGGAGATAGAGATCTGAAGCCAGCTCTAACTTAAGTTCTGGGCCAGTTCTTCTAGTTTCTGAGGGAAGAAAACCATAGCACCATCCTTTACACACTTGTTTATGATTAGAGGGTTGGAAGCAGGAATGGTGGGGGTACTGAGAATATTCAAAAACATAAAAATCAAATAGTTGGGCAAAGCAGTACCTAAAAGAAAGGTGACAGCTTTGGGCAGGGATGGCTGGTAGCTCTCAGGACTATACACACACTCTTCCTCCAGGTTCTTTCATTACTGCTGACAAGGGCTGATGCTAGCATAAACCATTACTTGTGCTTTAGCATCTGCATCTTTTTATTTGTCTCTTCCAGACCTGTACATTCCTCATCATTTTTCAGCTCTGGCTCAGGTATGGCTTGGTCAAGTCCTTACAGACACAGAAATCTTAAGACAGGTGCTGCAGAAACTCTAGTCCCTTCTCTCTTCCCATGCTCCTCAGAGAGGCTTTACTGCAGGGAAAGGAACTAGTTTGCACCTGCAACATAGGCTTAGCATCACTCAGAACAGTTTTAGAAGAAACATTTTTATACCACAGTAATCAGTGCAGCCACTCAATCTCCACAGAGGATGAGGAGCTGCCCTCTCCTCCCCTTAAATTTACAAAACTACGCAGATAAACAAGGAGATCACAACATGGGCCTTTGTCTAAAAGATTTTGGTAGAAACTACCTCCAGGAAACAATGGCAAGGATGAAACTATCTACACGTGTCAGCGAGCCACTAATCCACATGCTTAGCCATAACCATTCAAGGAAAGTAGCACCACAGTTGAGAAGACTTGAAACTTCAGCTGTAGATTTAGACTTGTGCCATAAGAAATCCTTCCATCTCAAAAAGGCTACAGTCATACGGCCTCAAATACACCTGAGGCATATCGTTCAGCAAAGCAGGGGCACAACGCTCCTCTGCGAGTTAATGTTGACCACAACTTTGTTTTGAAGATATGCCTCATGTAAGAGGAATTATTAAAGCTGTTGAGCAGGACTCTTCAGTTCAAGCAGTGTGGGATCACAGCTGGTGCTATAGAAGCACCTCTAGAGATTGTGGCTTAGCTGTGGGCACGTGGGTCTCAGTGACAAAAACCACTCTGCAGCAGATGTTACAGCATGGTTCAAGTAAGTCCATCTATTATCAGTACATTTTTAGAGGAGCACTGGAGGCCAATTCACGCCATTAGTGTCAGTCCCAAAGGTGCTTCCCTACTGGTGGTGATATCATCAGGAGGAGCCTGTAACACATACATGCAGAGAGCACAGTGCCCAGCAACGTGGCGCCTACCAACCTGGTGATTCAGTACCATGTGGACGCCATGGGTCCGAATATCTGTAGAAAACTCCCCCAAGAACTCCAGGATATCCTCAATAGTGGCAGCATAGGGAAGGCCACGCAAACGTATGCAGTCTCTGACATTAGTGGGAGGCACAAATTGTTGAGGTAATACTGGAAGAATAGGAGGCGTTGGGAGAGGAATGAGAGGCGTGGATGAGTACCTGTTCAGCACCTGTGCAAAACAGAAAGAGGTTACAGAAAGCTTCCTTACTTATTCTTCAGTTCATAGGATTGGTGTTACATCATTTTCAGTCTGGGCAGCATTTAAGAAAAAAAAAAAAAAGTGAGCTAGTTTCTGGGCTTAAGCCACAGCAGCAATGCTTAGAATTCAGACACTTTGCAGAAAGTCTTTAAACTCTCCAAAATAAATTGAAACATAATGCAACTCTGAGAAGATCTAGAGCATGAAACCTTTATTTCTACAGCATTTTATCAAGAAAATATCCTACTGCCCATATAGTCATGGGGCCATTTCTACCAAAAAAAATCTCCTCTACTAAGTATTAGGTGAGTCTATGAACTAGAAATATACTTAACTACCAAACAGCCTTGACATGCAATAGTATATCAGGTAACACATGTGGTGTCACTGAGTCATAGCATTAAAAATAAGGGAGTCATGCTCTGAGATTTTAGTAGTCTAAACAGTAAAGACCTCACCCAGTCAAGAGTTTAATCACTTTCCTTTAACCATCTGTGAACAATATCAATATTCAATTACACAGGTGTCAGATGTTTTTGCTAAACAAAGAAGCTGCGGGATCACTTGATGAAAATACAAGAGTAGCAAGTTGCAGCAGTTTTCTCACTATCACCCTCCAAATGAAGCACCAAAATCTCTGCATATTTGAGGGAAAGAGCTGTGCTGTTGCTTGGTTACAATGAAATGGCTATGGTAGGCCATAACTTGCGTTACGGACAGGACCTTTTAAAATCATGCGTGGAAGTTAGTGACATCAGCCCAAGCTCTACAGGTCTTTGGAGATATAGATACAGAGTCCTCTCAGTCCTAATTCATTCCCTTGACAACGTACCTGTAATCAACACTGCATCAAGCCATGCTCATGCAAGAGGGGTTACTTCTCAAGCCCAGTTCTGCTAAGTTTTGCCACCCTCTGCTAGGTAGCCAGTGCTGTCAGATGTCTGACAACTATCATTAGAGGCACTTTGTAAGGTTCTTCTGATGCACTGCTCTGAAGAAGCCAACTAGAGGCTCTGTTTTCCGTGCCAGTGACTAACAATGCCTTTTAGATCAGATTTGTTGCTAGCACTCCTCTTGAATAGAGCTAAGCCATCAGTGAAATTCACAGAAAATTTATGTGGGTCTACTGCTTTCCACTACATAAACTGTTATTATCTATGAACTACTGTTTGCAAGAATATCAGAAGACAAAAAAATCAAGGATTCCTTTATACACACTTATGTACGCACATTTTGCATGTACATGTGATTAAGAAGATCCGTAAGATCTTACATGCAGAGGGAGCAAAACCTTACAAGAAGTTTGGACACTACTCTTGCCAGCAAGTTGCCAAGAGTGAGAAAAGAGGAAAAACTTCCAGTCATGGCCACGCAGTACTTGCTGACACTACTTAATGCCAATGCAGGAGCCTGGACTACAAGAAGCACATGTTTGCAAGGTTTCCACCCACCTGCTGAACTTCTGCTGCAGTGCTCCTGAAGAGTTCAATGTACCTTTTTCCCAGCAAGTCCTTATGCTTTTTCAGTGCATTCTGTGCATACTCCTCGCAAGCAAACAACACAAAGGCATCCCCCGTGGGCCGGCTGTCAGGGTATGTGACGAATAGGACTCCCTCCTTCCCTCCTGTTACAGGGCAGTGCTGGCCAAAGAACGTCAGCACTTCTTCCGTTGTCACGTTGAAAGGAAGGCCTCGCATCCTGACAATCACTTGGTTTTCTTTCGATAAGAACTGTGCAACCTCGTTGGAAGTGCCTTTAGCAAAGGAAGTACAGAAGCACTCAAATTTAGGCAGCCACGTAAAACCCTGAGCAAGTCTGGCATAGCTAACTCCTCCTCCCCCCAAGACCATTTCTGGGCAGAATCCCTTCAGTGTGAGTACTGCTTTGCACCTCACCTTTTTAACTTCTACTTTTAGTATGCTTTGAAGCCACAATATATAGCAATCAAGTTCCCAGACCATTATGCTTAGAAAGAAAGCTAGAAGCGCATGCTGAAGACAGCTCACGAATTTCATCCTATCCCAAGGAAGCTGTCAAAGTCTAACAATTCTACTTCTAGCATCTTTTGAAGACCATTATGCTCATAGTTATAAGCCTACACTACCCTATCCAGATCTACCTGCTAACCAATTTTGCACCTTAGCACAGTCCTTTCACTTAAGGCTAGCTTATTTTGCCAGGCTGATATACAAAACAAGTCTGGTAGTGTCAGACATAATTTCTCCAGCACTAACAAGCAGTGTTTTTACTTTGAATGGTGCAACTATTACCAAACCTATCGGTTAGCCATCTATTCAACAACATAATAGTCTCTCCCACTCCGAAACCTTAACTTTAGACGTTCAGTTTGTCATCTACAACCCCCAGAACAAAATTATGTTAGGAACCAAGAAGGATTTTAAGCCAGTATTGTAGGTACATAACAGCTTATTGGATCTTAACTCAAATTCTGTATGCTTACAGTCATAAAGGGAAGGCGGTAGTCCGTGGGAAGATTAGTAGAACAAGTTTTGCAGTCTTTCAATTCAAGGTTTGGGAATAGTTCCCTTAAAATAAAGTATTTCATCTGAATTTCCCCTTTGGACAGAATTGAAGGTTTCATTTGAAGAAAAATCAGTTCCATAAATCCCTTGTTATTTACGCTGCGATACCTGTTTGCTTTTATGTGCAAGTCTCCACAGCAACAGCAATAGTATTATTTTGCAGAAAAACAAAACCTGAGCAGTTTTTCCAATCAGTAACATTTAGGTGCCCTCATTCAGGAAGATCACCTTATGAACAAAATTCATAAGGTGAGATCACCTTGTCTGATCAAATCCTTATTTAATAGGCTGCTTAAAAAGGGTGAGGGTGTGGAAGAATCAAAGGTGGTCAGAAGTCATGGAACAGCTTGGACTGCCAGCAGAGTACCTAATTATCACCCATCAGTTACCTACTTGATCATGGAAAGAAAAATGAAAGACCACATCCAAGAAGAGCCGTTTAGAACCCCAAGTTAGTTGCAGATAATGATGGAACAAACCCTCCCTTCTCATCCCCTAAAAATTACCTCCTGCAATTTTAAGGAAGTCTTCACCTGTTGCCTTATATACCTAGTGAAAGGGAAGAAAAGAGAACACGTGATTGACATGCAATTTGCACTCCTGTTGAGAGGAGGACCTCAAAGCCAGTGTCACACACCTCGATGTATCGATTTCCCATGTGATGCTTGTGTCTCTGCAGTGCTAGATCTCTGTGCTCTTCACTTACAAACCTCACGAGAGCCTCCCCATTTCTCCGACCCTGAGCGTTGAGGCAGAGCGCAGCACCTCCCCTGAAAGATTTAAGTCAGAGAGATAAAAACTCTGTGACTGGAGCAGATGAAGCACTACAGAGGCAGAGATAAGTTCTTGGCTACTAACTTGGCAATGTTTAAGCCTTTGAAGAACCTCGCTATGTCCTGGTCAGACGACTGCCAAGGTAGTCCTCTTGCTCGAATGACAGCATTGTCATCCACAAGTTCCATCTTGCTGCTGCAGACACCAAAAGAGGAAACAATGCTCATCACCCACACTTCTGTGACAAGGTTCTGCCCATGCTGGGCAAGAGGGAAGGCACTGCTAGGGCTTCCTGAGACCTGTGACCAAAATCACAGCAAACGGCAAGCTCTGCTGAGCTGCCCCTTTCCCAGCTCCCCACCACACATGCCCCTTGAGCTCTCCTCTTCTTGAGCACATTCCCACTTTACTCTCCCCTCCTGACATACCAATGTTTTGTGCTTCCCTGTTGTGTGAACAGGGTTAGTGCACTGCAATGAAACACTTGGCTCTTCTCATCTAAGTAGAAACTGAAGCTGTTACTGAGAGCTGTTAGAGCCAAGTTAGTGTTTGTGATGTGACAGCATGCAAGGGTCACTCACAAGCTAAGACGAGGTTTGTTTCAGATTTTACTTCACCCAAGGAGTTTAGCCTGAATGTTTCATGTTGAGGCCATTACAGCGCTACTGGAGACTAACATAGCTACAGGCTACGTCAACTGCTTAGCGTGGGAATAGCTCAGCCACAGAGAGCCAGATTTAATTGGTCATTACCACAGTCCCTTTTGTTCTCTTGCATGTTAAAAATGCCACGTAGAACAAAAACACTGACAACAGCTACCCACGGCTGCTTTTATGGCTATTGGAAGGGCAGGTTGTTGTACAGAGACCATGGGATTGATTAAACAGCTGCCTCCCCTCGTACAAGGGCTGTGCTGTGCCCTGCTGTAGGAGGGTCATGGTTTTGGTTGTGTTTTCAGTTCTCAGGTGGCCTTTCCTGTGGAAATCTGTCCAGAACTGCTCCTCCCAGTCCCAATCCTGTACTTTAACACTTTGCCTTAATAAAATAAGCTATTGGTGCATGAGTTTGTACAAATAAGAGTGTTATCTTTTCTAATGACATACCTCTACTGAAACAGTTGAAAACAAAACCCATCAGCTTCCACTTATTATCACAAATAAGATGGCAATCTTTTACCTCATGACATTTCATTATTGAAATGGGAAAAATCTTAGAACAATGCTAAAACAAATAGCTGCCTGAACTAATCTCACTGGATACTTTCTGCCAATACTGTTGCATTTTTTTTTTCTTGCCACTTTTCGTTCAGAATCATCTTTTGCCAATATCACTACCATTATGAGAGTTCATTAATCTGGAAGAGGGAAGTAAGTACTTGTGTGAGAAGGGACTAAGTAAGGTGAAGAAAAATCTGTATTCATACATGGAAAAGCAAGATTACATTTTAAAAAGTCATCAAGCATAGATGAAGCTTTATGTTTAAAACATGTTAGGGAAGAAGACAATCATCATAGCTCAGGCAATTTACTGGTAGCAGTCTTTTGTTTAGCACTGTATCTTTATGGAAATGCATCTTCCCTATGCAAAAGAAAAATCATCATGATGTATATTCACCAGCTGTGAAGCAAATTGCAGGAAAAGCTCAAGTTACTACTAAAAGGGTTACTTCTGCAAAAATGCAGAAGTTCTTTGTTCAGAGAAGAGCCCACTCAACACCCATTATATACACTTAGTGGAGAACCCAGAACTGGCAGCACCTAGCAGGCCAGAGTTTCCTTGCTAGGCTTCAGTCCTGCATCTGATGCAGTTTTCTACCCCCTTTCCCACTTAAAACATCTGATTTACTTCCACAGCAGTGGCAAGATAAATAAAAATAACGGCAACATCTATTTGCAGATTAGGAGTACAGAGAAGTACAGCTTATCTAAGCAGTGCCTTTATAAAAAAAGAAGAGTGAGATGATACATACCAAGGCCCACTTTCAAATTTGTAGTTCACTCTTTCCGGATCTGAAAACTTGTGATCTGTGAAACACAGTACAAGTTATTTCCTTTTTCCTCGGCATACAAGACAGACAAAAACCAAACAGGCAACACAGAAGACTAGTTCATCACAGTCACTTACTGTATGGTTCAGATATTAGTGTTAAAATAATATTCCCCATATCTTCAACTTGCGAGGCTCCGTAGGGAAGCGCTGAACTGTTCTTGTCAAGATTTAAATCTTTATGCTGGAGTTAAGTCAATCATCACTGGATAGATTTCTAATTGGTCTCCTGCTAGAGCAACAAGCTTTCATGTTATCCTTAATGATAAGTCGCTTCTCAGGGGAAGACTTAATCCATTTTCCTGCCAAGATGCATCAGCTGCTCCGGGTTAGCTGCTGCCTTAGCCTCTAACTACTGCCACCTGCGGGAGTGTGAGGTCACTCCAGAAAGTGTCTGGGGACATGAGACCCCTTAATAAGGACATACATATTTAATCCAGACATACAAAATGCGTAAGACAGATACAATCCCGCATGCAGAAGAGACTGGAGTCCTGTCCTCTTTAATTAAGTTCTTTAATCTCTAGAGGAAGATCTGGGGAAGGAGAAGCAAACCATCAACTACAAACTCTAAAAATAAGAGGGCATGCCACACATTTTCTAAACAGGTAAATCTCAAAGTAGAGTAGCTATCTTACCACTTTGCTAAAATTCACAAGCAGCACCTGGTCTAAATCTTGCCTGTTAGAAGTTGCAGCCTGAGCTTTGTGCTCTCACGCAGCATTAGGAAAATCAGGGTTAGAGTTCATCACTGTGAAAATCCAAGAGACAAAGCAGAGTCCCACAGCCCACATATTTTCTGATCTGAAGGGTGTTGGAAGATGATAGCACAGAAAATCTTTCCTGTCAACAGAGAGCAGAAAACGTCTCAGTCTGTAGACTGATCAGACACAAATCTGTGTTTGAGGGAGACTGATTTAAGTTACAAGTATCATTTTTTTTTTCACAAAGTTTTTAAAGTTCACTAAGGTATCTCCCTCCCCACTTCCCTCTAGTATTTGCCCCTCCCTGTAGCACCAAACTACAGAACAGTAAGAATACTTTTAACTCTGCTCCATTTATAAAGCCAATTTGTATTAGCTTTTCCAATGGTCTTTTCCATCCACATCTCCTTCTTTGAAGAGAGAATGTTTAAGAAACAAACAAAACAAGTCAGCTACAATGTAGTTTGAAGTAGGACTAGTTTTGTTTTCGTGCCCTATCACTGTGCAACAAGATATCAGAGCAAAAAATGCATGTGTTTCCTAAACAACCAGAGCTATCTCGGCATGGCTAAACAGCAATGCAAGGCATTCAAAACAGACAAACGCACCAGTTATTCACCCGCATTTCCACAAAAGTAAACAAGATGCATTTCAGATGCTCAGAAAGTGCTGCAGTCTGGATTGAAGAACAACTTTGGAGCACCTAGACGGCAATGCTCCTCAAATAATAGGTTTTTCCCACCCAGAGTTGAACCCTTTTTGAATTGGCAGATGCCTACATGAGGGACACACAGCAGAGGAACAGCTTCTGTTAGAAAGAGGCAACGCACACCAAATTCAGTGCACCATCTCGGGGGTGAAGACAAAAGTATCACTGTCTTCCCATCAGTCATCTTGTGGGATGACTGCAAATCATTCTGACAAAACTTTCTTTTTTTAAATAAACAAAGTCTCAGGACAAGCCATCAGTTAATGCTCAGAACAATTAAATCAAACTCTTCTTCCGCAGCAGGGAAAGGAAAGATGCAGCACTAAAATTTTGAGACTTTGGTGGTTTTAAGTGCGCACTGAGTATGGAAGGTAAGAGGATTGTGCTTAATCAGCTTCAGGTGGTCTTGTAAGAAATGACTTGTATTTAAAAAAAAAAAAAAAAACAATGAACACAAGTGAACTAGTGATCTGTCCTGCCAACTGCTCCACTGAATACTGTCTGCTAGCTGTTGCCATCACCTTCCCTTCCCAGCATCTTTGGAGTAAACTAGTAAAAACACTAAATGGCTTTCTTAAAACCAAGCTGAAAGTCCTAAACAAGCCACACGAAACAACCCAACAACGTGGTGTAAGAGACTATCACCAGTAATTATGGCAACAAGGAACATTTTCGTTGCACTCTCTCTTCCTAAGCCACGCACCCAAGCTTGTCTCCCCCCCCCCCCCCCCCAACTGCCTGGGGAAAGCTGGTGCTTGTGGGGAGTGTTGAAAAGGAAAATAACCCACAAACAGACTGCCTTCATCCCTCTCACAGCATCTAATCAGCAGCACGCAGATGTTTCTGGGCACCTCATGTATCAAAACAGGGGAGCGCTTCTCCTCCTTCGCCTGACATCGTCCCACTGCAGCACCTGGCAGCCCCGTGCTGTGCTTGTGCAGAGCCTCTGCCGCCCATCTGGGGAAGGAGAAGTTGCTGAAAATGCAGGAATTAGAAATCGGGTCTTGTCTGACCTTTATTTTTAAAAAAAAAAAAAAAAAAATATTATTCTAGAAATTGTGCATTGTGGCATTTTTCCAACGTCAGAGAGGAAGAGAAATCAGGCAGTAGTTTCAACAGCCACTGGGACAAGGACGTGTGTACGTGTGCACACATGCAATAGCTTGGCTGTTAGACCACGCTGTCACAATGAGGAGACACTTTAATACTTCCCGTTTGCAGAGCCAAAGATCCCAACAGCAATCAGCTGCAGATGGGAACACAGCAGTGTGAAAGGGGAGGACACTGAAGTGAGGCTGTCACACAAGGAAAAAAACAACAAATGTCCCCTCCCTGTTTATATTTTCCTCAGAAAACTTCTGATTGAAAATATTGAACAGGAGATGGTTCCTAAAAATGCCCCAGTGCCTACAGAAGTTGCTGCTGGGTGTTCAGGAGCAGGGAGACAGTTGTGCAGAAAACCTTCCAGATTAACATAAACACAGTGGGAGGGGAGGGAGAAATTCATCAACATTAGTAGGAGTGAGAGGAGAGAGAAATTGCTCACACCTCTGTCTCTGATTAGCTGCAAGCAAGGCTTTTAGGCAAGACTGGAGAATAAAATTGATTGCTTTCTGCACATGTGAAGAAGCATGTTTTTAACAGCATCAACTAAGTGAAAACTTGCATTTTAATAAACATGTCTGCCCACAGGCAGATGGACCCCTGATCTGAGGCACAGGAAATAAAGGATGCTTGAAAAAAAGCTGTTAGTGGAATAGCCTTTAAAAAAGAACTACCACTTGTTCTGTGAAGGTATACGAGACCACATGTGCATACATTGATATTTAAAGCTTGTCTGTCCTAGGCAATTAGCAAAAACAAACTAAACAAAACACTTGAATTCAGTGGATAAATCTAAGTTCACATTTAAAGCATTAGAAAAGTGGACTTGGCTGTCTAAAGCTACGATAGACAATAACAGGTACACACATTCCACGTGAAGCAAAGGGCTAAAAGATGTACTCAAAGAAACAAGGCAGGATAAGGGAACAAGGATTTTCCTAATCTTGCCTTGCAGCTGAGGTACCACCTCTCTGTAACACCCAGCACACTGAGGGGTGGCACATCCTATGTCAGGCTTGTCTGCACAGTGTGGGAGATGTTTTAAACCATTTCCCCTGACTCTGCTGCAGCTTCACCAACTACAAGTGTCCTCCGAGCCTTCTTACCCCAGACTGTCTCTTCCAGGGTCTCACTTCCTTTCTTAGCCATGGCAAAACAAAAACTAACGCTCACTTAGCAGAGATGACATGAGCACATTACAGTTATGTTCTGCACCGATGCTTTTCCCCCTTTATTCTGATTGCAATTGTCTGCTTGAGGAGACTTAAATCTTTTTAAATACTATTTTGATTAAAGTAATCTGATATTACCTGGTTACTGGATGCTACCACAGGATATACAAATAGCAATGCACAAGATTCTCAGGTGATACCCATTAATGGGCTTTTCATAGCCAGGGCTAAATACTGCTGGTTTTAGCTGTGCTCTACACAGTGGTTTTCAAAAACATCCAGGTCAAAAAACAAGTTTCAGTATTATAGCACCCAGATCTTATCCAGAGCATTAAGCAGACTGTTCTGAAGCCCTGCTGTGTTTCTACTGACAACACCCAGCCGGTACTGCTAGTAAGGAGCTATCCTCACAGTCCCAGTTCAGAAGCAAGTGGAGCAAACCATACACTGGAGGAAGCAATAGTTATTTGCCATTTAATGACTTCTGCACGCCCAATCTTGAGGCAAAGGATGAGTCTTCTGCAGACCAAGTTATGAACAGTCATGCAAGCTTTGTTCACTCCACCCTGGAGGCACTCACAGCAGTGAAAACTGGCTCAGCAAGCTTTGCAAATCAAGAAGTGCAGCAGGTATGGGAGGTACAGAAGGTGCAAGAACAGCCCTGCTTCTTTTGTATCCTTACACACGCTTAGAGAGATTTCAACAGAACCAAGTTCTTTTCTTTGCCAGAACGAGATCATTTCTCCCAAGTTTTTTTGTTACTCAAAACTCCTCATAATTGTCCCGCTTTAGTCAGTATTGTGTAAGAGCAGCAAAAGACTGTCTGCCACAGGATTGTCTCCTGCACCAAAAACCTGTTGGAGACCTTAAGTTAGGAGGTAGTAGCAGAGACAGCAGTTAAACATGTCAATTCTTCCTCAGCCCACCAAATTCCGTGACATTTAAAAAAGACTGCCTTACCTTGCATTAAAAGAAATCTGTGGCTGTTTGGACGAGGAATTCATACTTTACATTGTGCTCCCTGCCCCCAAAGAAAGTTTTCACCTGAACTCTTAGATTGAGAATGGTTTCAATGCTATACACATTTTCAAGTAGTTTGCTGAAGGATTAAGTCCCCAAAATTCTTTTTAAAGGAAAACTAAGTCAGCCAGTTATTCAGTTTAATGTCTCTGTGTTCCTTTTCAAGATCATGCAAAGAAGGCAAGCACCGAGTATTCAGCCAAGCACCAACTACCCAGTGTTTGACACCCTGGAATATGCCTCCTGAATGACTGCAGCAGGAAATTATTCCCTCTGATTGCTGGGAACCAGAGAGCACATTCCCCACTAGCCTGTAATTTGTTGTTTAATCAAATACTACCAACCAAAATAAAAGCATTTGAAAGCCTACTAACGATTTAAGTGACTGCATACCAATGGCCAGCTTTCCCATAACTCTTTCGCATCACACACGTTTCCTCCCATTGATCACAGCCATCTTCTGCCTGGGTCAGAGATACAAGCACATGAAGGGACTTGCCCAAACTCATTCTTCTGCTCCCACCAATTTGTGAATGCAGATCTCCTACATCTCTGCTCTGTGCTCAACCCCTAAACCAAACGCTAACAAACCTGCCCCAGCGCAGTCTGCAGGCTACAAATAAATCTCATCATGCAGCCCCTTTAACCATGGGGTGGAAGAGCTCCACTTGCTTCCTGCAAGAGTAACAAGAGATTGGTCAGGTTCTGGCACTAACCTGCAGCTTCCTTTCAGCCTGGTCCATCAGCTTTTATTTTGTTCATCCATCCATCTCCCTTTCTCCATCCCCACCTCGGGATGTGATACTTTTCTATCAGCCTTCTCTTTGCTACCTAACTGTCTTAGAAAGAAGGCAGCTGTCTCACTTGAGGGGAAAAAACCACTAGGCACAAAGTTGTTTGGACTAATCCTCAGACTTAATCACCTGCTTCAACCAAAACTTTTATCGCAAGCATTACATGCACGTACAGACTCTCCAAGTGCAATTAAGTTAATCTCCTCGGTGTCAGGAGGTGTGTAAACTGGTACATTTCAGCAAGGTGAGGGGAAAGAAAATTATCATATTGGGCAATAAGAGGAAAACAAGTACTTCGCATTTTGGCTCTACACCCTTCTTTTCCTAAGCCCCTGCAAGGACTCCCAAACCGTGTGGGGTAGAGACAGTTAATTCCAGCCATGTTGCATAAACAAGAGCAAGTTTACAAATAATGCATCATCAGTTACAAAACAAGACACACCACAAAGATAAAAACAGAATAAACTTATTTAGACTTACGTGCACACCTGAAGAGAAACATATCGGATCTAGAATTCAGACCTTTAGGACCTCAGAGGAAAAACTACCTGCAGTTGGCAACCACCACCCAGATGGTGCTGGCAGAGGGGTCTGCTCCCCTCTCCCAGCATGTGCACAACCATGTTTTCTGTCCGAGCATCCCCAAGAAACGTATTAAGCTTTTAACAGTAATTTAAGAAGCCTCCATCATCCAATTTCTAGACTATGCAAACACTTATTTTGCTTTTTCTACATAAAAGTCTACACACTTACACATAAATATACCACTTTGCTTCATTGTAGGGGAAAAAAAGTGACTTCTGCCCCTTTGCTAGAAGACGTGCATCTTAATTTGCAGATGGCAAAGCAGAGCAGACAGCCTCCAGCATTCAACCTTTTAATTAAACACGCGCACAAAAAAAATAAAGCCACAAACTAACAAAACACACATAGATATTTTATGCCCCTCTCACTACAGGTACAAAACCCTGGTGATGCTGGTCCTACAGAGAAAGGCTAATGTAACTCAGACGTCACACAATTTTGAGTCTGAAAAACTCCAGTTCTTAATGGCAATCACTCTACAGACACAATAAGCTAGTCAAAGAAGTTATTAATAGCAACTTAAAATTCTCAAGACCCTTTATCTCTTCTTGCCAGCTAGCTTTTGTTGTCATTATTTCAACAGATCACCAGGGAAGTCGAGAGTTTTCCATTTCTGAGAGCAAGTCTGAGATGAGGACTGGAGCCCGCAGCAGGAGGGGGGCTGCCAGCAAGGGGAGGTGCAGAGCCAGCTCACTTACAGCACCAGCTTCAGCTCTGGGAATTGTACACATCACGCAAACAA
Source organism: Heteronetta atricapilla (assembly GCA_011075105.1). Lineage (NCBI taxonomy): Eukaryota > Metazoa > Chordata > Aves > Anseriformes > Anatidae > Heteronetta > Heteronetta atricapilla. The sequence goes on along the minus strand of CM021732.1, from coordinate 134,564,516 downwards.
AGCTGAGCTGAGGCAGGGCTAGGTTACAGATTACTCCAAATGTAGTTTTAGACTGAGAATAGAAACACGATGCAGAGTGCATCTCACTGCCAGCGCAGCCTTGTGTGTGCTACACCTAGCAACACAACTTCCATGGCTCTGAGGCTGGATACCACGTGCACCAGCAGCATCCCTGCCCTTGGTTCGCTCCTGAATTAAAGGGTAACTACCCGTTCACATCAAGAGTAACCACTCCCCCTCCTAACAATTCAGATGAAGAGGTCTCCCAGCATTCACTCTTAGCTAAAAAAACCTACAAATTTAATTAACCGATGCAGCGAGCAAGCTCACAACTTTAAAATCAGAATTCACATCAATGATTTGAGTAAATATGTCAGTTACATTTAGCTGTGAAGTTTAAAGGACAGCTATAAAGGTAGTAAAGAAAGCACACAAATCAAGAAGAAACAGGATTTTGCCCCATGGCATCACGCACCATCATACGTTTTCATCTTTGTGAGAAAGCTCTGTACAGCGCCGAGTCGCTCATTAAAGTTATACCACCTCTAAACACGTGTTGCAGGCATTACTCACACATCTTTGTCCTAAAATTCAGCCAAAGCCGTAACAGTGGCAGGCACACTCATTGTCAAAAGGATACATTCTGTCATGGTCGCAACATCAAGCTTGCTAATATCAGGTGAGCCAGGGCAACACTTCTTGAACTCTTTCCGCAAGTCAAAAAAGGAGTAGAAGCATTCAGGCAGCAAGATATTCTGTAAAAGGACAAGGCAACTACTGTCAGCTGGGGCAGGCATCTTCTACTTTGTCTTTACATACTAAACTTTCCAACTATTTTGTTATAATGGGTAGGGGGGGAAATAAAAAGACAACAAAATACCAAACCAAAACACTTTTGCTGCAGAGAAGCTCATATAGCTCCTCAAAGTATGTTTATCACTTTTTTGTTTTGCTTAAGCAGCTTCCTCTCTGCGATTTAAGAAAGAAAAATGTGCTTTTTCACTGCCAGAGAAGAGTTCGCTGTTATTACCAGAGCCTCAAATCCAATATATACGTAGGAGAGCAAACACGTGCTATTGCAACATTTATCATCAATTCCTGGTTCCAGCTTTTACTGTGAAAAGCCAGAGGGCACTCGGTTCAGTTTATAGAGCCAAGCAAATTTTGCAAGACTAGCAGAAGATGTCTTGGTTTGCAGACAAGGCTGAGTTTTCAGAGAACAGTCACACTTCAAATATTTATTCCCTTAAAAAAAATAAAAAAATGGAGCAGATGAAGGTTTGATATGGTGTAGAGGTTATCAGCCTATGCTTGGTAACTGCTTTAATTGCAGCACATGAAGCCAGGAGTAAGCCCATTGAAAGTGCCAATAAAACCCTGTTTGCCCCACAATGACATCTATCACATTTTATTTTGTTCATTTGTTTCAGGATGAGGAAGAGAAGAAGCAGGGAAGTTATTTCAACTAACACAACCCCCCCGTTCTCCTCCAGACTTCCTCACAGCCTCGGTGCTTGTGTTCTCCTTGGCTGCCTGCAGTGCCTCTAAGTCACAGAAAGCCCTTACTTTCTGTCTAGAACGACTAGTTAGCATCTTGGCGTTGGAACAGAATGACAGCATATGTGGCTGTATGCTTAAAAAGCCAGAAGAAAGAAGTTTAGGCTCTGTAACAAGTTCTGCTTTGAAAACAGCAGGGCTTATCTTAGCATATAGACAGGTGCATTAGGCAAACGACACCCTTTAAAGACAAACTTATGAAAATGCAGGTGTGCTTGCCAAGATTTCCTGCTCTAGTTTTAGCACGGCTATTTTCCTGCTTCCATGAGAGACCGAGTTCTGTACTTCACTGAGTTTCACTTGAAACAGTTGATGCCAATTTACTGTCTGAATACCACGAGCTACTAGGTTGGTTGAGACCGGGCATCTTAAAATAAACACATAGGCAGAAATCACAAGGCTTTTGAATATACCTGGACTTCCACAATACACGTGCCACCAACCTCAGCATTCGGTATTTACCAGAAAACTACTACAGGTCTCGTAAGTATCTGATTTACTTGATCTACAGGCAGCACTGAGCAAGTTTCAAATGAATAATTGGTAACCAAACAGCAACAGAAGATTTTGATGACAATTTGATTCCTGTCACTGAGACCGAAGATATATAGAGAATAAAGGATCCCCATCACCTGTACAAAATTAACTTAAATAAGTGTAGGGGTACTCCATTCTTTTACCTACATCATTTAGCTGCACAGGAAAAAAAACACAACTGCATAAAAACAAATACCCATTTTAATTAACAACATTTGTTAAAAGCCTCTTTTCTCCCAGCCACGTTATACTCTAACACAAAGTTACACATACACAGGTCTGTTCATTATGAATCATGCTCATGGCTTCTCTGCTCAAGCTTTGAAGGTGTAAATACTTATGGCACCAAGCAGTATTAAGAAACAAACATCCAATATCAGTTTTGTAACAGCACAGACTTGCAGCATTACTCCTTCAAAGGCCAGGCAGCAAAATGATAGGTGCAGAGATCAGTAGCCGGTGGGGATACCAGGACAGCTCTACTACCGAGCAGTGCATGTTCACAGCAAACCACAAAACAAGATTTTATTAATATTGAGGCAGTTAATTCAGGCCTGAAGACTCAGCATATTGCTGCAACCCTATCACTAATGAAAATTAGGCAGGAGCTCGTAACACTGTTAGCAATTTGGCAACTCTGAAGTTATAGAAAACTCTAGACTATGGGACTAGTCATCGCTCTCAGCCTGCCTCATACTGCTGCTCAGCTCCTTACAAATACAAGCACCGCCCTCGCAGAGTCACAGAGGCTGAAAGCTGCTAAAGGTGAACACAAAATTTCAAAAGGCAGTCAGCCACCTTAGTCATGAACTATTTGGCAACACTTCCAAATTTCCATTTTTAAACCCATTGTAGCTCGCACAGCAGTACGAGCGTCAGATTTGGAGTAACCTCTCAGTGCATTGCTCCTTTCTCAAACACTTAATTCACAATTATTCTTCTGATTTCACTTCTAAAAGCCTCTCTCAGGGCAGCACAGGCATTAGACGTTGCCTATGCCATCCACGTGGACAGGCTCGTAGTCTGACAAGTACACTGACTGACGAGCAGTGATTGAATTACAGATGTGGGGAGGTCTCCTCATACTATGCATTTTAAGGAGAAGTTCATCAGTTTCACAAGAAAAATATACAGAGCACACCAAGAGCTGAACTTCAGTCAACTGCTACATACCTTTTTGGAAGCTTCAGGATGCAGAACCTGTCTAATGTGCAACTGCCCATCAGTACAGAAACAGAAGGAAGTGCCTACACCAATGTTCAGCTCATTGCTCACGGACTGATTAAACTGAAAGCAGGAACAACAAAAGACATGCATGTGAGAGATCAGAGTTGCTGCAGAAGGAAGTGTCATCACCTGGCAGTATTAATCCTGGTCAGCAGGATCATAGGGCTGGAATTTCTTTTTGAGCAAGTCTTCTGTATATTTGTTTCTTACTAGCTAAGCACATGATTACTCTCATGGTAATTAACTTCATAGGGAAATTGCCCCTTTTCCCCTTCTACTACGATGTGGTCACACACAGCCCACATCATTATTTTTTTCACTTGCAAGAGCTCTGCAAGGAGACGTAAAAGCTGTTTGCAGAGCTGGGGGAGCACCTGGGCAGCAAAACCTCACAGACAGGGCATGTTGGAGAGACTTTCAGCCCTGCCCTCAGTGAGGGCCACACACACCTCCCTGTTTATTAAGAAGCTTCAATACTGTCTCCTTCTTTCCAGAACAGAAAAGCCACTATAAACCCAGCTTTTCTGAGGGGCACCTCCACTTGGCTTCCTCCTCCACTGAGGAGGACCCAGCCACAGCTGCAACTTGGCGCCCAGCCAGGCAGGAGATGAGAGCAGGGCAATGCCTAACCTTCATCTTCCTCTCAGGGTTCAACCCCACCTCCCGAGGTGAAAGAGCACAAGGCAAGAGAGAAAATCCCACAAAGGCCAACAAGGACCAGGCTGCCTGGCCCACGTGTGACTATGGTGCCCCATGCCAGGCTCTGCTACCCCAGTAGTGGGTAGGGAGGGAGGGTAAATGGATGCTAAGGTGTCTTCCACCACCCACCAAGGGACCGCGGCCCCCAGCTGCTGGTTATGGGGTGTCACCTGTCTCAACGCCTGCTCCAGCGGCGGAGCCAGCGCCAGGCTCTCCACGTCCACCTTGGTGACCTCCTGGCACTCGGCAGTCAGCTCCGGGTGGTCGGGCCTGACCAGCACATCGTGCGGGTGCCCCAGCTCCAGGGAAAGCAGAGGAGGGGCGAGTCAGCACCCGGCCTTGAGCTCCCCCACCTGCAGCCCCACAGCCCTGCCCTCCACCACGACCTGCTCCAGCCTGGGGCACCCACAGCCTGCCCAGCTCCTGGGGCACCCACAGCCCAGCAGGGGCAAGGGGAGCAGCAGAAGCAGCTCGGGATGCTCCCTCCTCCTCCTCCTCCTCCTCCTCCCTCGGGGGAAAATACCTCCTTAGTCCTCAGGTCGACCACTTTCCACAGGAGCTGGAGCAGCTCCCGCTCATCCGAGCCCAGCCTGGCCCCGTTGGTGCCCGCCGTGGTCACAAAGAGGATCACCAGGTAGTCGGGAGACGCCGTCATGGTGCCGCCAGGCAAGTGGAAAGGGGGAAAAAGAGAGAAAGGGGAAAGAGGAGAGGCCAGAAACTTTCCCTCTTCAGGTCGCTTCCAAGCAAGGACCCGAGCGGCAGATCCCCCACCTGCAGCCCTGGCGCGGGGGCGGCGCGCGGGCAGCCCCTTTCCTTCCCTCCCCCCTTTATTATCCTTATTAGATATATAATTTTTTTGTCGCTTTCTCCCCGGGGGCGGGAGGCTGCCGCTCCCACGCCGGCTGCACCCCTGGGAAGCTGGCAAATGGCTGCGGGCTTTTGCAAGTTTGGGGCCGCGGCGCTACCTGCCCGCCCCCCACGTGGCGCAGGTACGGGGAGCGCTCACCTGGCGCCGCCCGCCCCGGGACGTGGCGGCCGGGCGGGCAGCGCCCATGGCGGGCGGGGCTGCGCGGCGCTCAGGGCCTCGCTTCTCCCCGGGTGGGGGGTGTGGGCCTGAGGAGCACCCCCCGCTTCACGAAACGGCAGCCCCGGGTTCGCCGTGAGGTGCTCGTCCTGCTCGAACCGCCGTCGGAGCGCTGCCCGCCGGGCTGCGCCTGGCTGTCGGCGCGGTGGAGGGGCTGCTCGCTCCTGGAGGGACCCCCTGCCTCGCGACCCCCCTCAGACCCGGTCAGGGACCCCCCTCTGGCACCACGTACGGCCAGGAGCAGCTCCCCAGGGGAGCCCCGAGCGGGTTTGTCATGGTCACGCAGCCCTCCCTCACGCAGCCTTCCCTCCAGCCTACATGGGCAGAGGTGGTTTTGTTCCTTGCGACAACCTCCTCTTTTCTTTCTTCCTTCTTATTTTTTTTTTTCACTGTGAAATTTATGTTTTAAACGTGAGATGATCAGAAAGTGATTTTCCATTATGGTCCCTGAATGTAGGGTAAACAAGTAACACTAACTTTCCCCAGTGAAACCCTATAGTGCATCTACTTCTTTAACACCCAGTGAAATCCCCTACTTCTTTAATGCCCTAGCTGCGTGTTTCCAGCTTCGCTGTGACAGCCCTTCCCAAAATATTTGCCAACATGATGGCTCACATCATGCTTCTCTTCATCGCTGCTCCTGCTGAGGTGCAGGTTGGCAGCCCGCACCATCTCCTACTACCCCGTGCACGTTTGTTGCATTGGCAGCAGGGCTCAGGCAATATTTCGGAAGCACTCTGGGGTTTGGGATCCTGGTAGCCCCCAAATGTTCAAGCACAGTCAGGTGCCCTGATCCTGAGGCACTTCATTGGGCTGTGGAGCGTGCTTCTTGCAAGGACAGTCACCAGGGCCCTGCTCCGTGGTTTGTGGGCTTCCCTAAACAACCTCTGTGTGGTGGAAAGCTGGCTGGAGTCACTGTTGACCTTTTTGGTGTAAGATTTGGGTAATGGCAGTCAGTGAAACAAATTCCTATGTGTTCAAAAGAGGTGGCAGAAATGTGCTGTGCTAATCTGACACCAGGGACGTGAGGTGATGGTGTCCCAGCTGCAGGAGGGTCGGAGACCCCCATTTTCTTTGTGGATTTGTCTTCCAGCTTTCCATCTAGAAAGCTCAGACTCCTCGCCTTCCTGTTTCAGCAGGCTACCACTGCATACAGTAACCTTTTTATAGGCTAAGCTTTACCCTAAAAGTATTTTTAATTCCCATTATGTCTCTGGGTTCTGATTAATCAGTATTTTATTTATTTGTTAATTTTTGAAGCCACTTACCACTAATTGCTCCTGTAATGGCAGTGACCTTTCTTTTTCTTTTTCTTGGGTAACACATTCCCTAAAATGCCTGTTTCCCAGCCACGGTTCCCGTTCCACCCTGCCTCTTTTGTGCCTTCAGTATCCGGTCTGACAGCATGCACCAGTCGGTCGGGTTCCCATGTTTTGCTGCCCAGGCTCCTGGTATTCCGGTTGCTTCTCCCTGGCTGAGCGTTATCCCCAGGCCTGGTTAAGCATAGTCCGTGCATGAAGTGTCATCCTCCAGGTGACATCGGTGTTATTACCTACGGGAATGTACTAGGATGCTTTGGGGCATGACGACCTCCTAAGGTTCCACCCAGCACCTTGCTGCTGTATTTCTCTCCTCTCGTATGCCTTCTGTTGTCTGCCTTCCCACCATCTGTCTCACTTTCAGCCCCTTTGCTAATCTCCCTGATTTCCCCTTTCTGTATTAGTTCTGTTTCCCCCCGCACGTTGCTTTGTACCACTTTCTGTTTCAAGGCATTTCTGAAACTACTCACCTCTTCCTTCCTGCTGAGAAGCTGGGTTTAACTCTGCCTCCCTGACCGCAGCAAGAGACCTATCTACCCACTATTTTATTACCTGTGTTCCCGAAGCTTCTTCCCCTCTCGCCCATCAATCCCCTTCTTCCTAGTTTCTTTTGTTAATCTGCACATCCCACATTCTCCAGGCTTTCCTACAACCCTGTGAATTCTGCACCTCCCACCCTGCTCTGTTACTCAACAGGAGGGTCTTCAGTTCATCACACCACCTGCAACTCTGGTATCCTTTCCGTGGGAATCTGTGTGCCAGATCTCCCATCACGGCTTCCTGTATCACTCTTAGGTTTTCTTGCATAACATCATTTTTTAAACCTGTGATGGGACAATCAGCAGAGCTGTACCATTTTGTTGGAACGTGTTAGCGGTCACCACAAACTATTTTTCTAATCTCAGATAATTGCTGCTGCTAATCAAATAATTTTCTTCACTTTCATCAGTTAATAGAGTGTCTGTGGATACCTACATTGCTCCCTGAAATTGCACAACTGGCTGTAATATTCAAGCACTGCAGCAAAGAAATGCCAATCTGCCAAGTCCCAAAGCCAATGATGGGGTATTCACAGCCATCTGAATGTAATGTGAAATGTGATACAACAAAGCACGGTATTAGTCACATTCTCTCATCCAGAGGTGCAGCAGGGAGTCACTGTAGGTAACAATGCAGGCTTGGAATTCCCCCGCCACTCACTGCAGCTACTGGCACTAGCTGTCCCAGTCCTGATGCTGTCCCAGGCTATTCTGGAGAAGCCACCTGACTGTGGTGTGGACCACAGTACCACACTTGGAGTACACCGACAAAACACGCCCATGTGTAAAAGCCTAAACAGGGCCTATAGACATAATCAAAATAAGCCATGGCAAGTGTCATGAGCATCTGTGAGGCATTGCATTTCTTCAGCAAAATATACGTAAATGCAGGTTTTTGTTTTTATGCACCCATAAAAATGATGTATTTCACTTTAGGAGTTTATATCTGTTTGTCCATCAGGGGAAGGGAGGGTCCCAGCTCAGGGTGAGATTGAAAGCTGGCCAACCTTCTGCCAGTATTGTACACAAGGGCCCTTGATTCTCAAATTCTGTGATGTTTCTGCAGAAGGATTTGCAGTATTTTAAGCGCATCTGTTGAAGTAGTATGGGGAGGCAGTAGTACGATTGGAATGGATTCAGCAGCGCCCCAAAGCCCAGGACCAATAGCACTGGTTGTGGAGCCGCGTGTCGTGACCCGGCTCCCAGCACGTGGCCTGGGGACCGACCTTCCTGAGCCAGTTTCAGCGTGGAAAATGGAGACACGGAACCACACCCTTGCTGGAACTGATGCAATGTTTTTGTGTGAGGTCGGGCCCAGAGGCCTGCAACTTCCAGTGCCAAGTGAAACTGTGGGGTGCCGAGGGAGCAGCTAGCTTAGGTGCTAAAATAAAGCCACTCGTCAGTTCCTGGTGTGCACACAAGAAGGCTTATTTCATTATGAAGCTGTTCCAAACACAAGGCAGAGCTAATGAGGCATAATTAGCACCACTGAGGGAAGCACGGTGGCAGTTTAGAGATGCTGCATTGCCTAGACTCCCTCCAAAAGACCACGGATCTGTGCTATCATGGAGATGAACGCCAAGCTCATGCAGCCCCGCACAGCTCGCTGAGGGCAGCTCTGGGGAACGGTGGGGACTTGTGAGGCGACTTGTGAGGGGACACACTGAGGGCTTCAGCTGCTGCGGAGCCAGGGATAATCTTCGGACCCCCAACTCTTTCCCCAGAGCCCTGCGGGGCTGCAGCTGCCGCGTAATGGCCGTGGCGGCCCCGGCAGCCGTCCCGGCCCCGGCGGCCCCTGCCCTGGGAAGCGCTCGCACGGCCGCCGGAAGCGCTTCCCGCCCGCCGCAGCTAAGATGGCGGTGGACACCGCCACCGAGCTCCTCTTCCTCGACACTTTCAAGCACCAGAGCGCCGAGGTAAGGCGCCGGGGCCCGGCCGCCCGCCTGGCAGAGAGGGAAGGGGGGAAGGAACGGCCCCGGGGCAGGGCCCCGCCGAGCGGGGGGTTTCTTCAGCCTCCTCCCGGCCGGCAGCTCGGGGCTGGGGGACGGGGAGGAGAGGGGAAGGGGATGGGAGCCCGGGGGGCTCCGTGTGGTGGGGCTGTGGGGGGAGAAGGAGCCGGGAGGAGCTGCTGCTGCTTCCCCGGGGATTTATGGAGTGTTTGGGGACTTCTGGGCTTTATGCATTGTGAAAAAAACGAGCGTTTCGACCTGGCTTCAGCAATGGGAGGCTTTACAAATAAATGCTTAACGTTGAGCGAGGCTCAATAATTAACGTTCAAAGTGAGTGAATAGTTTGTTACAGGGAGCCTGAGCATCCTTGGAGGTGCTGTGTTAAACGGTTTTGCCCAAGGCCTGGTCCTTCGCCCTCTTCAGGAGGGAGGATGAGGGCTTTGAAGGTGGGCAGTGTAAGTCATAACATAACCTGAAGGAAGCTGCATGCAGGGACAGGTACAAGGGATGAAAGCAAAGCGTTCGGGGCTGATGCTGTGATTAAAAACAAACCAGAAGTTATTGCAGAGTCCTTTCTAGTGCCCCATTCATGGATCCCCAAACGTATTTCTACTTCTGCAATTTAAGACAGCGATGGGTAGGACACACTAGCATTCTTCATCTTCTCCAGCACAGTGCATGCTCTTATTGAATGTTTTTTAATTCTATACTTCATTTTCTGGCACTTTCATTCTTGCCAACGACTCTTTCATAACCAGAACCACACTGAGTTTTTATTATAAACAAAACAGTTTACGTATTGCGGAAAAGCCACCTTCCTGTTATGATAAGTCTCCAGCCAAATGGATTGTAAGTCTTGTGTTGGAACTTGCACTTCTTGAGAAGTACTGCTTAGCTTTCTAATAAAATTACTTATTTGGCTTAGCTGTACAGTTTAATGTCTGTTGGGCGGTTCTACCATACCATTTTATATATGTATACATAAGTGCATATATATCTAATATAAAAATATATATGTATTACCTGGAGAAAAAGGAAACTGGATTCAATTGTGAAGCGATGAGGTTGCTGCATGGACACCTCAGTCCCTGGGGCACCTGGAACAAGATGCTGTATTTGTGCAGTAAAAGATGCAGGCATAGATATATTTTTCTCAGATTATAGCAATGTGTGTCATAGAGCACACACTTAAGTGTTCCTCTTAAAACTTTACTTGTGACTATTTCTTCAATTATTAGCTTTCTAAAAATCTTAGTACCTTCTTCCTCTGTGCTGATAATTGTGGAGTTTCTTTTGCTTTGTAATCATGATGAAGGTTATGTAACATTTCACTGAAGCTAACTTTTTTTAATTTCATTTTTTATTTATGTTGGTAGGCAGTTTTTTGTTGTTACTGTTTTGTTAGTGTAGTCTTTGCTAATCCAATTTGCTGGCTGGAAGCTGAGAAGTGTGATTCTGAGCTTCTGTTTGAGAAAGTCTTTATGTTTAATGTTGGACACACACTTTATTTACCTAATAAAATGAATTTAGTGAGAGGAAACGTTCAGCATTAATTGTTTGGTGGTTACTACGTGGGAAGTCACAGTGACCTTATAATTGCTTCCTAGTTTGCTCAGGCTTTTAGGAGTGCTGAAGTGTAAGATGTCTTTACGTTTGCTGTTTCTGTGTTGTAAACAGAAATCTCAGTTGCAAAAGGTTTTCAAATGTTGTGGAATTGGTATATGAATGTCACATTTTTTTTGTACAGGTCTAGCAAAACAGATTTATAGTATCACAATTATTACTGATATTAGGTTTGAAATCTAACATTCCCATATCTTTAAAATTAGAACACACAGTTGATCTTTTTTCACATAATAAACTTGATATGGTTTATTTAAAAGGGAACTGTATGCTTAGTTTTTCTTTTAATAATTTGTTTCAGTTTTTCTTTTACCTTCTGTTGAAGAAAAACTGTTTCTGTTTAAAAGATTCTCATAAATAACTGAATATGTAAATAAACTTGTAATATCGTCTATAAAAAGTGTCAAATAGTTTAAAAAGTACCAGAAGATCATCTAAAAATCTTTTCTGTTTAGCAATGTATAACGTTTTACAGAATTGAATTTTATAATTATTCTGATTGCAACCTTAATTTAGTTAATAAGGAATATACGAGTATGTTGCGTCGCTTCCATTTTATATTTCATACGTTTTCTTTCTTCTTTGTTTTGTAGCAAAGTACCAACATAGATGTAGTTCGTTTTCCATGTGTGGTTTACATAAATGAAGTTCGTGTCATTCCTCCAGGAGTGAGAGCTCACACAAGTTTGCCTGACAGTAGGGCTTATGGGTAAGTGAAAGACACTGGGTGTCTGATTCAGGAACACCTTCCCATTAGTTTTCCTTCAGCTTGTATATTTCCATAGAACTTCCTGTCTAAAAAGGTGAAATGCATTTGTGTGTCTGCTGCTCTTGTAGTTATTTTGGGGAACCATTTAAACAGTAAAATTTAAAGCTTTTTCCTTGTTAGGCCTACTTACTCTGATAAGGAGCTTGATGGGTTTAATTTTTGCCTTTGTTCTGTCTCCAGAGAGACATCCCCACATACTTTTCAACTGGACTTGTTTTTCAACAATGTCAGCAAGCCAAGTGCCCCGGTTTTTGATAGGCTGGGGAGGTAAGTACTTTCACAATTTTCTTGACTTCATTAGATACCTTGTTTTTCCTTCTTGAGAAGTTTTGAGTGCAGAACGTGCACAATAGAAATTTTGTATCTCTTGTACTTTTCTTGTTTGGTTTGCCTTTTGCTAGTTTGTGTTCTCCTTGCCCTTTTGCTCCAGTTTGTTTGGGAGGACAGAGGTTTGTGCTTCAAAGATGAGACAATTCTGTTAGTTTGGCTCTGCAGGAGGATCTGGATAGGCTGCACCGATGGGCTGAGGTCAACTACATGAAGTTCAACAAGGCCAAGTGCCGGGTCCTCCACCTGGGGCGCAATAACCCCAAGCAGAGCTACAGGCTGGGAGATGAGTGGTTGGAGAGCTGCCAGGCAGAGAAGGACCTGGGAGTGATGGTTGATAGTCGGCTGAATATGAGCCAGCAGTGTGCCCAGGTGGCCAAGAAGGCCAACGGCATCCTGGCTTGTATCAGAAACAGTGTGACCAGCAGGGCTAGGGAGGTGATCGTCCCCCTGTACTCGGCTCTGGTGAGGCCGCACCTCGAGTACTGTGTTCAGTTTTGGGCCCCTCGCTACAGGAAGGACATCGAGGTGCTTGAGCGAGTCCAGAGAAGGGCGACGAAGCTGGTGAGGGGCCTGGAGAACAAGTCCTACGAGGAGCGGCTGAAGGAACTGGGCTTGTTCAGCCTGGAGAAGAGGAGGCTCAGGGGCGACCTTATCGCTCTCTACAGATACCTCAAAGGAGGCTGTAGCGAGGTGGGGGTTGGTCTGTTCTCCCACGTGCCTGGTGACAGGACGAGGGGGAATGGGCTTAAGTTGCGCCAGGGGATTTTTAGGTTAGACGTTAGGAAGAACTTCTTTACTGAAAGGGTTGTTAGGCACTGGAACAGGCTGCCCAGGGAGGTGGTGGAGTCACCATTCCTGGAAGTCTTCAAAAGACGCTTAGATGTAGAGCTTAGGGATATGGTTTAGTGGGGACTGTTAGGGTTAGTTTAGAGGTTGGACTCAATGATCTTGAGGTCTCTTCCAACCTAGAAATTCTGTGTGATTCTGTGTGTGTTTTAGGCTTACAGAGCCCAAATGTATTGAGGAAATGTGAAAATAAGTGGTTCTGCACTCTTGTTTCTAGGAGCATGTATTTGTTCAGTATTTTATCATTGGCAGTTTCTGTAAACATGCTTTATATTTATGGAAAATAATTTTGTGTATTTTACTTAACAGCCTCGAATATGACGAAAATACTTCAATTATTTTCAGACCTAATGCAAAGGTAATCCAATGTGATTTAAACCTTCTTTTCTACGTGTCTGTCTTTTGTGTATAAACACGGTAATGTGTGGTGTGTTGGAACTGAGTAAAATGTTTATTGTTTAAGTTCTTATTCTGAAATCTGCCTCTAGTTCAGATATATGCTACTTTAGAGTCTGCATTATAGACACTGTATAAATTACAGGAGTTGTAGAAGACTGGATTGCTTTACAATTCCAATTGAGATTGCCAGCAGAAGTATCCATTACTTACGAGCACAGGTGAATCAGAATGTTACAGCTGCAGGCCACAATGAAGCACATCCTCTTCAGTTCTGTTTAGGTTTATTTCATTCAGATCAGTATGTTTGTGACCCATGGTAATGTTTTTTTCATTAACTGCGTGTAGAATACAAGCACATAGGCTGTATTAGTTAGGCAGCGTATTGCAAGTAATTGAATACTCTGTAGAGAAAGATTATTGGTTGTAATGATTGATATTGAAAGTTTCCTTAGTTTTCAAAATGCAGGTTAGAAAGATACTTCAATATTCAGTTCTCCATTCTTGCCTTTATGTAGATACTGATACAATGATATAAAAAAAATATTTTGAGTTTTTTTGTGTGTTTAAGTGCTTTTTCTTTCATTTAAAAAAAACAATCAGGTCAACACAGATGGATTGGTTCTAAGAGGATGGTACAACTGTCTGACTTTGGCAATATATGGCTCAGTTGACAGAGTAATCAGTCATGACAGAGAATCACCTCCTCCGCCTCCACCTCCGCCGCCTCCTCCCCAGCAACAGCCTGGTTTGAAAAGAAACCCGAAACATGGTAGGCCTTGTGAGAAGATGTATTTCTTAAAAAAAAAAAAAAGAATCAAAATTACATTATGGCATTTGAAAAGACAATTCTTTAACATTTGAGATTTCATTGGCCTTATTTTTCTAGCTTTGTTTTTGAGCATATTTTTGTATTTTCTTTTAGATTTATGCTGAATGATTTTGAGTAGATTCTTGTGCTTTATTGGGAGTGGATTAATTGTTCTATTGCAAATTACTTAGGATCATCAAAATTCAGTAACCTGTGTGAACTCATTTTTTGTATTATAATAATATAAAATTAATTAGAAAAGCATTCAAATCTTAAAGAGAGAAACTTGCAGCCATAATTAGCTTTCCTTTTGTGGCTTGTATGTAACAGCATATTACAGAAAAGTGTTTGCTTTGCAAACACAAAATTTTGGTATTAGAAAAGCCATGAATGGAATTCATGAGTGGATTTCTACCTGACTTCTGGGTTTAGATATAAATTTTTTCAAGGTACAGGTATTGTGCTGCAAAATTGGAATAGATTTTATTTTACAGGAGAGAAGTGGATTATAATCCCCCCCTTTTTTAACTTCTGTTATTGGTAGTGGAATAGTCTTGCTAGATAGTGTTAGAGTCAAAATATGACTGCTAACCATGTTAATTTTAATCATTATTATGTTAAAAAACATCTGTAGTGTTAATAACCTTGCTTACTGATGTAGTTCTTGTTTACATCAAAAGTGATTTCAGAAAATAGCCTCGTGTACGGCAGAGGTAAAGTACAGATTAAGTAACAGCTGGGAAAAGGTGGTCCTTTATCCAAAGTACAACTAAAAACCTAAAATGTACTGTTTCTGTTCCTGCAATTCTATTAAACAAGTTTTTTATTTTCATAATAAACATAGCTGATGGAGAGAAAGAAGACCAGTTCAACGGCAGTCCTCCAAGACCACAACCTAGGGGACCAAGGACACCTCCAGGCCCTCCTCCTCCTGATGATGATGAGGATGAACCTATGCCAGTGTCAGGTAGAACCAGACTGTTTTTATCTGCTACACCACTGCCTAGTGGAGTCAGAATTGTGTTTTTGTGCACACTGTGTTGTTTCCTGTCTGCTGTTACTCTGCTGGACAGATTCTTAGGGAAGGGATTTGAAAGAAGATTTGTTGGATATGTTAAATTGTATCCATTGAAAAGTTAGTAAGCTTAAGAAGATGAGTAATTAATATACATTTCTTGTTGCCTCTGTTATTTGTTGTCTTTCCCCAAATCACTGTTTGCAGCTTCTGCTGAGTCCTCTGCAATCTATAAAGCACTGAGAGCTCTACATAATTCTTTACAGTCTTGCTGAACTAAGTGATTGTTGCCAGTGTTCTGCCAAAACACTTGAAGGTTTTCTTCAAGATGTTGTTTTGAACCTCTGCTACGTGTAATGCAAAATTCTGAAATGTTACTGAGCATTCCATTTCACAGAAGTACTCTAATTTCTTAAACTCTCTGTATTGTTTTGTAGTGGTTGGGGAAAAAGAAGACGATGTGGACCACAGGGAGGATTACTTTGAGCCCATTTCTCCTGATAGAACATCCATTCATCAAGAAAGCCAGTATTCTGATGAGGGAGAAGTGGAAGAAGATCAACCAGAAGAAGGAGATGATGAAGAGGATGTGGATGTGGAGGAGGAGGAGGATGAGGAAGAAGATGATGGGCATACAGTAGAGAGCATTCCTGATGAGGAAGAGGAAGAAGAAGATGAAGACGAAGATGAAGAAGATGGTGAAGAGGAGGAGGAAGGTGAAGGTAAGTGAAGTTACAAAAAGCTGAGGAAAAAATCATTTACATATTAAAATTTTGATGGTGGTACTATGACACCAACAAGAAGAGTAGAGACCTAGGCCTCATTCTGCAACGTTCACTGGACCATTGTGTCCCTTACTTACACTTCTGACATCTCTCGAGGAGAACAATATTTTGCTGAAGCATATTTATTCCCTTATAGTAAATCTTCCTGTCGCTTCTATAAAAAACAGAAAAACACTGATTTTATAGGTAAGAATGAACATTGAATCTTGTTAGCTGATCTGTTTAAAGAAATAGTAAAGGTGTGAAGCAAATTATTTCTTAGCTAACAAATAATCGTTTATGTAATAATGTCAGTAGTTGTCATCTTGGTATTCAAAGTTCCTGCTGATGCCTGTGCAAAATCTCAGGCTACATGTTTCATGATAGGTACATTCATAAGAAAACTGGACAATATTTTTATAGTAATATTTTGTCTTATTTTTTTCCTAAATGTCTCCCTGTCACAAAAAATATTCTGTTGGTTGGGGCTTTCACTTAGAGCTGGGGAGAGAAAGGTTTTTGTATGGA
This sequence comes from Heteronetta atricapilla, assembly GCA_011075105.1. Lineage (NCBI taxonomy): Eukaryota > Metazoa > Chordata > Aves > Anseriformes > Anatidae > Heteronetta > Heteronetta atricapilla. The sequence goes on along the minus strand of CM021732.1, from coordinate 134,548,523 downwards.
AGCGTATGATTATTTTCTAACCAGTAATATTTGTAGTAAATAGATTTTTTATTATTTTGGGCAGCCTCTCAGCATTTATGAATTGGGTTATCAATAATTAATTTTATTTCATAACTGAATCCTTTCCTTCTTAGGAGATGATGGATATGAGCAGATTTCAAGTGATGAAGATGGAATTGCTGATCTGGAACGTGAAACATTTAAGTATCCAAGCTTTGATATTGAGTACACTCCAGAGGATCTGGCATCTGTGCCTCCTGTGACATACGAACCTTTTGAAAGGGAGCTTGGACCTCTTTTGTACTTCAGCTGCCCTTACAAGACTGTATTTGAGAATGAAGTTGCTAAAATAAAGGACCAAGACCCAGAAAAAGAAAATTCAGGGGCAGTGGAAGCCTCTGTTAAATTAACTGAACTGCTGGAATTGTATCAAGAGGAAAGGGGTGCAAAGTGGGTGACTGCATTAGAAGAAATTCCGAGTCTAATAGTAAAAGGATTGAGCTATCTGCAGGTTAAAGACGCAAAGCAGGACTATATTACTCAGCTGGTAGACTGGACCCTGCAAGCTTTAAACCTTCAGGTAGCTCTCAAGCAGCCCATTGCTTTGAATGTCCGGCAACTCAAAGCTGGGACAAAACTGGTATCATCATTAGGAGAATGTGGGACTCAAGGAATAATGGCACTCTTGCAGGCAGGAGTTATTAATGTCTTGTTTGAACTGTTGTTTGCAGACCATGTATCGTCTTCCCTTAAACTTAATGCTTTTAAAGCTTTGGATAGTGTTATCAGTACCACTGAGGGAATGGAAATGTTTCTAAGAGGTGGCGTAGACGTACATGAAAAAAGTGGTTATCAGAAACTCCTTGAACTCATTTTGTTAGATCAGACTGTGAGAGTAGTTACTGCTGGCTCTGCAATTCTCCAGAAATGTCACTTCTACGAGATTCTGTCGGATATTAAAAAGGTGGTTGATCAGCTAGCCGAGAGCACTCCCCCTCTTCCTAATCACACGGAGACAGAACAGGACCAGGACTTGGCAGGGCTTGACAGAACCAACCAAGAATATGAGAACGATGTGGAGGCTCCAATGGACATGGATCACCTATTGGAATCTTCTAATATAAGCGAAGGAGAGGTGGAAAAACTTGTTAGCCTTCTTGAAGAAATCTTCCATTTGATGGAAACTGCTCCTCATACAATGATTCAGCCACCCGTGAAATCTTTCCCAACAATGGCACGCATTACAGGCCCTCCAGAAAGGGATGATCCTTACCCTGTCCTCTTTAGGTATGGTTCTTGCAAGCTCACTTCTCAGAATGTATTTCCTACAGCTCGGTATAGATATTTCTAGGGGTGGCGTCGCTGACTGACTCTTTTCTAGATGTTTTACTTTGTATTTATTGGAAATTTCTGGATTGTTTTGAGAGAGTTTGATAGTTAATATACCAGCTATGTTGTTAGCTTTCGGTCAAGCCTACTGTGTGCATAACAAAAAATTAACCTCTTGCTGCTGCTGGTAGTGTGCTAGCTCCTCAGTTGCGTTCATGGACCTGGATGGTTGTGCTGGGTGCCGCACAAGTGCATATTTGAAAATTGTTATGGATGGAAAGTGTCTAGGAACGTGGCTATGCATAAGGATAAAAGGAGTCTGGAAGGAATTACCTCTGTCTGTGTGCTGAGCTGGCAAAACACAAGCCAGTGCGCTGTTCTATCAGCAAGCTTAGTGTTGGAGAACACGGGCAAACGAGTTGAGGCCTGTCTGCATTCAGCCATTTATAGGCTCCCTGGGTTATTTCTCTGTTAGCAAGTTTCAGGCTAGAAGGTATTTCTCTAAACGCTAACAGTTTTCTTTGACAGTAGCAGTGTGGGGTCACAGCTAAATGGAAGCATCTATAAGCAGTCTTCAAATCACCTCCTACATACGCGGTAATGATTGGCTTCTTACTGCATTAAATGTTTTAAATGCTCTATTAATGATGGTCCAAATGCAGCAAATTTAATAAAAGATAGGGTGTGGTTTTTGTGGGGCAGATGCTTGGTTTTGGTAACCAGTGCTTTATATTTAGGGATTTATTTCCTGTAAATATTCCAACAACTATGTGTTGTATGCTTAAAATTTTGTACTACTTCATAATTAGTCATTTCTCATTGTCCGCGGAGCAGTAAGTACTGAATTATTTTTGTATTCTATTATTGTACTGTGCTGGCAGATGATGGTAATATTACTGATTATATCCTTGTACTTTTTTTTCAGGTATCTTCACAGTCACCACTTCTTGGAGTGCATTACTTTGCTACTGTCTATTCCAGTGACAGGCGTACATCCAGGCGTGCTCCAAGCTATACGAGACCTCCTGCGCTTCCTGGCGCAGTCCCAGAAGGGTCTCCTCTTCTTTATTTCCGAGTACGAAGCGACGAACTTGTTGATAAGAGCACTTTGTCAGTTTTCCGATCCGGATCAAGAGGAAGGTCTCCAGTCAGATGGTGCAAACGAGGATACTTTTGCCCTGTGGCTCCTGCATTCGACACAGACGTTACAGTGCATCTCAGAATTGTTTTGCCACTTTCAGCGGTGCACAGCCAGCGAGGAAACCGACCATTCAGACCTGTTGGGAACGCTTCACAACCTTTACTTGATCACCTTTAACCCTGTGGGAAGATCTGCTGTGGCTCATGTCTTCAGTCTGGAGAAAAACCTCCAAAGTCTTATTACTTTAATGGAGTACTATTCCAAAGAAGCTTTAGGGTAATTTATATTTGCATTCTTTAGGTTTTTACATTTCAAAGTATCTGCCTTTAAAAAAAAAATCAAAAATAATGTGTCTAAAAACTTGTGTTCTGTTAGACCATGTTCTTTTTGAAAATATCTTAAGTAGGACAAAGTTACTGAAAATCAGGCCTGTCGGTTGTGATCAACTAACTACTTAATGCCCAGAACTTGTGCGGGTCATCCACAAAGGTGTTGTGATATAAGTCAGACATCCATTTATATGAAAAAAATCGGCTGGTAGGCATTTTTCATTGAAGCATAGGATTTCACCTTGAAACGAGCAAAAGATTTGGCTGGGGAAACTGGATGCTGCATTCACATCAGAATCTCTCAGTTTATGAAGCTCTTGTACATGTTCAGAACAGTTGTTGTTTTCTCTGGACAGGCAGTCTTACTGCTTCAGGTAGCAGGGCTTTGAAAGCAAGATTTTAAAAATGAAATCAAAGTTATGGGAAAAGAGATTTGTTGGCTAGTTGACTCTAGTCAGTACTCTCAGGTCTCTTGTGGAGGATAAAATAAAGTAAATGTAAATGAAAGCTTTCTCTTTTCAAAAAGCACAGATTTTTTTAAAAAATGATTACATGGGGAAAGCCTTGCTGAAGATAAAAGTTTTGTAGGTAGATTTTTAGGGATCAGAGAAAGAAAATGTAACAAATACCCAGTTGCATTAGCTGAGATCTAAAAGTTCTTATCGTTGTTTCAGAGACTCAAAGTCTAAGAAGTCAGTTGCTTACAATTACGCCTGCATCCTTGTTTTGCTGGTGGTTCAGTCCTCCAGCGATGTCCAAATGCTGGAACAGCACTCGGCGCCTTTGCTGAAGCTTTGTAAGGCAGACGAAAATAACACCAAATTGCAAGGTACAGCGTGTGTCATTATCAACTGAATTGTTTGAGTGTATGGAAGAAACCTTTTATATGTGGGTAATTGGTACTTCACAATCATCTGGTTTGGATAATGTATATAATGAAATTCCTTTTCCAGCTGCATCTGATTAGTTGAGTCACAGAGATGATGTGTAATTTTTTTCCCCTGTTAATGAGAGTTAAATAGGAAATTCTGTATAGTTAAATTTTTTTTCAAGTAATAATAACTACCATGAATTCTGGATAATTACAGGAAGTTTGAAATTATTTCTGTGTTGAAAATAACTTAGGAGAGCAAGTTTCAGTAAAAATGGGCTAACTAGTTAGCGAGCAGACTCTTACTTTTGTTTTCCTTGGTGCTGTAGGCTTCTACACTTTGTATATACTAACAAATATTCCTGGGACTGTTTCCTGGCAGCTGGGCCAACTGGCATGGAATGGTCAGGTCTCTGTTAGTAAATCTTTTGACTTCCAAATGGTGCCTTGGGATATTTCTTTGTTTGTGTTGACTTGCATATCAGACCCAGATCATTTGGAATGGAGCAGATCAGAGAGCCTGCTGGCAACCATTCTGGCACCTGAAGCTGCAGGGTTGTGCTCTGCGCTGCTTAACTGGTGTGTGTTCATGGACCAGCAATTGCTCTCAAACTTAAACGCTCCAACAGAAATCAGAATTCTTCAAAAATTTAGTTTAATTTCCCCTTCTGCCATTCTTTTATTTATTTTCATCTCATCTGATCAGACTATTTCATGAGAAGGGGAACTAGTTTATTAAAACAAATCACGAAATCAATCTGAGAATAGTAGTCAATTCATAGCCGTTCAACCTTTGAACCTTTGCATTATTCTACCTATTTTCAGAAATAATGGGTTTTGAAACTTGAAATCTCTTCTCCCAAAGCTTGGGACGTTCAGATTAACAGATTCTCTCTTAGTCCAGAATAATGTCTAAAGACTTGCAGAGACGATAGGTCTTACTGGAGTAGATATTGGCTGCCTTTGGGCATTTAATAGGAGGTTCATTTTCAGTTTGTAATAACCTATTACATATAATCTAAGGGGAATGTGTCCTTGTTCTTAATGGCTTTTTGTTTATCTGACAGTGGGACCCTTATTGTCTCTTAGAAAATACATTTGATTATAGATAACAAATAATAAGCTGAAAATTGAGTGTTCAAGTTGACTTGAGCAAAATCTTGTCCATGTACATGAGCTGTACTGACTGTTCTAAAGTCCTGCTTTTGTCGATGATTTCAGCTGGCTACAGCTACAATGTTTGCCTCATGGATTTCATACTTGGACTTAGTACCCTTTGTGTAAATTAAGTGCATAAGGTTTTATTGTCATAGATGTCCTGACAAGTTAATTAACTATAGATAATCTTTTTTTTTTTTTCCTGCAGAGCTCAGCAAGTGGCTTGAACCTTTGAAAAATCTTAGATTTGAAATAAATTGTATTCCAAATCTCATTGAATATATCAAACAGGTCAGTGAAATACACATAGATGCTATGTTTTAGTTGTGCCTTATAAGCTTGTGCTTTTTTGTAGTTTTGGTATTTTATGTTACGTATGTAGTAACATACTTAAAATATTACCTAAAATAGATGTTTTTATTAAAGCTTACAATCTAAGCCAGTTCTTGCTCTCAATTATATATATTGAAACAAAACTGCAGGTAACCGAGTACACAACATAAGGGGAACCTCCTGGGAACCTAGGGCCAAGCGATGATTAGCCTGAAGAAGGATCAGCCTAGGAGCTTGAGTTCTCAGCTGCCAGATCTTGGGGAGTAATTCTGCAGGCAGAGACAAGTTGCTCTTCCACCTGTATTGAGCAGGCAGCAGATCTTCATTTTCAGCTTTAGTTACTTAGCAAGGCTGAATACAGGATAATTTTTCAACAGAACATCTGAAAGGGGCTTCCAACTGCTTTCTCCTGAAGTTAGCTCCCTTCTTTGCTTCAGTAGATACCACTGAAATACTTCCATTCCCTTCAATAGAGGCTGATATTAGTCAGTGAATGATAAAGGCATAAGTGTGTGTGTGTTTGTAGGCATATATTTATAATTTTTAAACACTAATTGTATTTTGTCCATAATTAATTTTCCAAGGCTTGTTCTGGTGGACTTGTTGATACATTGATCCTGTAGTCTCTTTAGAGCTCTTTGTATAGCTACAGATTATCCGAATTAGTGTGAGTGGACCTGTTTTTCAAAAAAGTGCAAAAGGAATTGCATTATTTTTATATTATTATAATTTATTATTATAATTGCATTATTTATATTATTATATTTTCTTCTGGAAATTATGTTAAATTTCCTTGTCTGTGTAATTAAGCATCTTTGTTTAACAATCTGGTAGCTATTCTTTCGTTCTAGTCAGATTATGCTAGTAATACATTTGTCATGAAGTCCGTTCTTGTAATACATGTTCATTTTTTTAATTTTGCCTTTAAGAATATTGACAGTTTGATGACCCCGGATGGAGTTGGCCTTCCTACGGCCCTTCGTGTTCTGTGTCACGTTGCATGTCCACCACCTATGGTAGAAGGTATGGTAAATGTATTTGTACCGTTCAACGCAGAAATCTTAATTTTCTGAGTTTCTTACTTAAAAATGTCCCAAGTGTAACTGTGATTTCCCAGGAGGAGTTAGACATACAGAGATGTCTTTTTGTTTTTCTGTACAGGTCAACAGAAAGACCTTAAATGGAATCTTGCGGTTATTCAGCTCTTTTCTTCCGAGGGAATGGACACCTTCATTCGGGTCCTGCAGAAGCTGAACAGCATCCTCATTCAGCCTTGGCGACTCCATGTCAACATGGGCACCACACTCCACAGAGTTACAACTATTTCCATGGCCCGCTGTACGCTGACACTCCTTAAAACAATGCTAACAGAACTCCTGCGGGGCGGATCTTTTGAGTTTAAGGACATGCGCGTTCCATCGGCGCTCGTTTCTTTACACATGCTCCTGTGTTCAATTCCTCTCTCGGGCCGCTTAGATAGTGATGAACAGAAAATTCAGAATGACATTGTTGACATCTTACTGACTTTTACGCAGGGCGTTAATGAAAAACTTACCATTTCAGAAGAAACTTTGGCAAACAATACTTGGTCCTTAATGCTAAAGGAAGTTCTCTCCTCAATTCTGAGAATCCCTGAGGGTTTTTTCTCTGGACTCATACTGCTTTCTGAACTGTTGCCTCTTCCGCTGCCCATGCAGACAACTCAGGTATAATTTAGATTTATTTACTTTCTAAGAATTTTTATTATGCATAACCTTTAGACCATCTTTTCACCATTTTCTTAGCTGTAGAAAGAACAGATACGTGAAAGGGTGGATTAAAGTTTTTGTAAAGCATTTATATTCACATAGATTCTTTGGAGATATGTCTCTCATGGGGGGGGGAAACACAAATATTCTTATTTGGAGGATATTTTTTTAAAGTTAAGTCATATGTTGTTCTTCTGTCCCTTGTCAGATTATCTATGTTTACATTGTATTACTTAAATAGTTGGCTAGGAAACCTCTGAATTTAGGCCTGAGTGCCAAACTCTGTTTATTAAGGCATAGATCTTGAATTTGTCATCTTTAAGTGCAGAAGATGCTCCCAAAGGAGTTAGGAATACCCGATTTGTGGAACCATGCCCTGTCATTTAGTGATATTAATGAAAATGGCATTGCATGTTTTTGATGAGGGCAATATTAGTGCTTAGTATTTGTTGATAACTTGTGGTAGAATTCTTTTTTTATGGTAAAAGTTGAGAGGGAAAAACCTCCTGTTCTTCTGTTCCTGCAGGTAATCGAGCCCCATGATATTTCAGTGGCACTCAACACCAGGAAGCTGTGGAGCATGCATCTTCACGTTCAAGCCAAGCTGATACAAGAGATAGTGAGATCGTTCTCTGGTTCATCTTGCCAGCCTATTCAGCATATGTTGAGACGTATTTGTGTTCAGCTGTGTGACTTGGCTTCACCTACCGCTCTTCTAATCATGAGGACTGTATTGGACCTGATCGTAGAAGACCTACAAAGGTATTTTGGCTTTCTCTGGCAAAGATTTCTTTAATGGACTACTAAATTCACCCAGGTTCTGTGCAGTAGAGTTAGCAGGAGAAAAACACTTTCAGAAATACTACTTGTTATGAACAGAATGAATTCTCAGTCCAGTTCTATATACCATGTTCTGATTCTGCTTTTTGTTGCCAACAAACCGTGTCCCACAGGTATTCCACATTATGCGCATGGAAAGGATTTTAGGGAGGCTTTTTTCAGGTTGTACCTACAGAGCCTTATCTATCCAGTGAACTTCTACACACCTCGTTTGAAATAAATAATAAAAGTAGACTTGTTATCGGTAGAGGTAAAACTTATTTTACTGGAATTTGCCATAAAATCCCAATAAAATAGGAACAGGAAAACATGTAGATATTTGTAAGCTGGAGGAAGATGAAGACTACCATGTTAGAGGCCATTGAAACCATGAGTATTGTTTATTTAAAATCCTATTTATTGACATATAATTAGATAACCGTGTAAAAGCATATTTATCTACATATGATTAGATGCACTATAATGTGCTAAATGCGTAGCTAACTTATGATGCAACAGAAAGATGTTTAGTGAAAATTAAACAGCTTTTAGAAAGTACATGACAGTGTAAATTCACATGCATCAGATGATGGTTTAAAATGTGGAATTATGACTCCTGTAATGATTATTCTTATAGTTTTTTAGATCACAGTAGAGCAGCTTTTCCTATGTATTCAACGTGCATTGATATCCTTTCAGCAACACAGAAGATAAAGAGAAACAATACACTGGACAAACCACTCGATTGCTTGCTTTATTGGATGCCCTGGCCTCGAACAAAGCTTGTAAATTGGCTATCTTGCATCTAATCAACGGAACTACTAAAGGTGATGAAAAGTATGCAGAAGTTTTCCAGGAGCTCTTGGCTCTAATGCGGTCAGCTGGAGACAACGTCACTCATCAACAGAGTGCTGAATATGTAACTTCTCTTCTGCAGTCCCTCTGCGATCAGGTATTTTATACATCTAACGCATAATGTGTGTTGATACTTCTGGGGGGGGAGCATTAAAGTAGGTTATTCTTAGGTTTTGTTTGTTTTTTTCCCTGAAGGGGAAAAATCCATCAACATTTTTTAAAATACAAAAAGGAAACAATTGCGTATGGTTGGCTGCTTTGATGGACTTGCTGCCAGTTTCTGTTCTTGAATGTAAATCTTTTAATTTATGAATTCTGTTCTGCGCAGTGTGCGCTGTTCTGGTAGGTCACTAGAGACCAAGAGGTGAATGGCACGCGGACTGACCGTCCTCTCAGCTGAGGGATGTTATTTCTCCTCATGGGGAAACTCTAGAACGTGGGCCACTGGCAAAACTTGTGCTATTCACCTTTTACTCAACTAAATAAGTATCTGTGTCTCAGCTGTCTAACTGAAACCTCTTAAACATATTGCAAATCTGAAGGTATGGATGATAGGCTGCTACCACAGTTAAAACAAATCACACAGGAAAACTACAGCAAAACACAGGCTACTAGAACAGAGTAAGAAGAATTACCTGAAAACTGATTCATGGATGAGCCCCGGTGTTTTCTCATTAGTTTTATGCATATATTTGCATTTCATTAATTGTCTTACTACTTGCATGTATTTTTTTGGTTTAGTGTATTTATACAAATGGTGTTTGAGCACTGTTGGTCAGTAAAGATCAGTCAGCCATTTGCATATAAACAAGAGCTCTTTGCCTATGCAAGTTCATTGTGAAAGTCGATCTTGTTTTATGCCACAAAATATGAAGGGGATAGTAGATCTTAAACTTCTTAGGTATTGCTTAAAACCTCTGAATTTGGATGAATGTTTTGAGATTAGGGAGTCAAACTGTCCCTTAAGCAAGAAACTGAATGCAAAGCTAAGATGCTGTTCAGTTACTCTGGCATTTAGTTGTCTTTGCCACCACTTCTCACCCTTTGAAGCTGTTATGTTTTTAAAAATCAGTAATGGTCTGTAACCCTTGACAGAACCAAATGAAAAAGGATACTCTGGATTAGTGTTTTACTGTCAGATGCTTGAATAAGCTGATAAAGGGGTAGTGAAAGGACCTAGTGTTGCTGACATAATGCATGGTTTATGCTTACAGCTGGTATGTCAAACGCAGCTATGTGTATTTGACAATGTGTGTAATAATTGCTTTTTGTAGGATATTGCCCTCATTTTGCCAAGCTCATCAGAAGGCTCTGTGTCTGAATTAGAGCAGCTTTCCAATTCCTTACCAAACAAGGATCTGATGCCGTTAATTTGCGACAGCTTAATGGAAACATTAACCAATTCTGAGAGCAGTTACAGTTGCCTGCTGACATGTATCCGAACAATGATGTTCCTTACAGAGCACGACTATGGCTTCTATCACTTAAAGAGGTACGGTGTCTTAAGATATCTCTGACAGCTTAACGTCTAAAACGTCTGCAATGTGAATTCAGATGTCTAGAAAGATACAGAAGTTTTATAAATGTCTTGCTTCTCTGTCCAGGAGTCCCAGATATAATATGAGAATAAAAAATAGTAGTGTGCTAGGATGACAGCATTTGGTGAGAATCTAAGACTTTACTGTTTAAAAATGCAGAAAAATAACATTGGGAAGAACATTTATTTTTAATAACAAAGTGATCATATTTCCAGTATAAAACAGTTTCTAAACACTGAGTTCACTCTTTGGTCACTGTAAAGAAAGTGCTGAAGCTTGTTTCACTTTCCCTACAAGAAAGTATAAATATCTCTTAGTGGAATCTGTTGCATGTAGCACACTGAGTAGGAGATCACCATGTCTAGCAGGAAATGCTGAAGACAAGGAACCTGAACTTTCATTTCTCTTCTGAGGCTTCAGTGTTTTACTCATCTGTTTTTCAGGTGTTTTTCTCTTATTTTTTTCTTTCACTTGAGGTTATACCTATGAATCATTTCTGTCATTGGAACACAAGCACACAGGAGCACTTTTTTTCAGAAGCAAATAAAGTATTGAAAAAAGCTTTGTGCCTTCCATTTTTCCCCACCCTAAGGCTGGAGAATTAGAATGAGATACAGTGCTGGTGTCCTTTCCTTTTGAGTAAAGCCGTAGATAAAGCTATCAGCTGAAACACTGAAGAGCTGTACGTCATTTCCTTTGCTTTATGGACAATCAGTTTGCCCTTCCCCAGAGTGTCTTAATCACCAGGCAGTTAGGGCTTTTGAGACAGGGATTTTTTTCTTCTATAAAATCCTCTCCCTTTTGAACAAAAGTTTTACATAGAGGGGACAGTGCTACACTGTTCTGACACTTTTTTTTTCCCTGTCCTTTATTTGGACCCATATCTGCCCACCAAAAGTGAGGTGCGGAGAGGCAAGAAGGGTGTGAGGTTCCTGACAAGAGAAAGGTAGCACCTGGAGCCTTGCCAATAAAAGGCTGCTCAAAACACTTTTCTAAGGGATGTTACAGAATGGTGCTGCTCAGACTTCAGCAAGCTACACAGCCTGTAAATGAGAAATAAGAAGGTTAAAGGTGCTGTCAGCTTCAGTGCGTGGCCTTGCTGTTCTTCGATTGTTTCTGGTTTTGCTCCTGCAGTTAGGCATCGTGGGATGCAGTGAAACTGCAAGCACAGTCCTGCTTTATGCACAAGGCACTTGTGCAAGCCAAAGCTTCTGTGCTCCTAGGCCTTTTCGCCCACAAGATGGAAGTGCAGTTTCAGGCAGGTTTTCTTAAGATGCTGCTGTAGCGTGTGTAGCTGTGGATGTGCAGGCTGAAATACCTGCACACAGCCCTGGTGAGAACAGCAGCGGGACAGAGAGAAAGCAATGAAGCACCTGCTCTGCAATCAACCCCAACTTGACAATTATCAAATGTACCAAATTTAGTTTGCAATATATGTTGTTTTCTTGTAAGTTACACTGGGGGGTGGTCACAATGTATGCACTAAAAGTGTTTTTTATCTATTTATGATAAAACAGCTCTCTAAGAAAACACAGCAGTGCTCTGTACACTGTATTGAAGCGAGTAATCACCAGTTTCAGCAAAGACACAGGGGAACTGGCCTCTTCTTTCTTGGACTTTATGCGACAGCTTCTAAACTCAGATACACTGGTGAGTGAATATGTATTGAATACTTAAATTCAGCTGCATTTCTCTGAAATTGCAGGGTAAGATGCGTTTGGGAGCTATGATCTCAGAAAGCAGATGACTATTTAGATTGCTGTGTATGGCTTTTCTGTTGGTAACGTTAGTGCCATCTTTATTTTGTAATGAAATCTGTGAAAGCTGGGCAGAACATATGTTTAATAAATAAGAGCTTTCTTTCAGTAGGAAAAAATGGCATGTTGATTCTTGAGGGGAAAAGTGCAGTTATTTATTTTCAAGCTACAGATGAAGTATTTCAAGAAGTCACGCTGGCAATTAAAAAAAAAGGCCCTAGCAAGCATTCCAAGTGCTAGCTCTGTGCAGAAAATATATTTATGTAATTGGTGAAACTGTAAATTAGCTGTACTGACTTTCCTAGGTGAACAGTGTGCTGTTGTATCCAGGTTCTGATTTGATGGGGATGTGTTAGAGAGTAGCTGTATTAACATGCAGCATAGAAAGTATGACAAATACAAAGCAGTAGTATACAAAAACTACTAACAAGTGGTGCAGAAATAAATTTAAAATAATTATTAGTTCTCTGCTACAAACCTCAGCTTATACAGGAAAGGATTGGATTCATCTTGTTGCAGCATTTGAGCTAGCCTATGGAAATGTATGTAATTAAAAAGATTTTGCATTATATGCAGAAAAATCAGAAGAAATTACTCTTGCTTTCTTCGGTTTCTCTAATTTATGTTGGAGTTCTAAGGGGTTTGCCATCCAGAAGTATAATAAATATTTAACCATACTTATTTCCCACCCCTCATGTTTTCCAGGGATGCTGTGGAGATGACGGAAGCCTTATGGAAGTAGATGGATCTCACCCAGGCAGAACGCTGGGTCTGACCACTGCGGAGTTAAAACATCTGCTGCAGAGCAAAGAGGAAACTCCAGAAAACCTACTGCTTGATCTGGAGAAACATGTTATGGTAAAAAGATTGGGATAATCGGGTTCATGTTACAATATGGTATCTGACTAATTTCAGAACAATACAGTCCATCACTTCCTGATGAGAAGGATGCATGTTTCTGTAGCATAGCTGGCAGAACTGGTAATACCTGTTGCTGTTGTTTTAAGAAGCTTCAGGTAGGGTTAGGATCCCCTTGTGCTGAGAGTATTTCCGCCCCATAAAAGCACAGACAACTGTGTGATAAAAGGCAGCGAATGCACACGAGAGGGCACTGGCTACTGCTGAGAAGATTGTTAATGTAATAAAGGATGAGGAATCCTGTTTTGTGTAATATTTTTTCAATAACCAACAAATATTTTTTGAGGAGGGGAACAAATTCTGTCTTGATGTGCTGACTTAGGATCGTTCTAAGGAAGACGATGGCCTTGAATCCTTGCTGGACAACATCGTTGGTGTCAGGCAAATGTTGGAATCGGCGGGTGATTCTTGTCCCCTGAGCGACCAAGATGTGGAGCCTATTCTTTCTGCACCAGACTCTCTTCAGAACTTGTTTAACAACAGGTAAAATGGATAAAGGTGTGGGCATACTGCCTGTGATTTATTTAATAGAATGCAGTAATTTATGCATTAGGTATTACAAACAGGATCTCAATAGAAGTGCTGTTGCTACTCCCTGCTAGTCCCAGTGTATTTAATTTCATAAAGCTATCAAGGATGAGGCAGCAGTATTTCTCCTAGGTTCTGTGGTGCTGCACCTGCTTGCGTTTGGTTGTAGCTCATAATCCAAGAGGCATCACACACCTGTCCTTATTGCAGGACTACCTATGTGTTGGCAGATGTGATGGACGACCAGCTGAAGCCCATGTGGTTCTCACCCTTTCAGGCTGAAGAAATAGACACTGACCTGGATATGGTAAGGGGCTGCATTAACATTATTGAGGTTGGTTTAAAAATGAGGGTTAACCTGAACTAGTAGCATCAGAGATTCACACGGCCGAGTGGGTTGGTTTCTTTCGCTCACCCTTGTACGTTGACCCAGCTACAGGGGGGCTGGCATTTGTTAAAGGTTGTCATCAAATGCCTCCACGTTCACATGGAAGTGGACGAAGAATTGGCACCTTCCACAGTGTCCTGATGTAGGAGGGAGTTATCTCCTTCAGAGGAGCAGTTGCATCAGTCCTAACCTGCTGTTGTGTTGCTGCTGGGTCTTTTCAGTAACTTGTGTTCAGTGTAGACAAGGAACTTGATTTATTTTCTCTTTTCCTGGTTTATCTTCTGTCCTTGGAGCAATACTCAAACAGCCTGATAGCTGTACTGTTTCAAAATCTTTGCTCTGATGTCACAGAAGTGGAAAAAAAGACAGTAGTAAATGGAAGGAACTTCATGCACAAAGTTTTCACAAGTTTTATTTAAGCTAAGCTGTTGTTAATGCCTCAGCTTCTTATGTGGGAAATGGTTGCTTTGTGTTGACTTCATTGCCTTCCTTCTTTTTTAGTTTTACTACTTAATATTTACTTGCAAAGACACTTGTATTTTTTTTAAGCAAACCCCAAACTTAAATAAATTATAATATATATACACATATATGTAAATATTATTTTTGAGCTGCACTACTGCATTAAAAGGGAGAGGATGCTCTAGCAGAAAGACTTCGGAGTAGGTTTGGGAGCCTTGCTGAATCTCCATCCTGGTGCAGCATGTTTTCTTCAGAGGTGCTAGTGATGACTGTTGTGATAAAACAACCCTCTATCGCTGCAGGTGAAAGTTGACTTAATTGAGCTGTCAGAGAAGGGCTGCAGTGACTTTGACTTGCAAGCTGAATTGGAGAGGTCATTTTTGTCAGAACCGTCATCCCCTGGTCGGACAAAAACCACAAAAGGTTTCAAACTTGGCAAGCACAAGCATGAGACCTTCATAACTTCAAGGTAAGATGAGTTTAATGAGTAGTATGTTTAGCACCGTTTTGCATATCCTCAAAATGTTGACTACCTTTTAAATGGCATCTCCAATGCGAAGAATATTTGACTTTCAGTAAGAATATTTTTTCTGTTAACTAAATAAACCATTGTTTGTCACGACAGTGGAAAATCTGAATACATAGAGCCTGCAAAGAGAGCTCATGTTGTGCCGCCACCGAGAGGAAGAGGCAGGGGAGGATTTGGACAAGGAATTCGACCGCACGATATCTTCCGTCAGAGGAAACAGAACACCAGCAGACCGCCCTCCATGCACGTGGATGATTTTGTTGCTGCGGAGAGCAAGGAAGTTGTCACTCCGGATGGGATACCGCCAGCCAAAAGGCCACCAAAAGTGTCACAGAAGATTTCTTCACGTGGTGGGTTCTCAGGGAATCGTGGAGGACGGGGAGCTTTTCACAGTCAGAACAGGTTCTTTACCCCACCTGCTTCAAAAGGTACGTTTGCTCTTTTATTAGAGTTGTAGTAAGTGAATGCTTCAAATGCTTCAGTAACGCTAGCCCGATCTTCCAGCAGTTAATCACCCGTGGCGTGTGATGGTTTTGACCCAGTGTATCTGGGAAGGAAATAAGTTGTTTGGCACTGAAAAGGTTCTCTTGTGTGCTGTGGAATTGAACTAAACTCTTCTCTCCCCTTTTCTCTTACAAAAAGAGTTAGCTGTCTTCTCTCTGATGTCATGGTCCTGTGTATAGCATCTGTTGGAGTGTTTCAGAGGTGCAGTCAGAAGAATACAAAGCCCTCTCCCCCATTTTTGATGGGGTAGTTCCTGAAATCAAACCTCAAAATACCTCTCTGGATTTAAATGGGGCTTGAGTAAAAGGATGGAAAATTAACACAAGAGCAAGGCGCAGTTTGATTGAATCTGGAGATTCTAGTTACAGTGTTAAGATTCTTTCATACACTACGAGGTTTAATCCCTTTCCATCTGGCAATTAAGACAAGTCTGCACAGTGGAAACAAAATATTTTAATTTAGAGAAGTTACAAATACTAGGATTTACTTTAATACAAACAGTGCTATGTATACTTTAGGGAAAATTGTAGGATTATTAACTACCTAAAGTATGGGGTTTGTCTTACTACACTAGATAATGCAAATCTTTTTTAGACTTTAGTTCGTGTCTGAAAAGTGGATATTGTACTGTGCACAGAATCAGGGGAAAACAACACTTTGAGATAATATACGGAGGGTATGTTGATGCAGAGTAGTTTTATCTGTCTGAATGATGTAAATGGTGTTTACCCACCCTGAGTATCATGGAAGATTAAAATGAAGAAAATGAGATTTGCTCAAGAGTGTGCGTTCTTTCTCTCCCCATATCTAGGAAATTACAGTCGTCGTGAAGGCGCTCGAGGCTCAAGTTGGAGCGCCCAGAGTACGCCCAGAGGAACCTACAATGACAGTAGAGGTGGTCAAAGCAATTTTAACAGGGGTCCACTGCCACCACTGAGACCATTAAGTTCAGCAGGTACATGGTATTCCTATGGGCATCGAACTTTAGAAAATTCCTTGAATTTCATTTTTGCTTTACAAATGAAACCGTGCAAGGATGCTGCAGACACCTTGAAATTCAGCAAATGCTTTAAGCATATATGAACAGTTGTCACTGAGACTGTCAAATCCGTACTGTCCTAGGAACTGTCCTGTAATCCATAAGACTTGCTGAATTGAACGCTTGAGCGCAGAATCCTAATTTTGCAATCAGATTTTTGCAGTTCAGTTGTCTTCGTAACTCCGCAGTAGTTGTAGAGCCAATCAAAACAAAAATGCTTGCCTAAAAGAAAGGTGAAAATTGAAAGGAGAAAACAGACCCAGTTCGTGTCTCGTCTTGATTTTGTTTCTTATGCTTTCACAGCACCTGCTGCGCCTAGGCTTTTTTTTTTTCCAACTGAGTATACTTTTCTTTGCTTTAAGGCTACCGACCGAGTCCTCGCGATCGTGCTTCCAGAGGCCGGGGAGGAATTGGACCATCTTGGACAAGTGCTAATAGTAGTAGCAGTGGTGGCTCAAGAGGAAAGTTTGTTAGTGGAGGCAGTGGAAGAGGTCGTCATGTACGTTCCTTCACGCGGTAAAATGAGACCTAACGGAACAGCCCAACCGTGGGGACTTCTGGGAGATGACAAAGAAAACCGAGGCACTAAAGGACCAATTCAGAGTTGGTGGGATCTGGAGGACACCAAGAGAATATTTTTGTCTGAAGAAAAGTTTTTGTTTGATACAAGACTTGAAATTTCAATAAAATTCAAGACTTTTTGTGTACAATTGTATATTTTTTGTTCCTTTTGAAAGAATGTTTTATTTTTTTTGTGGACAGTAGACAACATTCAGTAAAGAACCTCGTTGAGTTGACTTGAAGGACTTTTAAAAAAATTCATTGTGCCAAAAGAAAGGTACAGGTGTTTTGTGTGTGACTTATTACTGCAAGAAAATTTAAAAAATATATATGTAAGGCAATTCTAGTTTTTTTTTCCTCTCAGGTTTAGAGCCACTAGCCCTTTTTTTAGCCAGTCTCAGTTGTTAATGGCTGGGGTACATCTGAGAGCAGTTGAAGTAGCAGGTGATAGAAGATCGACTGAAATGAATTCATCTGTGAAAGAACGCAAACACAATTGTAATTTATATGGGTCTTGTGTGCTTTTGGTAACATGATTAGACACTTGGGTAAGATCTTGCTCCTGTTAAAACTTGCAGCAAATCTGTCATTGACTTCAGTGAGAATAAGAGAACATTCTAGTATTTACAACTCCAGTTCATGCATTGGGAGCATAAGTGTCATTTTGTTGGATAACAGATTATGGATGCTTTGAGGTTAAATGTCGAGCGTCTGGAGTTAATGATGGTTGCCTGCCTGTCTGCTGACTGAAGTAGTTGAGGAGGGGGCACAGACATGGAAAACTGACCAACCATGTAGTGAAGCAGTAAAGCTAAACTTTCCCTTTGGATGGATGGTTTGGATCTCAGTTTCTGTAATTCTTAAACTGACATACATTGTGAAGAGAAAAACTTCTGAGGAGTAGAAATTCCTGACGAGATGTTACCAGTAGATCCACCTCTACATTTATTTTCATGTTATACTCAGCGACTGGAGTAAGCTTTTTAAACTTTTCTGTTCCTTTGAGCTCCTTGGGATTTCTTAGAAGTAACCAGTTCTCAGTCACCTTTTACTGCGTTTTGGGATGGGGTGAGGAGTGGTGGTTCTTACTGAAGGCCACACACCATTTTTATTTTGATTTTTTTTACGAGCTCCACTGTCAGCTGAGCTTGATTTTTTCACTTACGTTTTGGTTGCATGACTATGAAAGTGCTATAAAGGGGTCATCTGCTTAAATAAAGCATGGTTTTAGTGTCCTTAAGTAATCTTAACTTACTTTTGGACAGCTAGTCTGCTTAGAATCATAAACTTTAACAACCTGTTTTAAGTGTTTCTAAAATATAATCATACTTCAAATTGGATTTTTTTTTTTAGCTTTATGCCGGTTGGCTAAATAAGGATGTGTTCTATTTGAACCATTTTGTGCGTCCTTTCTCTGAGGAGACTCAGGGGCATAACGTCCCTCAGTTTGAGCGCTGTGCACAAAGTCAGTTGAGATACCCAGGGAACGGGGTAAGCTTCTATTGACTGACTGGGTGCAGTGAAAGGGAATGGGATCGGTTCACAAAGGAATGTATTTTAACGCTGTTGAAAATGACATAAACAAAAATCAAATTTCTAAGTGGTAAAAATAGCACATGTAATTTTATTAATAATGCAATTGTAATGACTAAAATGGGTGGAGCTCAGACATTACAGGTATTAATGCTATTTTTTTAAGGAGCGCTGCATAAATATTTTTCAAGCTGACTTGCTCCTTTGTGTTTAAGGTTCTTTGATTTTTTTTGGAAACTTTACTGTGTTTGAAACTAGCAGGGATATGAATCATTTGTTTTCTGTCAGGGAATTTGAAATGAAAAGTGTCAGGCATGGAATAAATATGTAAATATATAGTATTTGTTCTTGAAAGTTCGAAATATATGGCATGTCACACTAATCATTTTCAAACTAGGAGGAAATAAAGGGTTGCTTCAGTTGTTTAAGATGTATGCAATCTGTAAATTTAGTCCAACTGGAAAAAGAAGTGTATGTCTTAATGCATTTAGTTCTGTAGCCCTTCACTGCATAAGCGGTTCCTTTCCTGGATAAATTCAACTTGAAATAATGCTGTTTAAAACTGAGTTCTTTGGTTTCACTCTTAAAACTGGAATCCCTCCACGAGTAAATAACATTCTAAGCACTACATTTTGCTTTCTATACCCTGCCCAAAACAAAATGTTCAAGTGCTGTTTCCTAAATGGAGTGCTAGAAGGCTGGAAGGTAATGCCACTGCCACAATGCTGCATATACATCCTACATTTACCCCCTGAGCAAAACCCTTGGGAACAGCAGGTAATGTAGAACCCCTCCACGATGCAATATAATTCTTCCTCCTACAGTCCTGGGGCTGAGTACACAGATCTGGTGCTGGAGCGTGTGTGGTAGGGAAAGATGATGGTCAATAAAGGCTGTTCTGGCTGAAATTACCTTGGCTCAGTTAATGTCATAGTCAAGCACAGAAACTCTGCCTTTGTATGGGATAAGGGTGAGATAAGTTCTGTACGCTTTATTTCCAAAATCTTCTAGCAGCTATGCAGTATTTCTGCACGTTCTATTCTCAAATCCGAAGCAAGTGATCTGCAAAGATCTATGCTACCGGCTGTAGTTGTGACATGCAAGCTTTCAGACTCCCTGATTACCGCCCATCAGGTAAAAGAATATTCTTGAGATGGTTAAGGCAGCGTACTGCAGGCAATTCATGCTCTGCAGTGCCCTGTATCCGGACCATTGATGTATCTCGATTACACCTCTCGAAGTGGAAATTCTAGAGTACTGTGCTGTTTTCCTATTTTTCTGTGTCTGTACATGTTCTTACAGAGGGTATGAGAAACTGGCATTAAGGATGAGCTCCATTTAATTGATGAGTGGTGAATTTTTTTTTTTTTTCCCTTTGTGTCCATTTATTTTCATGCTGTCTGTGCAGGACTGAACCATTGTATTCTTGTAGTCTAGGAGTTTTTAACTTTTGCTAGCTCTTCCCGCCTTCAAGAACGGCTGCATATCCTGGTCAAGAACTCTGAGTTCAGGCAGGAGAAAACCCGTGAGAAGGGGCGCTGCTTGATCTAATGCTTGCTTTGTTCTAATGCTGTGTCTTTGTTCTGTTCGTCAAAATGACGTGCGACTGGTAATGCAGCCTTAACGGCTTCAGTGCTCTGACCCTATAGTGTAGTTTATTTGGGACTTCCTGCACGCTGTGAGCAGGCCTGTAGTTGAGTATTTCAGCCAAGCAACTGGGCTACTCAAACTTGTGTAACAGAAAGAAATGACCCAAATTGCATGAATTACAGTATAATCCTTTATTAGTTCAACTTTTATACAAAGTGTACTTCAAAGTGATACAAATACTGTTTCTTGTACAGATTAAGGTCTGTTAAGCACTGTTTTATCCTTGTATATAAAGGTAGAAAACGTAGCTAGGCTGGCAGTGAACCATAATGCTGGAAGACGAGTCAATGGTTATCTGTTAAGACAAAGTTGCATAGAATTGTAGGTCTCTGTAAAGGCATCTGTCAATGTGGTAAAATCTCCCTGACCTACCGTACTTCATCCGCTCAGCAGTACGAGAGAAAGGAAAGGCTGGTACTGCTCCTTTTAAATACTATCCAGCACTTTTAAGTGAAACAGCTGTAGAAAAGCACCATGCCAGAAACATCCCAGAGGGCAGCACCTGGAAAATGGGATTTGCGAGACTAACCGTTTATGTATCTTAGGAACTAGGGTTTATTAATGCATTAAATTTCTTGAAAACACTTAAAAACATTTGAGATAAAAACACTTTTTTCCAGTCAAAATAGGTCAAGGCTTTTTGCTTGAATATATGATTCCATTCCCTCCTGCCCTGACAAAAACTCTGGTGTTATGTATTTGCCACCTGGACCTGGTGCTGGGCAACCTGCTCTTGGTGGCCCTGCACGTGCAGGGGCATTGGACCAGCTGGCCTCCTGAGGTCAACGTTTTGGTTGGTCAGCTTGTTAATCCTGCCAACCTCACCCCTTCTGCGCTGTTAAATTAACCTCATACAGGACTGTTAATCTAATACTAACTAAAAATTGTCATCTCAAGGAGCAAGGATGGTGAAAGGAGCAAGGATGGTGGCAGTCTTGCAACTGCCTCAGATGCAGGGGTCTCGGTCCTAAGCCTGCTGTCAAATCTCAGCTAACCCTACTAGAAGCACTCCCAACTCATCCTTCCCTTTCCAAATAACCTGAGCAGCACAGGTCTGCACTGGCTGAGGCTTCTGACAATTTTTTGCAGGAAACAGGGAACGTAGCCTTAACACTAAAGGAAGCAGAGAGAGCAGTATTTTGAATTTGACCTCTCAAGTTGGTAAGTCAATTTAAGGGAACTAATTTAAAGTATTTTTAACTGGCCTCCTCAAAATAAATACATAAACGTTGGTTTTCTTTCAAATACAAACTTACTCCTCTAACACGTTAATTTCTTTAAATACACCCTTACTATTTTTCACTCAATTTAACATAAGATAAGGAATTGCTCAACTCACTGCAATGCCTCGTAATCTCCGGTACTTTACTAAACAGCCGGCTCTGAGTGTTTTGTTTGAGGATGCTGCAGGTTTGGTGCTATTACATTTAGTGCTCAGTTGTGGACAAAGACGTATTCCCCTTTCAATTCCAATGCTGTGTTAACTGTGATGCCCCAAGCCAGCTGCTCGTATTGGTAAGCCAGCTGGTGCAGGCAGAAGGGTATTCTGCAGTCAGTTGTTCCCTGCTCGAGCTGCTAAATGCAACTGTTTGCATGGCTCCTGGTGCACTGCAGTACCTGCTCAAGTTGCAAGATTAACCACTCTCTGTATCTTGGGAACTAGGGTCCAGTTGTGAGGAAACAGAATCCATTAGAGCATAAGAATGTTCAGCATAATTGCTGCCAGTAATTCAGTGCTGGGATGCACGGAATGAAATTAGGAAATGCGCATTTAGCAGTCTTTCGTGTAATCCTAAACCGATGATGACTGGGAAGTGGCACTTAAGTGAGTGCCTTCACCTACCCCAAGTCTACCACAGTATTTGGACCCTTAGTCTGTTCATCCTTTTTATAAAAATTGAAAGGAATAAAGAAATCCCTCTGCCAGCTGTTATTAAGAGCTGTGTAGTACATGGAACTGGAAAAGCTAAAAGTAGGTAAAGTGTTATTTTAATGTGCTATTTCATTTCAGTCCGGTTAATTTTAAGAAACAGGCGCAATGATGACCATGTTTAAGCATACACTGCCCTGTGAGTGGTTCAGCAGTAGGGGGAAACCTGAGTTGCAGAGCAATTGCTACTGAGCAATGGGCTCAAGCTTAAAGTAAGTGGAAGGAATGGATGCCAGCAGCCAGTGTATCCCTGTTTCAGAGATGGGTGTCAGCTTGTTTTCAGCTAAAGAAGACAGCTGCCCAGTCCTTCCAGCAGCAAGTGGGCCCAGGGCACTGCCACGCTTCAACACTGGAAGTTGAGACTCTCAGGAGGTGGCAGCACCTAGGGTGTGCTTTCTCACACAGCTCCTCCCTCCATGCATGTTGCTGAGGGGACAGACAGCAGACCAAAGGTTAAATAGTAAATAAACCCTCCTTCCTACACTAGAAAGAATTCAGTCATAAAATCAGTGAGTGAAATTCTTAAAACCAGGGATCCTGTTATAGAAAAAGCACAGCTAATTACTTGCTTTTTTCTGATCGGAATGGAAAGGATCCGGTGATGGTTACTGCCCTCCCTCCAGTTCAGGACGGATGCTCCAGCTCATCTGAGTTCCGTAGGATTTTGAAGGAATTTTCTTCTTTCACATTAAGCAAGGTAGATTAAAATCACATCACAGAACCACACAGTTATAGAACACAGAAAAACATCCTGAAAACATCCTGATTCTACTAGCGTGAAATCTGGTGTTGCTAAGAAGCTTCAAAAATCAGTTTGAAAGCTGAAACGGTCACAAAATTCACAGAGAACACGAGATGATCAAAGCTTTCTAAGTTTCTACCTACAGCTTTAGTGTGCACTCCGACGTATGTGAAACGACCACTGAATGCTTGGTGGGAATGAAGGGGATTACTCCCAAATCATAGCGACTTCCTACTGTCCCCCTTAGTTACGTATGCTTGCTGAGATGTGTTACGTTGTGAATTGGAAGAGGCTGCTAGAATGACCTAAACGCCGTCAGTGAGTGTAGTTTAATCTAGACTATACACAGTGTAAAGTGAAAACCAAATACATATTTGGTCGTAGCTCTTCCTGTGAATGTTTTCTTCCAGAAAAACAAAGAGGTTTTACAGGAGAGTTATTTGTGTTAGATTTTCAGCATACAACAACTGAACATGTGTGCATTTGTTTTAGTGTTACTGAAGGAACAGGTTATAAGGATTTATTAATGCCTGAAATTAAGAGAACGCTGGCCCCAAGTTTTTCTAATGCAGTGTATGTGCTGAAGAAGGCTGCTGTCTCTCTCTTTGGTTATGGTGTTAGCCATAAAAGCAGTGCTCTGAGTGACAGCAAAGCACGCACAGTATTCTGTTTGCTTTCTAAGCTAGAGAATTGGTTTATTAAGACTTGCACCTGCACACATTTTCCTGAAAGGTCAAAACTGATTGAGCACATTCAGTAAACAGGAGGCCAGGTTCTCCCCTAGCTATTCCGCTGAAGAGCTGCACCAGAGGACAGAATATGGCTTAGTTAGAGCTCTGAAAACAATGCAAACAGGCTTTGTGAGAAGTCTAGAGAAAAGTCTTTGAGCTGTCCAGACTTCTCACGCATACCCCAGTCCTTACAGGGATATATCCCCTCAGCTCAGGCTTTGTCAGTCTGTTTTACAGTCCTAGCTCTGACATGGCTGCAGACTCAAATAGCAAGATACTCAAGTCCAAGCCACTGTGCGAATATTCCTCTGTTGTGGACATTAATGCTCAAATAGCCTTAACCATGCCCAAAGAAAAGCAGAGCTACTCGTAGCTCTGCGCTTGCAGTGAGAACAGCCCCGACGCCGCGCTGCTGCTTTGCCTGGTGCTGAGCGGTGCTGGCGCAGCACCAGGGCTCCCTCCAACACCCCCAAAGCAGGAGGGCAAGAGGTGGGGAAGGGACATCCCCTGCCGTATGTCACACTCAGCAATAAAAGCTGGGAGAGGGGAAGAAGCAGGAGGTGGGGCTCTCGTTAGGAAGACGTCCCAAACTACCACACAGGGAGGCCCTGCTTCCCAGGATGTGGCCGAACATTGCTCATTGATGGGAAGTAGAGAAGAATTGTGGTGTTTTTTCCCTTTGCTCCCACGTGGCCTTTGCTTCTTCCCCCCCCAGTGTCTTTCCCCTTAATTAAATTATCCTTAACATGTGAGCCTTTTTCTTTCATTCATACTTTCTTCTCCCCCTCTTCCTTTGAGGAGGGGGAGTGAGAGAGTGGTTGTGGTGGAGTTCAGCTGCCCAGCAGGTTAAAACCACCACGCTCAAAGTATTTATATGTTTTTTTAAAAGTAGTGAGTACTGAATGGACTGAATTTAGGCTTCAAGGACCCTGTAGAAAGCTAACACTTTCACATAGAAAAGCTCAAGTTACTAAATAAGAGTCAAGATCCTCTCCCACAGACTCCAAATTGCACACAGACCTATGTAACAGGTTTTAGGTAACACCATTCCCTTGGGCTCTGGTAGGTATCTCATCAGCATGTGTCAGCCCGGGAAGTTCAGAGAAGCCCTAAACTAAGTCAAGCTCACTTGAAGCTGTTACATAGCAGTAGATCTAGAATTTAAAGTGCTTTCTTTTCACCTTTGAAATTTACCTCCTACAGATGATACAAACAAACAAGATCTATTAATTTCTATTACTGACTTTCCCCAAATTAAGTACATCCCCCATGTCATTACAGATAATCACAATTTTTTTCCCTGTTTCAAGTATAAGCGTAAACTGGACTGAAACAGACTCTAACGGATCAGGAAAGGAAAAGAAACTTCTAGCATCCTTGACTTTAAAAGATTCCAATTTTCATGGTATGAAGAGTTCTGTAAATGACACACTGAAGAGACAGAAATCAAGTCTTCTCCCCTCTCTTTACAAAAAGATGAGCTACAAGTGTCTTTGAAAATTACCAGGTTCAATACCCAGTGTTCTGTAGGAGAAAACTCCCGTTTGTTTTTACGGCCCAAGAGGACCAAAAGTGGTAATTCAGGTTTAAAAAGAAAGCAAGGAAATCAGAAATTATATGAAATTTACCAATCATTCATGGAGAGTAAAAAAAATTGTCAGATGGTCACAGAAATTAGAAAAAAAACCTGCTTTTTGAGCTTACTGCTGTTTAGATAACTGTAACTTCCCTGGGTTTCCGTTTTGCACTCTCCAGTCGTGTCAGCGGGCGGAAGTTTGCTGACTTTCTGCTTCCCTCTGTGGTACTTAACCGACAGTCCTTCTGCAGCCCCCTCAGCAGCTCCATTAATTCCCGTTTTTCCAGCTCTGCTTGCTCCAGCTCCTGCCGGTGCTGTCTCTCCGCAGCCATCAGGGAGCGTACATCTGACATCATTCGGGACATCTGACTCTGAAACGCAAGTGCAAACTTACTGCAATAAACAAACTCTTTTCCACTGACGGCATCAGGAGGCTGAATTGGTCACGCGTGTAAGGGCAATGGATTATAAAGGAAAAGCAACACTGATGCGATCTACTGGTTTTGATAGCAGAAGAAATATAAGCAATTGAAGACACAACCCAGCATTGACCTTCTAAGAAGGTCTTTTTTCAAAAATTCCAAACCAGTTTTCCTGTAAGTACAAAAAGTTTCTCATTTTGAACAGGGAATGGACTTTTCCACTTGCTGTTTCAGTGTTCTGTTTCAAGACCCCTACCAAAGCAAGGTACTGGTTACGTTCTTCAAGGATGTAAAATTCAACTCCATTAAAAAAGAAAAGCATATAATCGGAAGTATCTCCATTGCTTTAACATAATTGTTATTTGATGCTATAATAAGAACTGGATGTGTGGAAAAATAACACAGCTTTGCTTGTTATTTGATTTAATTTACAGTGCAACTTTCCAACCTTCTGACTACAGCTGATAGTATAAATACCACTGCCTGCAGTAGGGCTCTGTGTCAGCACAGCGCTGCATTAAGTCACTTTGAACAGCACTAAAAAGGGGGCTGGATATTTAATTATGTTTGATTTGTGATGTATGCTCTGTGTTTAGACACTGAAAATAGTTTCAGACTGATTTGCTGATGTGTTCTGTGCACAAAGAACAATGCAGTCCTTGTACAGAGGTATCCAGGCCAGCTCCAAACAAATTTGAAGTAGATAAACCGCATGAAAGCAACGCTCAGTCTGCCTCTCAACAGAGCTGATTAGCCCAGGCATGATGCTAACAGCTGTTTTGCTCTTCCCATCCTTGATTTAACTTGCATCTATCTGAGACTCTGCATTTACAGAAGAAAAGACTGCTACTGGAAGAGCAAAACGCTAGACTGTTGGGGGAAAAAAGGAGGGAGGGAATCATGTTTACCTTTAGTTCTTCAATTTCATTCTGCAGAATACTCTCTTTCTGGACCATATGCCTTCTCTGTGAATCTAACCTTGACTCCATCTCATGCTTTGCCTCCTCCACTCTGCAGATCATTTCTGACCTAAAAAAGTATTTCTCCTTTTTAAGTCTTGTTAACACAGAAAAATAAAGAACAAAATTCAAATTCCCAAAAGGCTTCTTGCAGCCAGATAGCTGGATCTATTCCCATCATGCTCTAGAGGATGCCTCTCTGGAGGCACGATAGTATTATCTCTAATTTCTTTCCAGTGACAAATTCTTGCCGCTTATCACGCAGTGTTCAGTGTTATTCCTTTTTCCTGATGGAATGTCCTGGTGAAGAAAAGACTAGCATAAAAAAACAGTGTATTCTGCTGAGAGGGCACCACGTTGACCTTGGGCAGCCTACACAGGGAAAAAATGCATTGTATTGCTGAAATAATTCTATGCTCACGTATTTATGACTTTATACTGCCTTTTACTAGAGCATATGCTTGCTTAATGTTACTAAGCACACGTAGTCAGGATAATGTGTGAATATTACTGCACTGCTAAACATGTCAGCTTGTCACTTTTATGGAAGACACTAAATGACAGCAATAAACTGGGATAACCTAATCACTCACACGAACTCACAGCCAAAGACTAGCTGTTACTACAGTAACCTTGTTTAGTTCAGTAACAAGATATCTCAATTCCTCGTGCCTCAAGGCATTTAAAACAGATTTGAGCCAGATTTCACAACAACATTCGAGAACACAAGACATAGTGGAAAGATAAAAAATGGGAAAGAATGTGGAAAACAAACACACAAAACCAAGAAACCGCCCAGTTGGAACATTGTGGAAAGGAAAAGCTACAGAAACACACACATACATAAGCATGTATTTCTTATAGTATATGAGAGGAAATAAGAAAATGCTGGTAAGAAGATGCATATTTACCAAATGTTATGCCATCATTTTTATCAAAATTGACAATCAGACTCTATGAGGTTTAATCTACCAGTCTTCACCAACCAAAATAATCAAAGATTTTTATATTCAGGAAGATTTGTAAGTTTATAAACCACATTATTAAATCATGTGACCTTGGGTCTGTATCAGGCCAATGGAAAAATAAAGTTTCTAACTTCAGTCCAGTTCTTGGTAGGTATTTTGTCATTTTATACAGTCAGCTCGCTGTTGTGTTCAACTGCGTTCAATGGTATTTGGGGATTTGTAATAACTTGGACAAAAAATAACAGCAAAAGAAAATTAAAACAGTAAGAATTTAAAGTCTGTATGGACAATTAATAATACCCTGGCCCACCAGTATCAACTCATGAACAGACTATTTAACACATACCAGAATCCAGTGCTAGTATTTGAAGTGCTTTACGCAGTGATTTTAGGCCCAGACTAACACAAACACCAAAGAAACAGAAGATTTGTACCGAAGTAGTTCTAGCTCGGTTCTTAGCTCTGCTACACAGTTATGCTGCGTGTCTTCTGCGCTGAGAATGGTGTAACCACAGCCGTTGGGGCATTCACGGCTCCGATATTCACACACTGCCAGGTGAACATCAAGGTTACGTCGCTCAACCTGAACTGTACAGCCTGAACAGGGAACAAGAAGATGAAGTCAACCACTTACAACACAAGCTTTTAAAAATTAACAACATAACCACTCAGGTAAGTGAGCTGCAGGAACCTGAGACAAGCAACCGTGAATGTGTTAAGAAGAAAAGCAAGTTCTTTAGAATACTAAGTTCAATAGTTATAACTCACATAGTAGAATTAATACAGACTCTCAAAAATGCTTATTAAATTTAAATCTATCAATTAATTGAAAGTACTGAATAAGAAGTGCATATTTTTTTTTTCTTGTAAAGTTTTCTGCCACTGGTCTGGTATTAAATCAACTTCAGCAGTGACAACACAGATGGCAAGCTAAGACACTAGCAGCTTGTAAGGTTTGGAACTGAAGAAGAATGCAATTTTTTATTTTTTTTTAAAGTATCAAATTTTCAAAAAAGGGTCCTAGGACAGGTAATAAAACTGTGGTTGAAGCTGTTTTCCTAGCCATTGGTTGGTCCTACGAATAACATACTAGGCCACATAAAGCAAGAGCAATTATTTTTGAACATCTAATATCTGTTGCAAAACTAGTAACATGTTCACAGAAATGGCATGATACAAACTTTGCAAATTGGTAGCGATTAAAAGTGTGGAGAAGCAGAAATAAACACCACATAAGTTTTTGCTACATTTAACACTAGATTTTGAAACTTGTGGTCTTAGCTTTGAATCTCTGGGGCACGGTGTGCTATAGTGTATGTTACAGCTCCTTTCATTTCATTTAAGAATAAAAATACATACAGGAGAACTGAAACAATGGAACGATGAAACTTGCCAACAAACCATAGCAGGAAACTGCACAAGAGCCCTCTAGAAGAGCTACATTAATAACTGTAATGATTTGTAATTGAGGTACTAAAGATATACGCTCATGCACTCTTGAGAAAGAATTCAAGAGCTCACACCTTGAATGTCACCTAGCAGTGACAAGATGCTGTAACGCTTTGTTACTGTCTTTAATCTGAAGCATCTGCAATAGTCACTGCTGAGCAAAGTTGTAACTTCCAAAGGAGCAACACCAGCAACTTAATCCTTTCATAATTAATTACAGTGGCAGACTTAACTACGCCTGTAACATCACTAATTAGAAATTAAGTTTTTCTAGGAGCATGCAACATTGTGAATAGAGTAGGCTGGGAAAATTTAACAGTACTTTTCTTTTTCATACCATGTTTCTTCCTCAGGAAGCATAGGTTGGCTTTAAAGACTTTAACACAAACATACCAATTCTAATAAAAATTTAGTTAAAAGTTCTCATTCCCAAGATAATTTTGTTAAATCCAGGAGACAGTGAGTGGCCGCACATGCGCCAGACAGCTAGCTTAATAAATTGTGACCTATACACATCTGACTTCTGTAGGTGCTATTATATTGATGGATTTCAAACTTCGTATTATTATAGTATTGTATGTGTTTTGTTTTCTGTGAATGTATGAGTTTGTCTCTTCATTTTTGAGAGTTTAAGACATCTAAATCTCATTCTCATTCCTTTTGGTTAGTTGTTGGATAAGAATTTGTTGCTCATGATCATGACAGCCATAAATGGGTATTTATATTTTATATTTATAATTTATATTTTCTTTAAAAATACTGCTGCAAAGGTTTGAACATCATGCTAAGGTTTGAATATCTGCTTAAAAATGAATGGCCATTGTTGCCACCCTGTTGACAGAAAGATGACAAATACACATTTTCTGAATATAGAGGATTTGATTTTGCACGTTACTCACCAGCATTGGAGCACGGTATCTGACTGTATTCACACTCGCGTTCGTGCCGGTCGATAGACTCTAGAGAACAAACCATTTCACAGCCATACTCCCTGTTTTTGCAATGTAGCTGAAGACGATTTAAGTCATTTTTCATATATCTAGGTACAAAGGAAGAGTTGTTCTTAAATCCACGATCATTATTGAAAAAAAAATGAATTTTCCATTTTAGGAAGAGAAACTAAGATTCAGATTTTGATTAGAAAAATTTGTGAATAACCCGTTTCCATATTTATTTATTTTTAAGCATTCAAGTGACAAGAGTGGAAAAGAACAGGCTTAAAATAAGCAGTGGAATGTTAATGGAAAACTCAGTCTCCACAATCAAACATGCAAATAAAAAATAATAATTCAGCAATAAAGAATTCAACTGTGCCTTTTCATTAGTTCAGCAGATATCACCGAACACTTGGGCTAATCATTCATCATTTAAGTTTTAGCTTGTGTTTATAAACATGCCAAAGCAGACTGGCCACGGTGAGTACAGACTAAACAATGCATAAATTGAACTCTAAAATTGAACAATGTAGTGGTTTTTGTTCAATGCATAAATTGAACAACGTATAAATGGAGCTGTCTACGTTATATTTCAACTTTCAATACAGTAAACTCTCATCAGTGACAAAAAATCATGGGAGTACTAATGGAGTTAATTTAATGCCTGCAGTTGAAGATTTTAAATGTAACTGTTAATCTGAGCAAGATTAGGCAATGCAAGTGTTAAACACCAAGCAGTGTCTGCGGATGAAACTCTGAGTATTGATGATAGCAGGAATTACAAAAAACAGAACTGTAAGACTGAAAAACAAAAGATATACAATGTTCAGTTTGTTCTCAAGAACTGCACTGCCCACTTTCTCTAAAAAGATATGGGAAAGTTTTGGTGCTGTAGAAGACATTCAGAGTAATATTCAGGCATGTGTCTATGATCAGCACTCGAGATATAAAAAGGTGGGGAACAAAAGGGTTCTTTCCATTTTGAAACCTTCATTCCTCCAAAGGTAGTTATAATGAATACAAAATGCTAATGTTCGCATGCAAGTCATCAGTCTCTGCCATAGACAGAAGACGGGTGACAGTAAATGGCAAGAGATGAAAACTCCTAAATTCATACAATTTTAACCTCCAGTGAGATCATTGTATACCTGTACAGAGGTCGTAGCACAGACACATCAATCACTTGTCTGTCTTCAGGGCAGTTACTGTGATGAACGAGCCACCCGTGTATACAAGCAGTACAGAAAGCGTGTTCACAAGGAGCCTGTAGCGGATCTTCTAACACGTCACGGCAGATGGAGCATAAGAGCCCTTCATTAACGTAGCCAACAAAGCGCTCAATATCATAACCCATGCTTTCCACACACTTTTAACCTATTAAAACAACAAAGAAAAATAAAGCAGCCTTCATCCTCTTTGTCTACGGCTAGATCCACAAAAGGCCTGGAAGCAGAATCTAGAAATACAGAAAACTTAAGCTGAATATAGAACTTTACTGGTGAAAACACAGGCACTTACAGCCAATAGACTGGCAGCATCAGCCAGCAGACTTTGTATTTACGAACTACATACAACTTCATGCGTTGCTTTCATACTGGAGGGAACAAAAAAAAAAAACAACCTAAGATCCTCTACTCATTGTAGACTTCCATTCCAGAGGGAAGAGCATGAAATCTCCACATGCCCAGAGAATTACTTAATATTTGGGAGGAGAAAAAAGCCCAAACTCATGATAAAAAAGAAAGCCAAAACGTATCCTCATGATAGCCCTGAAATCACGAGGAACTATCTTCTCTTACAAGATCTATTTTATAAAACCGAGTACCTTTTAAATTGATTTCAAAGTTTTGTGAAGAAAAACTAAAAGGCAATCTACCTTCAGCAAAATCCTATCAGGAAAAGCTTATTACAATTTGGCAAAACTCACTTAAAAGAAAGTGTTTTAGTGTTTGCCTTCCTCCTTAACATACAAAATCACTTCTGTAAACCCACTCAGGGTTTACAGGTTAATTGGTTATAAGATTTTCTAAATAAATGAAACAAACAAAAAGGAAAATGTCTTACCTTTTTAGACTTTACTACTTATACACTTGTTTGCCCAAATACTTCAGAAACAGTTTTCTGATCTTTAACATATGCAGTACTTCCTTCCTTCAGTTTCTCTTCACTTCTTTATTATGACTGTAAGAAAAATTAGAAAGAAAAAGGCTCAGTTGTGTTTCCTAAGTTGGTGAATCCTATGCCTAACCAGCCAGCTATTGAATAGAAAGCTGCCCTAACAGCACAAAAACTCTAAAACAAAGCTTTTAAAAGTATGGCACCATAAAACCTGTCATTCAACACAAGAGATCTGACTAGACTAGGGGAAAAAAAAAATCATCAGTCTCTCTTTGACCACAGAACTCAGTATTACTGAGAAGTAGCAACTGAAATCTGTTAAAATCCTATTCCTTAAAATGATGTTTCTTACCTAACCTGGTTTTACCCAGGCATGCTACACAGTTTGTTCTTAAAACTGTCACAGTCAAGTTCATAGTATTGGTAAA
This sequence comes from Heteronetta atricapilla, assembly GCA_011075105.1. Lineage (NCBI taxonomy): Eukaryota > Metazoa > Chordata > Aves > Anseriformes > Anatidae > Heteronetta > Heteronetta atricapilla. The sequence goes on along the minus strand of CM021732.1, from coordinate 134,516,275 downwards.
TAGCATAACTCAGGTTGCACACTTAAAAAATTAGAAAGGAATTCATCACTTAAATCCACTAGGGCAATATTTAGTAACTGCAATGTAACATTCAAAGATAATCTGTGCTAGCTGGCCAGAGTTCTGATTTATTTGTCTAGGGTGCTCTCAGTCTGGATTAGACCTGCTTAACAACAGTAAGGGTCTCTAATGACTAATGTAATGTTGCCATCAACAACACAGACCACCTAAATGCACAGGTATCTTGGATATGCTATTCCTGTGGTGGGAGCACGGGCACTTTGTGTTTTAGAAGAGCCTGCTCAAGCAAATACTGTATTATAAAGATGATAATTCTTCTCATACTGCTGTTTCCTTGTGTGTTGTGTGTTTATATAGTTCTTCTGCAAAGACAGGAAATTCAGGACTTCGCTAGTTGAGGGTAAACAAAACAATGTTTGCACAGAGCTGTCATTGCAAGAGCAGCAGGGAACAGGGCGAAGTTTAAGAACTGGAGAACAAAGCTGTTAGCATCAGAACGTGAAGTCAAGTACCAGCCCTGAGTCCTGATGGAAGCACTGAACCAGACAGCATGTTTGTGCTGGAGGAAGGTTAAACGGACCACGACATTCTATCATTTGAAGCGCAAGCCTAAAAGTTTGATTTGGCTTGGTGGATCCCAGAGGATTCAACTTTTAGAAAGCTTTCACAGAGACATAAGATGCATCACCAGAACTCTCTATATCTGCTGTTCCAAGGTTCCTTTTCCATTGGAATTGCAGATGCTGTCAGCTACAGCTTGCACACACGCTGTTGATCCCCGAACACTAAATCTTCAAGGCACTGTTTAGCTTATTTCAGCAAGTTTCAAGGGTATCAGAATGCAGGAAAGAGCGTTTTTATTGGGCGGGATACCAAAACTTCCCTTGTGCTTGACAGAAAAATGAGTGCGACAAATGTGTGTACATATAAATATATATATATAAATCCATATATATGCACACCCACACACATTTATGTATACAAAAAGCCTCAGGTTAAAGAGCTGAGAGTGCGCCCGGAGTTCAGATGGAGACTGGATGAGAACTCTGACGTAAACAATGCAATCAATGGGGTTTCTGACGACAAGGTCAGTATGTTTTAAGGACCGATGCTGGAGCAGCAACATCCCTACACAGCACGACAATCCTTGCTGCTTGTACTACGGGTCAGGGCACATTTTTAGCCAGAGACCACAGACAGCTTTCCCTTCAAGAGATGTACTTAGTCAAGAAATAAGTGGAGCGAGAACATCAGCTAGATACCTGAGCATCAGCTAGATACCATACACTCTAGCAGTACTGATCACTTTGCTCGCTGCTTTCACCACAGAACGACATCATTTGCAACTTCTGCTCCCTCCCTGTAATTTCTCCTTTCTTGACTTTGAAGCCACACCAGGTGTCACTGCCTTCCCGCACTCCAGTAACGGTTCCAAACCTTACTTTGCCTCTGGCTTCTCTGGTCCAGAACTCTGCCCATCACCTGGCCACTATCAGCAGTGCTGTCCCTGAGGAAATCTGGAATTTGCAGATGCCAAACCTAGAAGGCAAGAAACCACAAGCTATCACATGCTATTCGCTTTTCCATTGTTTAAATTATTATTTTTTTCTTCCCCATGACATGCAACCATCTCCCCCAGTGCTATGGCTTACCCCCAGTAGACCAATAAGCACCACGCAGCTGCTCGCTCACCCCACAGCAGGATGGGGGAGACAATCAGAAGGGCAAAAGTGAGAAAATTTGTGGGTTTAGATAGAGACAATTTAACAAGTAAAAACTAAAACAACAAGGAAAAAAAAAAAACCACAAAGAGAAACAAACCCAAGGAAAACAAGCAATATAAAACGGAACCACTCATCACCAGCAAACTGATCCCCAGCCAGCCCCTGAGCAACAGCAGCCCTGGCAAACTTCCCCCTGGCTTTATTGCTGAGCACAGCCTCATATGGCACGGGATATCCCTTTGGTCTGTTTGCGCCAGCTGGCCGGTCTGGGTCCCCTCCCAGCTGCTGCCGCACCCCCAGCCTCATCGCTGGCAGGGCAGCATGGAAACGAAGAGATTTTTGACTGTGTGTCAGCGCTGCTCAGCACCAGCTAAAACATTGGTGTGTTGTCAACGCTGCTTTCATGACAGATCCAACACGCAGCACCATACCGGCTACCTTGAAGACAATTAACTCCATCCCAGCCACAATCAGCAGTTATTAAATCCCTTTTCAGTAGCTGCCAGCCCACGTTTGCCAGGCAGACGCACACTGGAAGGCAGCCCTAGGCTATGGTCTGCTGTGCCTTTGGGGATTGCTTTTGTGGGTATAAAAGGAGGGAAAATACAGGTGGCAGGCATGTCCCAGCAACGTAATGGAACAGCTTGCCAAATAGCTGGCACTCATCAAAGCGATTCCATTGTAAAAGCAGGACCGTGATGTATTAGTGACCTGCATTTTTTTCTTCTATTGGTACTTCCTGAATTTTTAAAAAATGCTTATGTGACAAAACAAAGGCTGTTAGAATCACGATGGCACTAAAGACGTGCATCACCAAGACACATTTACAAGAGTCCTGGATGGAAGGACAAACAATTCGTGCAGGGCCCCGCGCTGGGCTGACGTTACCGTGCTACTGCTTCAGCTCCTATTTTCCCAAAGACACACCGCAACACACAAGTGACATTTTAGGGCGCCTTATGGCAGTGCCACAGTCACTGTAAGCCAGTTTAAGGCACCATTAACGCCCAAGGCAGCAGACTTACCCCTTCAACCGTGCCAGCACACACTAATTCTACAGCCACTTGACGTATAGTGGGGCACTAACCGGTTTTAAGCGCGAATTGCCACAAGTCCTACAAGTTTTCCCCTCAACACGCTTCCCACAGCAGCCTAAGCCGAGCTGCCCCCCGCTGTACCCCCCGACGTCGCCCCCAGCTCCGCTCCCTCGGCCCTCCCCACAGCAGCACCCGCGGCTCTGCCCGCAGGCGGCTCGGCAGAGCCCTGAGGGGAACCGGGGCACGGCAGGGGGACCTGAGGGGCCACCACCGCCACTTCGCGGGGCGGAGGGGGGCTGATTTCTGCCATGAAAGCCCCCCTAACGCCCACTACAGAGAATTTAGGGCACACAGCGAGCACCCACCTGCCGCCGACGCTCGCCTCACTGCCCCGCCCGCCGCAAACGCGGCCCTTTTGCAGCAGCTCCGCTTGACAGCAACGCGTCGCTCTTCCCGCCCCAGCGCGGCCCGGCCGCCATCTTGTGTGTGGCGCAGGGCGGCTCCCTGCCCCCGAGCCATGCGCGCTCAATGTCCGGCGCATGCGCAGCGCGGCCGGAGAGTGACGGCGGCGGGCGAATTGAGCGGCCGGGCCTGAGGTACAGCAGGGGCGGCGGGCGGGGAGCAGGGAGCGGGGCTGTTCGGGCGGCTCCAGCCCTCACGGGGCTCGGTGTGGGTCTCCTGCGTGCCTCCTGCGGGAGGCAGCTTCCCTGATTAGTACCCACGCAGTGTGGATAGCAAGCAGCAATCGTGGTGCTTTTTGTACCCAAAGCCTTGCAGTTACTACTCATTTCGAGTCACCTCCAAGTAATGCTGTTTCCCAAGGGGACAGCTCGCTAGTAACTAAGTAAAAGTTAGTCCCGTGTTACATCTTCCTAACCGCGTCCAGAAAGCATTCAGCCTGCTCAGGTGTGCCAGGAACCTCCAGCTTTGGAGGGAACAGCCCCTTAGGTTGGAGATAGGCTCCTAGCCTGGAATGGGGTGCTGCACGGTATTGAGCTGAACGTATACAGTTTTGAAGTACTTTCTGCGTATGTGTTTCGTTTTAATGCAGATGTTAAGAGACGCTTAAGGAGAAAAACACCACCGGGTACGTTGCTTGCAAAAACAGGTGCATTCGGGAGGCGTTTTAGGCTGTGGTTTCATGGTACACTTACTCTGGTCTTGCTGGGTCGCTAGTAAAAGCAGTGCTTTTATCTTGGCCCCCAGCAGTTTCCCCAGAGCCAAGCCCAACATGTTGAAGGGATGGGATGACTCCAGTTGTTGTCTCTCCTTACACAGGGCACATTTGGTTATTGGTTGAATTAGTTGGAATGGGGAGCTATTCCTCAGCCTAGCTACACCTGCATCAGTGCTATCTAAAAGACCAAGTGTCACCATCACCTGCAGGGCTGGGTGGAGAAGGCCCATTTCTTGACCATCCTCCTGTTATCCTGACAGAGCGACTCCTGTATCCCGTTAGCTGAAGCACACGTGCTAACATTGCTGTTCAGAAGGCCTAATCTGTGTGAACTGCCACAACTATTGACAGAGGCCTCTTCTCCCCTTGTATTTTTAACAGCACAGCCACAGTGGAATTAACAGTGACTATAGGAGGCCGCTTTGCCATCCAGATTTACATCTAGAAACAGCATCACACATGTTCGAATCATTCAGATGTAACGGAGACGGCAGTACTGTCTGCAGCGTACATAGCGTCTGCATGTCTGCAAAGTGTTTTGATAGTGCTCCCTGACTAGTTCTGTGCAAACCTGGGAACGACAGGCTGTTGTGCCCTGGTAGGCCACTGGAGTGCAGAATAGCGTAAAAGAAAAAAAAAAAGCACAGTACTACACAGTGCTTCTTGGAACAGGATGCAAATAATACTTTCAGGATGGTAGAGGTGATTGTATCTGCAGTTGGAAAAAGTATGTTCATAAATTGCTGCGCCATGCTTATCTTTGTCATTTGAGCTGCTGGGTTACTTTACTGGATTTTTTTTCTTGTTTTAAGTATTAAGATTGTTGCTTTTTTTTCAAATGGTTGCAGGTATACTTTGCCATACTAATTTTAGTGCATGCTTGGTTTTGTTCTGAGGCTGGCTGGGGGAATAATGGTCTTCTGTTTCAGTGGAAAACACCTAGTACATTCCTTCCACTGTTCAAGTGCATGTGGTTCAGTGATTATCTCAGCTGTAATTTTGAGATCGTTCTTTACTGAATTCTAAACTTTTCATAGATATTGGAATGACCAATATCTAAATCTAACTGTAGATTTAGATTATACATTAGGAAGAAGTTCTTTACTGTGAGAGTGGTGAGGCCCTGGCACAGGCTGCCCAGAGAAGCTGTGGATGCCCCATCCCTGGAGGTGCTTAAGGCCAGGCTGGATGGGGCTTTGGGCAACCTGGGCTGGTGGGAGGTGTCCCTGCCCATGGCAGGGGGGTGGAACTGGGTGGGCTTTAATCCCCTCCAACCCAAACCATTCCGTGATTCTACAGTTAATGTGATCAGACTGCACCTTCCAGTTGCACTTCTGAGTTGCCATTATTAATACAAAAGAGACTGATTCTCAAATCAGGCACTTGGACAAACCTCTAGTGCTGAAAAGTTTGGGTTAAATAACTTTCCTTACACCACAAAGGAACACTAGAAAAAATGTATTCATCCAGTTCTTGAAGGCATACTTTTCTAAACGTGAGAGTAGACTTTCTGGCCTTGCGCTCTTGGCCTCCTTCAGCAACCTTCTTCTGCCTTTTGCATCAGAGCAGCTCAGGGGCCCTGTACATAGCAGCCTCTTTTTGCTGCAGCTGCAGAGCAGTTTAATTTTCAATTAAATTCAAGTCCTTTTCAATCTACTCCATTCTATGATTCCATATAATTGACTGTCTGATGCAAAATGCTGCTTCCAGAAATGATATGTAGCTTCACCTTTCCTTGTTCATTGTTTACTGTTTTTTTTTTTTTTTTTTTTTTTCAAAATTGTGTTCTAAGTTTTTAGAACAGTTTGTTCTGTTACATCAGTCAATGATAAGAAAGATGATATGGCAGTTTGATAAGAAGCCCTGTATCGTTCATCTCCAGAATGTTTCTTGCTCTTGAGAACTGCATTTCTGGCTTTTCAAATGAAAAAGGAAATGTTCAACTGCAGCAATTGCTGTAGTTTATCTTTCTCAGTACTTAAACAAGGCATTGCAATTGTATTTCTTTTTCATAGGTTGTGTTATGTTTATGAATTAAAATTGTTATTCGAAAATCTTTTATGCTATGCAAGTTTATGTTTGTTTGCTTATTGTTGTTTTTTGAAGTGTGTTTATTGTCCCCTATAGATATATTTTGGTTATATAAAGCGTATTCTGACTACAGTTGTCTTATCTGCTTCATTTTTTCCAGAGCAGTACAACCAAACATGAGGCGATCGGCAGCTCCAAGTCAAGTGCTCGGAAATGTAGCCAAAAAGCCAAGGTTTATACCGCCAGGAAAAAGCAATGCAGTTTGTCCCAAGACTGAAACGAAGGAGGTGGACCAAGACGTGACATCAAAGGAGGTAAAACTGAACAATGCACTAAAAATTATGTTGTTACTAAAAGGTAGCACTGAGCTCACCACAGACAATTCCAGCTTAGACAATCAGTCTATTTCAAATAGACTTTGATACCTTTGCTCTTACAAGATTTGATCTTACATTTTGGGTAGGTTTCTCTCACTCTGAAATGCGTGTAGAAAAATATCTTTAGAATAAATAAAGGTAATTAGTATTGAGCCCAAATACAGTTCTCAGTGCAGATGAGGCACGTTGGCCTGGACTTTGTTGAATTGAAATGTTTGGAATGCTGTGACAAAAGCCGCTCAGAAAACAAGATACTTATTAATGAAATGCCAATACACTGGGTTGCAGTTTTGCTAAAAGAAACATCCTCTGAAACCTTTAGTATTGACCAGAAAGAACACCACAGTTTTAATTCATTTTATCTGTAGAAGACTTCTGTTAAATCAAGCCAAAAGCTACTTGCACAAGTGGTGTTTGGTATTGTGTTCCTGCACTTACAGTCCTGAGCACTGGGATGCGTATGTTTGTGTAGGGATGTCTATATTTATGTAGATAGTTTGACAACAAGAATCACACATCTATTCAAATTCTTGTTGCTCTTTTTTTACGTTTCTCTTCAACTGCTTGAAAGAAATGCTATCCTGAACTTGTTTCTCTTTTGCAGATAAATGAGCAACAGGGAAGCGCTTCAGGGCTTTCTAAAATATACCGCCGGGATCAAAATGTAAATTTTACACAGTCTGTGGAGTCAACTGGAAAAGTAAAGACAACAACAGCGTGTAACAGCGGTAATAAGTGCAGCAGGTTGGAAATGAAAATGCTAAGTACGCCCAAAGCCGGTAAGATGCTCTTTCTTACGTACTGCTGTGTAACGTGAGAGAATTTAAAAGCTTATGAGTGATACGGTGCTTCCTAAACTTTTATGAAATACTAACATGTTGTGCAATGGGACCGTTATTTGGCGTTCTGTTTGGTAGAGTGTGACAGGAACAAACATTAAATGATTCTCTTAAATGGAAAACAAACTAAAAAAGTTGACATTTTAAGAGGCAGTTGGTAGTGCTGCTCTTCAGGTGTGTGTCTTCTGGAAGAGTACTTATAATCAACTTGCTGTTACCTTGAGAGCCTTTCCTGTTGACCTTTCTTGTTTGTCACCCTCAGAAACTGGGGTTGATTGGTCCCCTGTGGCAGGAGAACCAATTCCATCAAGTGCTCTCTTTGGCAGGGATAATGTGGAAAAATTCAGCCATCTTTTATGCCTGGTCGTATGGGTTTTGTGTTTATCTGCAGCGTGCTGTAACTCCCAGTTCTTCCTATGACGCTCAGACTTGCAGAGACCTTTCAGTGTGTATGGGACAAGTTATGTGAGCGGCCCTGCTGTCAATACATCTGTGAAAACTTGTGTCTGCTGGTGCTATCTGACAGTGCATTTGAAGATAACTAGTGGATTTATTTCCAAACTAATCTTCCTGTGGCCTGCAGGGGAAATAGGCAGCCTTCCCAACAAAAAAATGTTGTGAAGTGGAAAAGATACTAAATATTTTCTGGTGTCATGTGCTGCAGATGCAGCTCATGTGGGTTCTCTCTGATGACTTTAGGAAAAAAAAAGTTGTGTGATGGGTGACCTGTTTCTGTTGATGTTGCACTCCTAGCTGAGTGACTGACCACATCATTTCGTGCCAAAGCCTTCCTGTGTCTGTAGAACAGGGCTAATCCTGCAACTCTTTGTAAAGCTCTGATAAAATGTGGTATAAAATAAGAATTTTATAAGTAAATCCTGGTTCTGGTCAGCAGGCTCACCGGTGATACACACGCTGTACTGTGAAAACAATCCTGCGTGGAGGCTTTGTCAAATCTTAAGCAATTTCTTAATAACTTGGATTCTCTAAGACAGCTTCTGCTCTTTGTGGTACTTTTACTGCCATTCATGACAGCTGTCGTGGCGGTTACATAGACCGGGTGAACCAGAACCTGCTTTGTAGTGTGAATTATTTTGGTTTGTCAAAGCTGTTTCTGGTATAAAATTCAAAAATAATGGAAACCAGTTGTGAAAAGCAGAGTCACTATTATTTCTTTATTTATTATTGTCCTAACGGAATTATATCTGACTGTCAGTCTCTTCAACCAAAAAAACCTTCTCTTTTAAAGGGGCGTTAAGGCAATTTCAAGATTTAAAGTCCGTGTGCATGCATCGTTTTGGTTCATTGTCTCAATATCACTTAATGCGGATTGCAAGCTGTTTGTTAACTTCATATCAAACTGAATGCTGCTGTGTTTGGGTTGCCAGTGCAGCAGTGGAATGTGTAAATAAATACCCCAGCTTCCACTGAAATTCTTATGAAACACCTGTGGACAGTTGGACAACTGCACTGTTCATTGAGCTTATCTTTCTGAAACCCAGCCCTGAGAATGCTGCGCATTCTTTCAATAAAACTTGCTCTCTGACACACGGTGTCCTTTTCTAGAAGTAGCCAAGGAAGGATTTGATTAGATACCATGAATCTAAAAATTACAGCATATCTAGCTTAAAAAAATACTCGCTTTTCTAGCCTTCTTCTCAAAATACACTTTTTATTTTTTCCTAAAATCTCAGTAATAAAAGTAAAATGAAAAGGACCCTGAAATTCTGTAAGATGAGTTAAAAACCTCTAAGGAGGTTTCAGTAAGGTTGTAGCAGCTGTTGTAGAGTGAAACCTAGTGACGTCTTGTAACTGTAAGAAAGCTGTGGTGGTGGTGTCAGCGTTTGGGCTATTTCAGATGCAAGTTTATGGTGTTCAACAAGCAGGTTACTAACTGTGATTATGGTGAGTGCTGAATACTGGAAAATGATGCTGCTTCATAAATACGTACCTTTGTAGGAAAATAAACTTTATTACTGCTTTATGAATCAGCGTGGGTTCTTTGTTAGTTTGTTTCAAGAGGAAAACGGTGTGGCAATCATTTTGGTACCCTTTTTTCACATTCAGAACATAATATTCATTGACACTGCCAACAGGTGTGGTATGGGGAGGTGATTTATTTTTCTCATACGCCTCTACTGGATAAGTCTGTATGGCTTTAGAAGTGAAAGTTACTTTTCCCATTCCAGAAATATTTAACAGAAATTGAAAATTACATGTCTGGACTCTAACCGCAGCTCTTAAAACTCCTTGGCTTCTACTTGTCCTCATTGCATTCTGAGGTCCTATAACCAAGTACAAAGCAAATACAAATAGTTTGTTTGAGGAATCCGCAGACAGGCAAATCTCTGAGCTACACTTAATATCTCCTTGGTGTCTTAGCTCTCTGTCTGGATTACATTTTTGGATTTATGCTCAGCAAGATGATGAACTCAGATATGGTGCCAGTAAGTGGGATTGACCAGAACCGTGGTTCTCACCTGCACTACCTTCTTCAACTCAATGTTTTATATGTAATTATATTACATATGTAATAAATGTAATTTATGCTTAGTATCTGAGTTTACAGTTTACTTTCTGTTGGTATTTTTAACCTAGGAGAACATTGACTTGTTTCTCCTCTGGGTTTTCTAGATCATGCACGGAGACAAATAGCTCTTTCACCTGCGTACTTGGACATAGCATCGGGCTCATATGGACATAGTTGGGCTCAGAATTCATTATTTGAACCCATTTTAGGTGAAAAGAAAAGCTGCACACAGGGTCTGTCACTTTGTTCCATCTCCCATCCTGTTTAGTTTTTGGTTGAGGAATACTTTGTCTTTCATCCATCATTAACACCTGCTAATGCTTATTCTAAGATAAACTTTGTCAGAAGTCATACTCAGAGATTACCTTTGAACTAGCAGTGCAGACAGCTTGTAACTGTATTTCAGAACAGGATTAAAGTGCTCGCCCTATGATGACAGAATGTTTTTCATGCCTATGATGTTAACTGTATTTATTATTTGCATGTAGTTGTGAATATACTTTCCATATTTTCACTGGGATGGTAATGTGTACCGAGTTTGTTGGCCTATAAAGTTTAACCTCTTTCCTCAGTTAAACCATTTTTATTTTCATAATGGGATTGTTTGGCTCCTTCTGGAGCGTTGTTACAGGTTAGCCTGGTTTCTTCTCACTTGATATGAATACAAAACCCTCTTAATTAATATGAATGCTATATGAGAAAACTTGCTTTTCAGTAAGTCATGACAGCAGCAATCAATTGCCTATCACTGTTAATCAGAGGATTAAAAAAATGCTATTAGGGGGATTTTTTCTTACTGTGCAATTTCAGCCTAGCTGCCTATTTTCAGTTTCTAGATAACACAACCAAAGACCTTCAGACCTGACATTTTATAATGAAACATACTGTTGCTAGAATTACTTAAATATCTTTGCAAGTATTCATTGTAATTTCTATTATTTCATTCCATTCCATTCCTGCACTGTACAAATTGAATTGGAAAAGATACTCCCGCTGAGTGCTTCTACCATCTGCCTGTATTAGTGGTGGAGCTGCAGTTCAGTGGGCCCCTCATGTGTTTTCATAAACAGTTGGTAAAGCAGTTAACTCTTTGGGTAAAAGATGCTGCATAACCGTGTGTAGCTCTTAATGACAACTAAGTGTGCATTCGTACAGCTGTTACTTGGTGCCTGAGCTCAAATAATTTATCGTTGTGTTACTTGCAAGTCAGAATTAAAGCGTGGAAATGTTATTTTTTATCAACATGATATCACTGCTAGCTCACTCTGATTTAAAGTAAACGGCTTCTCACTGCAGTGTGATGGACAAAGTAGCCAATAATAGCGAACAGACAAGCTGCTGCTAAATCAAGATGGTTTTTATTCTGTATAGGTGTCACCTGTACCTGTTTGAATTCATCTCAGGAGATGGGAACTGGTTAAGAAAATCAGACTGATGTTAAAGTAGATGCATTGGAAACAAACTGTCTGTGTCTCTGATCTGACGCTGTTCAGAAACAGTTCTGTAATGTTCATTTGATAAATGAACCAGAAACATCCGGGTATCCGTCAGCCCCGGTAGGTATAGCTGCAGATTGTCGCCTGTTGGCCTAGCACCCCAGTGGCCAGCAGTCAGCGTGGTGCAGGCAGACTCCTCGCTGAGACTTCTGTGCTGTAGTCCTTCCTGCACGGCTTGCATTGTTCTCTGGCCTGCAGCTCTGGGACTCTGACACCTCCTCAGGATGACTCCTTTCGCTTGGTGCTCTTCCTTGGGATGTGAGGTGATGTCCTTTGCTTTGTTGTGGCGTCTGACTTTCTCTGCTATTTCCCTGGCTAATTATGTATGCTCAGATTTCCCCCTTGCTGAGATCATGCACTGTTTTTAGCTATGCATGGAAATGGTATGGTAACGAAGCAGGAAAGAGCGTTTTAGCAAAGTAACTTTACTACTGTAACATTAGTGTTAAAAAAAAATAAAATTAAGATACTCTTCACCTTTGTCTGCCATTGCTTGTTCTCATGACTTTTCAGTTTATTTATTTGTTTATTTTTCCCTTACTCTTCCTATAGATTCCTCACCTGCTTTATGGTAGTGGCCAGAACAGAGCCCTGTCCTTAAGGGCTTCTATTTCTGTGCCCAGAAGCACCAAATGCAGCAGCCGTGGCTTCCCTGCTTCTGCAGTTTTTAGGTCTGGAGCAGAGAAACCATTACTGAATTGTAGCAGTAATCCCTTACCTCAGAGTCATTGCCACAGACTGAAAGCAAGGAAAACAGTGTAAGTGTGCTTCTGTGATACACTGGCCTGCTGAAGAGGTTCACATCTCTAACAAGGGTTACTTATCTTGAATTTGGACTATCCACCAGTTTGGGCAGTAAGATGCACCGGAGTAGGAATAAACAAGCAAGTATGAGGCGGGTGGAAGGAAACTATTCCAGCTCCACCACCAAAGGCAACGTATCGTATAACATTCAACAAGTGCAAAGCTGCCATCCTGGGCTGGGGAGCCACCTGCGATGCACTATCATGGGCTGCTGGAAAACAAACCCAGCCTTTCGCAGGCAGTGTTTCCACGGCTAGCCCAACACAACCTATAACTTGATACGATCGTGTATAGCTGTCATGTGAATAATGAGGCTTTAGGTAATGATAGATGACACAACCAGGATATTCACACATTTGAGAAAAGGGCAGTGAAATGGCAGCGAAATATACTTTTCCTGTGTCCTCCTAAGATGTGCTCTGATATGTGCATTTGAACTCATGGAGATAACGAAGGAGAGAGGAAGGCAACTGGAAATCAGAAGGGTATTACCTGGTCAGAAAATGAAACGCACACCAGAGCTGTGTTAGATGGCAGATACCCAACGCTTCCCCAACAGCTGGAAGGATTAATGTGGGAGCTTTTCAGTAGCAACTTGCCTGTTAAACTGAATGGTATTTACTTCTTTACAATGAAACAACACAAGCTGCTCGTTTCTTTACTTTTGAATAGTGATATGCTCACTATTAAGAGAGCTATGGTGCACATAAAGATAATAATCTTTTATGCTTTATTCCTTCGTTTTTATAATAAATTATTGAAAAATTAGAGTTTGTAAACAAGAAAAAAAAAGACTTAAATGCTCTTTTTAGTGCAGACACAGAGACCTAGTGTTGAAACTGCAGATATAAAGGAAACTCCCTTTTCCAGGGTGGGAGTGGGCCTGGAAAATGAACTGATTAAGCCAATATATTTATTATTATTTAGCTCCTTGGCAATTGCATGCAAATATATGATATATAGTCTACAATATGTAGAATATGAAATCACCTAACACTGTAATTTTGAAATAAGGAACTTAGGAGATAATTTGTCTAGAGACTATTTTTAGTGATTTAGGTTTAGCAGTAAAGATACTTTCAGTTTCTTCATTCATTCTGAGGGAAACTGTCCATATATTTTTTTCTTATTTTTCCTTCATTATCAAAATTTATTATCAGGCTGTGTGTGTGTGTAAGAAGTGAAGATGGACAGAACAGTAAATGCCCTGCTATTCTAAATTTCTTGGCTCTTTTCCACTCCCACCCTTCAGAAAGCCCTGTCTTGGAGGTGTGGGGGTGGGATGTGGTTTTGCTCCCCCCCCCCCCCCAGCACCCTCCTGTCTCCAACAGATACAAAGCTGGATTTAAGGGAAGATGGGAGAGAATGTAAGCACCAGGTAAAGGACAAGAAATGCCTTATTCAAGTGAAGTGGAAGGGGTTTTTGAGCTATAATGAGCACTGTTACAGACTTGGCCTGGATCCCTTCAAAGATAGTCGCCAAATCTTTCTGTAGCTCTGCTCATTGTTTGGATCCCCTTTGTTGCCATGCCAGCATAACTAGAGTTCAGCCCCAGCTTCTGGCTCTGGGCCTTCGGCTTCCCCCCGAACAGAAGGTTTGTCACAATACAACTTTCGTAAAACCAACAGGATAGTGGTAAGACAGTTTGTTATCTCAGGGTCCTCAAAATAGCTGCTCTGAGCACATCAGAAGAATGGAGAAAGCTGCTCCTATGTCAAATGCACAGAGTAGTGGGTAGGGAAGTGTTCTGAGGTTACTATTAAAGAATAATCTCCAAAAGATTGGAGAATTGCAGAAACTTGGCTTTTCTCACATTCTTTCTTTTCTTCTAGAGGCTATCTCGCTAATGGGGATTTAAGAATACAAATATCCTGAGAAAACCATACTTTGAAATCTTCCTGTATTTCTTGGCTGCTTCTGGTCAGTCGTCAAAAGGCTTATTGAAAAACAGGATCAGAGAAGGTGCACGAGTGTATTAGGAAGCAGAGGCACTTCTGAATTTGTAAAGAACGATGCTGTTCCCTTTTCTTACTTACAAAGCGAAGAGCTTATTTATGGTACTATCGGCACTTAGTAGGATAATTTGGAGTCCTGTAGCTTTAAGCCAAACTCGTTTGAAGGATGATTGCAGATCTGAATGTGTGGGCTGGAATGTCAGATCTAGATGAAGATATATCCTTCAAAATTTGGCATGGAGAAGACCACTGTAATTATCTAATTTGAATATTTCCCATTTCAGTGGGCTAGATGTTGAGACAACACTTAGCATCAGCAGAGGGGATGGATGAATAATTAGCTTTTATGCCTGGAATTTTAGAGGACATGAGAGCTCTGGAGTGCGTAATTCAGGCTACTTTCAGGAGAGCAGTGCAAAGGTAATAATTACACTGTTAACTTCTGGGGTTTCTGGGCTTGTCCTGAGATGCAAGGGCCCAGAAGCTGCAAGAACTGTTAGTTAGATGTTAGGCATTAATACGTGGTGATGGTGATGACAGAAATAGATGCAGAAGAAAGAGTTAAAGCTTCTCTTTGTTCTTCCCTTTCCTGCCGCCACCCACCCCAAATGCTGGGCAGAGGTTTAAAAATGTTTAGAAATATTTGGGCCAGGAGAAGGGAAAAAAGTGGTCTGAGGGGTTCAGGTATGGTACGGGTAGGAAGAAGAAAGTGTAAAGTTGATGGTGAAACAAGAAAAACACTTAACGAAATGAGAAAGCTATTTGAAACAAAAATCAAGTGCTCTAAAAACAATTCTCAGAGTCTGGAGAGAATCTATCTAAGCTTCCAAGTGAAGTTTTTGTGCAACTTTTGGCTCTCAATTCTTAGCCATCCTCAGCCCTCTCCATAATGCATAATGCCTGTGACCCTTAATTTGGGAGATTACCCACGAAACAGCTGTCACTACGGGAGACCTTTGGAGCTGAAAACTTTCTCACCCACCCTTTGCCGCAGCCGGCTCTCAAGACGGATCGAATGACTTGGCGCCATCTTGCTGGTGTGTCAGTGAAGAAGGCTGTGCGATGACCTAATGGAACTTTTGCAGCCCTTGCTACCTATAGACCCTCTCAAGTCATCTTCTGCAGCTGCCAAATCCATTTGCACGAGTGAGCAACTGCCTCGATGCTTGCCAAATGTTTTTGCTGCCAGTATACCCCAATATATTCAGAGATGTGTAACGTAGCCGTAGCTGCTCAGTCCTCTTACGGTTTCTAATAAGCACAGGGGTATCAGTGTTTCACTTCAGATTTTGGATCAGATCTTGCAGTCGTTCTCTTGTTCTTAAGATTCTCAGGCTTCTACTGACTGCAAATGCCAAACCCAGGTCTACCCAGAGCTGGTTTGCTTACACATTAAATAAAAGAAAAATAGATCTCTTTTAGACTTACTCTGACGCTACCCCTCTGTGGGCAGAGCACCCTCACAGAGTTCAGCAGCCCTTTATTGACTTAATATTATTTGCATTGAAAGGTCCCAGCCTGGACCAGTGTAATTCACTTCATTAATAAGTCTGCTCCAAACTTCATCCTTCATGACACTCCTTAATTATATATGTGTGTGTACCCTGTAGAGATCCTCCACCTTTTTTTTTTCTTCAAAAATAAAAGCTTGTCATGGGGATATCTTTCCTCAGTGTGTTTGATAGAGGATCCTTCCTCTCCCTCTTCTCTCCCCAGTTTAAGAAACCAGCCTTTATAGGGTGTTCTTTCATATACATCAAAATTTACATGGGCTACTTGGTGCAATGATTGGCCATGATCCAAATGTGTCACTTGGCTTCTAAAATTTGGGCCTATCGAACATTTTCAACAATTCATCTCATGGTAGCTTGGCTACTTTAATCCCTGCCTGTCTTCTACCTGTGATTCATTCATCTCTTCATAGCTCTCTGGGAAGCACTATTTGGTTTTTGTTTGTTTGTTTGTTTGTTTGTTTTTTGTATTTATTCTAGAATTTTCAACTGCAAAGCCCTGAACTTAGCTATTACCCGTAGTTTTGAGTCTCATTTCCCAACTATTTAAGTTCTGCATCCTTAGCAAGGGGCTGTTGCTCAGTCCCTGAGTAATTGTGATGGTTTTCCATTCTGTAAATATTTTGATCTACTCTCACAGCTCCCATTTTTCATGAATTTCCAAATATGAAGATTTCATCTGCTTGAAAACTGGGGTTTTAGATGCCAACAATTAAATTGGGAAGCATCTGGCTTCTTGAAAAGAAAGAATCAAGCAAATGGAGAAAAAAATGTTTTGTGAGTGCTGATATCAGCACAGGGCAGGGGCAGAAGCACAGCAGGGCTGGGGGAGAACAGTTTTATTTTTTTTTAACTGTCTTGGAGCTACATGTTTTGTAGCTCAAAGAAGTCTTCATATGATGTTAATACGCAGCCTTCTCACCTTCTGTGATTTCTCATCCGAGTACTGACATGACCTTAGGCTGATGAGCAGAACTATTTAAAAACAACAACAAAAAGAAATAGGAAAAAAAAAATCTTGTTTGGCAGCCAGCTTCGTTTTTTACAAGGGTTATTTTACACTCCCGCAGAACAATATGTAATTCAGACTGATTCCTTCAGGCGCTTGCTCAAAAGAAATCATTGTAGCGGTGTTTTGCTGTAATTACATTAGTGTGGAAGCCGGGTCTCTGTTAAGCAGGGAGGTGGTGAAGTACCACGAGTCCAGGTAGGTTTATTAAGGTTTGCTGCAGCCCGGCATGGAGGGGGCTGCTGCAGCTCCTTGGGGAGCTACTCTCCTCACTGGCTGGTCACTAATCCCCTGCTCTGTCCCAGCTGCCTCACCCCCATGGACACAACCCTGCACTGGTCTGTATTTCTGGCCTGACCAGTAGCCAGCCCCCAGAAGTGCTGGTCCCTCCCGCAGCCATCTCGCAGACCCTCTGGTCACTCCACAGTGTGGCCCAGGCTCATGGAGGCGCCATGTCTTGGCTGCCAGCCCCTTACCTGCTGGCCCTGCTGCCTTGGTGCTTGCCAGCGACCGTGCGCTGCCGTACAGGCCCAGGCGATACGCACGGGTTCGGCCGCTGCTTGCCGGCACCCCAGGCACGTGGGTCCCTCTGACCTGTGATCAGAGTAAAGGCTCCTCTCACCTAGGAAAGTAATTACAAGAGTAGTTTAATAAGAAGATGGGACAAACTGCAGTGATCAGGGCCAGGGAATGGCTGGACATGCATCTGGGCTCCTCACACCCCATTTTCCTCTGCCTCTTCCTTCCCAAGCCACTTTCATCCGCTGCTTTTCTTGCCCTCGTTCCCTCCTTGAAATACCCCGTCCTAAGCCTTGTGCAATCCCAAAATACTCCTGCTGGCACCTCATAACGAGTGCCATACCCTGGTGGGCTGCAGGGTGATCTGTGGGGCCTCCCCCATCGACTCTCCTGTCACGGTCCCGCTCGTGGTCCATGGGGCCACCCGCTCTTCTGTGGCAGACATGGAGCAGCCATGTTGAGGGCACCTCCTCTTTCCTTGGGGTTACTGGGGCTCCTCTGCTCCTTGGGGTTACTGGGGCTCCTCTGCCCGATGATGTTCATCTGCTCTGTGTTTGTGGGGAGGAGCCTTTCCTCACACAGCCTAGCCCTGAGTTTTGTCACTAAAAGTCAAGAGATTGGGGCCTGCACAGCTCCTTAAACATCCGAGGGCACAAGGCAGGCTTTTCTGTGGCTCCTCAATTCCTGTACTCCCAGAAGCCTAAAATACGTGAGGCATATTCTTTTTTTTTTTTTTTTTTTTTCTTTTTTCTTTTAACCACCAGTACTCTGCTCTTTAGTAATATTAAGAGCAAAGTGTGGGGAAATAGGGAAGGATTAGGTGTTTAAAAGAAATGGTTTTCACGTGGTGCTTCTAACCACAGAAGTATTTTGTTTCTCAAAGTCTCCCAAAATGGGCTTCAAACCATAAAATGCTTTATTTAATCTTGGCTTGAAAGCAATTCCAGCAAAGTGGACTGGTCACAATTTTGTTAGGTGGTGTGGGCAAGCCAAGCCTCGGGAAGTTGTTCCAAACGCGCTTGTTATTGTAAATGCTGGCTGATTTTTAGCAGTGAAAGTCTCCTTTCGTTTAGTTTCAGGCTTTTTGTTTTGATTGTGGCTTGCGTCTGCTTGGGGATTTTTCCCCTTAGAGCAAGCAAGTTTATACCTAGATCTTTATTGCCTGCAGATAGATATTTCAAGCTATAATTAGATTTCTCTTGCCTTCACCCCCCCGTCTAGGCTCCCTTCTTTTCAAGGCTGAACATGTTAAGCTTGAGAAGCTGTTGCCACCATCTCAAATTGTGTTTGTTTCCACCCTCTGGCCTCTTGCAGTGACGTACGCGATTTTTCAAACTTAGTTGTTTCTTTTTGTATTTATGAGCACCTTCCCTTTCATCTGCAGGTTCCTCCACTTTGTTAATCGAGTTCAGACCGGAGAAATCTCAAACCTTGCCTGCGTTTTTGTGTTAAGGCTTGGCTCAAGGTGATGTACTTGGGAGCAAACAGTGGAGATGCACCAGCGTAACATGCGCATCTTGCTCCTAAAACTCAGGTTTTCACCCAGACGCAGTGCCTGGAAGTATTACCACGCAAGTGGCATGTTTCCTTGGGGGTGCCAGGAAAACCCCAGCTTCCACTCGCCATGGCAGACCCAGTAATTTGGGACTGAGCCGTAACCTTTCTCGCAGGCATCCCGAGAGGCAGGTCAGGCCGTTTCGCAGCCACCACGGGCTGCACGGCGATGCCACATGCCCCGAGAGGCAGGCATGTTCCAGCAGGGCACAGCTGCAGGCTGCAGCCACGAGAAAAAGCCGATTCAGCTCTCACGCCGCCGCCTTGGGGTGGTTTGTTTTTTTCACCGGGATTTCTTTTTGTCGCTTTCTGCGCCGCCGAACGCCGGGCCGCGAATAGCGGCGGCCTCTTTAAGAAGCCTCTGTGTAGGTAGCAGGAGCAGGCTGCGAAATGCAGGAGAAGCTTAGCTTTGCTGGAAGGCCGAGTGTAACCTAACCAGCTGGAGGATATGCAATAGCTGATTGACAGCAGGACTAGCATTATGCAAATGCCGCCGGAGAGAGCGCGGCGGCCGACCGGGGGCTCTCTGAGGGAGCTCCCTACACACGCCGCGCTTATCTGGCTGGAGCTTTCCGCCTCGCCTCCCGCTCGGTGTAACAGTCAATAAATCGCCCCCCAAAAACAATTGTTGCTTTTTTTTTTTTTTTTCCTTTTTTTTTTTTTTTCTCGGCCGCCCGTTGCGTGCGAAATCCCGAGTGCAGTTTCAGTTTGCGATGTGTGCAAGAGAGCTAGGGATATGTGTCAGAGCTTGTTACTCCGGCTAAATTAGGTAATTTTTAGCTGGGTAACGTGCTAATCTTTAAACCTTTATGTCTTTAAATCCTGCGTATGTCTGGTCTCTTCATACAAAAGTGTATTTTGCTTGTTTCTTCTCGTCTTCTTCAGTCTGAAGCCTTATGTAGGTCAGGCTTGGCTTAAGCAGATTTCCTGAACCTGCGTCAGCTTAAGCTGAAGGAATTTTAATAAACCCTCCCTTGTAGGCGTGGGCCTAAATGAGACTAGCCTAGTTAAGCCTGATCTTTTTCTGTTTGTGAAAAAGAGCTGAGCAGAGCTAGGGACTGCATGGTGGCTTCAGGAACGGCTTCCTTAATTCAGAGCTAACAATGGTCGGGAAGGCCAGATCTTCTAATTTCACCTTATCTGAAAAGCTCGATTTGCTAAAACTCGTGAAGCCGTACGTTAAAATTCTCGAAGAACACACCAATAAGCATTCGGTCATAGTGGAAAAAAACAAATGCTGGGATATCATAGCTGATAACTACAATGCCATCGGAGTAGATCGCCCTCCTCGTACCGCACAGGGCCTGCGCACGCTGTACAAGAGGCTCAAAGAATATGCCAAACAGGAGCTATTGCAGCAAAAGGAGACGCACTCCGATTGTAAAAGCAGCATTTCCGAGCCAACCAAGAAAGTTGTGGAGATGATTCCACAGATTTCCAATGTGTGTTTAAGAGACAGGAGCGGTGTACAAAGGTGAGAGAATTTTTTTTTTTTTCATTTTGTTACTGAATGAAAATGATGGCGCCTCCTATCTGCTCTGTGACGCGTTTCTCGTGTTCAGTGTCCTAAAGAAAACGTTCGTAAGAGAAAAATCCCCAAATTGGGAACAATGACTAAATAATATTGCTTTTGTTTTATGGGAAGCTTGATGGTGACTTAGCACTGCATTCATTTTTCAGCTCTTTCAAAGCCTGTTTCAGTCTTTGTCATACTCTGGAAAGTGAGGGTTAAGGGAGAATCAAAGAGAAATAGTAGCTCCAACCTCTACCCCTCCCCTACCTTTTAATAGGCAGATTATTCAAACATTGGCAAAGTGATGGTTATTCTCCTCCATTTAAGGTAATACTGCAGTCATTTTGCAACATATGGAACTATTAGCAGTTTATATAAGATTTTTAATAAAGTTACTTCACGGAGCTAAGGAACCTTGTTCACAGAGCTTTTTTCTCTCATTTGCTCTGCTGTTTGCATACGACGTTTTAACTGATCCCAACCCTTTAAAAAAATTGACTGCCTGCACCACGGTGCCTTTGTGAGTGCAAGTGGTTTTTTTAAACACCTTTATTGCATTGACGGTGATTTTCTGAAAGTGGAGCAAAGCTAATTGCAGCCTAAACTCCAAGCAGCTCTGCATCGTACGGTGGGTAGTTTAAATGCACACTGAGAGAAACTGAGAGGTACAGCTATAGAAGTTTTTTTTTTGTAGTTTTTTTTTTTCTACGCTGCTCAGTAAAGTGAGACACACTGTCTAGATTTGAGCCAGACATAATACAGGCAGGCAGCATGCAGGCTTTCTCACACAGCTGGCTAATGCCCCTCATATCTGACTTGCAACACTCTGCTGGTTCTGTATTGGTCCTTGAGGGATCAAAAAATGCCTGGGTCAGGTTTTGGTTCCTCCAGATACCAAAAGCAAGGTAGGGAGGAGGGGAAAAAAAAGCCAAATAACTCTCAAAAATCTTGAGAAAGCTCTGATTTTTTCCCCCTTTTTCACAAGCAGATTAATGGGAAGTGAACTTTCCATATTTTAATCAGACACGCTGCTAGTTGGTGCAACAGCTAAAGGCTCTAAGAAAAGCTGGCATGCGCGCACGGGGCGAATTTGATTCGTGGTGCCACTGGTTGAACTGAATGGTAACAATTGTCTAAATCCCAACATGCCAGATGCTCTAAAAATATGCTGTTGTGGGTCCTCGGCGTAAAGAAGTCTGAAGCAACTGGGCTGTGCTGCTGCGGCTCCTGGTGAATGCCCCTGGAGGAACAGTTCCAAAGAATTCCCTGGAACAAAACGAGGCTTTTAATTGCGCTAATAAAGGTTGCAGTGTCTTGGCTACCAACTTTTGTAAGGAGGAAGGAAAAAAAAAAACACAGTGTGAGAACTTTGGTTTGCAGATCGGCTTATAAAAAGCGGTGACGCTTTTCATGAATGATTAAGAGCTAATGATCTCCATAGTTTGTCTCCTATAATTTAGGCATTTTTTGCAGGCTTTTATGGCTCTGGGAACGTTGACTTGATTGCTGCTTACCCAAAATGGTTGTTCTAGGAACAGCCAATGCACTGTGTGTCGAAGGGAAGGATTATCATTTAAATATTTTTTTTTTCCTGCCTAATTACATCATTATTTGATAGTTCTAATTTTAACTCTGAGTTGCATTTTCCCCTGATTTTGAAAACCCTGTGCTGGGTTTTAACTCACTAGGATATGGCTTAGCTTTTTGGGAAGGAAATACAACTTATAATGAATCCAAATTCTTAATTGCACCTTTAAGCAATTTCTAGCTCACGGTGATTAAACAAAACCTAGTGAATCATGGGTGCCTCCAGGGTTATAAATACCATCCCCCAGTTGTGGTAACTGTTGTTTGTCTTTCTTTCAGTCAAGTTGTCAGAAACAACATTAGTAACCACCATACAGGCGTTCCTTTTGTTTCCCAATTCCTTCTTTCTCTCTTCCCTGTCTAATTGTTTTCCTCTTAGGAGGCTGACTCCAAAAGGGGGGAAAAAATCCTTGTCTGAGCTACCTGAAGGTTTGGTAATTGTCCAGTTTTGTGTGAAATACACAGCAAGAGATGAAATTGTCCCTGTTTGGAGGCTGTTAGCCTAAATCGTACCTATCTTTTTTTTTTTTTTTTTTTTTTTTTTCCCTCTCTATCCTCTCTCACTTTCTCTTTCTGCTCTCCCTCTCCGTTTCCTTTTGTCACAATGACCTGCTTCTCCTGCTAGTTGTTTCCACGATTCGCAGGCGAGACGCTGGCCAGGAGCCAGCAAACCCGACCGAGGCGAGCCGAGCTAGAGGCTGAGGTGGTGGAGAGGGGGAAACCCAGCACTGCAGCCAGCCCTGGGGAGGCACAGAGGACATTTGTGTGCGGGAAAACTCCTGGTGCTCAAGGAAAAGGAGGGAAAGGGATGTGTGAAAGAGGTCCCCAGAAGAAGGTGAAGCTTTGTGGCATGAGGAAGAGGGAGCAAGGTGACATAATTGACACTTTATAGGCAGCTCAGGTGACAGTGGACGGAATTAAGATGATCCCAATGTTTTCTTGGGGATAAATGAAAGTTCTGTTTCCAAAAAACTGCTTCAGATGGACTTTCTCTTTCTGAAAGCTTTTTTAAAAATAGTGTGGGTGATTGGCAGAACTAATTTTTGTGAAATACATTTCTCTGACCCTGTTGTTGCTTGTTCTTATAATTGAGTATTTAGAAGTTTCCGTGTATTTATTCTAGAAATTGCACTTGCATCTTAGTAGATGGTGGGCTCGTTCAGAGTCCTTTGGAAGTTGCACCCATGGCTGCTTATTTCTATGGAACCAGGAGTTTTGCAGACCATGGGAGATGCAGAGGAGATAATGCTTTCTTTTGGTGTCTCCCTACGGAGTTTGTGCACTTCCATAAAAAGTAGGATGTACAAATTAAATTTCTCCTGTGCTTCTGGGAATGTGAACCCACGTCTGCTGCTCACGGGCAGTGTTTTAATAATCACACAGCGTTCCTCAATTTGTGGCTTGTAGAGCTCAAAAGGAGTTTTTAAAAAGAAAGTGCAAACACAGCCACACGCCCTACCCCTTTAACAGACAGCAACTGCGCTCCTCCAGGGCTGGGGAGCATCTGTGGATGTTTTGTTCCTCGTGGACCCACTCGCTGCTGTTAGCTGCTAGCAGCAGCCCAGTTATTCACGGGATGGGGACTGTCTCGTATCTGCAACCACTAGTTAGAGCCTCTGTTTCAAGGAGTCACGGCCATGGTGGTGCACTGTCTTTGCTGCCAGTGCCAGGTTAGGACGTTCCCGTTCCCATATTAACTGCACTGCCTCCCAAGTCATGCTGGAGGTGGTCTTTGTAGATCCGTACTGTAAAATAGTTCAAGAAGCTGATCTGGCTTTTAAAAAAAAAGTATTGCCTGAATAAAGGAGTGACGTGCAGAGCTCTGGGGTTTCAACCAAGTGGTGGAGAAGTCGGCAGGCACAGCTGGGGCCGTTATTAGCATCAAAGCCAGGGTAATGTCAGATCGTGACTGGAGGTGCTGCTGACTCAGGGCTTTGCACAAAGGCAGATGAGTCAGGTGGGTGTTGTACTTCAGAAAAGGGGGAAAAATGCAGCGCAGAGCTGTTCTTAGTGGCAACGTTTCCACGTCTTCTCTGGAAGCTTCAGAAAAATAGTGAGATCATTGATGAGTAGGGAAGGAGCAAGGATTTGCTTGATTCCCTAATCTACGGGCAGGGTCATCATCTGGGCTGTGGTTTCTTCTCCCCAGGCACGTTGTGTAATTTTATTCAGCGATTGTTTTACATGGAAAATGGCACACAAAACAAACATTTAGGTGCGTGAGTCAGAAGCAGGGAACACACTGGGACAGGAGGAGACGAGTGAGTTTGGGAGATGGAAACTTTTCGGCCATAGTCCACTCAGTCTGAGTTTATGCCCTTTTAAAATCACTTTCTAGGTTATATAAACCATTTCCTCTGTCACTTGCATCAACTCCTACTTCTTTGTTTTCATTCTCGTTTATCCCTATTGCCTGCTTATCCTGTTGCAGAGGAAGGGCCAACCAGGATTGTTCTCTGGCTGTATTTCCTTCGTAGTAGCAGTAGCATCTGAGTAAGACAAGGCTGTACGCATGTGTTGGAAAGCAGGAGGGATGCACATGGTGCATGAAGCAGAGTTCCAGGCGTAGCTAGCAAAGAGTAGTATTTCAAACAAAGCTTTGGTTGCTTACATCTGTGTCTTTTTAAAATAGTTTTTAATGGGTGATTTACATCTGATTTTGTGTGTTCTAGCACTAGTATCGATAAAGAAACAATTGCTGGTACCAGTTCACCACAGGCAATGTTGGATCACCATCCTGCGGCAGTCATGATGGAGTTGCAGTCGGAAGAGGATGTCAAACCTCCTCCTTCTTTGATTATAGACTCGCAGCAAAGTGAGAACCTAGAACAAGAGGAAGAACACCAGCTGGTGCATATAATGGAAAGGTCTCCGTCAACATCGGTGTCCTCGGTTGACATGAGAGTTATGATGTCTCCCTCTCCTGTACCAAGAAGAGATGAGTTCTTTAGGCTTGAGGTTGGAGAACGCTTTAGACCAATGTGTGGGTCTGACCCACAGATGCTGCAAATGCTGAAAGAAGAGCATCAGATAATATTAGAAAATCAAAGAAAGATTGGGCTTTATGTCCAAGAAAAAAGGGATGGTTTGAAAAGAAAGCAGCAGCTGGAGGAAGAACTGTTGCGAACAAAAATCAAAGTAGAGAAGCTGAAGGCAATACGATTACGCCGTGATCTGCCAGAATACAGCAGTATCTAAATATTTTATTACTTCTGTCATATCCCTTGAAATACTTAATAATAAATACTTTTACCCTAGCAAAGTTGTTCCTTATGTTAATATGGATGGATCAAAATGTGGTCTTGAAAGATGAGAGCATATTTTCCATGTTGTTGTATATGTACCTTAATGAAAATGCCTTGTATGGGTTTGAGTGTGCCACCTCTTCTGAAGTATAATCAAATCCTGTAGATTTAAGTGGCTGGATGATAAAAATCCCAACTTCTTAAATATTTCCACTTCTCTCTAATAGAAATGTGATGATCTAACAGCAATTTAGCTCAATTCTTTTAAAAAATTTGATCGTATGCATTATTTTTCAAATAATTACCTATCCTTCATAATCTTAATGAAGTTACAGGCTCGTAAATACGCATAAAAAGGAGGAGTGAGAGGCGATGTTTAAATATGCTCTTCTTTTCAAGTTGGTAAATCTTATGACCGCGGTGAAATTTGGCTGGTATATCAGCATGGAAAACAAAATTAGCGGATTGTTATGTTTTTTTAATGTTCAGTAGACAGAAGCGTAAGTGGCCATCTTTTAAGGAGTTAACACTTTTTATTGTTTTCAGTGGATGAGCGTTTCCATAGGAAATCATCAAAATAGAGACAACGAATGCAATACTTCGTTACAACTGCATGTGTGCGTAATTTGTGTGTACAGTTACCATGATCGTATATTCAGTTAGAGTAATTATACTGGTGATCAACCACAGAAATGTCTAATTTGCTCATTTGCATGCATAATTACTACTGTGCATGTGCAACCAAGACCGTTGCAGGTGCCTTTGACTGATATCGATATGACTATAAGCTACCAAAATGAAATAGTTGCTCTGTGTAAGTAATGTGACTTGAAGTCAGCAGAGGATTCTTTGTTATTCTGCGTACCTTTTATAACTGCTGTTGTTCTGGTCTTTTGATTAGTTTCAAATAAAAAGCCCCAAATGAAAAAGAAATTGATTCTTCTGTCTGTCCTAGTAGCAGCACTTTCCTCTGCAGTTACGATCAACACTAATAAATGGAAAACAAAAAACAACCAAAACCAACCCACAACAACTGGAAAGCATAAGTCCCAGACAATTTCTCCATAATTCTTGGTCTTCTGCTTGTTATGAATAGATCCACGCCTGCCTTAGAGCTCTGGCTCCTTATTCCATGTAGCAATACTTTGTTCTTCCTCTAACTTCTAGCACAGGAAAAGGAAAGGAAGCACAGAATCCAGAAAAAAGAGAGAACAAAGGAGGTGTAATTCCACCCTGGTCTCCTATCTCAGAGGGCCCCAACAACAGGAAGAACAAAAGCAATAGGAAGGATATATATATATTTTTTTCCTGTGTTTGCTTGTTACTGTTGCTTCTGTCACAGTTTTTCTCCAAATTTCCTTCTTTCTCCATTCCCACAGAAGCTCAGCATGTGTGTATGGGGCACTGGTCTGCATCAGCAGACTCTTTAAATGAGGTAAGCCTTACTACTTCTTGCCAGTCTTCTGAGTGAATCAGGTTACCTTTGTAACCACGGGGATAAATGCTTATTAAAAACTGAAGGCTGGAAACGTGTAAGTTTAGCTGAGGGACCAGTCGAGCCTAAAGCACCGTAGTTAAAATTTTATGACAGTGATGAGAGAGAAATCATCTCGACTGTCAGTGCCCAGGACACCCTTAACAGGTTACAGGTAGGGAGGGTGGAAGAAATAAATCTTTGGTTTACAATCTGAGGAAAAATACAGTCAATGAAAATAGATGTCAGCAAAATGGAATCGCCCCCTACTCTTCTTCTTCCAGTGGTATTGTAGAGATGAGAGCTTTTCAAGCATTTGTTCTTTTGGGGATGTTTGCGTGCGCTGATGATGATGGTGTCTCAATGAGTGGCCTTGGTTTCTGTTCAGACCTTGCCTTTCTTCGTCTTTTTTGCAGTTCAAGGACAATGATCTCTTTTTATATAGCCAGGAACACTTCAATGAGATCTGCTCTTCCCTGAGTTTACGAGAGTCAAATTCTTGGCTTTAATAAATAAATACAGGTTTTATTTGTTCTACTTTGCTGTGTGAAAGGTGGATTCTCAGAAACCGGGTAACAACACAAAATTCCCAGCACCCGTAATTTGGAAATACCTGATTTTATCCTTTCAGCTGAAAATCAGAATTCTGTTTTCCAGTTTCAAGGAATTCCAATTTGTTGTTTCTGTCCTCAGACACTACGCAAATGGATTCTTACTAGTCCCGAAAATAATTCCCAGCTGGCTTGTCTTGCAGTGGTTTTGATTATTGCTAGCCTTATTTTGCCCACTAAAATGCTCTGCAGAGACTTCTGAATATTTGCTGTTGAATTCTCCGTTCTCCTTGAGCTACATCAGGAGGTGACCTCCAGGGTCTCTGTTGGCACATCGCTTTTATTTCGAGGACTAGAACCAGAGGAATTTCCAATATTCAACAGCCTGTAGTCCTTTCTGAACTGAAAGGCAAAGCAGATACAAAACTCAGACTCTGGGTAGAGCAAAGTGCCCGTTACAGTCCTGATGTTGGAGGGGGAAGGATGCAAGTAAGAAATAATGCAATACATGGGTCTGCTCAGAAATGTCTCCCTGTAATCAGGACGTTTGGTTGTTCTGGCTTTGTCTCAGATGTTAGTGGAAGGCCTTTCATTCTTATTGCAGGCAGCATCTCTTGTTTGGAGATCTCTCCTCTGGTTTCCTTTGTTCTCTGGTGTGGGTTTTTGTGTTTTTTTTTTTGGTGGTGGGGGGGGAACCTCTTGAATCCCTGCGTAGCTTGCTTGTTTCTTTACTTGCGACATGGCATTTATCTTCTTTCACTACGGAGATGTTTCTTCTTTCAGTGACATCAGTGCAGCATGGTGCTAGCTATGTTACGCCTGTCCATGCTGGCGGATCTTTCTCACCCCACATCTGCTGTTCAGTGTCAGGTTATCTGTCTGCATCAGGCTTCTCACTTCTCGGTGCCTGCTCTTGTTTTTTTTTTTTCATGTACTCCTAATGTGGGTACATGCACGCACAGCTGTGGCTGGTCCTTTGGGGACCTTCAAGTACTATGAATTTTTACTGTTCCAGCAATTTGTATTTCATTA
Organism: Heteronetta atricapilla; assembly: GCA_011075105.1. Classification (NCBI taxonomy): domain Eukaryota; kingdom Metazoa; phylum Chordata; class Aves; order Anseriformes; family Anatidae; genus Heteronetta; species Heteronetta atricapilla. Next base: position 134,488,288 of record CM021732.1, on the reverse strand, counting down.
GCATGTGTGAAAGCAATAGCAGGAAGCCCTTCACTCCTTCACCCCCATTCTAATCCTCCTGTTCTCATCACTGTACCTGGCACTGCCATTCCCTGTCTGCATGTGTACCATGTACTGTGTACAAGCAGAGTAATTTTAGACAAGGGCAAATTTCTACCGTATGCTCACGTCCTCCTACTAAGATAACTGAAATAAACAGGCTCGAGCAGTAATTTAATTCCCAATTTCTGATGTATTATTTTCATTTTAGGCTTAGAGTAAAAAAAGTATAACTTTGATAACTTTGTGATCATTGTGGTAACATCTTGCATAACTTCATCTATGTGAGTAACTGTCTAATTATTGGTCTACACTTTTGTCAGCTGCTCCCTAATCACCTTTTCCTTTTTCTCCCCATAAGCTCTCAACTCCCCTGTCATCATCTTGTTGGCTGTGCCGGCCTTCTGTCAGAATTCTTATCAGGTAAAAATGCCAGAAGAGAGACCTCCTCCAAGACCAGGAAATATGACTGACAAATCTTGCTTGACGTACTCTTTTCTAGCACCCTTCGCCTCACTACCTTCAAATGCTTTCTTTCCTTTATGTCTCCACGTATTTTCTTGCTTGGGACTTTTTTCCCCAGGGAATGAAAATGCGTAAACTAGAGCCTACGCACTTTGCATCCCATGGATTGCCAACAGGCAAAGCCGTAGCCGTGCTTATCATCATAAAAGAATTGCTTCTGAGTGGGAGGAACAAGTGGTGAATTCTGATGCTTGGGTTTGCTGGAGAAGCTGTCTTTCCACAGTTCAAATACAAAACATTTTCACAAGGCGATTGAATCTTGTGTTGATGAAGTTCATGGTACTGCCCAAGGGTAGAGAGAGAGATTGGAAAAATAATTAGTTTTTATTTTTCCCCCTTTTCTTGAAAATTATTTTTGCTCCAAATTGTATTACAGAAAGGTTAAACCTAAGAGAACTTTCCATACATTTAGCCCAGGAAATTCAGACTTTAAATTACGTTCTTCTAAAAAGTTTTAAGATAAAAGTCTTGCTTCTGAAACCTACGGTTTACTAAAGTAGCTGAAAACCTCGGCTGTGATCTGTGCATAAGCAGGGAGGGATAAGGGACGGGGAACCCACTGGGAAGCTCAGCAGTCTGCAAGCACTGACGTCCTCTGGTGTCCTTGTGTTTTCCGAGCGCCGTGGGATTGCACACCATTTCAGCCTAGTGACTGCACAGTGACTTGTTGATGTATCCAAATATTTGAGTGAGCACAGCACGTTGTCAGACTGGATTACTCACACGAGAGAAATATTGTACGGTTCTCTTTGCATACTTAATCAGCAGTTGTTCATATTATTTAGAATCCCGGTTTGCTCTTTAGGAAAAACGCAGACTTGAAAACCATCCTTCATTTTTTATATTTTAAGTATGTGAGCAGAATTAAAACAACTCATTCATTATTTCCTGACCGTTTCTTGCCGATTTTCATCTGTAGTTAGCACAATCACCGTAACGAGCCTAATTTAACGTAAATGCAGCCAAAAAACCACAATTTATCTGGATTCTGATGCCCCTCCGTATGCCGTTGACGCCAAGGCCTAGTTCGGTTAAGTTTCAGTCATTTTGTTCACAGTTGCCTTCTGCTCGCTTTGCATGTCTTTGTATGATCCTTCTCTGGATGGGTACTGCTGTCTCAAAACACGTCTGCTTATAAAGTTCAGAACTTTGTGTGCTTGAAATAAGTGGGTTTATAAATTGCCAGTTACGCTTCAGATCTAATTTGAGAGTGGAACGAGAGGACAAAACCTCGATGTAGCTTTGGGGATGGGGCAGAAGGGATTTTGCACTTTTTCTGGTTAGTTACTGCAACGTTATGTTTCCTCCGTGTTCTCTATCGATAAGATCTGTTGCAGTAATCTCAAGCTGTACCTGTTATTAATCACCGAAGGTATCATGTGAAAGAAAGTAATTTATCATAACTCCGCAGCAGTTTGCAGGTGAATTTTACTTAGCCCAGCTGTTGATACAGTTCATACAATTCTGTGTGGAGGCTAAGGAACATTTATGGACATTTCTGTGTCAGAAATGCAAAATGAAAGTTGGGCATGCCACATATCCCGAATCCATAGGGACATTGGGATAAAATTGGATATTAGAATTAAAATACAGCGGATCATCTGATGGCATTGACTTCGAGTTACATGTGTCAGCCAAAACAATACATAATTTTTTTGCTTGCAAACTCTGCAGGTTTCTTCCAGGTGATGTTTGCATTGTTTTGCATTGTAAATAAGCTCAGGTTGTGTATCAGGATGGATTTCCACGTGATGCTGGTAGCATCAACTCTCAGTTTGGCCAAAGCATTTATGCTGTTACGTTCTTGTGTTTATGCCTTTTCAAAGCAGCTCACCTTTTTTTGTGCGAACCAGATTGAGGGGAGAATACCTGGTATTGTTTTGTATGTATTGAATCTTGATGATCTTTCCTTTGTAGTGTTCTACTTTCCCTGTGCTTGTGAAAAAGTCCTTGACGCTTGGCATGGAGACGGCCTTTGGCCATTGCTACAAAAGCTGTCTCACATTTGGCTACTTCCTAACTCGTTGGCAAGCACAGAACATGCAGTTTGTTTGCAGGAAGTTTGTTATACTTCTGCTAGCATCCCTAATAACTGAATTTTAGGAGAATCTGTCCAAAGTGGGCACATGGAGTTGCTGAGAGCTGAACAGTGATTTCCTTGCTGGGCACTCCTTGAATGAAAGCAAGAAAATGTGTCACTTGGTTTGCCACTGGCAGGCCTGGTGGCCTCAGTGGGGAAGCCACTTGGTTTAGATGCAGAGAGGACGATGTGATAGCAAGGATCTCGAGCAGTTGCCCTTCCTTACAGTTTCTTAGTTTCAAAGCTATGGACCTACGCAGCTGAGCAGCTAATGGCTCAGCTCTGCTCTGGGAAGTCCAAGACCAGCAACAACCTGGAAAATACAGCCTGTATTTGGGTGATTCAGAGTGCTGAGCCTTGTGCACACAGAAGAGGGCTGAATTAAGCTTGCTTAGGGAATTTAGCCACTGTTGTTTGTTATAATTATTTCTGATAGGTAAAATTTGTTCCTTGCATATCTCATCCTTCCCTGATGAGTGTGCACAGGTACCTATACACATATACATACCCAATGAGATCTACTAATGCTGGTTGGATAAGAAGAGCTAAAGTTATGTGTGCTGCAGAAGCCGGTCGAACACCTTGCAGGTGACATCGAGGGTCAAAGCAGTCCCTTGGGAACGACAAGAGGACCTGGTCTGTGTTGAGGAAAGCTGCCACATCTCCATGGCTTTCCGAGTTTCCTAAGTACTCGGTTCAGGATCAAAGCCAGGCAGGCTTGGCACAAAGTAGACTCTGCCAAAGGTATCCTGACTTTGCATGGAATAATGTTATTAATTTGCGTTGGAATTTCTATGCAGTTTAAACCACGTTCAGTTTTCTTCTGTCAAGAAGCAGCAAAGGCAGCACAGGAAGCACCCCGTAACTGCACAAGGGTACATTTCTCCTCTTCCCTCCTCTCTCATCTTCTGTGTTAGTTTTGCTTTTCTTGTGAGAATTACAAGTAAAGCCCTTGGTTTTTATGCCTTGGCCATAAATATTACTTTTCTGCCTGGCCTATTGAATGGATTACATTTATGTAAATCAATGTTATGTAACTTGATTTGGAAAGATTACTCTGTCCCTTTCCAAAGATTTCGTCAGCCACCCTGTAAGTAATCATTGCTGCATAACACATGAAAACTCTCAAAAATATGACTCATCCTTTGTGTGCCTCTTTCCAGGGTAATGCCATAAATTTTAAACAGTCCTGTTTGAATAATTTAAAATAAAATAAATATGTTGTGTTCCATGCCTATGACAGTGGACATAAGTTCTATTGATTATTTTAAATACTCTCTATTATAAAGAGAAATTAAAGATAATTAAAAATTAACAAGCAAAACCAGTACATTAAAATGTTTTACCTTCTAATATGAGCTAAAGCAGATGTGAATGCGAAGTATACATAATCTTCATACATCCCTTTCTGCCTGTTTGCTGTTTCCTACAATCTAAAAGTCTTCAGATTTTATAAATAAGATTTTGTAGATAGCAAAGTTTTATTTTTAATTAAAAAAGAATCAGAAGCAATAGCAATTGTTTAGCGAATGCGAAACTATATTTTCAAGGTCCCACGTATGTGTTTATCTGTGTAGCTTCCATTAACATTCAAGCACAAAAGAATGCATATTTAAATCTCTGCAAAATGCTTCAGAAATTGGCTGCTTTTAGGGATGGCTCTGATTAACCTGTGATTGTTTAACAGTCTAATAACTGCTTTGCTTCCATACTTCTTAGTAATTTGGATTTTTCAGTAAATTAAATACTTGGAATTTTTCCACTTATCCCATTTAGGCTACCACTTATCACAATAACATTCAATATTTACAGAGCCCAAGTACAAATGTTGCTTTCTGATACTACTTTTTGCCTTTATTTTTTTGAAGGAAAAGAGCCTTTAATTGACAAATGAATCAAAACAACTTTCAGCGTGGATGGCAACACTAAGAGGAGCCGTAAACAGTCGACTCGGATGGCATTTGAATGGTTCCAATATTTTATCACGCTGATCTGGCTTGCTGCACCATATGATGCCTGCAGCATTTCAGAATCCTCAATGATGCCGCTTTTTCCTTTGATAATAGGACTTGCACGTCTATTTCTGTGGACTTGACAGAAGCTTTCAGCTCAGTTCATTAAATTTTAAAGTGGAAGCTGGAGTCAGTTGGATTTTTAGACAGCTGAGAGGTTTAAGAAGAATAGTTTTCTATCATGGAGATATAAAAGTAAAAGCTTTCCTCCCTCCGCTGTAGTTGATACCCTTAAGAGCTAAAAGTTTCATTAAATGGTGATGAACAGAATGTTCCTCATTCTTCAAATTAAGTGCATCCATCATCTCTTTTATTGTATACAGAAAGCTCCTATTTGAAAAGAAAATTTAGGTTACAAATGCAGGTATTGAAAAATCATGCAAATGCACACAGCCTGTTTCCAGCCCTCCAATGTATTGTGGCGTAGTCATTAATTGCACAATCATGTGTTCTGGTTCGGTAAGCTTCCTTGCCAGTTTCAGTTCACAGAATGTACTGCAGCTACTCAATGAACAACTGTTCAGTATTTCCTTTCCTCCTTTTTGCTCAGCTACAGACTTCTGCCTTGATTTCTTCTCAGTATTCAAACTATCTTGAATTAATTTCCTGATTTTTTTTCTTTTTTTCTCTGATGTCCATCACGGTAGTAGCTGAGCACTTCACAAATACAATTGCATTCCGCAACATCCTTATGAGGTGACAGGTTGGTATAATCTCCACTTCCAAGGAGAGAAACTGGGAGCTGAGGCACAGGGAGAGTAAGCTCCATTAATACTGAAGGTGTAGATTGAATCAACCGGGACTGCGTTATCTCAGTGCTTCAGAATACCGTACAGGGAATGGGTGGATGGAGAGCAGCCCCGAGCAGCACCTGGGGGTGTTGGTTGATGAGAAGCTCAACATGAGCCAGCAATGTGTGCTTACAGCCCAGAAAGCCAACCGTATCCTGGGCTACATCGTAAGTACTGTGGCCAGCAGGGCGAGGGAGGTGATTGTCCCCCTCTGCTCTGCTCTTGTGAGACCCCACCTGGAGCCCTGCGTTCAGCTCTGGGACCCCCAGCACAAGAAGGACATGGACCTGGCAGGGGGCTGGAACTGGGTGGGCTTTAAGGTCCCTTCCAACCCAAACCATTCTGTGATTCTACAGTTAATGCATTCAGACTACACCTTCCAGTTGCACCTGCAAGTGTTCAGTATTACTACCAATGAGACTGATTCTCAAATCAGGCACTCGGACAAACCTCTAGTGCTGAAAAGTTTGGGTTAAATGACTTTCCTTACACCAGAAAGGAACAATAGAAAAAATGCAAGCAGCATCCAGTTTTTTTTCAAACTTTGCTCAACTTCACAACCTTAAAATTAACTCACTTAAAATAGGCTGGTTTTCAAAAGTGTGTTGGGTTAAGGTAGCTTGGTACCTCTAGTTTATAGATACTATTCTTCTGGCTTGCAGAGCAAATTGACATTTCCAAATTATTCCCTATAATTCAACGTTTTCATTTGTGTAAGACAGGCAAGGTTGAAACTGATCTTTACCCTTTGAGGTAACAAACCAAATGACTGCGCTAGGAGGCTGCTGCATTCAGTGTAGACCATTAACATAGTGGCATGCAGTGTTTTGATCAGTGAGTTTTGCACATTTGGTGACAACAAACAAACTGAAGGACTGAAAATATTTCATATTGAGGAGCAGAAATTACCAAAGGGACTTGGGGCATAACAGCAAGGTTATCCAAGCTTTAGCTCCTCATTTGTCTACACCAACTTGTCCATTACAAATTGTTTGCCTGACTCTGGGTCCTCCACCAGTCATAAACTCAGGATTGATTTGTCTTGCATAGTCAAATGGATCCAGTTCAAAAGCTTCATTGCTGCCATCTCTTACGTTGTACCTAAGCCTCCCCTTGCTCTCCTCCCCTGGCCCTACCCTCATGGAGAACAACTGCTGAACCTGAGTCTGTGCAGTGGAAGAGCTTAAAAATCATAGTAATTTTATGCTATTTTTAACCTTGGTAGTCTCAAAAATTGAATTAGGAGAAAAGTGAAACTAGAAGGATGAGGAAAGTGGAGTGAGCCCTATTTACTGGGGAGGGTGAATTGGTCTGAGTGCCCATATGTCTTTGTACAGCCATTTCTTTTCTGGACTCACCTGTGTGCCATGTTTTATGCTGCAATGCCCTATTGTCCTTTGCTGTTTTCTCCCCTGTTGCTTTTCTCTTTAGTTTCCCTGTCAGTGCCTAATCAGCTCCTGTTCTCATTTCCTCCTCCCAGGTCTTCCCTGGATTTCCCTTGATGGCTTCCAGCAAGCCATACGTTTTTACTGGACCTTGAATTTTGAAGGACAGAACTGAGGTGCAGCTTTTCTTGCTCCCATTCTTGCTCATAAAATCCCATCTCTCTCTCTGCTGCTTGACTCTCACCCTAGATGCCAGAGTCAGTCTACCTCCATCGCCATCCCTCCTTCTAATATTAACTGTTGTCTTCGTAGTCTTTTTACTCCCTTACTATTTTCTAGCCTTTCCTGTGTGCTTTGCTTCCAGGTCCAACTGGTAGTCTCTTACCAGTCATCATTTGTTTTACTGTTTTAACATCAGCCTGCCTTTCCCATCGTAGCCTCTTTTCAGGCTTCTCATCCCAAGGAATTCTTCCATGCAGCTTCTCCATGTCCCCTTTGCCATCTTTTCCTGTTCGGCATCAGGAGGGGAGATGTCTCTGAATGAGAGGGACAAAGAGAAAAATTTCCTGCTGGCATGCTTGGAGGGGACCCAGCTTTGGTCCAAGCAGCGAGAGCTGTGACTACAGGGAAAGCTATTCTCGGCCTCGGTTAGAGCATGTCCACTGTGTAATCCTCAGGAAATTAAGCTGCAGAGAATGTGCAAACTGCTTTTATTTCCAAGAGCTTTTAGCTCTCAGGAATGGAAAAAGTTTTACCCGGGCCAAAAGGAAAAAGAAGCGCTACCTTCTCCCCAGATTTCTAGATTCTTCTCCACAGCATTGAGTTATTAGAGCTTCTACAAGGACTAATAGCTTATTGAGACTAAAACTGCATTCTATGATTTTTGTTCTCATAAAACAGATGTTTATGGTCAATATTTTATCATTTGTGGTTTTGTTTAAAAATAAGTTTGAGTGTAAAACAATGTATTAAAAAAAATCCTGCTTGAAATACCAGTCTTTAATTAATTTTCACATTCAATAAGATCATCCACCTAGTATGAAATGAAAGAAAAAACAAACAAACCACTTTGCTTTTGCTTTAAAAAGAAAAAAAAAATCTTAAATAATCTTTAAACAAGAATGCCCTGCAGACTTGGACACTGGTGAAATTGTTCAAATTAGGCATTTCTCTGTGAGGATCTGAAGTCCCTATGGGTCATGCCCATAACTGAAATACTGATAGGACTATGGGCCTCCCCTGCTAGTAATGCTGGTTGCATTTTGGCTGAATTTAGATGTGTGCATTATACATTTATTATACATTTTGCATTTAAAACAGGGGTGCGAAGCACTGGATTGTAATGCAGCAACTCAGAGGTAGTCCCTTCTGTCATGGATTCCTATGGTTGTAGGGCAAGTCAGCTCAACTCTTCATGGTTTCACTGCTCGTAAAAAGTCCCACAGAAGTGCTGTGAGGAGAGTTATTACATATTTTTCCATTTTCAAGGCACAATAATATACACTGCCATGTTAGCTTAGTATTAAATTTATTATTAGACTGAAATTGCTTTGCAAACAAATGATGATGCTATCTCTGTCTCGTATTTCTCTAAGTATTCCTGGGAAGTGTTTATCATACAGGGATTTCATACAGAACACGACACTTAACTGCTGTGTACACATCAGCGCTCTGAATGCCGTCAAGTGATTTGATTAAGGAATTTTCTGAGGACTGTGAAGGGGAGCTTCATGGAAAGTTTCCTCTGCTCAGGAGACAGGGACGACGTTGGCTCTGCAGAGATGGCACACGTGTGCAGAAGTGGCTGCAGACACTACAGGGAAACAGCACCACCGAGTTTCGGCTGTGACTCACTCGGAGTCCAAATCTCTTTTTATCTCTGTCTCAGTCCAGATTTTTGGCTCAGCCTACCTTTCTCTCTCTCTCTCTTATTCCTTTGTACCACAGAGCACAACTTGAATCAAAGTCGTTTTCTATAAACTGCGGTTTGTGCATTTTGGCCATGCTTTTTTTGTTGAGGGGACTTGGAACCCCACACCCACTTACAACGTGAAGTCCAGGTACAGAGCTGTTAAGCAACCTGACAGACCCGCGGCTTCAAACCCCCTCTGACCCACCAGTGGCTGCTGCACGGAAAGGAACGGGACAGCCTCCTTGTTTCCCTTCCTCCTTGTTTCCCTTCCTCCTTGTTTCCCCTCCTCCTTGTTTCCCTTCCTCGTATCGCCCTCGGTTGCTCATGTGATTCATCGATCGGCCTTGCCCCGGCTGCTCAGCCGCTAAAGCCACCGGAGGAATGGTGTTGGAGGAGCAGAAAGGAGAAGGAAACTCACTGGTTTTGGCAGCGGCCCGCAGTTAGATGGGGTTAAGCCATCCATTAAACCCCACCTCGGCCCGAGGTGCCCGCGGCCCTGCTCACTGGAGCCTGACTTCTCCTCATGAACGTGCACGGCTACGCTGCCGAGGCTACTGAAAATGCACACGCGCTTTACATTTTGTGGTCTTTCATAGTACAGCTTTCTCAGCATGTTGGGAGTAGCCGAGCACATTTCATCGATGTGTTTTCTCCGAACCTCGCTTGGCAGAAACTGGTTAAGCTGGTTTGCCATTGGGACGCTCCCCCCGTTCCCTTTCCTGGATCCCATCCCGTTTTCTGTAAATCATCACCTCCAGGAAGGTTGCTGGAGCTTTTCCTCACATCAAGCAAGCGATGGTTTGTATCTTGAAACTTAAGCCCTCGCTCTCTCAGCCAGGTATGTTTCTGTTTGTGGAAGCATTTAAGGCCTCTTTACCCTCGTTTTTAAGATTCCCAAGCCCTTCCTTCTGGGAGGAAAGATATGTCACTTGCCACAGTTTCTTCACGGTCAAGGAAACTGCACCCAGGCAAGGCAGTAGGCCGTTTGGGAGAGATATGAGCGGGCATGATTTCCTGATCTTTCTCTTCCTCTGGGCACACATAGTTCCTGTTACTTATTATTTGCAGTCCCAAATGATTAACAGCGGAGCCCAGGATCTCCACCTGCAGTTCAGGATCTCGGCAAAACCAGCTCTGTGTAAGGGCAGCAAGGGTTTTTACTGTAGAAGCTGTTGCTCTCCGTACCACTGTATCGAATACTGAACTTAGCTACCATGCATACCACCCCAGTCTCATTTTCATTCACGAAAAGATCTTGGCAGTGTATTGCCAACATTTGTTTATTCTGTTACAGCACTGGAATAAATCTTTGATGTCGAAGAGGTGTGATCCTGAGCCCAAACAAAAACGACAAGAGGAGCCTGTCATAAAAAGGCTGAACACCAGTACCTGATCAGAGTTTTGGTCAACAGGTTTAGATTTTTATTCAAGGGAATTCTGTAGAAGATCAACTTGAAAGCATTTATTTATCTTTATATAAAAATGATTAAAGAAAGAAAAATTACACTTTTATCTGAAACTCTACTGTAGTTATAGGTAAAAGGAGAATACATTATGTATTCTTACGTATTTATTATGTATTCTAGCATTGAAGCAAATCACTAATGGCTATTTTTATAATCAGAAATTATGATAATACAGAAGACAAACTGAGGGAAGAAATGTGATCATTGCAGAGTCTGCTAGTTTTTAGTTTTCCAGTAGGAACATGACACTGTTCTGTGGGGAATACTGGTAGCCAGCTTGCTGTGTGCTGGGGGCAGTTTGCTTTAGAAAACCTTCTCTTCAAAATTCACTGATATACGATGCTTGCAGTTTCCAGCATTGTTTCTAAATTATTGTTTATTTTATTATTTTTAACTGAAGTGGGGATTAGAGGAGTTTGAAGAATTGTTATTGACCTGAAAGTTAATCTATTGGTGATTCAAATAACACCAAGCAGGACTCCCTGGGTAAAAGAGCAATGACCATAAAACAGATCTCAGGGGTCACCAAACTCATATGGGAGGTCAATGGAGGTGGTCATTTTTTTATGGACAAGCATCCTTCAGGGGACAAGGAGAACGTTCTGCAACAAAATCTCTCATTCTTGCAGAAACTCATTTAAAATCTTAAAATGAAGAAAGAGGTAGCAGTTGCTGATTAAAATGTGAGAACCAGTTGAAAAGCAAAGAGAAAACAACCTTGTATGTATTTTTTTAGATCAGTTCGCATTTCAAAACTCAGAATAGAATCAAATCAGTCTTGTATTTTTAGCAATGTAGAGGGTTTCTCTCTCTCCTTTGCTCCTCCAAATCTTATTACTTGTGATTACTGAAGATCCAATAGAGCCCTTGTACCTTTTTGCAAAACTGTAAGGATTTATTCTTGCTCTCTGGCTCATTTCCCAGGTCTCATCTATGCAGAATTCTCTCCATTTCAAAGGGAGGTCATCTGGTCTGTTTGCTGATCCTTGTGTGGTGTGCCTGTGCTCAGTAGCTGTTCTGTTACCCCTTGGGGATGGGGGGCACTACAGTGGTTGGCCAGTGCCCTGAAAAAAGATCAACATCAGGCACTGTGTTAGCATAAAGTCCTATCCAGACACTAAAACTTGCAGACAGCTTTGGGAAGAAAATTATTCTCAATAAATGTAGCATTTTTCACTTAGATAATACTTTTTAAATATATAATAGTCTGAAAAATTGCACTCATTTTATATATGTTACTTACTAGTCTTTTGCAGTTTTAAGAAAATGTAGACTTGATGTACAAGCAATAAAGTTGCCTCTTTATTTATGGTGAAGTTGCCTGATATTATTATGAAGTTGCCTCACCATTACTGTGAGCAACCTTCTCCTCTTGCTGCTTCTCCTTTAAATGCCAGCACACTTGGAAATTTTGGAAAGGTTAGCATAAGCGCTTTTTTGTAACAGATTTGTGTAGTGTTGAATCCCAGATGGAATCAAAGGAGCAAACCGATTTAAGCCTTTAACCAGCATGCAAGGGTATTTTAATGAAAATTAGTCTGATTCTCTCTTTGAAGCTGTGCATGTGCTGAAAAGGAATGCTACAGATATTCCTTTAGATAATGCTGAGGACTTATCTGCCATTACTTGACTCATGTCAGATTGCTAACTTTGGGAAGCAGGCGTTTATTCTTAATCGATATTATAATGAACAGCTGTCTGTTCTATTATGATTTCTTAACCTTATTAACCTAAACATTTTGTATTAGCATTGATATCTGTCTTACTTATAATGAGCTAACTGCTGACAAAACTAAATCAGTCTCAGCCTGGTGGCATCATTTGAATGGCTGCAAGCTCAAGAGATGATCTGTTTCAATGTTTGCATAATTGTTTCTAAAGGCCACGAGGAAAACAGTTGAAGTAATCTTTTGCATTATTACAGCTATAGCTATTTTGCAAATTTAGGACTAATGACTTTAGCTTCAGACCTCTTTACTGGCCTCCTTTGCTCCCTTTCTGGAGTTCTGTATTCCCGTCCTTGCTTCCAGAACATTGCCCAGCACCATCTCACCAGGACTTCTCATTTTCTCATACGCTTGTTTCCCTTCTGTTTTCTCCAGCCATTCCTTTTATTCTTTCTACACACTCCTCATCTGTTAAGTCAGGAGTTCTCTGGTTAATGTACTTTGTCCTTTTTCTCTAAATGCCCTTTTCCTGAAAATAGGTACTTTCCAAAAACAATTTAATGGTTCCTATTTCAGGATGAGTCCTTATGTGCTTTTCTGTCTCAGTCCAAACTTAACATAAGCAGCCCAGGAGAGGAAATATGCCAGTTTGTTTATATAAGATGAAATGCATAGATTGTCCTTGATTTGTTTGAAATGAAAATGACTGTACGCTTCATCAAGAGAACTTGAGCTATTCTTTGGTATTTTATTTCCCTTTTAGATGCAGCGTATTTGCCAACATCAGGAACAGCAAAGGAAGAAGTAGCACAGGAAGAACCTGACTGCCTTACAAAATATTTCAGTGTTGTTTGGTGTAAGGCATCAAAGAAAAAGCACAAGAAGTGGGAAGGTGATGCTGTTCTTGTTACAAAAGGAAAGTCGGTGATATTGAAAGATATGGAAGGCAAGGACATTGGAAGAGGTACTGTAGATTTGCACATTTGTTTAAGTGAACAACTGGCTTAAAATGAATGTGCTTTGAATAACAGAGACAAGGTTCTTTAGGTATTTTACAGTGCTCAGTACCAAAGTTGAACACCGGATGAAAACACAGTAGTCTTTTTTTTGCAGTGATGGGGGAGATGGAAAGACGGCTTTATGTTTCTTACATATAAGGCAGATGTATGGGGGAGGCTGGAGCAGGCTGAATAACATTATTCACAAAAACACCAAATGCTAGTCCAAGGAGAGGATCTGGAAATGAGCGGCAGTACTAACTCAGCTGAGATGCCAAATGAGGAAGAAGTAGTTGATTTTGGTTGCTCATATACTGCATTGAAGGTGTGTGATTTCAGGGAACATATACAGGTAAAGTTCTTGTAGATATTCCAGTCAGTAGTATGGTAACCGGGAATGTCTGAGATTGGATCTGTACTTTTCAGCCAACCAGCTAAAAATATTATCTTTGTCAGAAAGACAAGCAATAGCAACGGTTTCCAGCCAAGCCAAAGTCAACTGTGTAGCAATTTTTAGTCTTGCAGTTTTAGCAGCAGCTGCTGCTGTAAGACACAGTTTGGGTTGTTATCAGAGTTAAAAATAAGACTTGCAAACTATAGGCTGCAGTCAACTTGGAGCAGTATTTTTTTAGCAAAAAAAATAAAATAAAAGAATTAACTTTGCTAACTGAGCCAAAAATATTTGAGGAGGAAGTAGGATTGGACAATGTTGCTACAAAACATAGTTTGATTAATACTGGGGCCGAGATGGCTTCTCAGCTCTTCTGTTACAATCAGGACATTGTGAACCTTTCTAGGACCAAGCAGTTGTAATTTGCAGATCAGTCTGTGACTTAGAAATTAATTCAAATTTATTTATAGCAAAGCAATATATGTACAGACTTGCTTGGGTTTGAAAAAGGCAGAGAGAAAGAGAGTAATGCATGGAATGCATCAGCCACCACCCTGTTGTTCTTGTGTTTTTTTTTTTTTTTTCTAGTCCTGTCTTCTTGAATTAGCAGAAAACACAATAGAAAATTGAGTATTCTCATTGTCAGTGGTAATTTTTTTTTGTCTGCGTTTGGTTGTGTTGAGGAGCACAATGATACCAATGCCATTGGTCTAACTTGCTCATTTAGAGTTGTTTCCAATGCTCGTGGATTCTAAGAAAATCATAAATTCACCAATGTAAGCAGTGTAAATTTTAAATATAAATTAGTGAAGGATAGGTCATAACTACGCTCTCCAAGCACCTCGCCTAGAAAGACACATCCCTTCTCTTACGTCCTGGCATCTTCAGCTCTTTCCTGAAAGCAGGTATTTTTCTTTCAAGAATCAAACAAGGAGTACTATGCATTTTTGCATGCATTTAGAGGGGAAGAAAAAGGCCTCCCTTTGCCTTTGGCTTGACTATTTTTCAACACTTGCTTAGACTTTGAAGCAGCTCAGTAAATTTCTGCTCTTAAAGGAATTCACATCCAGATCTTCACCTTCCAACCTTTTTGGAAGGACACATTCCTAGAAATGGGAGACCTGAGCTTTGCAAACAGCTCCCAGCATTCTTTGTATGTACTATCTGCTGGACACAGTATGTGTAAAACCCTGGGGGGATTTGCCTCTTTTACAGGGGAGTGCTTTAACTGTTGGTCAACATATTTTTCTGACCCAATCTAGAATCTGAGCCCATTTATGCAGAGTGGCACAGATCCAACAACTGGGGTAAAATAATAATAATAATAATAATAAAAGTTCCTGCTTCTAATTCTGAGAGAGAGGCGTCTTTGACCTCCCTGAGTTAAGATAATAAATTATAGGTAAGCCTCCTGTTTCTTACGTGAGATTTTTAACAACCAGAATACTGTTTAAAAGAAGGAACCACAACTCTTTCCTACATCTTTATATTAAAAGGAAGTGGAGCTACATCTTTACTTTTTCATCAGACTCACCGGTAGCTGCTCTGGGAATGTTCACCTGATGGAGTCTCTAGGAGGGCAGAGAAAAATGCATCAGCTTCCTGATAGGTTTTGGAATGAGCAAATTATCGAGTATAAAATATATATATGAGCAATATATAATATATATGAGCAAAGTATAAATCCTGGCAAAAATCAGAGCATATATTCCCAATTGTGAGAAGCTACTTTGGAGAATGGTTTCAGAAGAAGAATATTTTGTCTAGATCAACAGCAAGAGGGGCTAGTCGTGTTCGTGCTGGGATGCAAAAAGAAGGGAAAAGGACCTCGAACGGTCATTAGTTTTACACAAGTTTAAAACTAAGGCAAGCTGCCATTTTTTTATGATATGGTATTGTGATTTTTATAAATTTCCCTTAAATGAGTACTTGACATTCAATAAAACTCATGGATGAGGATGGTAGAATGTTTGCTCACATATTCTGGTATCTAATTCTGAACATTACCACTGAAATGTCAAGTCTGTTAAGGAGGAAAAGACTTTACATGTTCACATGTTTAACAATTCAAATGCTTAAGAGCCAAATACCTGTTGACAGTTTTATTTTTCCTTCCTGCAAATGAGTACTGATGTTAAGGAAGTATTATTTGCTGTGTTGTCCTGATTCATAAATTTTTATATTCTTTTAGGTACTGGATATAAACCTAAAGAGTTAGACAGTCTTGATGAAGGTCAAACACTGATGATTGGAGGAAAAGAAATTGAAGTGATGGGTGTAATTTCAGCAGATGACTTCAGCAGTGGCAGGTGTTTTCAGCCTGGAATAGCGACTCATGACACAGTCCCAACTGCTTTACCTCCAGCTACTATGAAACGATTCTGTAAACCGTTCAAAAATGTCTGTCAACCCAATGCTAGAGAGAATATTCTCAACAATTCTCAAAGCTGCAAACCTCGCCATGATCCAAATGCTTCAAGTAAGGTTCAGATTTTTAAGGTTATTTAAGCATCCCCTGTCTCTCAAAAAAGTCAGGGGTGTAACCAAAATATTCATGTTGCCCTGTGTATTACTGTAGGATTTCTGAAATACAGTAGTCGTGTTTCTATCTGTACCATGTTAGGATTTTATCATGTGTTTCTAACAAGTGAAATGCTCTGCAGTTCAAGGTTCTCATAGTCATTACAGATGGCTGTAGAAACAGGTTAGAGTGGTTTCTGAGAGGTTTGCCAAGAAAAATGTGTATGTTGATCAGAGAAACAGTCTGTCATACCCTAGAAGTTCTAGATGAGTTCCAGCTTCCTGCTGGGGTCAGTGAAGCACTAACAGAATATGGCAGCACTGTAATTGCTATGAAGGATCAGTAATAGATCAGATAAGCCTGATTCAGAGAATTGTTCCTGATGGTGTCTGATTCTTCCCAGCCAGTGAGTGTGACTTCACTGACCAAAACTCAGCAAGTTATATTTGGGGATAAAAGTTTTGATTTGTAATACTAGAACTACCTTGTGCTGAAGAGCCACGAGAATTCACATGGAAACTGACTGGTTAAGCAGTTGTATAAAAGTGAGCCTGTAAACATTTGATAATTGCAGGAAGTGGCATTGCTTATCTAAACAAGAAGTGCTCTTCTGTCTATCCATAACAAACCAGTCATACAGCCTGCTGGTTAGGAACTATATTCTGCTGATGGCTTTGTCTTTCAGATGGAAGATAAAAATGATTTTAAAGGAATGTTATTAAGTAGAGCAATCCTTATTAAAAAAAATAATTAAGAAAGGTTGTTCTAGATTCTTACTATACTTTTACCTGCATCCAACTTCTTACCTCCTATCTTGATAGTGTAAGGCTTTTCAAAGCTACTGCTTGACTGCTATGTAAATAAACAATGAAATCCTCATCATCTAGCAATTAATGATATCATTTGCACTTTTGCAAGAGCGGTTCCATTAGTACCATCTTCTAGTCTCAATTCAGCTTGATTATATTGTTTCTAGTAATGCAGCTTCCTGTGTTTTCATGATGATTCTGCATTAGCTTCCTAACTTAAAATCTGGCAAAGAGCTGTTATATTCTATGCCCAAATGAACCTCTTTGTTGCTTAAGCAATACTCTGTCAGAAAGCTAAGTTTTTTATTCTAGTTCTTTGCCTTCTGTAACTTTTCTTCTGGTGAATTTGAGCACATCCTGTGACACTTCCCCAAATTGCGTGATATGGCAAGACCTCAACACATGTGTAGGTCAGATTCTCACTCATTAACATCTCTGTTGGTGACATGGACAGTGGGATCAAGTGCTCCCTCAGACGGAGCTGGGGTTGTTCAGCCTGGAGAAGAGAAGGCTCCAGGGAGACCTTATGGAGCCCTTCCAGTGCCTAAAGGGGGCCTACAGCAAAGCTGGGGGGGGACTCTGTCAGGAAGTGTAGGGATAGGACAAGGGGGAATGACTTTAAACTAAGGAAGGGTCAATTTTGATTAGACATTAGGAAGAAATTCTTCATTCAGAAGGTGGTTAGGCACTGGCACAGGTTGCCCAAAGAAGCTGTGGATGCCCCATCCCTGGAGGTGCTCAAGGCCAGGCTGGATGGGGCTTTGGGCAACCTGGGCTGGTGGGAGGTGTCCCTGCCCATGGCAGGGGGGTGGAACTGGGTGGGCTTTAAGGTCCCTTCCAACCTGAGCCATTCTGTGATTCTATGATTAGTGTTGTTTAACCCAGGAAGATCACATAGCTTATTTAATGCTGTGCTGCATAATTTTTTTCAGAAGTAATGGAGCTGTTCTCCTAGACCAGGACCTTGGTGTTGGAGCATTCAAAGGTTTTCATGCTGAGGTCTATGACTATCATTGATTAAAATGCAGCTTTTTTCAAAATGGAATGTTGTTTATCTGTGTGCTCAACTGTGTGCTGCTGTGTGCAGCACAGTGACAAAGATGGAAACCCTTGTCTTCCAGATATGATTTCTAAGCTTTTAGTCCAAAACTCTTTTAAACTGCACTCTTCCCCATCTTTGATACTGCAAAATTCTGTTAGAAAAGTGGTATTTTTGTCACTGCTGCCTTTTATGTATACCCAGATGCAATTTGATGTAATCCATCAGAACTCAGCCCTTAGTCAGTAGGAAACAAAATCCCTCTGAGTGAAACAAGCCTTCAACTGACCTATTTCCATGAATAAATCATCAATATAGATCTATTCTAGCAACATAAAAATACCAGAAGCTGTGAATTGCTTTCTCATTCTGTCTTCTGACAATACCACTTTTCAGTGAGGTTGTGTAGCATCAACATAAGCAACCTTGTATGGACTTTGTCTAGCAAAATAATGACATCAGAGTTTGTAAACAAATCATGGCAAGCCAAACCGCTATACAGATGTAGCCAAAGGACATATCCCAGTCCTTCATGCTCTCTTTGCCTCTGTATGTCTTCAAACTTGTCAAATTCTTGTATTCACGCGCTGTGGCAGCCTTTGTCAGCTCACTCTCGTTCTTTCTATCTTCTTTAGCAAATCATTGTCTTATCTCTGTTTCTCAAGAAGACTTTCCCAGCATCTACAAGAAAATCCCCTTGAAATGTAGTGTCCAGTCTTTCTGTGGGTCATTGCTTGTGTTCTTAGACTTTCCTTTTAGAAACCTTTTAGACCTTCTTCTGATTTACGTACTCAAAGCTGTCATGCAACATTTATTAGGTAGGCAGTTTCACTCCATAAAACAATCCTCAGACTTGCAGTTTGTCTCTTTTACATTGGAGAAAAGTGCAAACTATTCTGGAAACCTCTGTAAAGAGATTTTTATTTAAAGGCTATCTAGATGCTTTGTTGGTAAGTGCATTTTCTGACTGAGTATGGTCCATGTATTAAATAGTGTATTTAGCAGCCATCAGATCGTGGACTATTTTTTTCTGTGGATGATTTAAATAAATAATACCCTATGCTAACAGGCTAAAAAAAAGTGCAACATTTGCATATATTTTGTACTTCAAGATTCTCTAGTTATGCCAAGACCAAATGCAAGCCATCAGTGGATGTTCAATAAGGCTGGTTTACCTGTGGTGGATGTCGTTGTGGATCCTTACATTGCAAATAATCTCCGACCACATCAGAAAGAAGGAATTGTATTTCTATACGAATGTGTAATGGGAATGAGGTAAGAACATAATTATTCTTTTGGTTTTCAATGCCTATAATATTTTCATGTTGATGTTAGAAATTAAAGAATTGGAAGGGGAAAATTTGAGAAGTTGTTCAGTTAATTAATATTAATAGTATCAATAATTTTCTCCTAGTAAAGGTTGCACAGTTTTTTTTTTCTCACCTGTACATAGCATTGTGCTTGCTGTGACTTTGCCAGATATGAGAAGTGCAGTAAAGGGCTTCTCAGTTCTGCTGAAATCAGCATGTCTTGGAAACACAGATACAATCTGACCCATGCTAAAGCACACTGCTTTCTGGGGCTTATAATTCATATAATTCATAATTATTCATATAATTTATAATTCAGTCATTTGGGACAGAGAAACTGAAGCAAGTATGTACAGTGAAGGTATAGAGGAAGCATATGCAAGTGTTAGAAAGAGTACATATTATATAATATTTTAAATTCTAAACTAAGATCTAACTATTTGGTTTTGGTAGGCTAGTGCATTAATGTAGGAAATGAGGAGTATCTCTCTAAGGACTGCTTGTCCTTCCTGAACGAAAACCTACAGCAGAGCATAAGTATAAATAGGTTCTTTATACTTCAGAAAACAACCTTGAGAAACAATTCCCTAAAACAGTTGTAAACAATAACAGATATATCTTTTAAAATGTTATTGTATCTTACAGAGTTAGTGGCAGATTTGGAGCTATTCTTGCTGATGAAATGGGCTTAGGAAAAACTTTGCAATGCATTTCACTTGTCTGGACTCTCCTGCGCCAAGGGGTTTATGGATGCAAACCTGTACTAAAGCGAGCACTAATTGTGACCCCTGGGAGTCTGGTAAAAAACTGGAAAAAAGAATTTCAGAAATGGTTGGGAAGTGAAAGGATCAAAGTCTTTACAGTTGATCAGGTAAGATTTATTTCCAAAAAGGGATTAGGTCATATTAGGTCATATCTGGCTCAGAATATAGGACTTTTGGTTTATTTTTATTTTTAACCAGAGACCTAAACTAGTAATCCTCTATTAATACTTACTTGGGACATTTCATTTCTCCTTCATGTAGCTCTCCAAATGTGCACTTAGCTGTCAGTAACCAGGTCATAGCTCAAGCTCACCTGCTTGCGTCTGTCGCATCTTCCCTCAGGCTTCACCTTTGCGGATGTAAAAGGTGGCATGCTCTTCCTCGTCCCTCTTTGGCTTAAGGAAGAACTTTCTGGTGTATATCGAAGTGCATGCCTTCCTTGCTTTATATAACACCACTTCTAGCTTGACTGACTTGTACTCAGTTCCTTTGGTAGTTCCTCTTGCTCTGCACTGAAAACTTTTTCCTCCTTGTTTCAGCTGTCTGCTTCAGGTCGCTTTAGAAGGTTATTCCCTTTCCTGTCACTGTCAAGAGTTAGGTTTCTAACATGAAGCCTAGAGGCTCAGTGTTAGATAACATGAATATCTCCTCTCTGGAAGAAAGCGAACAGGTACAAATCTTAATAAAGAAGCTGGCTGATGCTGACCCCTGTCCCTCCTGTTGTGGATCTGTTCCTGCTGGTAATGACAGTTCCAAGTCCCTGTATTGACTAGATGAATCCCAGGTGCTGAGGGAGTATCTCATCTTTTAATCTCCTTGGTATACCTCCAGGATCTTGCCTCATTTTTGGAACATAGATCTCTCTGTCTAACCTCAAAGACTCAATGTTCTAGCATGGGCTCTGTGCTTCAGTGATATTTACTGACCACATCAGTCAGGAAAGCACCTGGTAAAGACAAGTAAAAGAGAAAGGAGTTCAAGGAGTGAGGGTGCATTATCATTGACAGGACTTTCTCTGGAAGAGATCCATATCTTGCTCTGGTTATTCAGAAAGGCTTTCTTGTCGTGCTTCCCTTTAAGCATGGCTCAGTATCTCAGTCAAAGCGCTGGCTCCCCTCAGACTGACATTTGTGATGCTGTGAACAGGAGACTCTCTCATGCCTTTATTAACACTTCCAAAGCTTTTAAATCCAAGCTCTGTTGTTTGTAAGTTTCCATCCACTATTTATTTTCCTAAGCCTTCTGCTTCCCATGTCCATTTGGAGAGGGCTTTCATAAGAAAAAGAAAAGGGAAGTTACTAAGCAAACACACAAACTGTGTTTTCTACACGTACATTCAACAATTTACCATACCCTTACTTCTTCCTTGGTCCTTACTGTTTGAATTGTGCCCGTGGGAGGAAGTGGAGACACAGGAGGCCTGTGCCTGCAAGACATTCGAGGAGTATGGGAGGTAACAGCGTGGGGACACAGCCACTTACCATGTCTGAATAAAGCATTCAGGAGGCAGCGTACCCCAACAGTTAAATGTGTTCCAGACAATGCCTCTTAGAGAACTCCAGTTACTAGGAGGTAAATAACTCACCGTTCTCTAAAGTAAACAAGCACTAATAGTGTTTGCTAGCTGGGGCTGTTTCTCAAGGAAAACACCAGATGAAATGGAATAGAAGCTGACTCGACAGCTTTGGTTGTACTAAACAAGAAGGATATAAAACACAAATGGTAAATGTGTAGTGTTTACATTGGTGTTTACATCAAAGATACAGATATTTATTTTCCACAGTTAATTTTTAATCTATAGGTTCCACACAATTACATCGAAGGAAAAAAAAACCCACTTCATTTTAAAGATAACCTAATACTTACATAATCAGCTTTTAGTTTCTTGTAGTATTTTTACTGTCTGTATGAAACAGCGAATATTGCAGACAAAATGGAAGTTTTCAAACTATTTTAAATGTAGATGTAAATTTTATAGAATGTATAAGATTTTGTAAAAGTAACTATTTGAATACCACTCTTGTTACTGTCACCACCCTGAAATTACTGAACTTACTTGTCTTCCATTGGGGCCAATCCATGTCTGGTTCAGTAATAGGCGCTCTTTGCATCACTTGTTTTGCTTACTAACTCGTTTCAAGATGTGGAAATGAAGCAGACTGACTTGTCAAGTACTGTAATGCAATCCAGGTTGAGGGGTTGAGAAATATAGAAGTTCCTAAAGGAAGTGGATACAATGCAAAATATAATATGCAATATTTTTGCTTGACAAAGGTAATTAGAAATAATTAAATGTTTCTTTCAATTTTTACAAATAATGTTGGGAAGAAAAGATCTGACTTTGCTGACAGTTACCATGACCCAAACTGACAGTAGCTTTTATTTGTCTTTTAATTTAAATAATTTTAATATTCTTACTTATTTCATTGGAGCCATTTGGATTGAGGACACTCAGCAGCTTTTAAGATTGTGTTCCTAAATAGTAATGAATACGTTGTCATGCGAAGGCAAGATGCAATATGACTTGCCTGGGGTATAATGAGGTATTTAAAAATAATTTACTGTCTATCTTCTACAGAAAAACAGCAATTATCCTACTGTTATTTCTTCAGTATGACTTAAAAGGAAGAGCTTGTCTCTAAGTTTATTTATTTATTTTTTTCTATTCTTGCCTACAAGGAATACACTCAAAGAACTAGCAGACCTTTCAAAATGCGTTCGGCATGTTTTCCTCATTTTCACACTGAAGCACTGAGAACTGATCCTAACCCTCCCGTAACAAACTCTTTATAAAAACAGAACATTATTTGCTTTTAAAATGTGATTACAGTTTACTTCTGTTAAAATGCAAATGTCAGGTAGAGGACATTGCTTTTAAAATGAAGATTCCCTCACAAAAATTGCGTTTAGGTCTCATTAATCCACATTAAGAACGTTTGAGGTGTGTTTCAGAGAATAACTCCCATGACCTGTTTGCAGAGTATCACTTCTACAGAGGTTGGGTGGGGTTTTAAGTTGAAGAGTCTGGAGAATGAATTAAGGCAAGGTTCAGGATTCAGCATTTTTTAATTTCCACTTCACTGGCTACGTTAGATTCGGACTAGCGCAAAGCAGGGTCTGTTCAAAGAGTAAGTGCAGGACATTGTGGAGCTCTAATGCTGACTGACAATTGCTCCATACGAACTTCCAGGCACCTTGCTTAAACCTGTCAAGTCACTCCGGGTAACCGAAAATGGAGGCTGTAATACATACATATCTTGCAGCTAGTTAAGAGGATAAATTAATTGTTTGAAAATGACTTGTAAAGTTATTATATACAGCGGTGAATACATTATATTTGGCTCCAGGGGGTTATATGTCAGGACTCTCCTTTTTAAGGGATTCAAGCACTCCAAATGAGTAGCCTGGGGAGGGAAGCTGCTCAGAAAATGCAGGAAAACAAAATGATTTCCAAACCCTGCTCATCTTTTGATGTTTGACCACCCCAAGAAGAGATCAGGGGCATTCCATCTGTCCTCAGGGCTGCAGTGTGGAGCCTGAACGCTGGGTAGGGACAGCACTGGGTGTTGCCTGCAGGGCTCCTCTGCTCCCGTGTTGGGAATGGAAGGTGAGGGAAATTTTCTGTTCCTATTTCCAAAATGGCAGTAAAAATACTGGGCAGAAAACAGGCACTTAACTGCAATCTTGGAAGCAACAGGAATGCCGTGGTCCAATTTAGACGCCTGGGGGAAATCGGTGCATGGCCTTTTTAACCTAGTCTTCACTGCATCTTGCTTCCTCCATCATGTGCTGGGCCTCTTCGTCAGCAAGATGCGGGGATTCACCTACCACAGGGTACTTTGTGGGATTAGCTTACCAGATTTGGCCCACGGATTCACCTGAATCACCTACTTGAAAGCTCTAAAGATGGTGGTAATTAAGTGGTATTACTCTTTCAGTGTATTACACCATCTGGCTGCAGACTTAGTTGTCTGTCTTTGGTAACTGATCTTGTTTGGAAATAGAAATACCTTTCTAGGTTGGTTTGCTTCAAAATTAAAGAGACAGTTCAGCTTGTCAGCTGGTACCATTGCCTGCTTAGGAAGGGAACAGTGTTAGGAAACAGGAAAGAGTGTGCAAGGAATTAGTATCTGGAGCTAAGTGGAAAGGTAAGGGATGTGCCAACAGAAGAATTTTTCATTTTTATCTGTAATTACAAGACAGGTAAGCAATCCCAGTACATTCACAGTTCTGTAAATATGTAAATAAATAATCATAGAATCATAGAATCAAAAAGTCCTGTAAAGAAGAAATTCCGATACATAGAATCATAGAATCATAGGATATCCCCACTTGGAAGGGACCCACCAGGATCATTGAGTCCAATAACTATTTCTAGGAGGTTTCTATATTTTTTTTTTGAAGGAGCTCCCTTTCATGTTACAGTGGCTTGTTAATTCAGTGTTTCTATTTCAAGCTAGTTCTGTCTATACGGTCTAGAACTGAACAACCGTGATTCTGGTTCAGACTTGAATGATCTAACGTGGACAGCTGTTGTTGGTTTCCTCATTGTCACATTTGATAACAAATAGACTTTGTTCTGGTTGTTTTATTTTGGAGTTCAGAAACAAAAGTCTTAATGCCCATTGAAGGAAAAGGGGTTGAAGACACTTCCTGACCACTAATGCAGGGCTCAGAGATCAGTTGCATTTATTTACCAATAGACAGGCATGTTTTCTGGGGCTATTTGTAGGCTTAGCTCTGTGAGTCCTAGGCTGCATTTAGCTTTTAGCCAACCTATCAATGTTAAGGGCTTTTTACAAAGTGAGTATCGTATTCAATTTAAAACTACAGGAGGGATTTTAGGCTGGCAAAACGTGGTAACTTCTTATTGGACACTGCAGCTTGAGATCCCAAAGTGAATGTATAGGCAGCTACTTATGCCTGCTTGTTATCTTGGTTTTAATCATCCATTACCTAAATGCCAGGACCGGGAAGCTGTTACAGGGAATCTGTGCTTTTCACCTTCATGGTAATGTGTCTCAGAGGATCTGAAGGCCTAAGAGAATAATAAATTGTCTATTAATGAGGTGATAAAATAAAGTAAAAAAAAAAATAAAAATGCTGTATCAGCTCCCTTATTTCCTTTGAAAATTAGGAAGGAATCAATAATCCAACTCTTGGAGGAGATGGTAAATGTTTTATGTCGTGCTGGAAAACTTCTGTAGACACTAGATGTTTAAGATGAGTGATCTCCAAAGAAATAGTTGTATGATATATTTTCTTTATGCCTGTAGGACCACAAAGTAGAAGAATTCATCAGTTCTCCACTTTATTCAGTTATGATAATCAGTTATGAGATGCTGCTACGATCTTTGGAACAAATTCAGGCAATAGAATTTAACCTCCTGATCTGCGATGAAGGACATCGTCTGAAAAATAGCTCCATTAAGACAACTACAGCCCTTACAAGTCTGTCTTGTGAGAGGAGAATAATCCTTACTGGTTAGTATTTATAGTCACTTGTAATATTTTGCTATGCAAAAAGTGCCAGGCTGGGGCAAAGGGAAAAGATATTGTAAATGTGACAGGAGCACTATATAAACTTTAGCGATGAGTATTAAGCACACAAATCTCTTATTTAATTAATATATATATATTTTTTTAATAAATGCAAAATTTGTCTAACTTAAGGGACAGACAAGGAGCCTGAGAACTTCTGTAAGGGAAGCAGGACTCTGTTTATATACACTAATTTTTTTCTTTTGTAGTTATTTAATAGAACTGTTTTAGAAATTGACTTTTTGAATTCCTTCGTCGAAACAACTAGATGTGCAGTCTGTTCAGTTAGGGAGACAGTAGTTTATTAATCACTGTTCTAGATTAATTCAGTACTCTGAGTAATTCATATTGAAGCAAAACTTCTGTCCTCGGGATGCATTCTCAACATTAAATTCTGCATTCAACAATGTTATTTCTGTCTGTTTCAATAAATAGTTACCAAATGCATAACTACTTTCCTCTCTTTCCAGGTACTCCAATCCAAAATGACTTGCAAGAATTTTATGCATTAATAGAGTTTGTAAATCCGGGAGTACTTGGTTCTTTGTCCACATATAAAAAGATATATGAGGAGCCGATTGTCAGATCCAGGGAACCTTCAGCAACAAAGGTATATTATTAAAAAAATGCAGTTAGAGAAGGAAATGAATAGAGAGCAATGTGAAATTTGCTTTCTATGGAATGAAATGAAGCTTAGGACCACTAATGGTAGCAAAAGCTTTTTGGCTTCCTACTTCCTATTTGAATAAATTCAGTTGTTTTCCAAAGTGGGGGGAGGAATATGTGTTTATTGAGAACATGGCACTTCAGCTGTAATGTCATTATCAGACAAGATGTGTTCTTCCTACATCGTGCATTCTTGATAATGCCATGTAAATTTTGGTATGATCATACTCTATTAATTCTCAGTTTCTCCACAATACTGCAATATCTGCATGATTTTACTTCATCTGTACTGCATACAGAAATTCTGGAATATAGTTTGTGCCTTGGATGTCTTTTGAGATATTATCCTCCTTTGTTTAAGATTTCAGAAACCAAACCTAGAACTCAGCTAATGCAGTGGTAATTGTAGAACTGACCGTTATATTCACATGCTGAAAGTGGTATCATACATTTAAAATGTTCATTAGCTCCTTAATTAAAATCATATAGAAAATTACTTTGATGGAATGCAAGATGAGCATTAATTTTGTGATTTGTTCTTTTAGGAGGAAAAGGAATTAGGAGAAAAAAGAGCAGCAGAACTCACACGGCTCACTGGACTCTTTATTCTTAGGAGAACACAGGAGGTTATAAACAAATTTCTCCCCCCAAAAAAGGAGAGCATAATCTTCTGCCGACCAACAGCACTGCAACTTGAACTGTATCGAAAACTGCTTAGTTCTCAAGTTATTAGATCCTGTTTACAAGGCAGGCTAGAAAATAGTCCTCACCTAATATGTATAGGAGCTTTGAAAAAACTTTGCAATCATCCGTGTCTTCTGTTTAAAGCTGTAAAGGTATCTATCTGCGTGGGGGTGGGTGCCTGCAATTAGTCATTTTGGTGGACAAAGGTCACTAAAAATATGTTATGGTCAATGTGCATGTTAGTTAAGGTCATTTCCATGCTCTCTTTTCACATCTGATTTGCTTTAGGAGATCTGCTTGCAAAAAATGTAAACGTTAGGAGATCTGAACGTACTCAGGGAAGGTATCTCTCCACCTTCCTGTGGCTTCAGGGTATTTTCTTGCTCTTTGTTGCCTTCATGAATTTTTCCTCCTAGTTTTTTCTTTGAATATTTGTACATATAGATATAAACGTGAATTTTACAAGGAAAACTTAGCTAGAGATTATTCTGTATACTCTGCTGGTTCCCCTGAAATTTCCCTGCCCGTACATTCTTGAGTTCAATGATACCAGGAACTGCAGGTTCAACACGTCTTTGGTACTAGATGTCTCAATTTTTACTTCTCCTGGAATCCTATCATGCTGTACACCTTATTATTTCTACAGCAATGTTCTCATTCCTATAGGTAAATAGTGTAATAGTTAGAGCTTAGTAATAGTAAATTCTTTGGACACTAGTTGAAGTCCAAGTAAGGTGAGTGGAAATGTAAATGTTCCTTAAAAGAGGTTCCTCATGACTTTGTAGGAATGTCCACAGCAGACATCCCTGACATAACTGGCAACACTGCTAAGTAAAGTCTGTTGCTTTTAATTGATTTTATAAGCATTTGACATTTTTTGTAAGTGAAAGTGTAACCCTTTAGAAACTATGTGGATGAAAAAAGGACTGTAAGTCATTTATCACTGTTGTGAGGTTTTATTAGCTTGGCTTTTTCCTGTGTGTGAAACCTTGATTTTCAAATTACAGCAAAATATTACCTGTATTTCTTCTATTTTATTAGTATTACTTGTTAGCTTTTCTTCACTTCCCTTGAATAACTGAATCCTAATGACAGTATGTTCCCCCCAAAAGTCAATGATTATGGAGTTCTATAATAAGGTATTACAGGATTTAGAAAGAATAATCAGAGTATTGATTTTTTCTCCAAGCTTTAGTTATGGCTATCTATCTGTTCGGTTGTTGAAGTGGAGAAGAAGTTGAGTGCATTTTTCACTTTTCAGTATTTTGACTTGTTCTCTACTCAGGTGTAAGCAACATCTTGGATTAGAGGGTGTAAACCACAGTAAATGCTATCAGTATTTTAAAACTGTGTTTTCAATCCAGTATCAGGAGGTTGTCATGCTCACATGATACACTACTTTTGGCAGCTTTCGATGCCTCCTTTTGTCTTTGTAATAAAAAACATACCAAAGTTTTAAAAATAATTTTTAAAAAAGCAGAAAATATTTTAGTAGGTGTATGAAACTTGAATCCTTTTATTTTTAATAGGAAAAAAGCTGTGATCCAATGAATGATGAAAATGATGAGTCCAGTCTCTACGAAGGTCTAACAGATGTCTTTCCACAAGATTATACTTCTGACACTTTCTCTGAAACTGATTCAGGAAAATTGCAGGTGCTGGTGAAGTTGTTAGCAGCAATCCATGAGCTCAACTCTTCTGAAAGGTAAGTGAAAGAAAGGTAAAAGGGAGATAATAAGAGTGATCTTCTGCATATTGTTTTACTTTTCAAATGTGTAGGTACATAATATTCAAAATAAAACCTTTGCAGCTGTTGGCAGAAGTGCCAAGCATATTTATGCCTTTTACTCCTGGTTCTTCCTTGTTAAATTACTAACCTACAATTTGCAGCTGACATAAGTTTCAAAATTGCTCGTCATATTATTTCCAGGCAAAGATAATTGTATTTTTCATACTGGGTTCCAGCAACTAGGATAGAGTTTGCTACAGCTCCTGTGTTATGACAAATTATCTTTACCTACAAAGTCTTCCCAATGCTTTGTATCTCCTTGAGGCAATTATTTAATGTATTAAATATTTGAAATTGCACTAAAATATTCTTAATGACTGGATTATGAGTTCTTTCCCCTTTAATCATGTTAAACTGCTCAGTGCTTGCTGCCTTTTCTGTCCAGGGCAACAAGTCTTAACAGGTGAACTTGCACAACAACTGTGTATTTCCCCCATGGTAAATGTCACTGACATGTAGGAAAACCTCTGTTTATCATGGGGTAATAGGATGCACATGGTTGGTTACTGTGGAATTTCTGATTCATGGAAATCTCAACGTGACCTTGTGTCTCATGATAACTTTTTTATGTACTCATACCTTACAGCCCAGCCATTTCAAAAGTATTTAGCTTTTAACTTTTATTTTAATTGATGCTTAACAAGGACATGCTGTAATTCAGTAGTGTGAAGTAACAGCAGATCTCTTGGCACTGATGCAATGGAATTTGTTTCTTCCTGATGCTCTCTTCTTACAAGTCAGAAATCCGAGCCTGTCATGGGAGTTTATGTGCCTAGCATCCAATGAAATCAATGACAGCTAAATATCTAAATGCGCTAGCCTTTTTTCATGTAAGTCAGAAGAATCAGGGGTATGAGGAAAAAACACCTTTCCCTGTGTCAGTGGTATGGGAGTTGCTGAGTTACAGCTCATGTTGTGGCATTATTATACAACTTCAAAAACTTTTTTACTTTAATTCAATGCTATTCGTGTTTCTTTTTCTTCTGTTTATCTGCTTTTATTAGCATTAAATAGTTTTTTGTAATATACAGACTCCATTCCAGTCCTCTTTTAAAGTTTATTTTTCTACTTTTAAGTGAAAACAAAGGTGTGAATTTCAGGTTGATTGACAAAAATCTATCTTGGAAGGTTTTTACAAACACATCTTGGATATAGTTTGATTGTAAGGGCAACTGCAACAACAACAACAATAGTATATCACATTTTTTAAATGTTAATTTGCAAAGTTTTCCCTGAAATTGTTTGTGTAGTTCTTCAGTATTTGTGTTTAGTAAAAAAATACCTTTTCAAATTTTCAAAAAAAATATTATTTGAGGGAACTTTGTGCATTTAGTTTAGACCTCTAAACAAGATATATCAGAAAATGCCCTAACCGTGATTATTATGTATGGCTTCAATTAAAAAGATCTTTCTTTGTCCTCTCAGTAGTGTCATCCTTACTACCTTTGAGGATAGAAATTCAAGATTTTCAGATTATTGAAACTTATTTACTCAAAATCTAAGAGAAATAACATTGTCGTAATAAGAGTCATTAGTGTAATGAACCAGGAAAAACTTATTTGTTTTAAAAAAATTCAGACTATATTTTGTGATATCTTACATCATGCCTCAGTCTATTTCTTTTCAGTCATCCAGTGTAGGCAAGAGTCATTGCTTTCTTATCTGACTGAATTTCATGATTTTATTTATCATTATTTTTCTAGGCTATCTGTAGAAGATTAATTATTTAACATTCAAATGCTTGATAAGACTTAAAGCATCTGAATCTAGTATGTGCTTCAAAGAATATTAAAAGTTTCTTAGGAAATATGAGTAACCTCGTGTTGATGTTTAATTTTTGTTTGACTTGTGATTTTATTTTTTTAGTTGTCTTCATTAATTTGTTGTTGTACTTTAACTTTGATGAGGTCTAAGATGATTTTTTTTTTTCTGCTTGACAGAGTGGTACTAGTATCCAATTACACTCAGACATTGAACATATTACAGGAGACATGCAAAAGTTATGGATACTCTTATACGAGACTTGATGGACATACTCCTGTTTCCCAGAGGCAACATATAGTGGATAGCTTTAACAGTAAATTCAGTCCAGCTTTCGTCTTCTTGCTCAGTTCAAAAGCTGGCGGTGTAGGACTGAATCTGGTTGGAGCATCTCACTTGATCCTGTATGATATCGACTGGAATCCAGCTACAGATATTCAGGTCTGATACAACTGTGTATGTGTAGGTTGGGATGGGCATCAAATGAGTTCTTGATTGATTTTGAAATGTCTGGCTTGACATGTCTTATTGCTACCTCACTATCACGTTATATCTCAGTAAGTACAATGCTGGAGGAAAATTCTTTCTGAGAAGAAAAGAAGAAACATTTCTCTATCTGTATACAAATATATACATATACATATATATGCATCATTAGAAGGACCTTGTCAGTAAAAAAATGAGAAGAGTAGATTCTGGTTACTTTGGAGGAGTGAGTCGTGTATCCCCTTTGTCTTCTGACCACTTTTTAACTGGAAAGTTGCTGTGTTTCTAAAAAGAAAATAAAATTATGATTAGACAGTGTAGCAAGTGTTGCTGTTGATTTGCTGCACATAAGAAAAAGGGAGATGTCCTGATCGGAGCTAAGAGAATGAGAGAATCATGTGGCAATGATGTTAAAAGAAAGAAAACAAAGCTAGTACCATGCTATTCTTGTAACAGTGCACATGGCCCTAAGGGATTATTTAGTTGGCATAACAGTGTTCCATTCAAATAGTCCTTAATAATAGCAATTAAAAATAATAATATTTTTATAATAGGAAAGAGACTTCAGATTATAGATTAATACTAAGTTCTTAATACCTACCTGAAAGAAGCTCCAGTTCTTGTCCCTGCATCTTACCCATTCCAACTGTGAATTAGTACCCCCATGTGGTCACTTGTCATGTTGCTTTAAACACTGTTATATCACTCAAAATTGCTACAGCTTGCCAAGTAGTGCAAACCATTTCTGAGTACTTGTACCTAATATGTACATGTAACCATAATGTTTTTGACAAAAATGACATAATAGTACTCACTTACCTTTTTTTGTTTGCTTGTTTAAGAATTATATGTGAAACTACAATCTTAAAAGAAATGGAATAGTCATTTATAAAGATGTATTATGGTAAAAAAAAGAATTGGAGATGGGGGAGAATGACAAGTGTTCCTGAAATATTAAACTGCTGCTAGTGCTTAGAAAAGAAATGTAAAGAGGGGGTTGCTGGCAGGAAGGATATGAAACCCCCACTTTCCTAGTGTAATATACACAAAGAGGAGCATAAATAGCAGAAAGAAAGAAAATTATATTTTCATAATAATTTATAGTTAATACCAGGTGATTTTTATAAAATAGCCAAAGACAGCTATTGAGGAATGCTTTCTTTGGACAACATCTTTTTGAATGAGCTAGCAGATCTGGTAATTTGATCAGCAGATGCTAAGTTTTAGCTGGAATTCTATTGTATCATATGCTGTTAATGCATTTCATCTTTTTCCTTTCTTCAGGCAATGGCCAGAGTGTGGAGAGATGGTCAAAAACATACTGTACATATTTACAGACTGCTAACCACAGGTCAGAGATGGTGCTCGAACATACTCTAGACTAAGACAGCTATTGAAATATTGCCAGTAGAATAAAGAGAGAGAATGTTTTTGGAAATTATTCATCGTTTTAGAATATATCTAATTTGTTCTGAATTCAGTTAAAATAGTGACATCACATTGATTCATTTATTTACCTTTTCCTTGCTCTTGTTTTAGTAGTTGAAAATAGTGGTTCAGCATTTCCTATGAATATTGTGAAGAAATGGGTTTGACTTTTCTTTTTGGCAAGTACTGGTCAAAAATTATCCCAGTGTATCTGCTGTTTCTTCAATCCAGGCTCAATAGAAGAAAAGATTTATCAAAGACAAATCAGCAAACAAGACCTTTCTGGGGCAGTTGTAGACCTTTCCAAGACATCTGAACACATCCATTTTTCTGTTGAGGAGCTCAAAAATCTCTTCACACTTCATGAAGATTCCAACTGTGTTACCCATGACTTGCTTGAGTGCGATTGTATGGGAAACAAAGACCATCAAAGTGAGTTTCTTTTCCCTTATCTCCGGCCATTGATGAGGAAATACATCCATTTTGAATATACAGTCTGTCACTGGAGAAATTCCAATGCTCAGTAAAATAAGATTGAAATAATGAATTTCATTGTGAGATCTGCCACATTTTGCCTTATTTTTCTGATCCATAGAAGCTCCTGTTGAGGTGAAGAGGAGAACAGATTCATTCCTTACCCTAACAACCAATTCCTGTATTAGGCCTCTTAATTCCTTGAATTAGCTATGGCCAGCTGAACTAGTGATTTACTACAACCAAATGCCATTGCGCCAAATGTGATGTGTTTTTTTTTTCTAAATATTCAAGGACAGTAATGATAATTTCAATTTCTAATTTCTTAAAGGAAAGAGAGTCTACTGCCCTAGTACATCACTTTTCTTTTGGTATAAAATATGTATATGCAGTATTAACAGATATCACAACAAAAAGAGCCAAAGGAATGGCTACAAAGCACATGTTCTCAACATACATAAGCAAGGAATTAAGTAATACAGACCTGATGTGATTATTTTCTTGATGGTTTTCAAGTCTCCGTGCAATAGGCTAGAGCTGTATTCGTTTCTCAACTCATTCTATCCAAAATGGGGAGGATTTGGTTAGTGAAAGCACAATGCTTCTGTAACCATGACAATGTGAGTTTTTTCCTTATTTTTGCTCCACATGTTGATTTCATTGTCTTTGTATCTTTCCTTAAGAATTGAAAAATTAGACCTTCTGTTCTTGTATGATTAAGTGACGTACAAATTATGCCAGCCTCCACTTAGGCACTGTTACTAGAGCTGTGTAGAAAAGGCAGCTGTAGTGTTAAATTTCAGCCTTTCTTTTCCCCACTGGTGTGCAGTGATGCAGGTTCAGTGATCCAAAGAAATGTTGTATTACTTCTGTGCTTACAACTGGTACATATAGTTTTATTTAGGATTTTGCAATTGTCTTAACACTCTTCACTGCTTATCTTATGCTTTGAATGCATGTTGGTTCCGTCTGTGCAGCCACAGCATCAGTCTCTTAGATCTCAAGGCAGAGACTGTAACCAGGACTCCATCAAGGGTAATCGTATGTTGGTCCCAGTGAATACAGCCTTTGTGGTGGTAAATCAAGAGAAACCCTGAAGGACGTTCTTAAACAAAGTGAATTCCTCATTTTGAGCTTCACAGGGAATTGTCTTTTCCTTACTGTAATATACAGTATACGATATATGTTGAACCGCTTGGCATAATGTGAATGTGTCTTGGGTTTACATGATGAGGTTTTGGTAGTGGGGGGCTGCAGGGGTGGCCTCTGTGAGCAGAGTCCAGCAGCTGCCCCAGGTCAGATCAGAGGCAGCTCCAGCCAGCTCCAAAACCACAGTGGAGCAGGTGGATGTGGCCTGGAGGAGGCTGCGGCCCATGGAGAGCCCCCGCAGGAGCAGGCCCCAGGCCGGAGCTGCAGCCCGTGGAGAGGAGCCCACACAGGAGCAGGGGTCTGGGGGGAGCTGCCGCCCGTGGGGGACCCGTGCTGGAGCAGTTTGCTCCTGGGGGATGGACCCCGTGGGACGGAGCCGTGTGGGAGCAGTGCTTGAAGAGCTGCTGCCTGTGGGCAGCCCCCGCAGGCTCAGTTTGGGAAGGACGGCATCCCGTGGGAGTGCCCCATGGGGAGCAGGGGCAGAGAGTGACCATGAAGGAGCCGCGGAGATGAAGTGTTAGGGATTGACCGCAGCCCCCATTCCGTATTCCCCTGTGCCACTCGTGGGGAGGAGGTGGAAGAGGGTGAATGGGGGGAAGGTGTTTATAGCTTGCTTTTAGTTTCTCACTGCTCTAGCTTGTTCGTAATAGGCAAGAAATTTTACTAATCTCCGTACTCTAAGTCTGTTTTCCCCATGATAATAATTGTTAAGCAACCTCCCTGCCCTTATCTCAACCCCTGGTCCCTTCTCATCATATTTTCTTCCCTTTCCCTTTGAGGAGGGGGAATGAAAGAGCAGTTGTGGTGGAGCTCAGCTGCCCAGCTGGGTAAAACCACCACAAAATGTATAGAGTGCACTAGAGATCCACCTCTAGTGTGCTGAGTCAATGAAACAGCTAGTCAAACTATTTTTAGCTGGTTGGAATGACTCCTTTTGGAGGAAATAGAAATAAGCTTGAGTTTTGCCGCAGCATACTTCTACATTCAGAATTAAAGAAAAGCAACCCAAATGTCACATAAATGGGAAAACGAAAGGAAATTGCCAGATAAGATGTTTCCTTTCCCATCTATTTGTGAGAAGATTCATCTTTGTGTTAGCAGATGACAATTTTGATAAATTTGATCAATAAGCAAGAAAGAGAGTCTTTCCCCTCGTACTGTGGATACATATGTTTGGTTTTCATTGACACAGAATGTTTCTATATGATGTTCTATTTCCTCTCATTTATTATCACCAACTGGCTTATTGATTCAGACTGAAATTCTCTGTCTCAGTTTGCTTTGATTAATTTTTTGCATCATTTTTTCAGATCCTTCCTCAGAAAAGCCTTCTGCATCTAGAAGTTGCCAGCTTGGACAAGACCAGGGGAAGCCTAATTCAAAGAAACCACTCTCTATGTCACAGCTGATGCACTGGAAACATTTCTCTGGGCAACATCAGGCTCTAGCTGATCCTTTCCTTGAAAGGATCAAAGAGAAAGTTTCTTTCATTTTCCAGAATGTCACGAGTCCAGCTTCCCCCACCCAATAAAACTTGAGTGTCTTTCCCTACCACTTGCATCCTCCTCCTCATAGGTATGGTAAAACAACCAATGTACAGTTACCTTTTGTTCTTTTTGCCAAATTCTGTTTTGGGTGTTTATGATGAGGTTTCAGGATAAATGTGATTATACGACTCCTGAGGTTTATAAAAAGTTACAGCTATTACTAAGTTAATCATAATTGCAATAATTGTAACACAGGTTTTTAAATCCAACTTTGCTTTCAAGTCTTCTGTTCCTTTGATACCGTAATTAGTAAGATTATTTTTATATGCATTCTTATGTATGTCTACTTTGTTATATGGTTTTTGTTGGATCGTAATGATTCATTACCTGTAAAGCTGGCAGCCCATCAGCCACATTTTGTGAGATTAGGCAATGCTGTGTACATACATTTGCTGTTTACAAGAGTCTGGCTGGATTTTTGTTTTGACAATGAAAAGTTATGTATCTGTATAATTGTCTTTACAACAAAGGGAGGTGTTTGTTCCCTTGAATTTACAGTTTAATTATAGTAGAAGCAATCGCCACTGAGGTCTTAAAGTCTGAGGCCATGGCTTGTTGTGTCAAAATGTTATGAAATTGAGCTATTGCTTTTACTTGGAAAAATAAACAAACTTCATTTCTCAGGCATGCAGAGTACAGGCTTATCTAATTTCTAGCTAACTACATTTGAGGACACCTTTTGTCAAACACTGGAGTACTGCACACATTTTCACTGTATATTTTTCTTATGACTATATTTTCCTCCTTCTCTGAAGGCACAAAAGCTAGAAATCAGTTTACAGCTTTTAAGTGAAGTACTTCAAAGGGCCCAGAAGAACAGAAGATTGGATAATTTTCAGAAAACCTGCAAACTTACAGAATTTGAAAGACCTCGAGCAAGAATAGGGCTGCATTGTGGTAATCCTGCACTGTGCCACATTTGCACAACCTTTTGATATTTGGAACCTGTTGTGATAGCAGTGGCTCATTAAAAAGCCCAACCAACTTTCAGAAAACAATCGGTTGGTTTGTTCTACGTTATAACAGTGCTCTCCCTCTCCCTAGATTGTCGTGGAGTTCACAGCCCATCCTAACCCATCAACAAACATTTTCCTTACATTTTGATGCGGTTTGGGAACTGAAAGTCAGATGCACCGACTTGTCTCCATCATAGACACTTATTTCAGAGGGTTTTTGAGCTTGATAGCTGAATGTCACATGAAAGTAATGAAAAACAAAGTGAGGGGATGATGGAGAAAGACATCAATTATGAACATTTTTTTGCCGCACTAATTTTGTTCCTTGTTACACTTAGAATGATGTTCGTAGACAGAGTTTAGTTCTTTAATATTTTAGACTGTCTGTTAAAGAGCCTGTTCCTCACCCTGCCTGTCGTGGAGCGTGGTGGTGATCATGCTTATCCAGGTGCTGTGCTGTTGTGGTGCTCACTGTCTGCTAGACAAAAGCTGTCTGATACCTTATGGCTCCCGCAGCTTATTTTAAGTAGCAAGGCCAAGATTTGCGTGCAGCTTTGTAACTCAAGAAAGACAGATTTTAGCTATTCTGTGCAATAATGATTATTGTCATTAACAGTTATCTGAGACTGATGATACTAGATCTGTGCTGCCCTTAAGGTTGTAAGTTGTGCCCCTGTCTGTGTGTAGGAAGGATGCCAACTTCTCTGTTCCCTGCTGCTGCTAGTTTCATATGTGGCTTTGTGCATCTGCCTGAAAAAGTGGTTGCCTGTTTGGTTCCACTGCTGTTTGTGGGACCTGGGTCATCTCTCCCCTTGCACACAAGTGCACTCTGGTTTGGAGCAAATCAGCTGGCAACGCTTGAGGAAACTGGGTATATAATAGAAGGAAGTTTGCTCCAGTATCCACACCATGTCACGTTTCATCTTCTCTGACGAAGGCAGTCCCTCAGGGTTATCTCAGCAAGCCTTCTGACCTCACGTGTTGAGCCCCTGCCCTCGGCCGGTCCTGCTGGCTGTCACACCACGCACCACTCCACACAATACAACTCTAGCTGCGTGCTGGCAGAACACACGTCTGGCAGAGAAGCCCTTCCATTGTTTGGCCTGCAGGGGAGTTGTATTTTGGCAGGTTTTAAGTAAATAAATGAAAAGCTGGTGCTGGAGCACTGTGGAGCTCTCAGGGGGCTGGAGGTGACGAGAGCTTGGACACAGCTCTGTGTGTAAAGGTGATCCAGGCTCACATCGCTGCTCTGGGAGGGATTTCTGGCAGGTGGGCACTAAGTAATGTTGCTTCAAGGTTAAGAAGCCCGAAGCAGCCTATAAAAACATGATCTGTGCCCTGCTGTGCCAGGTCTCTGGCAGTGGCAGCTGCATGGTGATGGTCAGTGCAAGGTTCCTCCAGCATGCACCCAGCCACCCAGATGGACGCCCCTCTTTAACCCCTCACACCTCTGGGCATGGCTGAAGAACGCTCAAATAACCGGTGTATCATCGTCAGTATTTTCATACAAAGTGCAGCACGTGGGCATGTGAATTTCTTCACCCATAGGTGAAAAATGTCTACCAGGAAAAGGCCCCATGGTGAGCTTACCGTGACGTAATTGTTGACTGATAAGGTATATTGAGGATTTCAAGTTTCCACAAGGTCATGTTGCCCCTTCTCTTAACAAATATGAAATTCTAGAGAAAGGGGAAGGTGGTTGGTGCTGAAAGATGACACGCAGGTC
Organism: Heteronetta atricapilla; assembly: GCA_011075105.1. Lineage (NCBI taxonomy): Eukaryota > Metazoa > Chordata > Aves > Anseriformes > Anatidae > Heteronetta > Heteronetta atricapilla. The sequence continues at coordinate 134,450,372 of CM021732.1, read as the reverse complement.
CCAGCAGATGGTCTCAGATGCGGTGTCTGGATTTACTGCCAGTGATGCCAGCTGTAGAGCACTAAGTTTTTGTGGCATGGTCCCACCAAGCAGGACTAGTCCCCTGGACCCAAGACTTGTTCTGCAGAGAGGGAGAGGCAAGGACTGTTGAAGCCATGGCTGTGTTCCAGTGCAATGCTTGAAACACAAGGTGTTGATTAACGCCCTTGGCTGTCTGTTCCAGTTTTTGAAGGATTTAAACATTTGTGCACCTTGTGTTTCTCATAGATCCACTCCAAAGACTAAGGCAGGTCTGCTTAGGATAATCTCAAACAGTGGCTTCTTGATTGCAACACGACAAACAAGAGGAGCAGAAAACACAGGTGTAAACACAATGGCAAGCAGCTTATTTTTTTCAACAATACTAAGCAAAGATTGCCAGTTAGTCTTTGTATTTTAGTAGAATTAGGAATAATACATAGTGTGTAGAGGTGCGTGTGAGGCAGCCAGTGGCAAGCACAGGGCTTGCCAGAAGTCCTGGTGCTGCTATGGGTGTGAGACACTGCGGGCTATCAGGTTATTGTTCTGAGCCCACATGCCTTGGGGTGCTCTCACGGACACCGATGGGAGCTGGTTTGCACCGGTGGGCACGGACAGCAGGGCTCACCCTGGCAGGACACGTCACGAAGGCAGGGATTCTTAGGGAATGGTCTGCCAGCCTTGGAGTGGCTTCTGCGGGGCTCTGAATCACGCTGGGGGGAGTGCTGTCAGCCAACCCGCAGATTCAGCAATCAATATCATGTTCGTTGCCAGCCCTTAGCTGGGAGGAGGGGATTTTGGAGAAACTCTGTTACTTCTGGTAGAGGGCACAGTGCCAAAGGCACAGGCGTACTGCATGTTCTTGGTTGGGACCAGCACAGATTTCAAAAAGCAGAAGGATGTTTTATTTGTTGCTTTATATTGCATCATTTTTTTAACTGGTTTCATATGACTGTTTTGTTGATTCAGTTTTTAGCCATCTTGGCCTTTTTTTTTTTTGTGGTTTAGATGCTGACCCTATATCATTTTTCATTAGCAGTCCGAATTGCAACTCTGTTCTCTTCTTGCCAGGGAAATGCATAACAAGTTTGTACCACGACTGCAGTAGGGCTATGATGCATTCTGACAGCAGGCTGACATCAAGTCCACTCACGGGTTTGCCTTTTTTAGAGATCTTGAAGTTCTTTGACTCGTCATCTGCTACAAAAGGGTGCCAAATAGTGACCCAATGATTTTGTAATGGAATAAACTCCAAGGAATTTCTTAAAATGCCAAATATGGAACAACTTTGACAACTGCTTGGGGTTAGCACCAGGAATTTGCAAAGAGAGACTCCAGCCCTTGCAGGCAAGAAACACACAGAAGGAAAGTAGTTCTTTCATGTGCTTTCCATTGAATGAAAATGCTTGTTTATGTGTGGCTTAAACAAATGATGTGTTTGCGGCTGGAAGATCTGGGAAGGCTATAAAGAACAATGAGGAAAACCACTTTTGGCTTTACAGCATAACTGAAGGATAAACTGAACTGAAATCTGTTTTCTAACAGAGCCTCGTGTGCTATTACTTTGCACCAAAGCAAGACCGCCCTTCTAGAAGTGCGGACAGAGACACCCACAGGACCTGCAGTGCCCGCTCAGGAGGGGATAAGCACCAACACATCTGCACAAGCACCACTGATTCTGCGAATCAGGACCCAGAGAAGTAATACTGAATGCTGAATCCGACTTGGGAGCATTCTCTGGAAACTTCCGAGCTGAGATGTGTTGGTTGCTGCTGTCTTTCACCCAGCTTTTCATCAACTTGTTGAAATCTAAGCTGATGCGAAGGAAATGTGTCTAAAGACACCCGCAGCCTTTGCTTCCTCCAGCCTGTTCTCTCTTCTTGCAGCCTTGATGCCAGCCTGAGTTCTCCCTGTGCTCCTTTGTTTGCTTGGTTTGATTTACACCCACTTGACAACATATGCTCCTCATTCTCCTTTAATTAATTTCCTTCCAAATAGGCAAGATGTCAGTCACTCTGACAAAAGCCTGTGCCCCTGCAAGCTAGTTTTTTGGTATTTTCTGTCAATTAGCTGAAGGTCTTTTTCCTCTCTTCATTATGACTGCCTTGGCCCAGGCTTTGGTTTTCTAGAGCATGAGTAAGCTCCTTCACGACCCTTGGCTTTTCAAGGTTCATCCTGATGGATGGAGTTTGCTAAACAATGAAAGTGCAGCAGCCTGAATTTTCCTCCCTCCAGCTGGAACGGGTTGACTCTGGTGGGGCTTTTGTCCTGTCCTGTAACTAGTGTAAATGCATGAGTCTGCATAACCTCATCAGGTCAACAGAGTTCTGGGCACGAGTCAGGGCTGACCCATAAACCTCCCAGATTTGGGATCTGGATCAGTGCCCACGGCACTGAGCACATGAACCTTTGTGGGTTGCTCATGCTAATGAAATATTTAATATTCGTCCTATGAATGTAAAAGGTTTTAGTGATCTTTTCTAACACTAAAGCTTGTAGGGATTTCCTGCCACAGAGCACTTTTCCCATTCACTTGTTACTTTGACACTTTTCACTTTTCCTGTTGTAACATTTCTCCCGTCGATTTTCTGCTGCTGATTTATTTTTGCATTGGGTTGAAAGCTTCAGCAAAAATGGCTAATGTGCTCCTAAAACTCGATGGGAGAAAACAGCTTGTTTTGTCCATATTCTGGAATTGGAAACCCTTCTGCTGAAATGCTTTCTTGCCTCTGTAACTTGAATTAGGAATTAAGAGAGTGATGGGAATAGATGGGAGGACTGTGGCATGGCTTGACTTCCATATTAGCATATTTTTCACTGTTTCCCTTCGGTTCTGCACCAACTTATAAATATTTACAATAAGAATGCACTAGGAATATACACAGTAAAGACTTCTTTGTTTTGAGCAGCTAAATTATCTCCTGATTCCTTCTATACCAGACTCAGAACGGGTAAATTTTACCAGTTGGAGCAAGCAGCATTTCTTCATAGGTTTTGCCTGTGATTCTGGAGTTGTTCTGGATTCTTCTTGTAATTCTTGCTGCCGGTTGTTCTCTGTCCTACCCAGATATCACTGCTGAAAAGAAAAAACGCATCACATTTGGTCAAAGGAGGGAGAATGGTGCCCCCCGTATTCTGTACTGGATGCTGGGATTCCCAAGTCTCGCCCTTCTCCTGCTCCTGGCAAACACCCATGAAGACACTGGCAAAAACTCTTTTTTCCTCTCAGCTGATGTCTCTAAGCTTTTACAGAGCCATTGAATTATTTGCTATTGATTTGTGAATCACTGCAAATCTGAAAGTAGGATCCAGATGGAAATGTTTGCAACCTTTATGGCAGTACAAACACTCAAAGAGTACCGATAGCGTTTTGGAAGCTGCAGGTGTTCAGGGTTAAACTTGCCTGGTGGACTTTTAGCTGCCTTTCTTACAGCACAAAAGGCATCTTGAATGAGCCTGTATTCTGTTTCCTTGACTCATACAGGTAAGAGGATGGCCAGTGAGTGATCTGTGAATAAGCTGAATTTTTGTGATAAAGGTATCGTAAAATGGTCGTTGCTGCAGCTTGCAAGTATGTGATGAACAAAGGAAGGAGCTGCAAAAAGAGGAAAAAGGGTGACAGGGTGGTTAACTGCAGACCAGCTGGGCTGGTGTTTTTTCCTGTCTATACATCTGGGCAAGTCTCTTAAGCCAAAGTTAGGTAAGAAAATTGCTACTTAACATTTTTTTGTTTTCTGATGCCTTTCAGTCTGACAGGCAGAAGTACTGCGACTGATGCACACAGAATTTGCACTTTCTACCCACATGGAAATCTGGTACCGTTTATCTCACGTGGGAAATTCCACATTCATGAATGCCTCTGACATAATTTTTGTGTCTTTATGGTCCACCAAAACCAAATAAATAAATAAAACCAACCCCTCAAACCAACAATGAACAAAGCCTGAATTGGCCCTGCTTTGGGGAGAGGGATGGACTAGATGGACTCCAAATGTTCCTTCCAATGTAAATTATTCTGTCATTCGGTGATCTGGATTCTGTTAGGAGTATGAGGAAAGTATAGATCTGCGAGGGAAAGCAGCCACTGGCTATCATCTTCCTTTGTTCATTGGGATCTAAAATCTGTAATGGGTGTGAAACAATAGAATCTGGTCAGGAACGATGAGATTTAAAAACCTGATATGATAAAAGAATACAGGAATTATCTTTTTGGTGGAAAACTTAATACCTGGCACTATGAAAGCAGCCTGGAAAGGGCTGTGAGATCTACTGACAGCGTGTCGGCAGCTCCCTGAAGCCAATGGTAACCAAGTGTTCTTCGGCATGCGGAGAGCAGTGGAAGCTTGTCTACACCTGAAGCCACTTGAACTTGTAACACCAGCTTCCCTCAAGTTGCTTTTCTCTGTCTTTGAAAAGAGAGAGAAGACAAAGGTTCTCTTTGTCTAGTTGTTGCGTCTTCCTGTACACTGTTTTGCATGGCCATAAAATTTAAAAAGGCATAACCCAAAAGCAATCATAATCCATATCTTCCCCATTCTCCAGAGATGTTGCAAAGGTCTTTAAGAAGTTGCTAAAGTGTTGTAAGTTCTAAAATCTCAACCTTGACCTTCACGCAAGCTCAGAAGACACCTTGCTGGAGCTTTTGTTCCCTACCAGCTATGATGGTGTCAGAACCCAACAGACCAGTATTGGGAGGGAAGAAGAAGCTGGGGACAAAAATATCACTGACCCTGCTGAGCTGAAACTCTTATGAGCAAAATTTGTTTGGAAAACAATTTGGATTTCCTCTCTTCTTCAGCATGCAGGCAACCTCTGGAAAGAAGCTTCCAGGACAGCCATAAAAGCCACCCCCTGGCTACAAATGACTGGGCAGAAGCAACGTTTGCTCATCTGAACTCAACCCTCCTACTGCAGAGCAACAACAATCCTCCCAGTGCTTTTATTTTATTTTATTTTATTTTATTTTATTTTATTTTATTTTATTTTATTTTTTCCATCTCTTCTCGAGGGTGTTGAGACCTATGCCCCTCAGCTGGTATGTGTTGATGTAGTCGTGGTGTGTAGTGGTGCAAATGCAAGCAACACACTCGTTAAAGAACTATTGGGATTGCTTGACACAGTGCCCTTCCCCAAGCTTTGCCACAGCTGTGGGCCTGGGTGCAGACGCACTGCTAATAATGGGAAGAGGAGGGTGGATAAACCCAGGTACTTACCTGGGACTTTGGAATTGGGAAAGTAAAGGTGACTTCAGGCCACCCCTTTTATTTATTTGTTGGCTCTGGTTCCCCGTCTCCCTCTGGCTGTTCCAGCCCGTGCAGCGGCACGTTCCCAGGAGAGGCACAGCTCGTTCGCAGCCGTGTTCCCGCACGCCTGGAGCAGCTGGCTGGCCTCCTGCCCACCTGTGCCTGCCCGCGAGCATTTGGGTAGCGCAGAGCTGAGGCAATCCGTGCTTCTTCCTGGCTGCGGGTCCATGCCACAGTCCCAAGTCCTGGACCCGAAACAACTCAAGGGAACAACTTGGGCACACGACGTGAGCATCCTGCGTCGGCTCCGTCCATGTCAGAGCCGTCCCCGCTCTTACGCAGAGCCTCGAGGTTAAAAAAACTCGAGCCAGCCTTGGCAAGCAACTCTGTCGTGCCAAGCAAGTGCAAGAATCATACTGGCCGGTGCCTTTGCTGAGCTTGCTTTTCATGATTTGTTTCAGAGAGCATCCAGCAGAGGCAGGCAGAGCTTTTCTGAGGGGTGACCTGAGGGTGGCAGCAGCTGCCCGCAGTAGTGTCGGTGCGGGTCGTGCAGCGCTGGCTGCCCACCAGCATGGAAGGAGGCTGCGAACCCCTTCGTGAGGGCTCCTTTGGGGTCTTTAGGGGTGAGGTGACAGAGGACCACTGCCCTGTCCTGCATCAGCAGCGCCTGTGACCAGCAGGGAGGCTTTGCTGCGAAGGACACCCCCTGTGAAACTGCTTCCAGACAGAAAAGAGGCACGCTGCCCATATTCTGTACTAAAACCAGCGAGCTCTGTCGTCAGTGAGTTACAACATGGTCATACCTTTTGGCAGAGAGGGCACACTGAGCGTAAAAGGCACAGTCGTGCTGCCCACGGGCAGGAGAGCCGAGCGCGGGCACTGCAGCTCCGTCAGCAGGAGCTTGCTACCTCCGTGCCGTCCAAGTGCTGCTGTAAGCACCCGAAAACCTGCTGTCCTAAAACCATCCCGCAGCTGCAGGCTGATCTGCAAAATATGTCAAGCGTCAAGTCTCTAAACACCTACATGATCCATTAATGTTCCTGGGGGTAATCTCAGGACTGTACTTTGCTGCCAGAGACTTGCCACCACGCAGGAAGAGCCCTCATGTCTTTCTTCTAGTGCTCTAGGTACCTGTGGAACCTTTTTTAGGTACCCAGCTCTCCCCAGGTGTGCACCTAACTCAGGGATGTGGACACTGAATTGCAGGCAAGGCACCCTAAAGCTGGATGCTGCGCTGCTGAGTCTCAAAGCACCTGTGTCTGCAAATCCAGCTGATGCTGGCACCTTCTGCCAAGGCCTGGTCATGAGCCAAGGGGGAAAAGCAGAAATAACTGCATGAAACTGCTCTGTTCTTTTAATTTCCAGGGCCAGCAGAAGACAGTAGGATCTCATAAGTAACTTAAGGCAGCCTGAGGGCTTCTCTAAACTACAATGCCTGGTAATAGTTCAAAGAGGTTGCTCCACTATAATCCATTATAAACCTTCAGACGTGCTTCAGTGGTGGTTAAGACCATGGAAGGTCCCAGCTCTATCCATTACTGAATTTGGCCACTCTGCGTCATCGCATCAGGATCCAGGATCATGGTGTTTCGTTTGGGAGGGCCAGAGTCCCGGGGGACAGAATTAAATCTTGCTGCATTGCAATTAGGCAATAAAATTTTGAGACCACACACAAAACTTTCAGGCTACACTTCTCCTGAAATTCTTGAGTAAGAGCTGAATAGGAGAGCAACAATGCTTTAAGTTTGGCACTTTTTTTTTTTTTTTTTTCTCCAAATCATCAGAGCCAGTTCAAGCAAGACTGGCATTCCCCAGCTGCTTTTCCCTCATGCCTATGAGCCATCATCCCTTCAGAGTGCTCAGCTGCACTCTGCTGAGAATTGAAAGTTAAAGATCCAGAGGGCTGATCTGCTAAGGAAGGTATCTGAGACGTTGTCTTTCCCCACAGCTGTCCATTTTAATTCTTCATGTGTGACAGCTTGCACTCCACCTCTGGGTGCTCTCTGTGTGCTCAGTATACATCCCATGAAGAAATATCTGTTACAGCATCCAAGCCAAATCTGTCTGGGTTGATTCCAGGTTGGTGGAATCTGAAGGGCATTTCTAAGAACCAGGACAGCAACACCTGAGGAAGGTCATGGGGAGAGGTCTGGTGAAATAAAAGGAAGCATTTCTCTGTATCACTGATATAAAAAAGGGTGCTGCTTCCACTTCATTCTTCAGTATCCAGGCAGATAACTTCTGGTGACCAGAAATCCCCTGTAGGGGTTGTTTATTATCAGCCAAAGCTGCTTTGTGCTCTGCTTTCCCCAGGCCCATGACAACCTATTGAGCTGTCTGGAGATGGGACTGGTGGGAGACTGTGCTGAAAGAAGACAGCTTGGAAGCAGTCTCTGCCAAAGGCCCTGATGCGCAGGCAGGTTTCATGACAAGTTCAAACTAATTACCCCATGTTCAGCCCCTGGCTGCTACCAAGAGTTGTCAGCAGCAGGTGCTGTTTTGGGGTGGCTGAGGGTGGTTGTGCTGCCAGGTGGAATTGAACAAAGTCTTTCTGAACCTGAACTCAGGAGCTGACCCGGAGCCTCCATTCCCACCGACCTGTCTGCACATTGGACTCAGTTGTTCCCTGTGTGGTCTCTCTGCAGATTTTCACACTGTCGGTGCTGATCTCCTCTGACAGTCCTCAATTCCTTTTCTCCATGGCAGCACCTCTCTGCAGCTGTGGCCAGTGAGGGGCTGGAGACAGGCCAGGGGTCCAGCATGGGTACTCACACCAGCCCCTCAGTGCAGAGTAATGGCTTTTTTTTTCAACCATACAGTACTCCGAGTTATTTCTCCAGCCTCGCCCAGCTCCCCACATAACCTGCAAAGCCAGGAAACATATGTCCCTTTGTTATTACGGCTTCCGATTCAAAGGGTTTGCTACGTGATTTGTAACAAACAACAGTTGTGCCGGTCAATAGTGCTGATAAGAAGCTCTGATCTTTGTGCTGCCTTGGAGAGCAGGCAGCTGTCTCGTGTCCCTGAGCCCAGCTCCCGAGGTTTGCCCTGGGGCACTGCGGCTGTGGCTGGGGACCAGGCCACAAGGCCTCCTCCCCAGCCTGCCGCCTGTCCCCAGGGTGCCTGCGTGGGGATGCGGACACCAGTCCAGACGTGGTGGTTCATTTGCTGCCATGTGCAGTGGGCTGCTGCTCTCTGACAAACCCCAAAGTCAAGTGAATGCATGCCCTTGCCACTGATATGAGCCTGGGCTGCATTAAGCACAGCACTGCAGCAGGTCAAGGGAGGTGATCCTGCCTCTCTGCTCAACACTGGTGAGGCCAGACTTTGAGTTCTGAATCCAGTTCTGGCCTCCCAGTACAAGAGAGACCTGGACATACTGGTCATGCAAAGGGCCATGAAGGTGTCGAAGGGCCTGGAGCAAATCTCCTATGAGAAGAGGCTGTGGGAGCTGGGACTGCTCAGCCTGGAGAAGGGGAGGCTCAGGGGGTCTCATCACTGCCTGTAAATCCCTGAGGGGAGGGTGCAGGGAGGATGGAGCCAGTGGTGCCCAGTGCCAGGACAGGAGGCCCTGGGCACAACCTGGCCCCCAGGAGGCTCCCCCTGAGCACCAGGAGCACTTCTGTGCTGTGCGGGTGACGGAGCCCTGGCACAGGCTGCCCAGAGGCTGTGGGGTCTCCTCCTTGGAGCCCTTCAGAAGCCGCCTGGACGTGGTGCTGGGCACCCTGCTCTGGGTGTCCCTGCTTGGGCACGGGTGGCACCGGGTGGCTCCAGAGGGCCCTGCCGGCCTCAGCCACTTTGGGATTCTGTGAATGGTTGGTATTGAGGAGGAAGAACTTTCAGTGATGGTTTGGCAGGTTATCACCAGTTAACGGTCTGTCTGTCCTTTTTAGGAGAGGAGTTGCACAGTTGTGTTGCTGGAAGTGTATATGAGAGGAGAGATGTAGAGAAACTGGCAGAAACTAGAGAAACTGGTTACTGTCAGGCTGTGCAGCGGAGGAAAGTCTGATGAGGAATCCCCAGCATCAGAAGTGGATAACGCAGCGTTGACCGGAGTGAGGAGTGGCAGCATTTCCCTGCTCATGTTGACATTCCAGTCAATACCAGAGAGGGGTTCAATGTCAATAAAATGCATTTTATTATTCTAAAGTGCAGAATTAAAAAATAATAATAATCTAGAATTCAAAAAATCAGCTACAAGCGTTAGAACGGAAACATGCTTTTATGATCTCTGGAAACTTTGATGAAGTCTCCAGAGACCCCCTTCTGTGCACTCAGGGCTAACAAAATTAATCTGCAGTCCTTTGTCAGCCCAGCCCACCCTGTGTGTCTTCATGCTCAAGTATCTGACGCCAGACAGGGGCCTGAGTGGTCTCCAGGTGTGTATAGTCCTAATTCCTGGAGACCCACTGGTCATAAACACACTCTGCTGGCCTCCCTGTAACATAAAGTGCTGAAAATTAATTATAATATCAATTTCTCCTTCTCACAATAATTAATTTCAGCAAAGAGCATGCAGGCTGACCTCCTGTACCCAGTGAAGCACAGCAGGTGGGTACACATTTACATGCAAATCAGTTAGTTCCTCTAGGTAAATCAATTACATTGATTGCAGAGTCTCCTGGTTTGTCTCAAGTGTAAATAGGGGAAGTCGGCTCCTTTCTTCTTTGCACTTCTGGATGCCTGAGATTGCTTAGCTGAGATTTTTTAGCAAAAGATGCATCGCAAAAACACAAGGTTGCAGGCATACTGAAGTAATGCCATAACAACCTGCCAGGGACAAGTCAAGCAGAGAGATTTAATGTAGATTTGCTGAAAGCAGATTTAAGGGTGGGATGCCATGCTGCACTTGCTAGTAGAGTTGGGAAACCTATTGCTGGAGGCTATAGTAATGTACCGCAATGTGGGTACTGCAGGCTGCTCTTGTATAGAGAGGGCATGTCAGAATGACAATCAAAAGCTTGTGAAAGCCGGGAATTTCCCAGATGGGCACATCTCAGGTTGTTTATCAACACTTTACACTGTACAGACTCAGTGACAGAAATTCAGTATTTCTTATGGCTTCCAGAAAGGTAGTGATTTTTGTTCAGGAACACAAAACCTCTTGCTCTAAAACTCCTTGTGATTTGCCATGGCGGACACAATTGGAGCCATGGTCTGACTGGGTGGCTTCGTTAGTCCTTCAGGAAGACAGAAGAGTTGACAACTGTAAATACACAAGCTGGCATCAGATTTTTTCTTCTGGCCTGCTGCGACTTGTCTGTTTGCTGGTCCTGCTGTGTGTCCAGCCGCTGATGGCATCTCCGAGAAAACATTTGGGTAGGTAATGTTTCCTTTAAAGACTTCTGAGCTCATGAGAGTGAGATAGTGCATTCCCATGTGGTTAAGTTATGCTCTTGCAAGTCCCAGCTAGAAGTGTTAGAAAAACAGCCTTTGGTTGCTAGGAGGTGCTGTATGGGGCTTAATTAATCAGGATGGTTGTGCCTTCTGTTTGCTATCACTGCTGATATAACAGAGAGGTTTCCAAAGCTGAATGTTGTGATGGACTCCTGTTGGGCTGACAGCTTTACATATAGAGACGCACACTACGAATGCATTTATGGTAAATGGCAGTCATTACAAAACACTGCATGGAAAAACATCTCAAACGTGAGGCCCACAAGAGGTGCTCAGGCTCTGTCGGCTCTGCACAAAACGCTTCTCTGTCCGTGCTGTTACAGGCAGCAGCAACACAGAAACTCTGCCAGTACAAAAGATTTTCCTCTTCCATGAAATGGGGAAAAGAGGTCGATATTCAGCTCAAAGTAGTTTGGTCGGGTTTTGAAACAGCAAGCTAAGTTTTCTTAACAAACAAGTAAGAGATTTGGCTTGCCCCTTGCAAGAGCAGAAAATACTGCCACAGGGTGCAGCCCCCTTACTGTCACCAGCTGAGTTGCCCAAGGGATGTATTTCCACCAATAAAGTCTAAATTCAGCCAAAAAGGTGGGTTAGTAGATGGGATAACAGCAACTCAGCAGGCAAAACAGAAAGGCTGTGAGGAGGGTGATGAAACCTAGTGGAGTTTGGAGCAATCTCTTCAACTCGATGGCGATGTGAGCCCAAGACTGTAGTAGACACAGCACAGTCTTGCTTGCAGTACACACACAGGATTAAAGCCACATGGTTTTCAAATGCTCTTAGATATTAAACTGGTTCGACAAGTGAACTTGCTGCTAGTTGGCTCCGACCATCCGTTCCCTTGGAGGTACTGTCCAAACAAAAACATTTAGTTTTCCCTCAGCTGAAGTCAGGTATTTCCTCAGCAATTCGGGGAGTCTGTAGATGGAAGGCAGGCACGATGTCCAAATTCCCCAAAGGTCTTAACTTGGAGACACTGTGCCAATGATTTTAAAACAACTGGCCTCAGGGTTCAGGTATTCAATGCAGCATGAGCCAGGAATGGATGCCCTAATCCTGTGTCCCCTGGGACCAGCTCACTTCCTTGCTGATGTAAGATCCGTGTAAGGATGGGCTCAGAGTCCCCACCACCGCGGTTCAGAGGGCATGGGACCAGCAGTGCACAAGATCTTCAAGTGCCATGCAGGTGGGGGTGAGGACTGACCTTACCGAGCAAGCTACAATTCACACCTAACCCCACAGGCACCTGCAAGGCATTTCTTTTCTCTTTCTCTCTCTCTTAGCCTTTGGAAGAGGGGCCTGCACAGAAGGTAAGGACAACCTCTAGCACAACAGCCCCTGCTACAGGGGTCTTGCTGAATACTTCAGATGTATGGTGGAAATCCCTAAGGGCCCAGGCTGTTGTGACAGTGTGGGCACCAAAGTGAGTGGTTTGTGAATCTCAGGAGAGCTGTAATAATAGTGGCCACAGCAATGGCACTCAGGGGTGAAGACTGTGCCATTGGGAGCACCTGAGAACACTGACTAGCAAAATCCTGTGTGCCCGTATCCTCTGATGTTGGGTTGGGTGGGGTTTGTAGGCTACTGTGCTGGAGTTAATCTCCCAAGTTCCGCCTGCATTGCATTTGAAGAACTTGTGCACTTGTTTTTGGACCAAGTCTAAAGCACTTTCCCTCCCTTGTCTCCTTGCATAAGCGCTAGATGTGAGAACAGTACAGGCACAGTCTTTTCTGTATTCACAGCAACACATAGGCACCAAACCAAGCTGTTCCCTGCACAGATGCTAGATGTGATTGCACCCACTGCCTTCTCACGCTGCTCACTTTTCCCCCATGTTTCCTCCTGGGGTCCAAGCCCAGGCATTGCAGCATCCTCACTCCTGTGGATTCCCTGCTCTGCAGCACCGAAGCAGCACAGCGTTGCTCGTGCTCTAAGTTGTTGTGCAGCCTGCCGTGACAACCATCTGCTGTTTATGATGAGTGGGATTACCGAAACACCGGGAGACAGTAGCTAATGGATTTGCTGGGCAAGCGGTGCCCCTGCAGCAAAGCAGGCAGAGGAATCCCTGGGCGCTGCCAGCAAAGGAAGGTTTGCTGCTGGAGAGCATCGTGCTGGCCCGCTGGTGCTGGCACCTCTCCTGCAGCCAGGTACAAATTGGTTTGTTCTTTGCGTCACTGGGGTGATTGATTGTGGCCTTGATCCTGCAAGATATTGAGGCTGCCGTTACTGAAATCAGTGGGACGAGATGTCTACATAGTTACCAGAATGTGGGACCCACACCACTGTTCTGCTTGCTGCAGTTCAAATGCATGGAAGGATCCCTCTAAATATTTCATGGCCTCAGAGACAAACGCTGATGTGTCTGCAAAGCTAGGCACAAAAATGCAACCTCACTGCAGCAGCAATGGAGAAACCCTGCTCCTAACCTGTAAATACTTAGAGCTCACATGCAGAAAGAAAAGTATAGTCAACGTTTTAGAAATGCATTTTGTTCCTACATGGGTTTCCAGTTTTCAACATCTCTCAAACGAAACAGAAATTTCCTCAGATTTTCCTCATTAGAATTAATTAAGCACACTTGACTTGCTTACAGATGAATTTGATTAGGATCATGTATACTCCTAGGAACCAAAAATAGCGAATCGGGGCTGGAGCGTACGTGCTGCTGCAGCCAGCACTGCTGCGAGGTGCCTGCTGCAGCAATGAACGAACAGAAATGAATGAAAAAACAAACAAACAGAAAGCTCCTAGAAGGGGAACCCAAACCATCGGCAACAGGAGACGGTAAACAGCATGCTCAGAATAAAGCAAGCAAGACCACAAAAAATGGAGTTGTTATAAAGCACTCAGCTTTTTTAATGACCATACAGTTTGTTAAAATTCTTTGTTTTCTGACATAAGATGAGCTATAATGGAAAACTTAACTCTGTACCTATGCATACACAAATATTTTTCATAGATTTCAGCATATGGCCCATCATGTGTGGTTCTTGGATCTGGGAGCTCACCTGATCATTTGCCATTTTTTGAAAGGTCTCAGGGAACAACACATACATTCGGTGTAGCATCATGCACACAACACTGCGGGCTTTTTAGGGACTAGCAGCCCTTATCTGTACCGCAGTGGTGGGTTACAGTGCAAACACACGTATCAAGCTTTTATCCTGTTTTTAACATTCCTGCTGGGTGCACTGGCTGCAGAACCACCCCCTGGTGCTGCATTCATTAGGGATGATCCGCCTCGGGGCCATGCGATGCTGGAGAACCAGGCGGCACAGCTAGGAGGGATTGCTCAGGCTGGGCCAGGTGTCTTTTTCATGAGCTGTTTTCTTTTTTCTTCTCATCCCCCTGGTGACCAGGCTGGCCTTCGGATCTCTCTGTGCCCTCACAGCTTCCCTGCCTCTGACGTTGTCACTCTGACGTTGTCACCCAGTTGAGGAGTGACCTCTCCCTGAGTTCCCTGTGCCTCTCATGAGCACCTCCTGTGCCCTCAGCTTCTCTGAACCATGTTTTGAGAACTACCTCCTAGGAGTAAAACCCACCTATGCCAGTACATGAAATGACCAGAGAATGCAACAGGGCTCCTAGGAGTGACACGAGTGCAGAGGACAGAAAGCCAGGCTCACGGGGTGCCAGAAGCCGCAGGGTGGGACCGCCCTGGAAGCGAGCACCGGCAAGGGATTTCCCATTAACTCAGACACATCAGCTCCCTGCCAGGGACCAGTCACCTCGAATTCTCTCTCAGTGCTGTGATAACAGCACCAGATAAATGTTCGTGGTGTTGCACAACTTCTCCCAAGACAGAGTGCATTGCTGGGGAATTACCATGCAGGCAGAGCTGTGAGGCAGCATCCTCGCTGCCGCTGGGTGCAAGGAGGCGTTGCAGCTCCCACGCTTCCCCTGCTCACATTTTGTGCACCACCAGAATCGCCTTGGGGGCTGCCTGATGCCAAATATCGGGCTATTAGTGGAATACACAAGGGAAAGTTTGAAAAGCAGAAACATATTTCATACATATTTTTTTTTAATGTGCTTTTCAAGTGCAAGATGTGCCAAAATGTCTCAACTGGTAACTTTATATAAAATGATTAATGTAAAGGGGTTCTGCAATTCTGGCATCTCTCTCCCCTCTCCAGAGAGCCGTCATGGCTCATGCATGGCAGCTCTGCTCTGTGTACTGGAAGCATTGGCAGCTGGAAATTGTCATTTACTGATCTTCATCTTTCCGTAGCTCATTTGAGAGACCCTACCAGTACTGAGAGATCTCGCCCTTCTACCTGCAGGATGGGCTGGAATTCCTCTGGTAGGGCTAGAAACCAGTCCAACTATGAATTTATAACAAGCAGAAAAAAAATAAGCATTGTGTATGGTATTCAGACCAACCCTGGGCATTCCTCAAATTCCTTCAAAGGGCAACCAAAGGGACAGACATGTCATAGCCCTGGGCTCTTTTTCCCACTGCTCTGCTATTGCATGACGCCCTTCCTAAAACCTCCTCCGTGCTTTTTGTCTCTTTTTTTTGCCTTTATGAAGACTTTAGCTGAGAGTTTTCAGGCTATCTGCTGCCATTCCCAAGAGGTGGCCTCCTGCTTCAGTGGCCCTGGTGGGACACGTGGAGGAGGGCAGCTTCCTTCATGGAGGGGGAGATTGGGCATCTGCCATTTCGGACACGCAGTGTCCCCTGGGGATCCTGGTAGTGTGGGTTCTGGGATATTTATTGTGCTTACTCCTTACTGCAGCATCAAGATGTACTGGAAGGAGGGTTTTTCCTGAGCTATTTGCCTTCCCAGAAAGGGGAGAAGAGTGCAATTGTTCTGCTTGCCTGGCTCACGTGAACTATTTCCATGAAAATGTTGACGTGCATCCACACAGAGTAACCAGAAAGACTGCAGCGATGGTGTCAGCCCCAGTCTGCCAGCTTTCTCTGTATGTCAGAGGACTTCTCGGAATAAAGAGTGTGAAAGAGAAAAGAGCTGTCAGCTCTGGCAGTGACAGCCAGGAAGGCGGCCTGTCCTGCCCTGTGCTCCCTGGAGCATCGTGTTGGCTCCCCTCCCGATGGCCATGATGCAGCCACGTAGCCCATTCTGTTGTCCTCATCTCCAGGTGTTCAGAGCCAGGTCCTAGCGTGGCTCGTGCCCATTTGTACCCACATCTCCTTCCAGAGAAGTCTTGTCCTGACCTTCATGCCTCGTCCTCACCATCTGCAGGGCCATGGCACCACCACCATGGCCAAGGGCCCCCAGCCAAGCACCCCCTGCTCCATCTGCCTGCTTAAGGAGCAAATGAATCTGCCACAAGAATCTCCTGCACAGGGATTACATGTGCTATTAATAAAAACTGCCTTCAACTTCTAAATTGAGGCGCTTAAAAGCCGCAATGAATGCATTTTTCATTAATGAAAAAAACCACGATCTGTGCTGTTGAAATTTAAATAGACCCATGAACTTTTGTATCATGTGTGCTATTTTAAAACTGTAAATCTATTCGACTTTTTCCATTGTGGTTATTTTCATATTTCATTATGTTCTCACATAGGCGAGCCTTTGGTCTTTAAACATAAAGGATTCTGCATTTCCAGGCACAGGTTTTCATGCCCAACTCAGCAGGCTTGGTAAGAAACTAGCTTTCAGACACTTTTTATGGTGCAAGGTTAAAGAAAGGAATTAAAGAAAGTGTTAAGGCACCAAGGCAGCAAGAAATTAATGCTAACTTCTGGAATTTTAGCCTAAGATGTTCTAAGCATTTTTTAAAAATGCAAAAATGAGGAAACTTAAATATGGGCAAGTTAATTATGTTCTCTGATTTCTGCTTTGGGGAAACCAAGTGGGACTCAGACTAAGAGACCGTCTTAGGCCAAATGGTGTATGATGGCCTCGATCATGAGCATGGCCTCAGACAGGATGATAAATCTATAGGCAGCACAAAGCCATGCAAAACGCTGTGGGGCTATGTAGCGAGGAAATACACTTGACCATGTTCCAAAGAAAATACTGTTCTTTTCTGCAGTAATGAAGGAGAATTGAAAGCAGTTTCCACTCCTCCATACTCTTTCCTGTGCTGTCCCTTGGGCCTAGAAGATCCCAAAGGATCCCAGAGCTATTTCCTTCTCCTTTAAATTCTGCATAAAAGTCTTCTTTGCTCATTCTGCAAATGCTTTGATGTCTGTTGTGATGCTGCCTTGCCCTGGCCATTGCCGGTCCTGCCGAGTAGGGCTCTCTGTTTCCTTCTATTTTCCATGTCTTGGGTTTAATAACAAGGCTGACAGCTGCCTGGCGCAAGGGCAATATTTTTGATGTATGTTTGTATAATGCTTGGCATGGTGGAGCCTTGTCTCTGACTGTGTATGTCAAATAATAATGATGTTGCTCCCAGTTCTTTCAATCCCCAGCTTGGTAAGCACTTCAGAACTTCTCTTTTAAATAGTTAGAAACAAATTGGTATTTCTGGAGTATTTTCCACATCACTTATGATTTCTTCTGACTGTCTCAGTGTTTTTTCTGATGTTCCTCAGAAGAACTGTGTTATGCACATATCATTTTACAGATGTAAAGCCTAAGACCTGAGGACACTGCAGATCTGCTTCGGATGTCTAAACAAAACCTGCGCAGCATGACCTCCAAAAAACTGGTGCCAGTGATGTGGGGAGGCAGGACGAGGAGTACAGCACACGCCTGGCACGTGCCCTCAGTGTCAGCAATAATTTAATCTTTCATGTTATTCCCATGGAGTGTTTACTCATCTCAGAATACTTAAGGGATGCCCTTGTCTCAGCATAGGAAATGACATAAACTTCACGGGCATCAGGCTGCTGTCATCGATAAGCATCCATCCGTATTTAGCAAAACCCACTACTCACAGGTTCGTCACTGTGTCTGGGCCCTGCTATTACTGTCAAGTTAATCTCGTTCTATTTCCTAAGTGGTCTATCGGGATCTACTTCTGTGTTAAGCTGGTCTCTAATCCTTGTACCCAGCTAAACATAACCACAGCCTATTTATATATTGGGCTATCCCTAATTAAACTAAAAAATACTATAACCTACTTCAGCAATAGTTAACACTAAGTATTAATGGTGCCTATTTATATCGTTAAGATGTTCAGACCTGCTGTGTTAAATAAAAGCTTTGGCTAAGCTTTTTAATGCTTGCTGTCACTTACGGCCACGCGGGCTTGAGTATGTAACAATGCAATGACCCCAAATTTCCAGATCTGGTGGCTCAAGTCGCTGGCATTCCCGAGCCCTGCAGGACCCAGCTTTTGTGGCAGCTGTGAATGTTTCAGTGCAGCGTGGATCGCGGCAGCTCCTTCTCTCCGCTGCTCTTGGCACAGAAACAGCAAGCAGGAGGTTTCTGTTACTCCATGGATGTTGGTGGTTAAGAAATCTGTTTTCCCCCCAGTGCAGGAGGCAGGGTTTGTGCATTTGAGCAGGTGGGTTTCGGGAACTGGCACTCCGTTTGCAAGGAAGTACACGCTCCACAAGTGCATCATGGAAAGACAATAACTAAAACAGTGACGCAGACTTCACAGCGTGCCCTGCAAGAGCTATAAACAAAAAGGTTACTACCAGGTGATTTGTGCAGCTTTAATGAAATTAACTATTAATACTAGAGACACTGTGTTGCTTTTGACTCTGCAAGACACTATATCTCACCTGCTCACATCTGAACTTGGCATAATTCTGCCTTTTCCTTTGACACAGAGCACAGAGAGCTGCTGAGGCTGCCAGGCTTTGTCCATAGCTGTGTTTGCCACTGTTGTGTTTGTTTGTTTGTTTGTTTGTTTGTTTAAGGTTAAATACATGTGTTTGCTACTTCCATTGCTTCTAGACCAAGGCAGGGCCAGGCAGCTGAGTTTCTTCCACTGCTGTGTGCTGAGCTGGTGAGGGCAGAGCAGCATCAGCATCAGGGAACTGTGCTGCAGGCAGCCACCAGGGAGAAACCACTCCCATGGTCTGAAGGCAAAATTTGAACTGTGGGGCCAACAGCAGGGTGCCACCAACTACGTTGATGGTGTGGAACAACACCATGAAGTTGGTCACTAAACGCACATCGTGACTTCAAAATTTAAGTCAATTTCATGATTTTTTATTGCGTTTTTCTAAAATTTAGGAACTTTCCGCCTCACTGTGAAGTCTTTCCTAGTTAGAAATTGAAGATAAAATGATCTGAAAGCCAGCTGCTTGCAAGCCAGGTATGTCCTCCAGAGAAAGTCACATTTCATGTCTGATCCCTCCGTAACCTGGAGAAACCCCTGTTTCCTCACAAAGCTGGAGAAAGGCCGCCCCTGCCTGCAGGGTAATTAAAAATCCATGGTGAGCACCGTAATGTTAGTGATGGTTGAGGAGTGCTTGGAAAGCCAAAGTGGTGGAGCTCTCAGGTGGTAGGGACGGTCCTAGTCATTTTGGGCTGAAGAGGCCTAGTTCCTCAACGTAGCCATGTTGCTGCAAGCAATACGACACTTGGATGCTGGCAGCTGGAAGTCTAAGGGTTTCCATAGAGAGCACTTTCCTGGGATGTCAGCAATAGAATAACTGGGAATTACACTCCACAAGTGATGCAGCATCCCAAGCAAGGGATGGTGCTTGAATCGGCACGATCTCCATCAGACTGCTCTGAGGGCAGGGCCTCTCTCCCTCCTCTCTTGCCCTCACTTCCTTTCCTTCTCACTTTTTCTCTGCTTTCCTTTTTATTCAGCTAGAAGGTTAAC
This sequence comes from Heteronetta atricapilla, assembly GCA_011075105.1. NCBI lineage: Eukaryota > Metazoa > Chordata > Aves > Anseriformes > Anatidae > Heteronetta > Heteronetta atricapilla. The sequence continues at coordinate 134,431,008 of CM021732.1, read as the reverse complement.
ACATTGCATATAAGCAATATACAGGGACAACCTTAACCATGTGCTTAATCAGAAGACATCCCAAAGGTGCAGTTGAAGGTCTCCTGCAATGTGAGGGCAGACAGCAAGGGACTTCATCCCTTGTGCAGGCAGGACATGGGGTAGCTGAGGCAGTGGAGATGGTATGTCCTTTGTGTGAAGTGTGAGAAGCATCCAGGCACATGTTTTGTACAGGTTTTCTGGACTAGATACGTGCAGTGTATGGGGTACAAGGTGTTCATCCTCCACAGAACGCATGGACCTTCCCTGCTGTTTCCACTTCAGGTACTTTGGACATGTTTTTTAACCTCAGTTATGTTTGGGTTTAGCTTATTTTAAGGGTGACTTTGATATATACCAGTGTACAAGGAGAAGGAGGTATTTCAAAAGTGCAGATATTTGAAGGTATTTAGGTAAGCTGTCAGACTTTGCCATGTGATCCTATAATTAAAGAATATTTTTCTCTTTAGGGTGCTGCTCGTTTTAGCTTCATCTTTTGCTAAAGCTGCAAACGAGGAAGAGCACGGCAGGCAGAGCAGCCCAGAAGCCTGTCCTGGCTGCTCTGCCCTTGCTGCTGGAGGGCCCATTTCCCTGCCTGACTCACCCAGCCAAAGCTGCCCCTCTGAGCACCCTGCTGATGAGGCAAAGAGCTCTTGGCAGCAGCGTTATGCTGCCCAGCTGCGGGGATGTAATTGCTGGCAGTGTAGTCTTAGGTCAGAAGTCAAAGAGAAGTGGGCTGGTAACTAGGAGATCAAAATATTTTCTCTGCCTTTAGTAATGGGATGTGTCCGTATTGTTCCCCCGCATGTCTCTGTTTGCTGAGATATGTTTTATCATCTTCATTCATGTTTGTGGTATGTTGAGTCTTACTTTACAACATGACGGAATTGTTTAAAATTCATCAAAGCACAGTTCAAAAGCATGCAGGGCAATAAGGGGGAGGAGGCTGTGATTCAAGGGGTCAGACCCACTGGTCAAATGACCAAATTGTGGGCTGCACGTGGGAGATTTGTAGAGCACCAAAAATCAGATCTAGTTTATGAGTCACGCCAGAATGGCATTCCTTGAGCTTGTGACTTTGAAATATCTATTTTTCTCTTAGCTTCTAAATCTGCCTGCCTGGCCACTAATTAAACTTCCAGTAGCACAAAGGATTTATGAAAACTGTGACTGTAGCTACTTCCTCAGGCTCAAGGAGTCAAAGCTTTTTGTCTAATTTTCTGATTTCTCTAATTTTCTGATTCACAGGAACAATGCACAACAGGTACCCCACTTCAGAGCAGCTCACCTGACAAATGTGCTGCTAGAGCAATGGGTAGATATTGCCTTTTCATCTACCTGGACTTGTGCAAAGCACTTGACACTGTCCCCCATGATATCCTTGTCTCTGCATTGGAGAGATGGATGGACCACTCAGTGGTAAGGAACTGGCTGGATGGCTGATTCTAGATAGCCACACCTTAGAGTTAGTAATACTACTGGCTTAGCATTGGCTTCATGAGAACAGACCCTCCCCTAGTACTATGAAACTTTAGTACCTTTCATTGTAGAAAATGCTAAGAAGACATTAAAGGATGTGCTAATTACCATAAAGAACAAAAAATGTGTGTGACAGACTGTAGTTCACCTCTTCTAAAAAGGGTGGTGTTGTCCCACACCTTATCGCACAGAGGCACAAAACTATTTTTTTATTAATTAATGATCTTTTTTAAAAAAATTGTGCCCAGCTCCTGCATTTAATGCCTGCTATCAAAATGAATAGATTTTGTGAAAACAACAGAGAGAAGGCAAAAGACAAGCAATAGGCATCTGCAGGAGGGCTCACTGCAGCCTGGGCATGGCCAAGCATGTGTTTCCCAGCTAGGGGACTTGAGAAGATCCTGCTGCAGCTGCACCATCCCTTTCTGGCTCCTGCAGAAACACAGGAGCCTTCAGTGCCAAGGAGCTGGTGTTGGGAAGCAATATTGAAGGTGACAGCCCTGTAACTGCTGGTATTGTACTGAGCACGTTCCCAGTAAAATGCACTGGCTGGGATCCTCCTTTCCTCCAGGGGCAGGGATTTACTCCGTGTACTCCGTGCACAGCTCTCGTTCTCATGTTTCAGCTTGGGCTTCTTGTGGTGCTTCGTCTGCTGAGTGCCTTCTGCTGCTGCTGGGCACCAGCAAGGCCTTGGTGGGATGTGGTGGCACACGGTGACAGCACGCGCTGGCCTGCAGAAGCAGGGCAGAAAGCTCGCGGTCACTGAGCCGTGCTGCTGTATGTCAGAGTTGCAAAGAACATCAGCCTGAACATGATCACTCCATGTGGGTGGCATCAGGAGTGATGCAGAAGCACCCCAGTGGCTACTGGGACAGGACCCCTGTTGCCATCCATGCTGACCATGACACATAGCAGTAACCCAGCTTTGTGGCCAGGTTGCTTGTGCATATACTTGTGTGCAGATACCTTTATTGAGTGTTGCATATGGAACGATCGTATCGTAAGCCCTGTCTCACCTACTGCACATCTGAAAAGGCAACAATCAGTCTGCAAGCTGTTAGGTATTGGTTTGTTTCACTTGAGTTTTGGATCTCCTGGCAGGGAAGTTCAAGGCTCGTGTTCATGCAGGGAGACTCATCTCCCCAGTGATCATCTCACCGGGGACAGACGCATCTCCAGGGGTGATTCATGCTGCCTCTGAGGGATGGCCACCCTGGAGGTGCCTGTCTGACCTCGCTGGGTTCTCTCTGAGGACCAAGGCAACTCGTGTAAAGGAGGTGCAATGGATACTGTCTGAGGGCCCGGCACTCGGTTGTCCTGGCGTGATAACGGGGTAACAGAGACAAAGAATTCGATCTTCAAAGAGAAAACAACAGACATGTTTTCACTTCTGTGTTCATTTTTATTTCTTTCCTTTTGCACAAATGCAAAGTGCATGCTGAAAGATAGCAGAGTAAAGCCCTGTAAATAAAAGATTCACTATCATTCAATCAAGCAGATATTAATGACGCCTGACCATATACAGCATCTTCCTAAAAGGCATTCTGCACGCCTCCAACCCGCTTACATTCTGACGCTGGGGAGCGTGTGTGTTTTGCTGCTCAACACAAGCCCGGGAGCCAGAAAATCCAAACAAGGCGGTGAATCACTGAGCCATCACACGGAGCATCACTTCGCTAGGTGCTGGTGCAGCCAGCAGCGAGCGCACGGCTGCGCTGAACCGGTGGCACTGGTGAGACGATACTGTAAACGGGGAGAGAAGAGAGCCACGCATCCCTCACAGCAGACCATATTTAGCTGTGGTTTGGTTGCTGCTGATCTTCTGTACAGTAAAAAGAGCACAGGGGAGGGGTAAGATAGCCAGACACTGTATTACAGCTACGGCTTGGTCTTGCTTTGCGTGACGAGGATAGCTGGTTTAGCCATCATAATCCAACACGAGCTGAGCATTTTTACACATTGCCTTCCTCCTGGTGCAGATATCAATAAGAGTCTAGGAATGATTTTGACTGAAACAGAATCCCAGAGTGGCTGAGGCTGGCAGGGACCTCAGGATGCCACCTGGTCCCACACCTGTTCCTGGTCCCACCCCATATCTAGGCAGCTTCTGAAGGGCTCCCAGGAGGAGACCCCACAGCCTCTGGGCAGCCTGTGCCAGGGCTCCGTCACCCGCACAGCACAGAAGTGCTCCTGGTGCTCAGGGGGAGCCTCCTGGGGGCCAGGTTGTGCCCAGCGTCTCTTGTCCAGACAGGCTGAATTCAGCTGTGCCTCAGCTAAACCCGAACCAAGGGCCACCACCTTGCCTCAAGTCAAAACTCCTGTGAGTGCAGGATGGACCCAAGCCCACAGGCTGCATCTTAGGATGCCATGGGCTTGCAGTGACAGAGGATGTGACCCAGCCTCCCTCTTGCTGACTGCTGAAAATATATCTCCTATGCAAAAAGTACAGAGGAATGCATCAAGTGGACATCAGAACCTGATGGTACCACAGCCTTGCCCGTCCCTTCCCATCCCCAGGTCCAGGACCCCCTTGCAGCCCTCCAGGACCACCAGTGACCCTGCCCAGGCATTATCACGCCATCCGCCTGCTCCCAGCCCGCATGGCAGGGGCTCCTCCACGCAGATAACAGGCCCCAGCTGATGTGAAACCAGGAGGAGTTTCACAATCCGATGCTTACGTGGGCTGCAGAGCGAAGCGGCGTGCACGGGAAATGAGGCGCTCTCTTCCCACCCTCGACAGGTTTATCACAGAGATAAACGCAATCAGAGAGCAAACCGGTGAGTGCTAGCTGGCGAATGCGTGCCCATGCATGGAGAATTGGAGAAAATGGCAATAAAAACTGACAGGCAGTGATGATAGCTGGAGCAAACCTCCCTGGAGACTGTGGGACGACTTGCCGGGAAGCCTCTGATGATGTATCTCTGCTTTCTGTCAAATGTTGGGACGTTTTTGAAGGATAGGCAGGTTTTCGTGACCCAGCCCCAACAAATCCTGGCAGTGATTGTTGGTTGCCCTTTGTGTGACAGCTTTGGGTATCACAGGGAGGAAGGAGAATTTGTGGCTGGATCAAAAGACCTTTTTCTGGATTTCTCTTTAGTACTTCTGAAGATCAGAGACCCAGGATATTCTGCTGAAGTTTCCAACCTATGTTTTGCTGATGCAGAGGTTGCTTATCATTAAATACCACCACGGCTTTCTACTATAAAAGCAAGTGGGATTTGTTTTGGAAAGTCACGACCCCAAGTTGAAAAGGAGACTGTGACTCACGAGCCAGACTCCACCGAGGACTGTGACGTGCTGCAAAGATCCCAGCTGCAGAAAATGGCCTACGCTGCTACCACTTCTCTAAAGGCTTTTTTAGCTCTGTATTCAAAGAACGTTTATGGCTAACTCACATCCTACTATTATTAGAATATTATGATTTTTTTTTTTAAAAAAAATACATCGATTCTACTTGAAAAGTACATTTATTTATGTCATGCATGACTTAATCCTGTTCTCTGGGCAACTGTCAGCGGAATTCTTTAATGTTATTCAGTGCAAGGGTGGGAAATAGGCCCTCCTTTTTCTAACTCTTACTGAAATAATTCAGTTCTGCCATTTGCTTTTTGTTATTGTTGCCTTTTTCCCACATCTGATAGCTGTTTTATTTATTTTTTTTCAAGTTACATAAACTAAAAACTAACTTGTAATTTTGTAATTTATTATGAACCCGACTGCATTGCTTCCATTGGATGCTCATTTTTCACCCTCTGCTTAATATTCGTCTTTGACACCTTACTGTATTAATGGGGAAAATACTTTTTGGACACTCATCACAATTACAAAAGCTCTGCAAAGCTCAAATGTGGAGCACACCTTCCTTTTGGTACATCAGAATCCAGATTATCTGCCAGTAATAGACTAATGAGGGGTTCCCTAATGAGGCAGCTGATTAAAGGCAATCCTATTCCCTCAGAGCTCTAATGCCAGCTTTTCCTGCTGTCTTGCACAGAGGAAGACCAGATCAATGCTTCTCCCCTGTCCTTGGGCTCCACCACCAGAAGATTATGTTCTGCTTTTACTGTTCAAGTCAAAAATTGTAAAATGCTGCTGTGGTGTGGCAGAAAAGGAGGTGGTGGAACAATGTCAGCACCCTTTGCAATCAATTGCTGGGAGCAGAGGCAACCAAATCTGCCCCTCTGAGGGAAGCACTGGCTCATTTATTAAACATTTTTAGAAAGGGAAGCACTTTCAGGAGCATTTTTTGACTCTTTTCCCAGTAAAATATTTATTTATTTATTTATTTATTATTCCCTGGTTTCTGTGTCTCCTTCTCTCCCTATCCCCACTTAAGGCCCTCAGTAGTTCTCCCCAGGCACACGATCCTTCATTTGCCTGCCCCATACCGGTGGGTCTGCACCGTCCTGTCCAGCACCATGCCTGTCCCCCAGACACATTTAACCAGTGACAGTCTGGTTATCTGATGCTACAGGGGCACTGAGAGTTTCCACGTGGCCAGCCAACACTGGTGGATGCGGGAAGTGGAGAAAAGCATGAAATGCTGGTAGGGTGTGGAGGAAGAAGGGTGGTGGACTGGATTCACTGCCTTTGCAGGCAACCAACTGTAGGGAACACGGTCTGCTAAAGTAGGTCGTTTACAGGGAAAACCAAAGATATACTCTTCTGCTGAGTGTACAGAGAGTAAGTGTACTTTGAGACACAGCATTCAATTTCGAGGAAAATAAATCTGAGTTTTACTCTCCTTGGTTTTATCGTTGTTGTTGTTGTTGTTTTTCCCTTGAATTTCCCTCCCCCTCCAAGCTGATTCAGACCCTCTCTTGCATGACCTTCGTGCTAGATGGCGATCTGAGGAACTACTTTACCTTCATATACATAAATACAAAACAGCTAATAAAGTGCCAGCCTAAAACGCACTCCTGTTTTATATCCAATGGAAAATTTCTGCCTAATTGCTCTGGGCATCACCTGGTGTAACCGTAACTGGCCAGAGAGGGATTGCAGAGCTGTTGCTCTGCAGTGTTTATTTCATCCTGTCTGCAGGGAACATTCCTCTAAGATGCGATTATTGAAGCACACAATGGATAAGATGGGCAAAAAGCAATCACAAGTTTAGTATTGCACCAACCAGCAGCACCCAAGCCCCTGCGTGTTTTACGACAGCACTTGGCCTTATGTTTTTTCTCTTCTTGTACCTTTGTTTCAGGCAGTTTTTGTTCCAGAAGTGCTGACCAGCAATGAGTGTGAGAGGACTGAGCAGTCCAGGACCACAGAACCACCCATCAGTCTATGGAGCTGTATTTGGAAGTCCCAGCCGATAGCCAGCCCCCTTGGGAAGGGCTCAGTTCATGATTCATTAATCAGTCTCTTATAACTCGTAAGCAAGCAGCAGAAGGCTGAAAATGTTGCAATTCTCCTTTTTTTTTTTTAAAAAAAAAAAAAAAAAGCGGGGGGGGGAGGGGAGAAAATGTTTTCCCCATGGTTATAATGATGGATTCATGAGCTCTGATGGCATTACCTGAGCAACAAGAGCTGTCTGTCACATGCAGACCCTATCCAGAATGGGGGCTGCAGAGTTAACTGTCAAGTTGGCAAAGCCAGAATAGGCTCAGAAGGGACAGTGCAAAGGCGATCGTGTGTGCAGGTTTCCCCAGTATGAGTGCTCTGTGCCACAGCTGGGACAGTTAAAAGGGACAGCTTTATCACAGAGATACATCGAGGGAACACGGGAGAGCCGTGTTTTCTGCGTCTGCCTTGCATTCCTTGAGGACAGTACACAAGATGATGTCCAACAATTCCTGATCTAACACTAACCATAGCTAAACACGAAGGCTTTTCTGACTGTGCTTTATATCCACTGCCTGCACTTTCTGCTATGATATAAATTAAACATTTGGACGAGATGCTAGAGCCTACAATTCTGCTGGCATCGATCTGGCCATAAATATCTCCAGCCCTGTGGCGGACAGGTTTTGCTTTTGTCACACGTGGTGACAAATGAAGGCAACTTAAAGAGAGCTCAGTGAACCCCGGGTGCGGCACACACTTCTCCAGCCACCCACTTACCTACATCACTTCCAATGTTTCATAAAAACAAAGAGCAACTGCAGAGCTGAGTGTACCGGCAGCACAAAGCAAAGCGCTCCGTGTTGAACTCCGCTGGCCATGCCACAGTCTTTCCCCAGTGGAGGTTTTGCTGTGTTTTCCGTGCTGCACAGTGAGCACAAACAGCCAAGGGATGCACCGCTCCGCGTGGGGAGGCAGGACCTGGGGCTGGGGCAGCTGCTGGCGAGCAGGGTGACGCCAAATCAGGGCTTGTTTGCATTCAAGTCGCCCCTCAGTACCTCTGAGTAATCTCCATGTGCATCGAAGAATGTGTGTGACTTTGGGAAATGCTCTTGGCTCTTTGAGGGTGGGCTCAGGAGGTCCCTGAAAATCCTCGTGAAAGATGCGAGAGGACAACAAAGCCAAAGGGGGAAGAAAGCGGGCATATTTCAATGGCATAATTTCATAAAGGTCCACTCTCTGTCCCTTAGACCGGGTTTAATCAAGGCATGAAAATGTGGAGATCTGCACCATAAGTGCTGGGCAGCAACCAGAGGTTGTTCCTTTCTGCAGCTTGCTCACATGGAGCAGAGGAGAATGGCACCATGAAACCAAATGCTCCTTCCCCTGTTCAGAAGTGAAGGTCTTCGGACTTCCGAAGTGCAATGTGAGGGGCAGTCACCAGTTCACCTAGGGGGGAGGAGGGAAAAAAGGAGGGGGCAGTAGAATAGGAGTTTGTTAAAATAAGGGAAAAATGTAGGCGTTTTCCATAATTTTCTGTGTAACCAGTGCGATGCCTACCAAGTAGTTTGTGGATGTTTATTATTCTTTCTCTGTTAATCAAGAAGTAATTTCCACATTTGTTAGAAGTGTCACCCAGGGGCATACAATATGGCTTTGGATGTGCTCTTTTTTCTTCTGCCAAGGAGTTATGAGATGATAAAACTTTAAGGAGCAGGCACTTGTTTTATGGCACATATGCCGTATATTCATCTCTCCTAATAAACTATGGGCAGAATCAGCACTACGCTGCCCAGACTTTGTGCCCGCTAGTGCTCATACATCTTTTCCAGTGCCAGCATCCTGCTGGAGCGACACTCAGTGTGTGGCCAGGTGTTTTGTCAAGCCCTTGCTAGTGAAGGGGTACAGCAGAAATGGGAGCTGGTTCTGCAGTTCAGAAAACTGAGTGCAGTGATTTGGAAGTCGACAGAGAGAAATAAGATTGTATATATTAGATTTAAATAACATCAACAGGGAAATGTTCTTACTTGTGATGCAATTGTAAAATAACTTTCAGATATCTTATTCCAAAGAATCATTTTGTCCAGCAGGGAGTCAGCTGCATTTCGCAGACAGAGCACATCACACATTTACAGCGTTTTATGCATTAATGAGACATGTCATTTTCTAAAACATCATCAATTCTAATAGCATTTACTTGAAAAGCTGAGGTGGAAGGGCACGTATTATTATGTGTTTTTCCACTTTCCTGTTTTCATCGTGTAAGACCCAAATGTGTTTGTTTTACTGGCAATGCTAAGCCAATCATATGATTTCAAGTAAGTCTTTTGAGCCTGTTTGTAAGTTTTTGCTCTTCTGCATGTCTGCTTCCTCCCAGCTGGGGGCTGGCTGTTGTATGGAAAGGCCAGCCACGTCACGGAAAAGCCCTGTCTCTGATCAGATGGGCTTAATATAAACCAGGTTTGCCGAGAGGGAATTAAAGAGGCAGCCCGTAAGTGGGAGAGGATTTACTTGGGCAGAGCAGCGCGCTGCAGCACGGTCCACGGGGAGAGGAGGGCAGCGCGAGCCGCGGACCCGACTGCGAGCAGGAGCCGGGCACAAGTAAGACACTGCTGGACGAGGTGCCCTGGGTCGCGTGCGGTGTGTCGTGGCTGCTCTGCTAGACCCCAACAGCTACGTGCAGCCTGTGGCACCAAAACCAGCCTGCGCTCGGACCGCGATGTGCAGTCGTGCCTTATAAGCCTTGGTCTCGCTAGGATTTGCTTAGCAAGGGATGATAGTTTGCTGGAGAAGAAATCATTAGATGTTCGTGAGTGAGGCTGCTCGGGGATTGTTTGTTGCAGGTTATCTTTAGGCGCCGTTGTTTGAATTGGAGCTGGCTTTTCTCATCTGGTCTTTTAGATGAGAAAACTCCAAGAAAAAAAAAAAAAAAAAAAACATAATTTAAAATTAAATTGTGTTTAATATTTCACTTCATTTGGGAAGCAGTCTTTGCTTGCTGCCTGGTCTCCAGTTAGATCTAATTTTGCCTCTAAGCACCGTGCACCGCAGAGAAATATTGCATGTGTTGTAATAAGTTCAGACAGCGTGCTTGCTGTTGGTTTGTTCTCCGACCTGCCGCGTGCTTTTTCTAAGAAGTTTTCAGATAGGGTTGTGTGAAGCGGACTAGCGACTTGTACTTGTCATTTTGATGTGTTGCTGTACTTTTTTGTTTGTTTGTTTTGATTCACCATTAATTCTGCAAGTTCAAAAGTGATCCAGTGAATTTTATGGGCAGTTATCCTGCCTGCTAATATGGAGAAGAGAGCTGAGAAACTTCAGATATTAAAAAAAATAATAATAATAATAATAATTAAAAAAAGACAGAAAAATGTCTAAATAACTGTCACTTTGGGAACTGGAATGCATCAAAGTAACTTTCCTAAAAATGGTAGCTGTTGGCCAGTGAGAATGACATCACTGTCCTCTGACTCCAACCCAGGCAAAATAGAGTTTGCTAAATAAAATGTAATTAAGAGCCATGCTTAGACAGGAAGAGCTAACCTATTTAGCCAATTGTGCAGTAAATGAAGTTGTTGATTTAATATCTTTAAATTTATGAGCTTTTTCTCCCAGTGCTACCTCCTGTAGTAGCTCAAACCTGTACCTCCTCGGAAAAGCCATTGGGCTTGGCTGTGTCCCTCCTTTTAGCAACCAGAAAGCCACCACCTGAAGCAGTCATTGTCCTGCCATAGGGGAGACCCAAATCCACCCCATCACTGCAAGGCTTGCTTGGTTGGTTTTCTTCTCTCATGAGGGTTTTCTAAGTTTGTGGGCTGGATGCAGGTGGGACCGGTCCCTCTGTTTGCCCCCTAACAACCACGAGGGGTAGGGACCGGTGCCTGCAGGGCTGTCCTGGTAGGGATACAGCAGTGTGTGTGCTCTGGCCCTCCTCGTTCCTCCCCCAGGCTGGGCTGCACCTAGCACTGCAGTGAGCTTGTAAAGGATAGGATTTAGCATGTGAGGGTGGCATCATCCCTAGGAAAAAGCCTCTGACTCACTAACTAGAAATATTTCTTTGCGTACTAGCGACTACGAAAGTGCAAAGCCTCATTTTTCTTCTCTTGTATACTGGATACAACAGCAGGACGCGCTGCCTTGAGTTAACACGAGGGTGTTAGTCCATTTCCAGCTGTTTTGTGGGTAACAAGTGTGATTTCCATATTTCTCACCAGGGGTAAAAGATGACCCTCAACAACGTTACCATGCGTCGCACCCACACCAGCAGCCTGCAGCAGCAGCAGCAGCGGTGGAGCATCCCCGCTGACGGCAAGAACCTGCTGGTCCAGAAGGACTCCAACGAGTACAACGCCCAGAAGCGTTACACCATCAGCCCCGATGAGTACTACAGAAGGAGCTGGTCCTCGGAGTCGTCCGACTCCGTCATCTCCTCTGAGTCCGGCAGCAACTGCTACCGCGTGGTGCTGATCGGGGAGCATGGCGTCGGCAAGTCGTCGCTGGCCAACATCTTCGCGGGGGTGCACGACAGCATCGACAGCGACTGCGAGGTGCTGGGAGGTAGGTCATTGTGCTCTGGGTGTTTGGGTCTGCTTGCAATTGGTGCTGTCAGCAGAAATTGGCACAGAAAATCAGAGAGGCCGTTTAAACTAAAAGTGATGCAGCAAATGTTTGAATCTGATTGTCAAAAAGGAGATCAAGCTACATAGAGTAAGATGCTCTCCAACAACAATCTAAAGCCTCTGAAGCAGAACGATACAGATTCTCATGCTCTTTCATTTCAAAATGCTTTCTGTAAGGCAGGGAAAACCACTGGAAGTCCTCACGGTCTATGAGAGTGCAGTGCTTAGAAATAAAAGATAATGAAAAATAAAAATACAAAACCTGGCCAGTCCTTCAATCACCTTGAAAACATTTGCCATTAGAAGTCATCTCAGTCTTATGTACAAATGCGTTGCCTCAGTGTAGTTTGTATGGAGTTTGAGTAAGTATGCCTACCCCTCCTTCATGCTCCTTGCACAGGTTGGGTTCCCCCAGGAAAAAAAAGATGCTTCAGCACTGTAGGGAAATTCCTGTTGCCCAAACTGGGGGAAAAGTCAGAAGCTATCTTTATTGCTTTCCCCTTGCTATTTTCATCTCCATTGGTGAGGATTGTGAAACCTTCCTTAGTCCCAAAGAGCAGCTAATGCAGAAAGAGATCATGGCACCCAGCTGCAAGGCATATCGTGCAGGGGATGTGGTGGGAGAAGGGTTGCACCATGACAGAAGTCTGCTGTGGCCCTAAGGGCACAGATCTGTCTCCTTGGGAGGACAAGCAAGTTGCTGGATGGTTTTGCTAGTCAACACATAGGAGTTTTCTCTCTCATATCCCCTACTGGTGTGTCGGTACCTGTGCTAGCACAGAGACTTTCTGGACTTCTCTTCCAGTCTTCAGCTGAGCAAAAACAGATACTTTTTTTTTTTTTCTAGTCTTTATGCCGGGACTTAACACAGTTGGGATTTAATATAGCCTGGGGCTAGGAAGGTAGGAGCCACCTTCTTGCTTGTTCCCGCAGACTGGTACAGATCTTTGTGCCTTTGGGGGAATCTGGAGTTCCCCACAGTGCAGTGACCCTGGGTCAGTAATTCAGGCAGGCTTTGCCTTCACCTTTCACTGGTTTTTCCTGAAATTCCATCAGCTTCTCCAGCTGGAATATCTCTGATAAAACCGTTCCTTTTAGGAAAACCTTTTCACTGCTCCAGCGACCTGGTTAGGACCCTTGGGCAATCATTCAGAAAACACAGCTGATTTATTTTGTACACGTGTCAGATAGTTTTCTTCTCCTCCATGCAAAGCAGTGTGGTTTCCTCCTTCAGTTGCACTCCCAGAACCATTGCTTGGAGTGTAGCCATGACAGATTGTCAAGGTCAGCTTGTTGGAGGTATCAGAAAATTGGTGTTGTATTTCTCCTTTTATTTATATTTTTTTTGTGTATGCCAGCTTCCAAATAAGCATGAGATGAACTAATTGCTCACTTTCAGTGTGCTTTATACCCTATAGAAGTTCCTTAGGATTGTCCGAGGTGCAAATCATTGCTGAGTATGACCATTTGGGACACAACATTTTCAAGGAGCGTGGTTATGTATTTGTAGCCCCTCCCTGTGTCACAGAGAAGAACAAAGTAGTCCTCTAAATGTTGTCCTCCAGTGCATATGTAGCTTGTTCCCATGCAGGTGCTTGATCAGTTGAAGAAACTCCAAACTTTAGCTTGCAAAGTGGAAATATTATTTCAAGAGTTGATGGTTTCAGGACAGCCAATTCACAAAGGGAATACAGCTTCTTTTGTGGATTAGTTTTGCTACCAGGAGTGAGATGAATCAAACTCACAAACAGAAATGTCATGCTCTTGGGCCTACAATGCAAAGGGCTCCTCTTGATTAGCTTTGTATTTTGAACCCCTCCACTTTAAGCTATGCCAAACCTGTGCTCTTGTTTACAGTTTGATTTTATTTTAAATGTGGAATATTTTTGGCTGATTCTTCTGCGTGGATGTAGATTCCTGGCTTTGAGGAAAGCCTGTGATTACAATTTAGGGGAAAGTTCACTCCGCTAATACCCAGCAGAAGTTTTATGAGGCAAGAGTTAAGACATGTTTCTATCTACAAGCATGGTTGGGACAGATCCCTGACACAGTGCCATCAAAGGTGTGGTGTGCTCAGAAACCCGAAGCCCAGTGTTTTTCACTGATTAGCAACACGGGACTCAGGATAGGTCCAAACCCCATGCTGCTCATTGAAATGTTCCTGGATTTGGGGAAGAAGAAGGAAGATTAGTATTTGAAGCGGAAGCTAGACTGAGATTTATCATCACGAATTGATTGTGATTGAGTGGGAACAGCCACACACACGCATACAAACACTGGTCTAAGCAGAACTTAGTCATGTGGTGTTTATAATCTAGATATGAGGTTTTGTGGTTTCGGCACAAAATAATTATCTTCTGTGGTTTGTTGACTCCTTTGCTTTTTGACATCAAAGGTAATGTGGGAAACTGTGAAATGGGAAAGAAATGGGACACAGCAGTCATTTCAGTCTCCCTAAAACTCAACAGCTCCTGTCTCACATCCCCCTGTCCTCTTTGCTTGGTAGGCTTTTAACTGTATTGCTCTCAGCAGCAGTGACTGTTCACCCGTGAACTGTCCCTGCTAAAGAGAAAGCAAATATTTTCCATTACTCAGCCTCGCTGGACTCCGCTGCTCCCACGGGGCAAATGTTCAGCCTTTGGTTATTTCTTCCACTGGTTCTATTTTCTCTCTCCCACATAAGATAAAGAGAATATCGACCTAAATAATGAACATTTCGTTTCCTGATCTTTCTGTCTCCTTCATATATCATGGAAAGTTAGACAACCCGTAATGAGCAGAGGGCAGGTTTAGTGCTGATGGAAGTGAGGAAAGAACTGAATGTGAGCCAGCACAAAACTTGGCTCAATAACTTGAACTGTGAACAAATTATACATAGTCAACTATTTGTTTTTTATAATGTACATAATGCCACAAAATAATGTATTACCAACATTTCTGATTTTATTTCCAGAAGACACATATGAAAGAACCCTGATGGTGGATGGGGAGAGTGCGACCATTATACTACTTGACATGTGGGATAATAAGGTACTTTTATTTACATACACCAGTCACATGCCAAAAGAAAAGTGCATAGAAATGAGTGTAAATAGAAAAAGTAGCTATCTTTTCATAAGGAAAGTAGGTGTTTTCCATAATTCAGCATCAGGGAAAATACAGGATCAATCCCCTCCCCGAACCAAGCCAAGCATGACTAATAGCTCTGTAGTGTGAGCCTGAGAAGAGCAAGTCTTTATTTTTTTAATGATAAAACAAAACATTCAAGCCATTTTCCAGACCATGTTAATTCCAGCCTAAATCCAGCACAATGAATTATCCGGGGCAAGTTCTACCCTCCTTTGTGATGAAGTATTCATATGGTCACCACTTTGGAATGGCTTTTAGTACAACTGTGATTCAAACCATACCCAGTGCAGCTACAGGAGGAATGTGTTTGGGTTTGCTAATGTTATATTTTCTGAGTAAGACCTGTTTGGGGCATAACATTGTCTGATCATTTCGTTTGAACAGCGTGAAGGAGAATGGATTCGAGACCACTGCATGAAAGTGGGAGATGCATACTTGATTGTCTACTCCATCACAGACCGAGCAAGCTTTGAGAAGGCCTCCGAACTCAGAATAGAGCTCCGCAGAGCTCGCCAGAAAGAAGATATTCCCATCATTTTGGTTGGCAACAAAAGCGACCTTGTCAGGTGCCGCGAAGTTTCAGTGGCAGGTAAGGAGAACGATGAGGATTAAAACTACATAAAATTTAAGAGTCGTATAATAGCTTTTGAACAACATAGGGAGCTCTGGCTGAGTACACAGTGATCAGGACCAGGCAGTAAGAGAGCAATAAAACAACAGAAGGCTGGGACAGTGGACAGAAGACTGGGGAAGGTCTGCCATTTTTTTAAGCCTCCATTGGTCAATGGTGTTACATGTCAGATAATCCATTTCCTAAATTTAAGTTCCATCATAAAAGCAGCTTGAATTGTTTCCCTTCCAGCTCCTAGCATTAGACCACTGCAAAATGAGATTGCTCTGGAAGCTGAGAACCCTTTGGGTTTCCAACACATTTATGGAAAAACCCCTATTTTCTGATGCAAAAGATTCTCTCTTTGTTAAATGAGTTCCTTGTCCTCTCAGACATTTTACTACTTGATGTGTTAAAATTCCCTCTCACTTTTCATTTCACTAACCTGGGCAGGTATTGCACAGCCTTCCAAGAGAGCTCCTCTTGGTGCCTTGCTCTGGGATGCTACAGCAGCCCTCCCTCTGCTGTATGTAGAGGGGTAAATAAACAGCCTGTGCCCTGCACCCAAAGCACGGGGAGTCCTAAGCCCATAAAAAGGAACAGAGAGACCACTTGGAAAGCTGCTGCCAACCCTCAAGCTCTTCAGTCAGTAAAATCTCTTCTTAGACAGTCCTCCCTGAGGTTTAGGTGGCTTAGCACAACGCACAGCATTGCATTAGATAATCTCATATTGGCCAGAGCCGACAAGAAACATGGGTTCCTCAGCTCAGCATTCTCTCTGCTGCTGTTCTGATTTTTTATTTCCCAGTTGAACTAGGCTTTTGTTTCACTGGGGATATGCATGGTACCTCTAGCCCCTGTCACAATTGCTCTAAGTGATGAGTTTGAACTGAAGTAGGTCTTCAGGAGACCAGAGATGACTATTTTCTTTCTCATGCCTCTCTGGTCCACTTGAAAAATCCTTTGAAAGATAGCAGATGGATTCATGTCATTTTAGTCATCCTGGTGATGAGTTCACAGCAAGTCAGAAGACAGCGCAAATTGGCTTGACAGCTGCTAGGGTCAGCTTATTTTCAGGTATTTAAGGATAAGGACTGTGATTTCATGGGTACCTCTGAATTTATGGGCATAGTTCTGCCTTTATTTAAGGACTTTTGTACATACCAAAACTGATACCTTCTGAAGACCCTGGTTTATACGCACAAGCTGTGGAGGGGATAGGGTCCTGCCTCCTGTGGTAACAAGAGATGTGCTGTACACACGAACAGCACTGTCACCGTCCTTTAAGGTGACTCGGGGAGTCTGCACACGAGGTGACCAGGTGATTTTGAGTCATGGCTGAGCTCTCCCTCATCGATGTCTCAGCGTTTCAGTCAGCCCTGGCTCCCTCCCTTCACAGCCGATGACAAGGACCGGGCTTCTCCAGGGGGAGACTGACCCCCCTCGCTGCGAAGGGAGTGTGACACAGACCAGATGAATCATGGCCTACCAGGCAGCATTAGATGATTAAAGACTTATCCCCAGCTATATTAGGCTCGAGGAATTCCCCCGGCGGTGCTGGCTCCCCGCACGTGGCAGCCCGCAGCTGTGCCGTCTCCCTCCCAGGCTCGTGACATCTCATGACATGTCCCCGTTGCGATTTTGCAGAGGGCCGAGCATGCGCCGTTGTGTTTGACTGCAAGTTCATCGAGACCTCGGCAGCTGTGCAGCACAACGTGAAGGAGCTCTTTGAAGGCATCGTGCGGCAAGTCCGGCTCCGGAGGGACAGCAAGGAAAAGAACGAGAAGCGGCTGGCTTACCAGAAGCGGAGGGAGAGCATCCCGAAGAAAGCCAGGCGGTTCTGGGGCAAAATAGTTGCCAAGAACAACAAGAATATGGCCTTCAAACTCAAGTCCAAGTCTTGCCATGACCTATCGGTACTTTAAGAATGTTGGACTCTGCCAGAGCTTGTGGCATTTTGTGGACATTATCTAACGATGTTGTGAGAAATAATCAATCTATATTAGATTGGGCTATGAAAATGACTTAGATTCACAGTTGTGATTGTGATGATACGTGCTGGCATAAGAACAGCACAGTGCATGGAAATATCTCTCTTTCTTTTTATGTTGGTAGTTTTAAAAGTATAGACCAGAACGACCCAAAGTTATGCTGGGAAGTGTTCTGGAATATACCTATTGCTTCTCCTCTCAGCTTTGGATAATAGCTTCACAACCTCAAACCGTCCTCACTTGGGAAGTCAATACTGCTTTCTTTACTCCTTCATGCTGTCATTGTTCTTTTCTTTTTCTCTCTTTTTTTTTTTTTTTTTAATTGTGTAAAGAGTTGAGGAACTGACCAGGGATTGGTCCTCTGCCAACTGGCTGGTCAGGTTTGAGCACCCACAGCTAAAAAATTTGCATTTCAGTAGAATAGCCACCAAGACACTTCTTTTTATTATTTCAAGGATTGGTTTCAATGAGTTTACACCTCTCTTACTTTGAAAATATTTAAAGGCAAAATCCTGTAATCAAACAAATTTTCCTCTCATATTTCCATATTATGGGACTGTTTAAAAATCACAGTAAAGATAAAATTAAAGCACAAGTTGTATCTAAGTACATCAAGTGCAAGATGCCAAACCTTTATAAATCACCTGAGCTTTTTTTAAGAAACCACGTGGACTTCTTGTATCTAGTCTTGGCTTTTCTCTATGCTAGAGCTATGCTGTATTTATTGTCGTGCAAAATAACAAGCATTTTAATGTTGAGGGGAAATGTATTTATTACCAAGTTTCTTAAAACTATAATGTTAATTTTATTACTGTTTTCTATCTAATATCTTTTTTTTCAGATATGCAAGTTTTTACTTACATGCCTTGTAATAAAATAAATAAAATATATGACTGCCTTTGAGCCTCAGCAGGAAATCCCTAAGATTTTTTTCAACTTGAGAAAATATTTTGGATGCTTGTGAAGATTGCTGTACAACTACCGGGATGATTCCTTGTGTCTCTGAACACAGAGGCTACTTAGCAACCTAAATCACAAAGCAAGAATCACCCACAGCCTGAAAGCTATTTGTGTACGGTGTCCCTCATGAGCAATTGGAGTTGTGATGTCAGAGATAAAAATAAGTCATTCTTAAAAAAGGTATCTGGCCCTGAGTCTGAAAACACATCAGAAATGTAGATAAGTACCATTGCCCCAATTTTGGAGACAAAATTAAGAGAAATGCTACTTTCAAGGACAGAAAGCAGTCAGCTGGTATGGCATACCCTAATCCTCAATTTATGTTGGAAATAATGATATTAGCATAGATTTTACTGCTGACTATACTGTTTTATGTGGGCACATCTCAGAGTTCCAGGTAGATGTGGAGTCATTTCATTTTGCCAACAGATAGCTCAGAAAAAGCAAACCTCCAGCCTGGCAGCTGGTCTTCCTTGCTGATGAATGTGAGAACAGGAGACACTTTAAGATGAGAACTGTCTTCCACATCTCTGACTGTGCAGCTTTTATCCACCAGTCACTCTGGAAAGGAATGAGCTTGTTGAGAGTCTGCTGAGGGGATGATTAAAGGGGCAGGAAAAGAGTTTTAGGGGTTCTCCAGGGGTAAAATATCACATCACAGGGTGGCTCTATGCATGTGCAGCATTCAGATCTCTCAGGAAGTGAATTTCTGATCTAGAATAAATAACAGAAAACAATATTTTGAATACTGCATAGACAAGTTTCCTGTTACTAAGTGTTGACTGAGCACTTCTGAGTTGTCAGCATGTAACTTCAGGTCAATTCAGAGCAATCTAGAGAATACAGGGGTCTCTCCAGTACAGGATTAAAGTACTTTTTAGCTATCATAATTTGTTGCCTGTTCATGAACAGAAATAAAATGGCACAAATTAAACAGAGGTTTATTTTCAAGAACTGAAAGTGTAGCTGAAGGCCAGGAGGGCAATTCCTTAGCCTGTTGGGTATCCATCAACCTATGCACCCTACAGTTCTAAACCAAGCAGGTTTTGAAGAAATATGGAGTGTCCACGTTGATCATATAGCCATTTATATTCACAGCATTTCTCCATGCATAGCAGGTATCCATAAAATTTTGAGTTACCTAGTAAAGTTTCATGGCCTTTACTTGTCTTTGACCCAGAACAATGAAATTTCTTTTTAAAACCTGTAGGCTCCTGGCTTGTCCTAAATTTTCAGGAAGAGTTTCTGAGCATGGGGGAAGCTGTGGGGTGAAGAACCACCAGCAGCAGCATTCCCTCCAGGGAGCTGTTCCTTCCCCTTGGTCAGGCACCATCAGGGTGCGTTAGTGCCTGACCTTGGGATGTGGAGTGAGAGGGATGCTGCTGAGCGTCCACACTCAGAGCTTTTCTTTTTCTAGGATCAGGCCTGGTCTGGTCCTGTGGACCAAATGCCCACCTGGGACTGCGATGCCTTAGTTGCACTCCTGAAAGGCACTGTGTGTTTCACCTGAAAGGGACCCCAGGCACCTGTGAGCTAGGCATGGGGGAAGGGTCAGGGCTTTCTTTTGCAGCACAGGAGAAGAATTTGATTTACAGTTTTAGCTGATAATCACCAGATTATCACATACAGAAATACTCACTATATATAATAGCCAGTGTACGTGGAATGGCTAATTAATACTAATTTAATCTCTAATGCTGCCATTTCAAAACTTAAATATCCACAGGCCATCTGTTCATCTCAGATGTGAGTGTCCAAAACCATGGAATGGATCAATCAGTGATTCTAATCACTGCTCTATTTATTAAGTCGGAGCTGCAATGACAGGTCCTAACGCGATAATTACAACGTCGGCCTCAGAGATCTGGCAGTAGCTGTGGAATACGTGAGTCACAGCAGTGAGCGCACCAAGGCCAAAATGGCAAAACTCAGAGAGTCCAAACAGAATAAAACAAATAGAGAAAAAAAAAAAAGTCTAAGAACATGCGAAATACCAATTATAGTGTAATAGCTCTAATAAAAAGCTCTTTTTAGGAAGACGGACCTGACCAGCAAGAGGAAGCACGGAGCATGTCCAGCTTTAATAAATTTAATCATGACAGATTTACTGCAAGAAGAAAGGTTTGCTTGTGCTTTGGTACAAAACTACACTAAGGAACAATTATTATTATTACAACCCTACATGTATTTGCAGGGTGCTATGTGCATTCAGATTTGGGAGAATTATTGACAAAATGTAGTCAAGTAAAAGAATGATGTTTTCAATAAAATCAACAGATAGTGTGAATTTAATCTTCACATATACAGATTTTTCAGCATCGGTTCCTTGGAGAGCATTAACCAGAGTTAGCTCACGTGGGCTGCTTTGGTGCGTAGATATAATTTGGAAAAAAGGACTCCTGGCAGCAGCAGTCCTGGTGATGATGATGGGATCTACAGAGGGCTGCAGCAAAGGAATGAAACAGGTTATTTCTATGCACTATTGCCTCTAGGATCAGCTACAGCCCTTCTTTCTCTCTGGAAGGACTTATTGGAGAAAGCACCCCGGGTGAAATGGTAAAGAGGGTAAGTGGTGGGTGCTGCGCTTGGGCCACGACAGCCCCGTGCAGTGGTGTAGGCTTGGGGAAGTGGCTGGAAAGTTGCCCGGCAGAAAAGGACCTGGGAGTGCTGGTCGATGGCCAGCTGGACACGAGCCAGCAGCAGGCCCAGATGGCCAAGAAGGCCAACAGCTTCCTGGCTTATATCAGAAAGAGTATGGCCAGCAGGACCAGGGAAGGGGTTGTCACTTTTTGTGTGGCACTGGTGAGACCACACCTTGAGCACTTGTTCAGTTTTGGGCCCTTCACTACAAATATATATATATATATATATATATATATATATATATATAGCAAGAGAGAGAGAGAGAGAATTGCTTGAGCGTGTCCAAAGGAGAGTAACAAAGCTGGGAAAGGAACTAGAAACAAGACACATGAGGAGTGGCTGAGGGAACTGGGACTGCTCACTTTGGAGAAGAGGAGGCTGAGGGCGGACCTCATTTCTCTCTGCAACCACCTGAGCTGTGAGGAGGTTGTTGGTCTCTTTTCTCAGGTGACAATTGGTAGGACATGAGGAAAAGGTATCAAGGTATCAAGTTGTGCCAGGGGAGGTTTAGATTGGATATCACGTATAATTTCTTTATAAAGGGGGTGGTCAAGCACTGGAATGGGCTGCACAGGGAAGTGGAGGAGTCCCCATCCCTGGAGGCATTTAAGAAACACGTGGATGTGGTACTAAGAGACGTGGTTTAGTGATGGAACTCAGGTTGGTGGTTGGTCTTTTCCAACTTAAATTATTCTGTGATTCTGTGAGTACTAATATTGTTTTAATGGCAAGATCCCCAGACTAATAAATTCTTGGATCTCCAAAAGTGCACCCTGCACTCATTCCTTGCAACATCTCTGAAGACTGCATAGCTGAACATATGACATAAACTATTCCCACATCTGACCCACATATGTTTTCACTTACACAGGAGATAAGAGTCAGTGAGAGCTGCACAGCTGCTCCTCCTCTGGCTCTCTTTTCTGGACTCACCAGAGATCATTGCTCAGTTAGGAGCTGCAGGTTGGGTGGTGTTCAGCACACTGCTGGAGCTCAACAGGTAGGCCTTCCACATGCACAAAATAATGTTTAATAAGACTAGTCCACCTTGCCTGCAGTCCCCCTCTGCTCTAGTTCAGTGGGATAGCACAGGACAGGTCATAACACGGTTTCTTTGTTGGTTGTCTACTCATTGGACCCATGCAGTACTAAGCGTGCGGTAGCACCTAAGGTACATGTGACATCCTTAGAGTTATGCTAAATATCACAGTGCTGGCCATACTGCAGTAACACTTTTAAATGTTGCAGACTCTGTGGGATATTTATACATTGACCCTCAGGCAGTTAATGTGGCCTTCTCCAGCTAAAACAGGCAACACAGCCATATTATGTTATTTACTATGTTCCAGAAAGGCTGTGGGGAAGCCTTGCTCCTGCTGTTGCTTTGAGAAAGGACAACAGGCTGGTGACCTGCAGCTGGGGGGCTGCAAGAGGTAGTTTGAGTCCCAGTGCCTACCACAAACAGTGAATACGTGATGTGTTAGTGCACAGCCTGACAGGAAACCCTCACATGTGCCCTTCCTCCTGTTGCTCACTCCAGAAATCTCCTACAGACATCAAGGCCAACAGGACCTCCTCTATCAGTGACCACCCCACCTTGGGGCTGCAAATATCTCTGCATTTATCCCCCATGATTTTTAAGGTTATCAAAACAATGGCTTTTTTGCCTAGAGAATTTGAAATTCAGTGTATTAATTGTGATTTTAGCTGTTAGACAGCTAAAGGACAATACACCCACATGACAGCACGCCAGTCCTGTGTAGCTTGCTGTGCTGCACCAGGTTAATAATTTGCTGAGAAAATGGTTAGTGTAGTATACTTCCTCTAAGTTTTGAAAATTATGCCTGAGTAATTTTACAATCAAATAATTTTCTCATTTATGCTGTGCTCCAATGAAGATTAAGGGAGCTCAGCGGCTGCCTCTGTGGAAGTAGGACCTCCAGCTACTCTGAGCTTTGCACTCATTCCCCTCTGACACTGTATGATTTTTGCTTAATTACTTAATAGCTTAACTTCCACTGAAGTCATAAATGACATCCCAATAGTTTTCACATGGCCAGGATAACATTTCTGTGTCTAAATTCTTCATGTCCAATGTGACTTTCAAGGTCGTGTGTGCATTTCTCTGATGCACAGTTTTTCTCTGAGGGTGCTCAGGATATATTCCACCTCTAAACACTATTGCATCACTGAGTGATGCCTAGTTGGATGTTTGCAAGCCTTGCCACCATAATATAATTTTAGTTACTTTTTAGTTATATTTTTGGTCTTCTGTGCTATCAGATTTTCCTCCCCTTGATGCAATCTTGTAGCATGAATAACTCCGTCTGCTTCTTCCCACTTCCTCCATTCAGAAGTGAGCTACTGGGGTTGAGATGCTTCCTTAGCACTCATGGCAGCATTTTTGACACCACTGGTGCTAGTGTCCCAAACTTTTAATGTCTTCCTTAGGGCAGCTGCTCCAACCCCTTAACCATGTTTGTTGTCTTTCTCTGTTCCTTCTTTATCAGTATCCTACCTTAGAGGCAAAGACCACAGCAGTATGTACTACTCAAGATGCTAGGTTTTAGATAGTGACAAAACATCTTTTTATTTCCTGCTTTCAGTACCCTTTCTGATTAGATCCCAAGGTGTTTTTTTGTTGTTGGTTTTGTTTTGTTTTGTTTTTGTTATTTTTGGCTGACATTTTATACAGAAACAATTATTTCAGTCAATGATGATGTGTCACCTAACATCTTTTTGCCCACTCACTTAGATTTTACAAAATCCTTCATCACCAAAAATAGTTTAAATTATACTCTATTTAAATGTACTATGCAGTTCTTTCATGCATTACTTTGAAAACAACTAGGTAATTTTTACTGTACTGTTCTTGTCTTAAATACAGGCCTAAATATATATGTTTGGTTGCAGGATACAACTCCTATATTCTAGGTAAAATACAACTTGTGTTCATAAGGATTATTGGATCAAAACCTTCTTGCAGATAAAAATCTTGTATGGAAACGTGAAAAGAAGTGTCAAGTTGGTAAAAGGCAGCTCTTTCAATCCTGCTAGTGTCTGGCACTATGTCATACACAGAGCATAAAGAGGGATGCCTGCAGCTAGTGTTTGCAATGTTTGCTTAGGCAAGTAGTCCAGCTGATGTAAGTCACACTAAAGGTATCCTGAGAACTAGATTGTGTCCTTTCAGGGACAGGATCTGTTGTATCACATGTGTGAGTGAATAGTTATGTCATTCTCCCACAGGAGTAGGAAATATGTCATGGTTTCACATGGTTCATCACATACTTTCATTACGTGTGCTCTTATCTCTGTTGGGTGGGACCTGGAAATGCTCTGCACTTTGGCGGACACTGAAACAAGATACTGTATTGAATTGAAATACAGACTTCTCTCTAAATGGCTCATAGCTGGAAACATGTTGGATGGGGAAAAAATTACATGTGCAAGTATATTTTTCCACTCAGATTGTATGGGCAATCTCTTCCGTAGCTTGCTGTCCAGATTACCAAAAGCAATTTAAAATGCCTAGAAGCCATGAAATATCACGCAGATACACTAGTTGACCCACATTTACTTTTCAAGCGTAATTTCAGGCACAGAGCTGGGTTGGAAAAGGCCTCTCTGAGGCTACAGTGACCTCAGGGTTAATGATGACATCTTAATTTTATTCCTGATCCTATCCTTTCCTTCAGATCCAATTATAGCCAAGCCACAAAAACATGTATCTAAGTTTGCTCTCTGCATCCTCAGAGAAATATTTCTTCAATTTCTAACCTATATGGTTGAAAGATGTCATTGTGAATGTCTTTGCAGGACTCGGTGCTACCTGCTGCCTTTTGGCAGAAGCAGTAGATGGCCTCCGGCCCTGCCAGCCCCCCTATGCAGCAAAGTGTTCTTGCTCCCCAGGAACCAAAGGATGGTAAAAAACATGGTTTCTGCAACAGGGAGGCTGAGGACTTCTGGGTCTGCCAGCTGGGAGAGATCCAAGCAAAGCTTGCCCGTGGTCCAGCTCCACATCCAAAGGGCACTACTTTAATAGTTCCTACCTGCAGTATTTCATCAGCATGGTGATTGAGCACTTCTGCTTAAGTAAAAGAGAGAAATGACCAGAGTGCTTCAGATGCATAAAGGGATTCTGGCTGGCTTTAAACGCTTGGCTCTGACAGGTGGGATTTTCTGGGAGTACAATACAGAGTGTGTGGAACATCTGCATCCCTGGTAGATGGCACCTGCTGCGGGACTGCTAAAGTACAAGCTACTAATGACTTGGTTTTGGTTTCTAGAGTGGTAACCTGAGAGGAAAGATGCAAGTTCCAGGCCCTGCTGTGGGAATCAGATTTTTGTTACTGCAGTCTGGAGAGGAAACACTTTGGCAGAACAGCAGCCTCAGATACTGTTCAGGCTCCATCATTGTGCATTTACCACAGTGATTTTGGCTATGTTTGGCAAAGTCTTTGACAAAGTTTACTGAAATACAAGTAAACTAACAAACAATCTCTTCTTTAATTAAAAAAAGTTTGCATGACTGCAGGCCATTGTATTTAAGATATATACATATATAGAAATGAGAATTTTGACCCCTGAAATTGCATGTCTACAGAAGCCACATCATTGACTGCACGCAATGTGTATTTAAAGCAGTTACAAAAATATTAACCACATTTACAGAAGTAGAATATTATAGTCAGCTATTGACGCATGAGCTAATGTCAATCATAAAAAACAGTCCACCTATAGAAAGTGAAACAACTTCAAATCTAAATAAGAAAAAAAATATACAGTGTTTTAACAGGAGTGTTCATAGATCTGCAAGGATTTCAGCAGAGGAGCAAACAGCAGAAGCATCCCTGCACAGCACCTTTGACAACCCCTGAGGACACAACCCACAGCCACCACCCAGCTCTGCCTGCTGAGCTCTTGCCACCCTGAGGTGTGTAAGTAACACCAATGCCTCTCCCTCCCTATTGCTTCTTCCTCCGTTGTGGTCTTTGCTACTTTGCAACAGGACTTTGCATCAAGTTATCAGCAGAGAACATTCAGCCAAAGGTGCTGCCCAACTGCCAGGCCAGCACCCAGGTGGTCTATTGCCAGCCCTAATGGTCTAATGAGAACTCTAATGGTCAGCTGGAAGACGATCCCTGCTGGTCCCTGCCTGCTCAGTGAGCAGGGCATACAAGTAAATTACTACAGGCTCCTTGTCAAACTGGCAAGCAAGCAAGGATCTTGAGGGCATACAAGAAGTACTGCTGTGTTTGGAAAGAAAAATAAAGGAGTGAGCCAGCGACCTGTTGGCTTTGAATTCTCCCAAGCCAGTATAATTAAAGCCCTTGAGAACATTGTATTTTATTTTCTTTCTTTTGTTTTTGCCTTTTCTTGCCTTCCTCTTGTGAGTCTTCCCTTCCTGAGTGCATGTAAATGAGAGTTAGATGTGTCTTGGAACCCTAACGTAGCCAGTCAGAAATTTTCCTTTATGCCTATAACAATAGTAACACAATGATAGAAGTGATATAAATTATTTGAATTAGTAGCAACACACAGGGCCAGCATCTGGCTCAGAAGTGATGTGGCAGCAGCAGCAGCAGAAGGGGACAGCAGTTTTGCTCCATGCCAGAAACCCACTTAGCTCAGCCATGCTGGCTCCTCTGGGTGACAGCAGCGCCCAGGATGTCACCTGTATGGCTGGTCCTTCATGTTCCTCCTCAAAGCCCTCTTGTCCTCAAAGGTAAATTCTCTTTCTCATAAAATAATATATCAGTCACGTATCCAGAAAGTTTGTTCCTCCTCTTAGATACCTCTATTATTCAGAAAACCCCTGACTTGTTTTTGATTGTACCAACCAAGAGAACATCCCCAGTGATCAACTAAACTCCAGCTTTCAACAATCAGAAGAAACCACCATGGGTCTTGATAGCAGTTGTAATCTGCTTGGGATGAATGGTAAATCATGCTTTTGTGTAGATCCTCATATAATAGTCACCGTTGTCTAAATACAGAAGCAAAAGTCAGCTGAAATTCCCAATGTCATGAAAATATATTTCTGAGGGACTTATGTTAAAAGCTTTGCTGTGCTCTTTCTTAGATTGGGTAAAAATTAACAACAAAAATTTAGAACACTACATGTATTGAGTTTTGCTAAAGATAAGAAGTGTTGATATTAGCCATATAGAGAACTAACACTTACAAATATATGAAGATCCCTTGCACTTACACATTATACGAAGACCTTGACTATTTATAACAAAGACAGTAAAGGTATGCTATTTAAATAGAAGTTATTTTACATTTCTGTAGCACTCCCTCTCATGTGTCAGTCACAGCATTTCTATTATGTCAAATACTTGTGATTGCTCAACAAACTGCTTTCTATTCTACAAATAACCTGGAGAATGTCTGCATAAAAATATACACACATAACTTCCATAGTAGCTAAATATTGAAAGCAAAGAAAAACAAACCTAAAAGCATCGAAGTTGACCTTCATTCTTGGAGTACGGCAGAAAGTCTGCAAATGTAGCATATTTCAAACTGGATTACATTACCAGCCAAAAAAATAAAGAACAAAAACCAAGTAAGGAAAATAAATTGCTTGTCTCATCCTCATTAAGTTTAATTTAGTAAAAAAATGCAGTGACATGAGGTAAGAATAAATAGTACTTTGCAGGAATTAACTACAAAAAATCAGGTATAGTCAAACTCATATATAACTCACAAGTCTAGCTTTTATATTCACCTAAAATTCTATGGCATTGTCAAAAAATGCTTCTCCTGGTATGCCTGTTTTCAATACATAGCCAGAATATAAAATACTATGAATGTCTTGTGTTTGCATATTGTTTTTCAAATTGTTTCTGGAAGCAAAAGGGTTCTTACTTAATGGGGATTTTAAATAACCTAATTTGCATTTTTAAAGAAAAAATAATTCCATTCTTATTTAAAAAATAAAAAATAAAGTTATAAACCTAGATAGAATTAATAAAAGTGTCAGTGTCTGACAAAGGTGGTCTCGCAGTTGATGCTGTTGCCGTTTCAGAAAGGATTCCTCCTCAACTGCCCACTCCACTAGTAATTGCTGTCTTCACAGCAGAGTATAGGGAACATGTCCAAACGTCTCAGACTGTGGCACAAAATGCTGCATAGTGCTGTAAATGAAGTTGACATGAACACAAAATGACAGTGTTTGCCCTTAAAGCAGCTGAGGCTTAAAGGGAACACCCTGCCTCCAGCACAGCTAGCTGAGATGAGGAGGGTGCACACCAGCACTCACCTGGGAGTGTCACCCTAAAACACTACCCAGCCGTGATGGGGCATTCCTCCTAGTCAGCTTTTCTCAGTTTCTAAATATGGGAAGTAAAATATTCGTTAGACACATTTGCACAAGTAATGAACAAACAAAATGTTTCCAAAATAAATAGAAATATAGTTAAACATAGTTTGAGCAACAAAGAACCACCACTCCCAAATTTTATTTATTTATTTTTTTTAAAAAAAAGAAACAACCAGCCACCAAAAGGAGGAATGCCTTATACTCCTTCCACCTCTCCTCTCTGTGATCTTGTCACAGTAGATTGCACAAGCATCAGAGCTGGATGTGCGTTGCTTCTCTTTCTACATAAGATGTTCACTCTGCTTTTTAATTTAGCAGTAAAAGTGATTCATAAAAATTTACTACCAGTACTACTGTTTCATGAATGCAACTCAAAGTCCTTAAACTGATAACAATTTTTTTATCCTTTAGGTTAGCTAAAGATAGCAGCTAAATATCTCTGTAGTTCCAAACAACTTGTTAATTCATTTGAAGAATACATAGACAGTTCAGACAAAGCTGTATTTTTTTTCTTTCAGCACATTGTGTTGAAACAATCTTACTTTTTGTTTTATAGCTTCTACAATTCTATGAATGTGTGAAGTTTCCTTTTGTTCAAGAAAGGTTAAACTTCATAACTATAAAGACACCTTATGGGTCACACAGCAAAAGGAGAATACAAAGACACTAATTTGTAATGTTCTTATTAAGACTTTTTTCAACCTATCATTGTATTTTGGACCTGAATTATGTTTTTTGAATTCATGGAATTTATGAAAGGGAGATAACTTGTCTTAAAGATGGATTAATCCAAGTCTGCAACATGCTTGGAACTCCTAAAATGCATAATCTAAATGTGAATGTACTACTAACCATTAACTGATATTATTTCACCAGTTATCCAAGAACTGTTGCATCCACTCAGCATTTACAGGAGATATGTAGAAAACAAGAAGTTCAAAGTGGCAAACTATTCCTCTCAGGCAAACTATTCCTCAGCAACTTTTTTGTTTTATCAAAGTGCTGCTGAAGTGTGCTGTTCTCCCTTTGGACTGGGAGGAGTCTACAAGCCACAGCAGTGAGCTCGCTAGGCGCCGGGCACTTGTTTGTTCAGCCCTGCCCTTCTGTGCCTGTGCTGTAGGAAGTAGCTCTATAGAAAGGAAATGCAAATCTGAAGCAGACAGGAGATGATGCTGTGACCTGAGCTGATTGCAACACTTTGCTGGAGCCTTTGGGTTAAAGGAAACAGCTTTGCACTTTTGTTTCTTCATTGAAACCTTTAACCCTGTGGTTGGGCTCCTTTGAAAGAAGTCTGAGTTGCCTTTCTGTTGTCTTTGACCACAAAATTAACCCCTGAATACAGAACATTTCATTATCTGCAGCTTTGGTGGTCCTGTATTGCTGTGGTCTGGGTTGTACGTTGACACTGGCAAACTAGGCCAGCACCATTTCAACTCTGCTCACAGGCATTGCAATGTTAAAACTATGGTTTATCCTATGCCTATGCCAAGCTTGAGATGCAGTAAAACCAGATATAGCTCTAAACTCATGGATTTATCCTAATGACTGCCCTTTTAACTTGAAAGTTAATGAGATGTGCAAGTTTGAGACCAGGGAAGAGCATTAAGTCATACTATTTCCTAGAAGAATCAAGCAAGCAGAGGTGTATGTTCAGGGAGGCATTTCCATATAAGTCACAAATGAGGTAGGGAAAGAGCTAAAATGGTTGCACTGCAATCTTCGAAATTATGGAAGGACTGAACATGAAGTACATAAACTGATAGCCCAATACCACAGCTATTTAGTCATAGAAGTAGTCCCCTGGGGTCCCAGCTCGTGTATGTTGTGCCAAGGAAAGCTGGTTATCCACTGTTGGCAGAAGTTAAAATTATGTGGCATTTATGGCATTTCTATTCTAAGCAGAGGAATTAGTACTTTAAATAATGCTCATCGTAGGTGGCTGCAACACAAAATGTACACGATCCTCTCTTGCAGAGTAGGCCTTATCTTCTGGTGGCTCATCCGTGTGACTAGGCCTTGATCACAGAAGTAGGCAACTGAAGTAAATGAGACTATGTATGTTTGCCTTGGCCTCTAATGCATGTAAAATTTCTTCCAATGGATACAAGTGAGTTTCAGCATTGATTGAGGTTGGTGATCTGTGCCATATATTTTGACTCTGAAATGAAATTTTCAGATCCCTAAAAGGCTCAAGTCTCCTTCTAGCACGTCTTTGGGAATTCATAATACTTTCAGTGGAAGGCACTGATGCAACTAGACCTTGTGGTACTCCTAAAATGAGAGTAATAGAACTTATCTGTGGCAATTTTTCCAGTAGCAATTACATGTATGCCCATCTGGCAGTTCTTACTGAGAGCTGTGCACTAAAATGAACCTTGAATTTAGACATAATGTAACTTCACTGCTAGTCAAAATCAATGCAAATATTCAGCCCCTAGTTACAAACTCCTGCCCTTTTCAAAGTCTTTATGGAACCCAATTTAGCATTAGAAATGCTGATATTATTTAGGGAACTAAATAAACTCTGGGAACTCAACATCATTAGCTCTCGATGAGCTAAGTTTGCTGCTTTTCCCCGTTAGAGTTGTTGGTACTGATATGTATGAGAGATACCATACTCAAGGTACCAATTAGTATCTTATCTGGCTGTAAAAGTCCCACCCAGTAATGTAAAGCAGTGTCATTCTGAAGACTGTACATAGAGGAAAGAGGGCTAAAAACAAGAGAAAATGAGCCAGGATTACCTGATCCCTGCTTAGGGAAAGAGTGTGACTTTTTTTTAACCCATTCCAGCAGAACAAAGCTGGTTATAAAAAAGCAGAAGCAGTTTTGTCTTCACTGGTCAAACAGCCAATTTCTTACATTTGTACTAGCGTGGCAACAATAAAACCCACCAGTTAGATAACCCATCAAACTTGAGGCGAGGGTGCTGGACTGATCCCCTTCCTGCTAATACAGCCTGGGCAAGGTGAGAATCTGTGAAGTCTGAGAGGCAGAAACTAATTTATATTCAAGGGTGTGCAGGTAGGGGAGAGAGACAAATGACATCAGCTCCCAGCTGCAGAACCAGGGCCCAGTTGCTTATGCTGGTGTTTGATAGATATTTTTGTTCAAAGGACAGGTTTTCAGGCTTCCAGCTGAGCTGTGGAACATGTGGCTGTGTGGCCACTGCAGACATGTGTGTGTAGTACAGCATATTTCAGTTTGGTTTAGCTCTGTGCATCAGTCAGTACAGGATATGGTGATAGTGGTTTTTCATAAAGAGGTTGAGAACCAGACATAACATTTCTGAGGACCTGAGAAGGGAGCTGAAGAGCACCTAGGTCCTGCTTCAGTTTGCAGAGCAGAGTCTTGGCATCTGGGCTGTGCTCCCGGATTTATTTCTGGTTTTTATGAAGTGGTTGCTAT
This sequence comes from Heteronetta atricapilla, assembly GCA_011075105.1. Lineage (NCBI taxonomy): Eukaryota > Metazoa > Chordata > Aves > Anseriformes > Anatidae > Heteronetta > Heteronetta atricapilla. Next base: position 134,399,534 of record CM021732.1, on the reverse strand, counting down.
CCATAACATCCAGACAGCAGTGTATGTGATCACAGTGATAAACACAGCCCTAGAGAGTAGATTGTTTTATCATGCTCATTTCAATGTCCTACAGGTGGGCACATTCATCCAGGTGACAGGGTGCTCTTAGACCATCTGCTTCGTGGGTCCTAAGGCTACCTGCATTCACATTTATGTTTGAATAAGCAAAAAATTGTGTCAGCCTGCCAGATTACTGGTTGTTTCTTGTCATAATATTGTCTTGCTGTTTTCTAAACAGTATAGCTGAGAAAGGACTCTGGTTTCCTATTTTGTTTTGACACAATGTTATGCTTTGTATTACATTTTGAGCCTTGCAAATTGTGGATGTGTCTTTGTATGTATTGACTAATGACCACACGATTTTTTAAAAAAATTATTTCTTCAACATTTATAGCAAAAAAAAATCTAATTTGGAAAAATGCAGATTATAACTTCTAATGCATATGCCACTCCAAGTCCTCTCGAAAGAGGACACCATAATTCTGAAAAAAAAAAAAAAATGTGAATTTCCCCTTGCTTCAATATGGAGTGCAAGTTTTAAACTCCTTTGGAGGTCTTGCAATAAGTAGTGTAAACACAAGTAATCTCTAGAATATGCATTGTTTATTCCAGAAGAGCTATTTGGTTCCATTATGTCATTGCTTGCATGAAGAAAAAGGGAAACTAAAATCTATCATCTTGACCTGGGCAAGTTTAATAGCCCAGGAGTTTAACAGCATTAGCTCAGCAACTAACAGGGGCCAGGGGGCCTGACAGCAACAAACAGAATTCCACAATGGGTCTCCTGCTAGAGATGAAGAAGGCAAGCTCGTGTGCTCACTCTGTGTGCCGAGGGAGAGGTCAGACATCTGTGCCTGGTGAGGTGGGGATGTAGCTGGGAGCACATGTCTGGGGCAACAGCTGCAGAGCTTGGGCTGACGGATACCTTCAAGGAGACACTCCAGGAACAAAGGTGGGGATGTGCTGCCTCATCAGAGACAGGCATGCTGCTGATTTGGCTTCCACCTACTTTATTGGTGGCCACGTGTACTTACAAATGAAACCAGCTTCAGATATCTCCACCCACGTCGAGGCTGGGATTTACTCAATTGCAATATATCATCAGTATCAGCGTGAGCTGGGAACAAGACACTGCATGGGTGAAGGGCTGCAGGAGGAGGTGGTTAGGCTGAGATGCAATGCTGGCCAGGAGAATTTATTCAAAGTAGCAGCCATGGAGTCCTCCAAGGATAAGCAAATGAAGGTGCTGAAGATATACAGCAGCATCAACGAGGACAGAACAGGCCCCTCAGTGTGGCAGAAACAGGCTGCCAGGTCCCTGATGAAGAAAGGACAGAGCCTATGTTTCTTAGCAGATGGGTAATTCACAAAGACAGCTCCAAAGAAGAAGGAAAGCAGAAGACATCTCTGTTTCTGAGTCGGGGGGACTAGGAGGGGTGGGAATATTACCCTTTTAGGTACCTCACCTGAGCTCCAGGTGTTCTGTTACCAGCTGCCCCAAACAGGCAGTAAGGGGCTGAGCAAGAGCTAAGAGGAGCAGTTCAGAACTGACTACTGAGTTCAGGGAATAGGGATGATTCAGGTAATGTTTTCATCATCTGAGGCACAGGCATTCAAGGGCTAGTCAGAAGGACATATCTACAAGGCCTATCATTCTGGTTCTTTTCATTCATTTCAGTGAAAAGTGGTTACTTCACACTCTCTGAAATTATAAATTGAAAAAGTTTATGGAAAGCATCCTCAACTGATGAGAACATTGCAGGATTTTTTTAATGTTTATTCAGTCATTTGCAGTTTGCTGAAAGGCATACTTTATTGCTTAAATCAAGTCAGCAGTCTCTTCCTCAGTTATCAAGTACTTTGTAACTGTGAATCTCATGTGACATTTTTCATAGTGTATACTGACCCTTTTACTAGTACATTAGATCAAGTTACTCATAAACTGCAGTTGAAAGTCTCAATAAATACATATTTTTGTGTTTTTGTTGGCTAAACTAGCAAGAAGAGTTTAAACTAGGATGAAAGGGAGGTGATGGTGAAACCTCACAGCACAAAAATTACACTGAAAACTCGCTGAGTAGTCAGTGTTATCCTTTGTTCATATCCCAACATGTACCTACATAGTTAGCCCCCCTTAACTCCTTTACCATGTTGCCTCTTGTAAGGGATTAGACATTAGAAAGAATTCCCATTCAGAAGGTGGTGAGGCTGAGGCACAGGCTGCCCAGAGAAGCTGTGGATGCCCCATCCCTGGAGGTGCTCAAGGCCAGGCTGGATGGGGCTTTGGGCAACCTGGTCTGGTGGGAGGTGTCCCTGCCCATGGCAGGGGGATGGAATTAAGTGGTCTTCAATGTTCTTTCCAACCCAAATTGTTCTGTGATGGTGTGTGGTTCTGTGGATGACTTAGCTCATTGCTTACAATACTATGTCCCAGTTAGTGTTTTTTGTCCAAGTTCCCTTTCCCCAACATTATATCTTGTACCATTTTATAAACATAAATTATCACAATGTGGACAGGGATCTAAACAGTAGAAAGGGCAAGGCTGTGCAAACAGAGTGAGAGATATGAAAGGAAGGCCTGAAGAGCATCTTAAATGCAAGTAATGCGCAGCTCCGGAACTCCTGATATGTTCTGAGGATTATGAGAAGCATGGAGACTTGGCTAAGTAATATGAGACTGGACTGTTTTATAGACGGGTAAAGTGCTTCAGAAAGAATTGTTAGGAAAAGAAGTGAAATGTTGATGGGGATGAATATATTTATTTTGAAGTCCAGAGTACAGAAGATAGGGGTGATGTAAGTGTCTGGTAATTATAACATGATGAGAGTCCACAATCCTTGTAAGCGGAGAGAGGAAACGAAAAAAAAAACCAATGAACTTGAAAAAATAAGATTTCTATAGAATAAGATTATTGATAAGAAGGATTTCATAGGAAAAAAGACAATGAATAGCATTGTAGAGCATTAGTAGGAATGGCCATGTCTCTGTATAAATTAAATGAAGGGCATAATACATTCCACAGAAGAAGTAGTATTAGGAAGGGAAGTAAGAATAACATACTCGGTTAAACCAGAGATCTTCAGTGACCTCAATCTCACAAAGGAAACACAAAGACAGTCATAAGAAGGCTACACTACTAAAAGTGAGCAGTAGCACAAGCAAATGCAGGCAAAATTGGAATTACTGAGGTGCAACTACCAGTGCAGTGAAGATGCCATTAAAAGTGTTATAAGCAAAGCAGTGAGAGTTGCATTGCTCAGGGAACATTGTTTGTAGAAGCCTGTCCTCAGCAGCATCGGGAAGTGTTGCCTGGGGAATCTGGGGCACAGCTCATCAGAAAAGGTGGAGAGGACTGAGCAGAGGACATTGATATGCATGAGCAGATATCTGGAAGTGCTACAGTGGATTACCTATAGAGAAAAGGCGTGGCCATTATTTGCATTTTTTACAATCAGGGAGGTTCTGGGTGTAGCTGCTTCTGCTTCTGGAGAAGCAAAGGAACTAGATGACTAGAAACTTGAGATCCTTTCAAGCATTATTTTTCTACACTTCTTTTTCCTACACTAGTGCATTTTGACACATATTGATGATGTTGTGAAATTATCATACCCTAAAAGATTAATAAAAAAACCCACACATTTTCTAAACAAGCAGGAAGGGAAAGCAGCTGAGGTCAGGGAGTTCTCGTTAGTTTTGGAAACTGAAGTACATGGAGAGATATGAGGTGAATCAAAACAAAGAGTAAAAGTAAAAAGACAAGAAGGCAAAACAAAAAAGGAAAGAGGGAGGGATGTCACCGCTGATAAATGGGAAGAGTAAAAAGGATGTGACTAATGAAATGGGAAGAGTTGTTTCTGGAAAAACTGACTCGTTGAACAATGATTCACACAATAAACACCTGGACACTTGCCTTCTTTTCATCAGATTTACTCAGAGAAGCAGCTGGCTCAAGGAACCAATCTCAGTGCTCAGCTTCTTCTTGTGATTTTATCTGTGGCACCATGTTATGACTGTTGTAAAGCCTTAAGTGCTTCTGGACTTTGTAATGCTTTTGACATAAGAGATTTTTCTTTTCTGTGTGGCTACAACCTGTAAGCGGTTGCTCTGCAGCTGGGAAATTATTTCACCCAGAGAAAGGTGCTCGGGAAGAGCAGGCTCACCTCTTCCAGGAGCTTTAAAAAATGTATGCATTCAATTAAGCCTATTAGGTATCTTAAATCTGTATTTAAAGTACCTCACTGCGCTTCTCAGTGACAGCATCAACGAGGTGACAGCACATCCAAGTAGACTCTAACATTTTAAAGACAAACGTTAAAATTGTTTATGTGACTCTGACTTAATATATGAGACTTGACTTATTTGGCATTTTTTAATGAAAAAGAAGGCTAAAAATGATGTTCAGAACCTGTTTATGTGATTTTTTATTTATTTTTTTTTACTTTAGGCTTAACTTTGAAATGATCGGTCATTCGTGTTCAAATAATATACAATTAATCTGCATGTAAGTCACTTAAAGTCAACATATTTCCAAGAAAGTCCAATTCCCTCCCACTTATTATATTTGCTTTGAAATCATTAACAATGAGTTCTAATGCTTTAATGGAAACTGTTGTTTTTGAGCTGTGCTCCAAAGATAACTCACTGCTTGCAGGCAGCTTTTGAGAATGTCTGAATCACTCTGAGTACGTGAGTAAATGGAGAACAGTTGTGTTTGAAAGCATGCTGAAAGCACTGTCTAGATGCTTTTTTCCTACAGAAACAAATGCTGTTTTCAAGAGAAAAGTGTGATCTGGAGTAGAAACAGAAAGCTCACTCTTCCCAGAATTTGCACCTTCCAGCTGTAACTGACTCTAACCACTTCTTTCTTTGGATGCATAATCCAGAAAACGCTTAATGCACTGCACAGATAATTAAACAATGTTCAAGAGTAATTTAACATATTTAGGAAATTGAAGCCAGAAGTTAGAACCTGGATAAAAATTAACATTTGATGTTCAAAACATATGAAATAAGCATGATATTACAAAGTGAGTTAGCTGAAAGCAAAGCATCATAAGGATTACTATTTTAAAAAAACTTCTATTTATTTCCAAATATGATTCCAGTGTATTTTATTTTATTTTTCTTATTTTTACCATAGCCCTTTACAATTCAATTGCTTTCAGTTCCTCTTACTATAGGCACTGTAATGCACAGAGTAGCAGGCATTAGTTGCCCTGACGGCCTGAAAACCTAAACAGACATGAAAGATGACACACAAGGGAAAGGTATTATTACATCCGCAATGAAAGGAGCATCTGGAAATGGGCAAATAGAGTGATTTGCCTAAGTTACCCAAAGCAAATTTGCTGCAGAGCTTAGGCAGAATTTGAGCTCTCTGAGACCACGACTGAAGAATTATTCTTACAAACGGGCCGAGTCCTCCCCACGCACAGGTCTGCTGTAAAAACAAGTCACATTTATGTCCAAAACCTTGTCTTCCACATGCAAACTCTCCCTGTGGCTGGCAAGCAGCAGACATCTCCACCTGAGGCCCGTGCCATCTCCTTGCCACCTCCTGCCAAAAGGACAACTTTCGCCCTGCGGCTCCAACCTGCACCCTGCGTGTTCGTTCCTTGCAACCCCACTGAAAAAATGGATTCAGGGAGAAAACCCCAAAGGACATTAAAAATATTGAAGGCTGTAAATTATCTCAGAGCTACACTGCTTCCTTCCGTGGCTGCCATTTCATACCACACCTAGTCATTAAGAATCAATAATTCTCCATGCTGTTAATGTTTGAGCCACTGAACCTCTAGGGCGAGTCTCAGAAACTATAAACTGTGTGAAGCACAGACAGACACTGCCAACCTGCACAAAGGTGAACCCCACAGATGAAAGAAAGAAGTATTTTTTAGTCCAAAACAAGCTTTTCATGTTACAGGTAAGGGATGATCTAGCTGTCATTTCACTGCAAAATTGTAAAAGCTGAAGCAAGGGGTTTGCTGAAGGCTTTGCTGGCAATATTAGAAACTCAGCTGTCCTTGTAAAATGGATGACTGCTGTGCTAAGACTTAGTCTGGTTTGTATTTCATTTGGATCAATTTCCTCTGTTTTTGCTTTACTGAATTTTAACATCTGAAATCAATCATTTAAAGAAAATCAACTTTTTTTTTTTTCCTTTTTTTTTTTTTTTCCCATGGAACCAAATACTTTTGATTGTTCCTGATCTTTAACCTCTGGGAATATTCTTTGTTCTCTGAAAGTTTATTATTATAGAAAGTCGCTGGGATATGTGTATGCTGGCTATGCTAGAGATTTCTGTTCAGGCAGAGGAATCAGAAGGGATTATTAGGGATATAGCAGTGAAATGAAACAGAGAGATGAAGGGGGAAATATGGGTCCCGTCCTCAGCCAGATCTCAGGCTGCTTTTAGTTAAGTTGATCCTATTCTAATCCTGAAACTGTCTATTGTTGAAAACTTTTGTATGAATTTATATATATTGAAACTCTATTCTGAGTGACAGAGGAGCATGCAGTTGGGGGCTCTGGTCCTTGGCAGTGCCATGACTTGGTAGAAGCTTCCAGCCGTACAACAGTAGGCACTAAAAACACCCCAGGCTTTTGGGGTTCAATTCAAGGGCTGATCATTCCACTCATCATGGTCATACAACAGGCACTGTAAAGAACACAACATTAGGGCATGATATTTATGTTCAAAGTGGAATAGTAAAGGCACTTTACCCACAGCCCAAGAAATGGCTGTGTTTCCGCTGCTGAGCTTTGTAGTCAGTTTTGGGCAGATGCCTGGCCAAGACACAGCACAGATGGACAGCCACATGAAGGAGTGCATTTTCCAACATTTTCTGTCCCCTATATTAAGGTTGGACAAGTGCCATCCATAAATGTTCTCTTCACCACAGTAGGTCTTGTTGTCTCTCTTTTCCCTAAACCCCTAAATGGTATCCCCAGACCCCCAGACCCTTTTTGCTAGCCTCTTGCCCTCCTTCCCCCAGTACTCTCAATTCCCATGTGTCCCACCACTGCCAGCTGGACAAGGGGCACATACTGTCATGTATCTTCCAGAGGGTCAGATGAAACTAGTCAGCTAACCTCTAGGTGCATACTGCAGCCTTACCCAGGGAGAGCATGGCTTTGGGTCTTCTGTCCCACCTGCCACCCCAGATCAACAAAGAATTAGTTTTTCAAGGTTTCTGCCTGCTGTCAAATGCAGTTGAAACTGGCCAATGTATTCAGAAGGTGCCAGGAGGAAAGGAGAGGCAGTGAGACAGACAGGAACAGAACAAATCTCCATACACTATCTAACTGCAGTATCAGCAGCGGTTCAAAGTATCATCTCGGGTGGTTCAAAATGTCTTCTCTAACTCTCAGTCCTGTTTCTGCCAGATCCCAGTTCCTCTGGCTGCAGGCAGGGTGGTGAGGGACTTCATCAACAGCAGCAGTGCCAGGCAAATGCAAGGGTTTCCTCTTCAGCCCTACTGTCCAGACAAATATAATGATCTTCCTCATCACCTCTGGTTTCAAAGGAGTCCATTTTATTTTCTTCCAGTACCCACTCAGGTAACTGCAGTCCACGGGAAAAAAAAAAACACAGTAATTTCAAAGGGCTCGGTTGCCCTTGATGAAGCCCTGCTCAGAATGGGATTTGCAACACAAGGTCCCGTGTCACATACTAAAATGAGTGCTGGAGAAAACAGCAATGTGGGCAACATTTTCTACATTTGCAGGTCTTATTTTTGGTCAGCCACTGAGGAGAGAAAAGTTGAAAAGAAAAGATATGATGGAAAGCCCAAGCAGGAGGGCATCTCGAGGGAGCTGTGCCTCTGTACTGTTTTTGTTGTTGTTGTTGTTTTCTTTTTCTTTTTTTATTTTTTTTCTTTTTTTTTTTTTTTCTCTGTGAGGGCTTCCATGGGCTCCACAGGCTGTGGTGGCTGAAGGATACCTGTAGGTGTGAGCCAGCTAGCACGGAGCACCATGGAAGTCATCAGCACTGTACACCAACCTCACCTCTGTCCAGAACCCGCCCCAACCTTTCTGTTAAAATCTAGAAGTGATGAGAAAGCAAGACTTAATTTCTGAGGAACCCATTTTGTTTGCAGGAGGATGCAATATCAGTCAAAATAAAGTCTGTGTGCTCAGACTTTATTATTATTTTTTTTTGAAATAAGGTTGCCTTGAGGTAGGCAGTGCCCCCTTGGACTTGGAAATTTCCTTTCCAGTAGCTGGGTTGTTGTAGGGGTGCAGAGGCCTACTCCCTCGGCCTCTGCAGGCCTCACTGAAGAGATATTTTGCATAATCAGAAGATGAGGGCCTCAGGATGGCTTCCACAAGACCTTCAGCTTCCTGTGGTTATAATGTTCCCTGTGAAAGTGTCATTGCTTTCAGTAAAGCAGAAATGAAAACAAGGCTCGTGTGACACTGGTCAGCTAAGCCACGAGGCTGCATGACTTGAAGTTTCGTGCTGGCTTTAACTTCTTTCTGACAGCAGCTGAGGCTCTCACGGGACCTCTGGCAGCCTAGGGGACAGGCCTGATGGGCACAGCCACCCAGGATGCCAGCTCTGTGCCCACTCCTGCTGCCCTAGCAAAGGGCAGCCTGTTCTCCAATTTTGGCGAAATTTAGCTGTAACCTGTATGCACGGAGTTGGCCAACTCTATAAGGTTTAACTTGACTTTCACATCTTCTTTGCAGGTGCTAAAGCAAAGCATATTCAGTATGTTTAAGCTGAGTGGACTTCAGTTTCTGCTTGTCATTCAGTGGGTGAGTTGCAGTTTTTCCTTCATTAATCTGGGAGCAAACAGCAAAGGTTGCCCAGGAGCCTCTGAGCTCCAACCTTGAAGGTGCCCGGCAAAGCGGCTGTAACCCTGGGTGTGGGAGGACATCCCAGCCGTGCGCGTGGTCCCACGGCCAAAAGTTAGGCAGCCGTGTCAATCATTAGGAAGAAAAAAAAGTTAGAAGAAACCAATTTATCTATTTTGGCTCTTGTAGTCCCTCCTTAGATACTACTTTTTTCAACAGATATGTTTCACGCTAATTACAATTTTAAAATACTGCAACAAAGCACCAAAAAATGAAGACATCTGCATCATCCTAGTGCATTGTTCTGCTTTATGATCCATATCCCTGCTGCCATATTAAATACATTCTAGAACATATAATGGCATATGGCTTAAACTGTGCCAATTAATTATTTAACCTCATTATTCCATGTATGTGAATCCCTTCTCAGAGCATTTTCTGGAACTGAAACATATTAATTATGCTATTTATGGACCTCGTCTATTAAATTCAGTAGATTTTCAGATGTTTGTAAAGGCTTCAGTGACAGCTCCTGCTTTATAATTGCAGTCAACAGCAAAGATAAAAAAGTGAGTCAAATTCAATTCTATGAAAAGAGTGCCTTAAAATACTTGTGCCTGGGACTGGGGCTGATGTGCAGCAGCGAGCACCTCTGTGCCTGGCAGTGCCAGTCCCCGTGAAGCCACACCACAGCCATTACAGCTGTCTTCAACTGAGCTGTCAGCCAGATACAGGACAAGGAGTAAACCTTAACTCCCCTTCAGGCCCCTGAGGAGTGATTCATGCTGTAGACATACGTTTGAAAATATTTATGGTCCACATAAAGTAATTTTAATTGACAGGAAGAGATATCTTTTACTTGCTTCAGAGCCAGCACTTTGAACCTGGTTTTATGGTGTCAGCCTTTGTTCCTCCATGGCGGGGCAACTCTCCCTGTCAAACATGACCAAGAAAAACCTCTCTGCAAAATGGCCCTGGGAAAAACCTCCAGGAGATTTGTCCTCCTCCAGGAGACAGGCAGTGCCCACCAGGTCAGATCCGGGGTCCTTCTAACCTCGTATCTTGACCCTGGCAGAGATAAGCTGTCAACATTTAGCGAAAAAGCAAAGGGTAGCCATAAAGTACACTTTCCTGGTATGCATAGCTATTACAGGGCTTTGGGGGGTATGCTTCTACTGTCATTAGCATTCACTAGCATCCTTCCCCCTCCCCTCGCAGCTCTTTCTCCAGTTCTCACAATGTTCTAGTTTTCCCTTTTGCAGAAAGAGTCACAAACCCTTGAAGGCGAAGAGGGCAAAATCTCTGGCTATTAATAAGCAAAAAATCTGGCGTTATTCAAACGCAGCTTGTGACACACACACAGAGCAGTGCTTTAGGGTAAATTGTGCTGAACTTAGCTATGTTTTTGTCATAGCTGGAATTAAGTTTTCCCTTGGTGATATGTAAGCCGTGCTTTTCTGTGAGAGGCCAAATAACTGTCCCAGCAGCAGCAGGAACAAATCCAGGGGAAAAGTCATGCAGCGCAGAACAGGCACTTCCAGAGCCTGACTCCGTAGAGTAGTGGACAGTGTGACAATGGCTCTCAGGATCCATACAGCAGAATAAACTCATTTTTCCTCTGGAAGAAAGGGAGGAAAACTCTGGAAGACTCTCAGCAGGGAGTTATATCTCTGCTGCCTAATGACGGAGCCCTAATTCTGGCAGGTGGCTCCTCAGCATTGCCAAGACCTCAGAGACCAGAAGAGAACAGTAGATGTTTAAGAGATTTTGGTTTTGCTGTTATCAGAAGCAGGAAGATTATTTGAACTGCAGGATGAATTGTCTTGTATGCAAGAGCTGTTCTAAGAAACTTACTTTTGCTTTGCTTTTTTCATTTGGAAGCAAGAACTGCCCTGAAACACCAGGGCTTTTAAGAGTGTGTCTGGAGGTCTTTGGGCACTAGGGAGGGTTTTGCTATAAAACACATGGAAAATTTGCCAGAAAAAAAAGAGTCTGTGAAGGCATGGCCAACTGGAGATCAGTAGGACAGTAGGAGAAATTACAAGGGGTGCATCTGCAAGTCCTGCCCTTCTCCAGGTGTGGTGTTGGGTGTCCCAACACACCGGTGGCCACAGGATTGCACAGTTCCTGGATGGGACATGGGAGTGGTCCAGAAATGCTTCTGTGAATTTCCTCTTGCTCTTAGTCTACCTTCAGCTCTTCGGTGCGTCTGTCTGCTCTTGAAAGAGCAGATCTTATTTTGTTATGTAGTGGTTAGAAAAGGGCAGGGCACAAATATTTGTTTTTAAATTAACCTAAAAAGAACACTGCCTTTAAAAATAGATGCATGCTAAGGAACCATGAGATGTTCAGTGCAAGTGCCTCTACCCTTACACTGGAGCAAAATAGCTTGCAAGAGGCTCAGTGATGGGGAGTTGCTGTGTGTGTGTGATGACAACAGACATTCCTCAGCTGCTCTCCTCCACCGTGCTCTCTCTTTCTCTCTCACAGGCTATGTGCCAGAATCTCGGGGACCTGAATTTAGCTGGGCCTCTGAAAGACATGAATTTCTCTATTCCAGAAGGCGGAGGAGTACGCCCAATTTACCAGGTAATCAGTGTCTCTTGGTATCCGCTCCATTCAAATTGAAGTCTCTACATGTGAAAAACAGGAGACAAGCCCTTCTCTCACAGTTTAGGGGCATATTGTAAAACACCGATTAATAAAATCAGCATTCCTTGAGAATGGGTTTCCATGCAACTTGTGTCATCATTTTCCTTAGACTCTGAGGTTTTCTTCCCAAAATCTTAACCACAGAAGGACAGATCCAGCTCCTAGGCAAATGGAGGATGTGTGTCATTTTTTTTCCATTCCCATGCTCAGACAAAGTCCTGTCCGAAGCAGACGTTTTCTTTGGAAAGAAACCACAGTTGGGATTTCCTGCAGCATTCAGGAAATAATGTGAAAAGTTCTCTCTTGCAGATCAGAAGAAGCAGAATTGTTTTAGCAGACTCTTGCAATATCATTCCTCCAGCCAAATGCACTGTTGGCAACAGGTTTTAAGAGACACAAAAACAAATATTCTTTAAATTATGGTGATGATGCTGGAAAAAAAATAATGTTTTTTTCCCTCTGATTTTTCCCTGTACTAGTTCATATCTGAGTCACCTGTGATTTTCAGAGCAACTGGTGAAAAAGATGGAATAATTGACATTGTGCCAAAGACAGGAATGCTGTATCTCAATGGGTCTCTGGACTGGGAGACTAAAGCCGTGCACAGGCTGCAGGTAAAAACTCAACGAACAAATATAAAGGAAAGGTTTTTCATATTCATCTTGCTAGTTATTCCTGAAGACAGGTAGGGTGAATTCCATGGCTAGAATGTGAAAATAAACTATTGTCATCTATTTAGAAAGGTTATAATCTATTTAGTGACAAATGATGTAACTAGATGACATTTAGATACAGAAGCACAGACCTAACCTCTGTTAGATAGCAGCAAAAAGCTGTTTGGAGATAATACCAGGGACTATGTGCTTGTCCTGTTGTTATATTCTTTCCATGAAGATCTTAGCATGAACGCTGCTGGGAGTGGGACAGCAGGTTTGCAGTCTTTTTACCTCAGTACAGCCTTGTGCTCTTCTTCTATGTCAAGAATGGCATTGCCTTTTTTTCTGAGGCACTAGCAACTGAGAAGGAAATGATCACGAGAGGATCAATGACAGAACAAAGGACACAAAGTTTTAATCAGCCTTAATTATATTTCTAAAGAACAAAGTGTCTAGCACTTCATGTTTAATAGTTTCATGTTCTCAGATCTAAAGCACACTTGGATTGGTGAAGTATTAGAGAGGACAATTTCCTAGCCCCAGAAGTTAACTCTAAACTTGTGAGTTTACAGACAAGAAACAATGACAGAACTGAAAAAAGATCCTTTTGATCTTTTGGTTAGGCATAAATAATCATGATTTGATCTATTATGTGCAAACAAAATAAAGTCTGACAGACATAGTATATACTTGATACTTTAAAGTCAAAAAACTGAAAAATGAGAAGTCACATTGTTCAGAACAAAAATGTCATCAGAACTAAGGATTAAGTTTTATTAACAAAGCTTTGGATCAGCCTACTCTTCTGGTTGATGTTAATAACAGTACGCTTGAGTCCTCTATATCATGTTGGGTTTTCTCTTTTTCTTTAGAAATTATCTATTTCTATTTAAAGGAGATCTTGAGGTCTAAGCTATGCAAGAGTACAGGTAGTCTGCTGAGGCTAGAAGTTAGAAATTGCCCTCTGAAAAATGTCAGTAAATGCAGGAGTTGGTTATTCTGTTTTGTTGACGTTACATACTATGGTGAATCATCGTCAGTGAGCTACTGTGGTAGATTTGTTCTTGTAGATGGACCCCCCCAGTGATGGCTCTCACCAGATTTGCATGACAGTAGAAATCACTTTTATGTGACTACCATTTGATTGTCATTTTCATTTAGGTCTTTACATCTCAAATTTATCTATGTGAAAATAATTATTTGCTGTTCCTTCTTTTTTCAAATCAAGGTGGAATGTCTGGATGAAAATGGAGACATAGTGCAAGGTCCATATGCTGTGACAATATATGTTGAGGATATCAATGACAACCAACCAAAATTTGACCAGCCAAAGTACACTGGAGTGGTGAGGCAAAACTCCCGTGCAGGTAATCATCACAATAATTAAATACTTTAGTTAGTAGGAAGTTAGATACATTAGTTAAACAGGAAGATAAATTGGATGCAATTCTTCAACAAGCTGAAAAAAAAGAACGGTTTTCCCACCCACAGGATTGTTCTAAATAAAGGTACAAACATGTACAACAGAAATGAAAGTGCAAACAGGTGACCACTATGTGGTGACCACTATGTGGTGTAAAGGGATGGCTATATTTAGAAATATTTCATAGTACTTCTTGCTTTGGAAGTACTGCTTAATAGAGAGAAAAATAGCTGCCCTCTCCATGCGCAGGAAACAACAGACAAACAAAAAACATGCTTTTAAAATTTAAAGGTTGCCAAAGGTTATACAGACAGACAATGTCAAGAACATGTAAGTCCTTGCACATCAGTGAAATAAAAATCCAGTGCATAAGTAGGTTGTTTATGACCCATGGTTCTCAGAACCTGGGGTGAACATTCGTATTTACCAGAGAGGCCTGGGTTAAGGATTGCAGTAATCCACTCCAGACATAAGGAAGTATCAAAGAGCAGTTTGAGACCTACATCTTGGAAGTGAAATGAAGGACTCAGCCAGATGTTATCACTGTGACCATGGAATCAAGAAGAAACATTCACTAAAGAATGTGCATACATCTCCATGAGGCCAGAAAATAATTCTGCAATATTTTAGCGTGTTCTTCAACTACATCCAAGTTGAAAAGATTTTGAATGTTGCATGGGTGCTCAAAAGGCAAAAATGTGGTTATTTTACCATGCATCTCTATTTATTTTTTTTCATTGTGTGATTGTACTTTACAAGTGTGCCACAGCTGTGCATTTTTCTCAAGGTGCTCTGTGTTGAACTGCCTTGTATAAGGACTGCAGTGTTTTTAAAGTAATAAGAAATACCAGGTGTGGGCACTCTGGCTAGTAGATAGCTGCTCTCTGAGTTAGCTCTGCCACTTCTGCATCTACTGGTCTTCACCCCCACCGTGATCCTATTAAGCAGAGAAAGTGGACCCGTGGGATGGCACACAGGCTATGTAACCCCCATGCACAAGTATGTCTGGCCACAAGAGCTGTGTTATGAAACAACAGCAGCTCACTGTAAGCTGATTTCCCTGCTTGTAAGCTCTGCTCAGATGGGCTATGTGTTGAGGTTTCAGTCATCTCTTACAACTGTTTCTTCTCTAATCCAAAGGCAAACCCTTCATGTATGTCCACGCCACTGACCTAGATGATCCTACAACCCCGCACGCGCAGCTGATATACAGCATTCTCCACCATTTTCCCAACCCTTATTCAGAAATGCTTTTCCAGATTGATAGTGTAACTGGAGCAATCTCACCAAGTAGGACAGGTAAGTCAAATTACTCATCTGTCACAAAAAAAAGCTTGAGTTCAAGGGTATACATCGAAACAAAACCACAACTCCAATGTTAAATTCTAAATAAACAGTCAGTGGGACATACTCCATGGAGACCCTAGTTTTGGTGAAGTTTCTTTATGTCTCCCACCAAATTCAAAAAAATTTAGAAGAAATGGAGACCAGGATCTGAAAATATGTTGAGAAGACAGATAGATCCTCTGATCCTCTGGACTACACAGAGTTAGATCCTGGGGTTAGTTCTCTTCCTTGAAATCTAGAAAACCAGAAACATGAAAAACATAGAGAAAGGTCAGCCAGCTACTTAATCCCACATAAACTGCAATAATTTAATTTAAAACATATATATATATATATGTATCTTCTGCTAGACCTACTATGTTGTGCTGTATTGTTCAGAGAAACCAGAGGAAGCAGATTGTTGAGACTTGGCACAGAGGTTTAAGGAGTGATCCCAGAGCAGATGTAGAAACAAGATACATGTAGGAGGCAATGGGCAGGTGAAACATCTCCCCAGCCTCTGCTTCATTTTCTCACAGCTCTTTGCTCTGTCTCTAGGCTCCTATTATTTAGATCCCCAAAAGCAGGACACCTTCACACTTGTTGTCACCGTGAAAGATATGGCAGGGATGACAACAAATGCTTTCACCAGCAGCACTGACGTGGTCATCAAGGTGAAGGAGAGCTTGTGGAAGGCTCCCCCCACCATCTACATTCAGGAAAACTCGACCGAAACCCACCCTGTGAACATCAGCCAGGTAGGGCCCTTGGCCACAGTCCCTGCAATGCTCCTCAGTGCCACAGTTATTTTCTCTTATCTCACAGCATTCAGCAATGGATCCTCCAGAAGGACTTTGGCACCTCCCAGTTATTTTCCATATGGCATCCTTAGGAAATGATCTTTAGGACAGGTCTCATTAACATACTGTTAGGATGAAATTAAAGTTTTGACAGGGATTGAGATAGAGTCAATACAAGCATTTGAGTGACTAGACTTTGCCTTTCAGTTTGGAGAGGCTGGTGGCATCACCTGTGTGCAATAATATTCCATGGACAAAGGAAATTTTGGAAAAGGTCATTTTGAGGTTAGCTTCTTCTGTCTACAGAAGAGCTTGACGGGGGTCCAGCTCCACTGCAACCCTGTCGTGAGTAGTTCCTCTTGCTCAGAGACATCTTCTGTGGCCAGTTTTATGTGACACAGTGAACCTGCCATGCCAAAAGTACCTAGGAAAGATTTAAATAGCCTCCTGCAGCTTCCTGCATTCCCTTGGTATTTCTCTTCCTCTGATATTTCACTGGACAAACATGAAACATTTTGCCTGTAACTGCAAAGTGGGACTGATGTATGTACCAGTAAATATTAACCAACAGGCCAACAGCCTTTCAGAAATGTTTGACTTTGAAAACCACCTTGGCACTGGCACCCCCAGTGCTGCAATCCCCTGGGCATGGTGGGATTCCCTCATTAATTTGGCAGTCTTTGCTACATTTAATTTTATATCTCAAGTATCCCTCTAAAGATTCCCTGACATAGACTTTGAGGCATGTGAAGAGCTTGCACACATATATGTGCACATAGGTTCTGGATATTTGTTTTGCCGTTCCACAGAGAGGAATAGGCAGTGGAAGGAGATGGAATAAATTAGTGTCAGGACATTCAGATAGTAATTCCTTCCCCTTTACCACCATTTACCTTCACAAAACCCTTCCACAAAAAGGCATAATAGCCTATCCTTGACAGCTCTAGAAACTGAGATAAAATGGCTTCACCACAACAGTTCATAGAGCAGGAATGGATTATTGGTCTGGTTTTCTGAGGTTTATCCTGAGAGCCTGCCAAACTGTTAATTTTCTGGTTTATGAAGCTAACAGGAATGCAGTCTTTTCTGTTTGTGGCCCAGAAATGATCCCTGTTAAATCTCAGTCCACACTCGTGACTTCCTATCCTGACTTATTTTTGTGTTTTTTAGGTGCACTCAAATGAGGCAGATGTAATTTATGAGCTTTTTGAAAAAGAAAAGCTGGCCAGATTCCCATTTTCCATTGATCGGAATGGGGTTATTTATGTGACTGAGCCATTGGACAGGGAAGAAAAGGATGCTGTAAGTAAACATGCACAACCTAACCGGTGGGAGGGAGCAGCCAGCTGATTACTGCTGTGGGAGTAAACACAAGAAAGCTATAGAGGATAGAGAGGGGGAAAAAAGAAAAGTTTTGTTTCTTAATAGATATGGAAGTACATTTATACATGTAAACAGTTTTCAGTTTGCTACCCTAAAATATTTCTCCATGGGTCTGGTGTAGCAATCACCACCCGTAATGTTATGCATAATGTGCAACACAGAACACACCATGCTGGGGTTGTAGGTGCATAAGCAGAGGGCAGGAACTTAACACATTTTAAATCTAGTCTAGAGCCCAGGGACCACAGCAGAAGAAGAGTTCAAGTTGCAGCTGGAATTTTTAAGTTACCCTGAAGCTCCCCATCTTGGGGGCTTCTATGCAGAAAACCCTCTGTCATTTTTTTCTTGGAGGAAATTTGGGGGACAAAAAGGCCAAGGATCAGCTATGCTGGAGGAATCATATCTTTGTATGTGACAGATTCGTTTGTAAAGTGACAAAAATTAGATGTTCCTGCTTTTCATGATTTTTTTTGAGAGAGTAAGTTCACAGGACAGAGAATTGTTCAGGACTTTTCAGTTCTTCTGAGAACTCAGACCTGAGGCACAAAGGCATCATGGAAGAACTCTGACATAAACAGAGGGAAAATACTGAGCAGACGAATATTTCATTTGCATGGAAGGCTCCCATGGTTATCCATTGAAATGCAAAAGTTTCACTGTGGACATTCAACACATTTAATCCTGCTACCCTCTTTGCAGTATTCATTCTATGCGGTCACAAAAGATACAGTGGGAGACCTGGTGGACAAGCCTCTGCAAATTCAAGTTATTGTGAAAGACATTAATGACAATCCCCCTGTGTGTGAGAATGCCCTTACTATATTTGAAGTTCAAGAAAATGAAGGTGGAGGTAAGAAAACAGCTTCTACTTGTTTATACACATCACTCTAGTCCACTTACTGTTTCCAGCTGGGTGCAAACAGCTAGAATTTCTTGTCCCAAAGAGTAAAATACAGCTATCCTGGAGGAGCATTCTTCTGTGCCAACAGCCCTGTTGGTTTTTTTTGAGAATTCATGTGGAAATGATATCAGTAAACTGAGGAGGACAGACCCAAACCAGTATTTAAAAAACAGTGTTCAATTTAAAATATAAATTTGCATTTTCTCATAATTGGACTAATGTTTACAATGTAAACAAAACAACAAAGAAGCAAAAACTTTTATTACCATTTCAATTGCTATAATTTCAAGAAATACCATTCTAAAAGTGGCTCGGTCCCTTTTCCACCCATGCCTGTGCTCCTCCAGCATAACACCTTTGACTTCAGCGGGCCATTACTGAAACCTGTCCCTCAGTCTTCACATCAGTTGTTTGGTTCCAAAGATGAAGTGCCTTCTTCAATAGCACAGTTCTCTTGGACTGCCCCAAGCCCAAACCAGCTGTTTGGGGTGTTAAAGGAAAACACTCTAAGAAGTCAAATGATTGTCTCCATCACGGTGTTTTCCACACAGCTGTGTTCTTATCAACACCCTACTTGCATCGGTGTCACTGTCATCACTGTGCATCTCTGGGGAGAAATAAATGGGAACCCTGCATTAACCGACTGACTCTGATTTCTCCTCTGCCACAGGAAGTACTATTGGCACCCTGCATGCTACAGACATGGATGAGAAGGACACCCTTAATTCTCGCCTGAAGTTCAGTATTGAGAGTCAGGTTCCTGCTGTTCCTGCAAGTAACATGTTCATCATTCAGCAAGACACCGGGACTCTGCAGTTAAGTGGCCATTCGTTAAACAAGCGAACTGCAGCCAACTATTCCTTGAAGGTGATGGTGACAGATGCAGGTATGTAATGCCTGAAGTTATACATTGAAGTAGTTTTGTTCATGCTGACATCTCTGACGCTCAGTGTCCAAGGGACAAGAGGAGTCCTAGGGAATTCTAATATCTTCTCTGGAGATATTCGAGGCCTGTCTGGATGCCTGCCTGGGCAACCTGCTCTAGGGAACCTGCTTTAGCAGGGGGTTGGACCCGATGATCTCTGGAGGTCCCTTCCAACCCCTACAGTTCTGTGATTCTGTGAATTCACTGGAAGCAGCACAGGGATCTGGCTTGTTCAGGGATTGCCCTTCCTTGTTCTCAAGGTGCAGAGACATGAACTGTGATTTTTAATGCAAGTATGGAAGGAAACCAGCTCTAGAGCAGTGCATGGTTCAACTGGGCTTGTTCGTTAACAAGCAAATCTCTCTGGTAAGATATTTCCTTGCACAGGGGAAAAAATAAAGAGATCATATGATTGATTGTTTAGATATTGCATTTTCCCCACTAAATTCTCTCAAAGAGACTCACTGAAGAAACTGAAGTTATTAAATGCAGCTGCCCAGAGAGTCTAGATGGTGTATTTTAAAAGATTAAGAGCTGAACTTTATCTTCAAAAAACAGTCTTGTCCATTAGGCAAGTTCCCAGGAGTCTTTTGTGGTTCACTGAATGGAAAGGAAATCAAACTCCATATTAAAGCTTAAAGCTTTGTGCTGGAGTCCTCACAGTGAGGCAAAATTTGTGCTTGGAGGTACTTGTTAGTACATAAAGCAGTGTGATGTATCCCTTAATGAAATAACATCACTCAGATACAAAAACCTTGCTGGGGGAGAAGCCAGTGAATTGTTTGGGATGCTTGTTTGAATCCCATCCAAACATTTTTAAATTTCAGCTTATGGAGCACACATGGAAAACACTAAAATCCAGCTACATTGGAATATCACACAGACAGAGAAAGTATGGTTTTAAAATCACAAATCCCTTGCTATGGTGCCCCTGCACAGTGAGTGCATAGATTTATGCAGATCTGAGGTTTAAGTTTGGCTATAATGAAAACGAAGGCGCTATCTGACAGCTCACCAAGAGGACACGGTAGAATAACATCCTGAGTGTTAGTTCTTATACGTAAAAGTGATGATGAGAAAGATAACACAGTTCATAGCCAGGATGTGGTTAAAAAAAGTGAGGGAAATGAAACAAAAGAGGATGGGCCAATGTTCAGAAAACTGGGAAAGTAAGATAGAGAGTGAGGTTTTCACTGATTACAAGATACTGGAAATTGAGTCATTTTTACAGTAGCTGGGCTCTGCTTGATTCAAGCAATTTGACAGTGCTCACTTTTGCACATAGTGAACCCTTCTGAAGCAAAGTTATCTTTGGCAGAAGAGCTGCTGTGACATTGCTTGTTCTTTTACCATGCAGATTTCCAGACAATCTGTGAAGTGCAAGTACATGTCATCGACATCAACGACCAGATTCCCATCTTTGAAAAATCAGATGTGAGTATTTTTAACACCGTCTTTGATGTTCCTAGCAAACTTTTGACAAATGTTTGAGCATGCACTCGATGTCTACAGAAGTCATCGGAAAACTAACCATTTAGAGAACAGATAACAGAGCAAACCACTAGTGAAACTAAAGGCATGGTATTGCTGGAAAGCCTGCTTATGAGGTCTGTCTAGACAATACAGTGTGACTGATTGATATTTAATTCTGAAATGCAAGATAATTTGCTGTGCAAAAAGCTATGTGTATAGAAATAAATTATTCTCTTAAAGCCGTTTATTACAGAAATGTACATTCTGGAGGGAAAAGGAAGAAGAAGAGGCTTTAAAATTGTTTAAAATAGCTAAACAGGCAAAAGTTAACATCTCCCAAGTTCACTCCCAGTTATAGTACTAATGCATCCGGAAAACCCCAAAGATGAAATGTACTTTTAGCTTAAATATAACACTATTTTCTGTAACTAGAAACAGTTGTCCAGCCATTCATGCCCAAATGCAGACCTGCTGGCCCTTGGTTCAAGAGCAGGTGTTGGGCTGTTGCTTCTTGCTCTGGTGGAGGTGCTAAGGCCTGGCAGAAATCTGAAGACCTTCCCTGACTTCTGTCAAATGGCCTAAGTCTTGCTGCAGGCTCTACAGTGGCTGTTATGCCTACATTTAGGTGCCTAAGCTCCCGCTGAGCTCAGAAAAGCTGTCCAGCCCGTCAGGTGTAGGTGGCCTCTTGGGGAAGCTGTATTGGTTTTGGAGCTGTTGACTTTCTCATCAGAAGGTCTCAAAATGAGATTGAGACCTGGTCTCAAAATGAGATTGCTGGGTTAAAGCATGCATCAAATAGAGTAAATTAGGGCTGCTAATGTGGCAATATCCCACAGTGCATGGAGCAATTAGATATTTAAGAGCCTCAGTGGCTGGGGTGCTTGGTGGGGACAGAGGTGACCTCTGTGCTGTCCCTGCTGCTGTGAGCATTGCACGTACATGGAGTGGCTCCACCAGAGGAGGTAAAAGCTGCTCCAAATGGCATCTGACTGCTGCTATACTAGTAGCTTACCTGCTGACAGAGATCCTGTCACCTTCACTAAATGTACAGCTAATAAAGGGGATATAGTTTTGCTCGAGTGCCCTTCTTGCAGCTCTGGGTTCCCCTGTGCAGCAAGGTGGCTCATCTCTACTTCTGAGCTTGTAGCACTCAGCTTTTTATCTGCAGATGGTGCTAGGTGTGTTATGTTTCAATGATCTCTCTCTCCTCAGTATCACAATGTGACTGTTGCAGAAAGTATCCCAGTAGGAACAGTGATATTAGAAATTCAAGCTACTGATATGGACGAGCCTGCCACAGGGAGCTCCTTCATCATTTACCAAGTGGAGGAAGGAGATCCAGACAACAAATTCATCATAGAGACAGATCCTGAAACAAACCGAGGGTTTGTCAAGATTAACAAGGTGAGTAGATGGGTTTATTCTCTTCTCTCTCTCTCTCTCTCTACATGTACATAATTTGTCACATACAGTACTGCACTGGTGCAGTGCTCAGGCACACCTATCCTCCTGCCTTTGTTGTCCCCTACCTGCCTTCTGCTGCTGGCCTCTGCTCTGGGCTCTGGACGATGAAGGAGCTCTTTCTGCACCATGGGGGAAAATGGCATTCCTTGAGTGATGCAGATTTTCCTTCCTGCTGGTGATCTGGGCCATTACTGGTTTTTGCCACCAAGTGCAAGTGAAACTAACTTGTCTCAGTGCCAATATAGCTAGGCACTTTGTTCCTGCTGAGGCAGATGCTAACTGTGACCAAGCCAAGGTCAATGTGTGCTGAGGTGGGTGATAAACCCCACATGCAGAGTGTTGGAATCAGAAACACAAGGAACATTTTCCATTGCATACATGAGTTTCAGTATCAAAAGGGTTCTCCCTTTGAAATTAGCCTTTTTGGAGGCACGTGAACTACAGGTCTGGAAAAATGATCACTCATTTTCCAAGCAGTTACACATAGTTTGCATCAAGTTCACGTACCACTGGCCATGGGCAGTGATCAGTGGATTATCTTTGGGCTCAGCCTCAGCATCATTTTTTCCTGAAGATGCAATTGTGAGAAACTCTGTGGTGTAACAACCCTTGCAAGCAATTCTGTCAGCCAGAGGTCATCCAAGGCCTTCTAGTAAAGAACTATAAATACTATTGCTGTAAACAGGATATCGTTATTAAACTTAGGCAGGCAGGTGGCAACATTATTAGGAAATGCAGTTGCTGAGGAAGCCTCCAAATGGGCATATGGTTTCACTTAAATTGTTCACTGTTCTCAGTGTCATTTTACTCTTAACAGCTCTCCCCTAGTTCCTCTATATCTTCCTTGGGAAGAAGAGGATTTTGCCATTTCTCATGGCCAGAAAAGCAGGGATGCTCTCCTCTGCCATCCGGCAGGGACACTGTGGTCTCTGCCTGCGGGCTGCTGCCACATCGCGGGTCAGGCACAGTTGGGTGGGCTACAGATGGGAAGTGAGAACACCCTCACATCTGCCTGGTGCTTGCTGAAGCAGACAGTGGTGCTATTGCTTAAAACACTTTTAAATTTATTTTTTTTTTCTGATTTACCCAGCCACTTGATTTTGAAACAGATGAAGTACATAACCTGGTGATCAACGCCACAAACCCCGAACCTCTGGTGTCAGGAGTGCAGTACAATGCCAGCTCCCGTACCCTCTTCAAAGTTTTTGTAACCAACGTGGGTGAGCCACCTATCTTTCAAAAGCAAGTTTACACAGCAAACATATCTGAAGATGTTCCTGTAAACACTCTGGTCTTGAGAGTGGAGGCCTATGATCCTGAGGGGAATACTGTAAGGTAAAAAAGAGTGACCAAGATTTATTTATTTTATTTAAGATTTAGATTTTTTCCCTAATAGAGGTACAAGGAAAACACACACAATATTTGGCATAGAAGAAAAGTTTTTTTTTCTTTAGAAAAGCTTGCCTGTTTTCATCTTCTGGTAGAAAATCAGGTGTGGTTGGGTGGTGGCTGGTGACCTACCCGCAGCAGACTGCTGGGCAGTGCTTTTCTAACCATCTTTCTGTCTGTGTTGTGACAAGCATCACCAGTGGGGCCCTTGAGCAAGGAAACTAAAAGTGAGGAAGGCCAATGTATGTCTCCAGGAAAAAGTCGGGGCTGGTTTGAGATTAACAAGGTTTCCAAATACATCTTACCAAATGCCTTTAAGAAATGAATGAAGTATGTACTGAAATGATCTCAGGAACCGGTAGGACAGTAGCCAACTTTCACATCATTCAGGACACCACAAAGGGCTTTTATCCACCAAAACACACAACTAATAGCGAAGCTCAAGTTTGTGACTGATAATTCATTTGTTTTCGTTTCTGACTGTCAAAGACTAAAGGTCTACCTGCACCATGGATGCAAAGCTCTTTGCAAGCCAACTCCTGTGCTTGTGAGTGGGATGTAAAACCTCAGACTGGCTCACTTGGAGGCCCAACACTTGTCATACAGTCACCATGAGCCTCTGCCAGAGCACAGATCCATGCAGAAGGTTGTGCAGCATGGTATAAATGTATCTTTTCCAGCAGTGTCACATGAAATTGTTTGTGGTTCTTGCTGCATGATTCCCAGCTAGAAGGCTGAACAGATCAACCCAAAACAAACAGTCCTTGAGATTTAACTAAAACTGAGCAAAACACCAAGTAGTTAATGGACTTGCAGAATATGACCATTAGGCCTCCTGTGGATTTTTATTCCCAGAGGTTTCTCATCTGGCTTTCTACTTCCCCCTAACTTTTGGGAACTTAGCATGTTTGGCCTTCTGTCAAGCTGGTTAAACAGTGAGCCATATAGTCCAGAAGCTGTGGGAGATGATGAGAGACAAATGACAGAAATTCATGTTTACATAAACCACGTCTATGCTAAAAAAATAGGTTAAAAGTAGTATAATAGAAATTATAAAAGGAAAGAATTACAAGCATGTCAGCATGCTGTTTTCATGCAATGGGTACTGAAAGAGCAAAAGAATGAAAAAGGTCACATATAGTCAATAAATGGCTTTGTTTTAACTGGGTCATATGTTCATGGTTAAATTTGTATAAGTAAATACCCACAGACCGTGTGCTTTTTCTGACTTTTTTATTTTTATATATTTTTTTAAACAATAATATACGGGCAATTACGTGGTGATGTTTAAAACAATCCCAAGTTCCTATGGTGATCACTGGCAGCAGGTGACCTCTGCAGTCTATCTCAGGGTGCTTGGTCCCTCATTTATGCAAAAAATGGTGCCTGGCTGCACTGCTCCTCCCACCCCACACACTTTGGCTTGTGTCCCCATCGAAACTAAGGCAGGACAGACATGATGGGGAGAGAGAGAGACGGGGCTAGGACAGAGCATCCCTCTGGACCAACAGCTCAGGAATTCCACGGGTTTTGCAGTTACAAGGCAGGTAGAGTTGCAGCACATATAAGCTGGAGGAGCCGTGGCATTCCCATAGTCTGCTCTCACTCTCTAGTGTCTGAACTTAATCCCTACCAGAAATCAATGGGTTTGGCCTCCCTTCTTCTGTATGTCCCTCCTGTATGGCTGTACTGTTAGGACTCTTCCAAGAACCCTTTCTTCAAGTACAATAGCAGTCTAGCTACTTGCATATAATCAATAAAGCATATGCTTTGTCAACATTTTTTTCCTGATTTGGAATAATGTATGTGATTTTTTCCTATTTCCTTCCAAAGTTACTCTTTAGAAGGTGATGTGAAGAAATGGCTGAAGATTGATTCGACCACCGGGAATATATACACTGCTTCCGCTTTGGATCGAGAATACAAAGAAGTGTACAAAGTTGATGTTATTGCATCAGAGACAAGTAAGCAATGAAATGGCTACATACACACACAGAGGAATCCTCTGCCCTTACTGCTTTATGAGTAATTATTGTACTTCCCGTGACTTCAGGAGCAGAGCATAGCAAAATCAAGTGCATGGAAAGTGCAGGAATATGTGATGTATCTTTAGAAGATAGATTCCTTAAGAATTTAACTTTTTTAAAAGACATTTTGGTCTGGCAGATAATGAAGATTAGAACAGCTTTCATGCAGTCAGCTATCAAATGCCATTATATTTGCTTGAACAACGTGGCATACAGTGAAGGCCACAATTTCCTCAGTGTTTTCAATATCAACATTTTTTTTACCATTATTTTCCTCTACACATATAAAGTGTAGAATACTATATACACATATAAAATATAAAATACTCTTTCTTGTAGGTTTATTTAGGCTTCCTGAAAATATAACTGGAGAATAATTTGTAACCTTGCATAGAATTTCATTTTATTATAAATAAATCTAATACATTAGTTAGTCTGAAATACATTAAGGCTCCTGGTTCCAGCCCTTTGGGTCTTTCAGATAGTCCAGCTGGGGAGATTTCATTGCGTATTTTACATAAAATAGGGATTAAAAAGTTTGGACTAATCTGACTGAATGAGGTGTGGTTTCCCTTACTAAACACAGATAAGCAATATTGCTGGCCACTCTTCTGGGGGACCTGGGTAAAGATGCAGTCATTGTATGTCAGGAAGAAGGTGTGCTTCCTCAGACATTGAGCTAGCGAGGGACCTGTCCTGCAGGAATGGGCAGGAGAAGTGACATGGCTCTGAGAGCTTTTCTTGGGTCTCTTGTCATGGCCCTGGGGCAGAATATTGACTTGAATTTCCTATATACAGAAGAGAAATGGGAAACTTTTGGAGTTTCACACTTAAAGAGATGTTCCAAAGAATGAATGCTCTGACCTTGGATATGACCACTTACCTGATACAGTGGTCTAGCTGCCTCCTTTTGCTTGCTGCTGTTCTGTAGTTAGATGGGCGCAAACAAACCACACTTTTTAGAAAGTGGTAGTAGCTAACAGGAGTCCCTCAGGACCTCCTGAGACCTTACTTCTGTGTTCTGCAGAAAAAATACCACCTCCCACCCCTGCCTGATGGTGAACCAGGTGATACGATGGTGTATCGTATAGGTGATACATATACAATAACTGCAAATGCCATAATCCAGCCTCTAAATCCAACCTGTGACTTTTAACCTTGCACTCTGTTAAACTCTACAGATAATACCACTCAGAGATCCAAAGTACCCTTCGTATTGCACTTAAACGATGTGAATGACAACCCTCCGCAGTTAGTTATGGATTATCCTACTTTCTTTTGCCACCCGCTTCGTGGAGGAGAGAAAGCACTACTTCATGCTACTGATGCTGATGAACATGTATTTTTCCCCAGAATTACTTTTTCTCTCGGGGATGATGCAGCTACAAGAAGTAATTGGGAAATCTCAAAAGTCAACAGTAAGTTAATAAAGCTGTTCTTGTAATGATATGGGATTCTCTAAGTAATCTGGGAAATTCACAGAAATGTTGAATTCCTTTCTATTCTTACTTTCGCATATCTAACATTTTAGGTAGAAAAAATGTAAGTTATTGAGAAATTCTATACATTTTGGCATGTATTTATTTGAACACCTAAGTCATTATTTTCTTCAAGAGATAACATTTAGTATGCTGCAAGCTAAAATTTTTCTAGTACTTAGGAGAGAAGAAAGATGTAAGAATAAAATGTACTGCATGCTTAAAAGGTCTCTGGCTTAAAGGGACCTTTGGATTGACCCCACTGGATGTTATACTCTTACATTTCCAAGTTTTAAAGCATCTTATATGTGATATAAGTGCACTAGAAAGGTGATTGCTTCTACTAAATTATCTTGGGAACAGTTTATGTTGGTTGGGCTTATAAAAGTATGCGATGATTCTCTTGGTTTAGATGTGATCATACCACTGTAGTACTGCCCAAGATTAGATTTGGCCCACTCTAGAAATTAAACAGGAAATTCTCTGAGCATATGACACAGAAGGCTAGACTAAGCATTCATGCAGTCCGTTTTGACTGGAAGTCTGCAAACCAGTGAGATCTCAGAAGACAAGGAGGGAAACAAGGAACTACCATCAAGAGGAAAGCGGCCTTAAGAAAGAACGCTTGCAGCTGTAATGAATGTTGACCTAAATTTTGTGCTTGAGCTGATACAAATATCCCATTTTTTACTTACAGATACATATGCTCACCTCTCTCCAAAACATAGTAACTTTGAACAGAAAGTGTACTTTGTTCCAGTGATAATTAATGACAATGGAAAACCACCTTTGGAAAACAAAGTGAATCTTGAAGGTATGCTATGCACAGCTGTTATTTCCATATGTAAAATATTATTTCAAGACAACAGTAATACATAAGAATAATCAAGCTGCACTACTAAACTTCTTGTTAACTTCATGGCATTTCTTTTTGCAGTAAACATCTGCCAGTGTTCAAGTGAAAAGTCATGTTTTATAAAACTGCAGCACGAGAACTCCAAGCCAAGCGTCGGCCAGGCAGTTGGGATTCTTCTTGGTGTCCTGATAATTATTGGTAGGTGACTTCTTAGCTGGTATGAAGCCAGGTCTCTGAGACGGTGCTGCTGCACTACTGACACTGATTCACTCCTTTGGTGAACAGATTTCGTGAATGTTGAAGAATGAGAAAAAAAGCAAAGATCTCATATCTGAGATCATGATCGGTGCAAACTTAAAAGGTTTTGGTCATAGGGATCCCTTTCTTTGGACTGTGCTTCTGCATGCACGTACAATGTCACAGCAAGCAGTTGTAACAAAAGACAATGCTGCAGTGGTAGTACATTGTGACTTCACTGCTAACTACCACCGTTTTCCTGTCAGAGAATGGACTGGAAACCCATCTTGGGCTTTCAGATTATAGCGAACATAGCAAAGCATCCAAGAATGTCATGCTATTTACATGTAAATTTCCAATCCATTGCTACCCATAGCTTATAATTATGATTTCTTTCACCTACTTCAGCTTTGCAGGTTTACATATACCAGTGGGAGAATTGCTTAGAGCTGTGGGAAACTGGCATTTACGTTAACAAAGCACAATTATATTGCTTATACTATATTATAGTATAATATAGTTATACTTAGTTACTTTATTACTATTGCTTATACTTATTACTGCTTATACTATATATAAGCAGTGCTAAACAGTATTGTGTTCTTACAGGCATGACCTGATACAACTTTGACAAAAGGTTTAAAACTTCTTTTCCAAAACAAGACAAAAACCTTTTTTGGTGTTCTTTTTATGAACATATGTGCAAAAGTAGTGAGCGCTGTTGACGGAATCCAGTTCCCTAGGAAATGAAAAGCAAAAAGAATTCAGTGCATTATGCCATGTGATTTTTGACTGTGAAGATCACAAGCGCTAGACTGGGAGACTGAGAATGAGCCATGGAGAGGGAAGGGAGTGTGAAAGACCCACAGAGAAAATCAAAGCAATTAAACACTTTACAGACCTCATATTCAAAAGAGTAGGGTGAAATTAGAGGATAAAGGGGAAAACCAAAATGCAATAAAAGAACAAACAAACAACAACAAAAAAAACCAAACCCAAGAACTTATGTAAGTAATAATTAAAACAGTTTGAGAAGAAAAGACAATGAGTCCCTAAGAACAAGTTCCTGTTCAACACCTAAAAAGACAAAGGCAAACCTCTGTGCTAACTTTTCTTTTGTAATACACAAACCCCTAAAGCCAGGGAAGGTGTTCATGCATATTTGATAGGTGTTCATCTTTTGAAGATAGAAGGAGAAAAGAATTGATTCAAAGAACCTAAAATGGAAGAAGCCATGATCAGACCAAGCAATTGACAGAGAAAACCCTCAATATGTATCTTTATCTTTTCTTTTCAAGCTTCTCAAATCACTTGTTTTCTCACAATGCCTTAGTCTGATCCTGTGCTTAGCATGGAGTCATATAATAGTGAAAATTATGTTGGGTAATTGACTAAAGTTATTTTCATTGCAAGAGAGCTGGCCAGCTTTAGATAGCATATTAAAAGTTTTATTCTGCATTGTAACTTAAGAAAAAAAAATGCAGTGAATGTAGCCTATAAAGGATTTTTTTAAGATTTCCTGAAATGAGTATACAGGGAATATAACATAAATTTTTCCACTTTAAAGGCAAAATCAGGTGTTAGCCTCTGAGGTGGACTTAACAAGTCCACCTCTCCAAAGAGAAAAGAATGAAGGAGGTATCTAAAAACTTTTTGAAACTTAGGGATATTACAAATGTTGAGTTTGACCTTGAAGCTCAGAAGATATGAATGTAAAAACAACTGTATCTTGAAGGCCTGTCTGACACAAGAATGAATTCTTCCATGAGCTAAAGGCTGTCTCAGACCTCAGCACCTGTTGTGACATGCACAGTGATTCTCTGTAGTTTTACTTTCTTTAAAAGAAACACAAAGCACAGACAGAGGAAACTAAGGTACAACAAAATGAAAAATGAACCACAAACCCTCAGCCAATTCAGTCTGATGGGACTTTCATTAAAACAAAATTCCTCGCTCCTGGAAGGTCTTTCTCCCTTTGAAAAGATGGTGGGAGAATGACAGAATTACAGAATTGTTGAGGTTGGAAGGGACCTCAGGAGGTCATCTGGTCCCACCCTCTGCTCAAACAGAGACACCTACAGCACAGGGTCCTGAGCCCAGGACCACATCCAACTTGGCAGATACTGGGTGTGCTCTTTGATTGACTGCTCAGGTACTACAAATGCAAATGTCCAATATGAACAACTACAGCAGAGATATTCAGAGCAATGAAGGGGGGAAGGGGAGCAGCAGGGCACTTCCATGTAATTCAGTACAGGACCAACGGGATGTTGAAAGTGAAAGACAATCTAACATCGATAAAGAGGAGATATATTTACATTCAGTGTAACAAGCTCATTTTGATTTTAAAAGGATCAAACATATATATATATTATGTACATAATATGCATATTTTCTCTGCACATATATATAAATGATTAATGAAGACATTCACAGACACCTTAGATTGGATACAACAAATTATGATAAAGGGTATAAGCACTTCTAATTCAGGCCAGAAGCAAATCCCACTCATTCTCAGCCATAGGTGAAGAGATCTCTGGGATCCATCAGTTATTCTTAAGAGATACAACAGAGTTCCTTAAGGAGAGAAATTTCACTGTCAGTAGTCTTAGCTTTGCTGTGACAGAATTGCCACTCCATTGGGGAAAACAAACAAACAAAAAAGGGACTACAATTCATGACAATAAATCACCGCTCAAAAGAATTGGGGCTAAAAAAGACACTTTGTCATGTGGTCAGGTATCAGAGGAGAAGTTCTCCTCCAGGGGAAGTCTCCCGAGTGTTGAGGCATCTCATTCTCCTCACCAGTGTCTCAGGCCCCTGAAAGTGCTGTTGACCCAACGCTACGTCATTCCCCAGAGCCATTTGGTTCCATTCAAGATGTGAAGCAGTTTGTATACTGCAGTATGAGCATCAGACCCTTTGCCAAAATACCTCCTCAGAATGTTTTCTGTTTGCTTTACTGATGAGTGCTCTCTTTTTTCCAGGTGCCATTATAGGGGGTGTATTTTTTCACATGAAGTACAAACAGAAAAATGAAAAGAAGAGCCAACAGAAAGATGTGAAGGATCAGACCGAATGTGAAGTACTGAATAAATGACTGTGTATTTCATCAAGAGAAAAATGCCCTTTGGGTTGGGAAGAAGTGGCCTTTGTATTTCCCAGAGCCCTGAAGTGTATTATCATCAGCTGAGGATACAAGCATGCAAAAGCAGACTCCCAGGGTTTGGTCCTCACTTTCATAACTACTACTGTTCAGTCACATAACCAAAACCAAAGATACACTTCAGCAGCAGCCATTACTCACCAGCTTTGACAAGTGTTAACTCATGACACCTCCAAATGCTGAGCTCCTGCAAGTATCAAATGCATGGATCCAGTCTTTGTTCGGCAGCTAAAGTAAACACGGGCTTTCCAGAGGACTATACTTTATCTGACTGCATATCTCTGGCTCTTCATATCTCAGTATGTAACCGAACAGCAGAACACGGAATCAAGTCCTGTGCTACATTTGAAGATGTCCCATGAAGTAGCAGGAGTCTGACTGTCAGCAAAGTGTCTCCCAAGCATTGTAGTCTGTAATCTGCCCTGGGTAACACCTGCTTACATTTTTCTGGTGACTTTTTGCTAGCAAGATTCACTGGCAATATGACATTTCAGTTATGATATCCAGGATATAACCAGTTCATGAAGTGCCATGGCTTGTCATTACAGTTTTGAGGTTAAAAAACACATGTTGAATAATGTGGAAATTGGGTGATGTGCTGTTTTATCATACTGCTGCCAATATTTTGCTTGCCCCCTAAATACTTGATAAGAATAAAAATCTTCTTTAAAAGTTTTAGAGTCTATTTATTTTTAAGGAGAGACAGTGCATGAGAGAAAACCATGGCTGTTTGATTATCTATTGTATTTAACCTTTACTTTCACATCATACAGATGCAAAATGGCTCTCAGGCCAGCGTGGTATATGGCTGTCTGATTCTAGATGCACTGATTGCTGGAGGCACGTGTATGTTGGTTTCAGTAAATGTCTCTGGGCCCAGGATGACACTCGGGGAAGGAAAGCCTTCCTCCTGACAGCATGCCTATAGAAGGGCATTTCTGGTGACAATTTGACGGAGACTTTTCTTTTAAGCTATAAATAAAAGCTGACAAATATTCTGCTAAACTGAAAAGACAATATACTTTTGAAGACATTGTAGAAAAGGTCATATGGAAAAGAGTATGCTTGTTTATGCACAGTTTTTCTTTTTTTTAATAACTTTTGCATGCAGCACAGAACTAGAAAGAAAAGAGCGCTTTTTTAGTAGCATTGCATTATAATAGGTTTTCCTAGAATGCTGCCAGCAAAAACTGTGCTTTTGGGCTTCAGCAACACAACCCAATTGTTGTATCTCTTACCCCAGCTTCCCCAGCTGTCAGAGCTCTGTTATTTGCTGTGGGGCTCGCTGCTGGAATGTATTTATTTTATGATGGGAATGCAATCCATTATATTTGGAAAGTATGACATTCAATTACGTCAGTGTGTCCAGGGACTGGGATTAGTATATTGTTTTATAAATAAAGGAGACAAAGTTCAGGAACCATTGTACTTGTGTATATCAATACAGCTTTATCTGAAGATGGGGAAAATGTGCAGCTTTCCTCTTGTTTTATCTCCCTGACCTGTCCTGTTTGCTTATTTTACCAAACAGAACCTCCTATTGTCATCAGTTTCTTTTCTAATAAATGGTCAGAAAAATTTCTTGCCTAATTTACCTGCATTCCTGTTACCAAAACGCATCACTGTGGGATGGTGAAAGGAATGCAGGTAAATTAGGCAAGACATTTATTGCAGGACCTCATCCCTGCCCTCAGCCTATGGAGGCATTGCAGCAGTTTCTATACCTCATGGGGTAAATCCCCATAGCCTTTGCCCCAGGATCCATGGACAGCAGAGCTGCCAGGACAAATAAAATCATCTCCCTTTCTCAGGATCTTGGCCACATCTTCAGTCCTTGAAGGCTTTGGTCTCGGTGTACTTTTTTCTGCCTGCAGCAGAGCAGAGCTGGGTCCCACACCGTCCTGGCCACCTCACCCCACCACCAACCTGCACCTGAAGTCCCCTGCTGCCAAGGGACATGTCATATCCATGCTTGCAGGGGCACTAGCTAAGTGCTGTGACAACTAGCTGGCCTGTAGCTGGGGCAGGGGGCACAGGGCACTTCTTAGTGCTTCTTGTAGCACGTGGTAGTCAGCCCTACTCTCAAACAAACAAACAAACACAACCAAAAGAAAAAAAAAAATCCAACCCTGCCCAAGTATTCTCATTTCCTTCACCCTGCCTGCCTGCCAGGACTTCATTCCCAGTCCTCTGAGGGTTGATTTAACCTTCTCCTGCTCTGGCTCCTCCATTTGTCTCTTTTGGGAGCCAGGCAAAAGCTCTCACCCAGCCTTAACCTTGCCCTGCAGCAGGCTGCTGTCCCTGGCCTCCTTTTCAGAGGACAAATTCAGTGTTCTTTGGGTCTCTGGAGAGGGAGAGAAGCAATGTTTGTTATTGTCCCTTCCCACCATGCTTCTCCACCAGCCCCAGCCGGTTCCCAGGTCCCCGCAGGAGCAGCATATACTGGGGTGCTTTGCCCCTGTGGATTAGTTTGCTCTGAACTCAAGCTTTAAGGGACAATAACTTCTTTCTGAGCTCCTCAAGTTCCTGTCAATGTCTGTTGGTCACTGCATCCTCCAAAAAATAGAGTTTCACTGAATCCTCTCGGTAAGGATTAACAACACATAAGCTGTACTTTACGTGTAAATGGGTAAAGACACAGACAGAACAGAAAACAGAATTCAGGACAAATCTCTACATGATAGCTTTCTGAAGTTGGCCACATCAATTTTTAAAAAAACAACTTTGAAATATTGGCCTACATTCATTTTTAATGCCTGAATAATACGCATGACATCCATGCATGGCTTGCACCCGTATAAGATCCACTACAAAGAAACTTGCAAATTCTGCAAGCATCAAAACTGGATCCGTTCTTTAAATGCCAGATACTTAAAAGAAAATTGTAGAGAATCTAAAGCTCTCCTACTTTATATCCACAAATTATTAGGACAACTTTATACATTGATAGCAGAAGAACATATTTTGATCACTTTGGACTTCAGATACAACCTTTCTGCCAACAACAACATCACACGAGAAGTCCAGTGATGAAATCTGCTGAGAACATGTCTTCTGGCACTGTTCCTTCCCATGGCTCCTCCTTTAAGTATGCAACATCTCATTACAGGGTTCAAAGATAGGAAGAGATGTTTCAATGCATTCTAATTCTTTTCTACAAGATTAGAGACTTATCAGGGTTTTGATTATCTCCAGGCTTAATGGCATACATTAATTAAACTGTCGTTAGGCCTATTTTTCAACCCGTTGGTAAACACAAACTTGAAAAGTACAAAGAGGAATTTTATCTGGATTTACAGAACGAATGCCACAGGGCAGCAGCTCTTGGGAAAATATATATATATACATATATAAAAGCTGTTTTAAATCCATGCTTTGAAGAATAGTTCATCAGTTCTTCTCACACGATCAAACTGGGGTGAATTCACCCCACGTAGCTACTGTGGTGCCTATCAGTGGGGCTAAAGACAGGGCAGCCCCCAGTGAGCCACTGGTGCTAGAGGAGACAGACCCTGTGGTACCTCAGTATATGAGACATGCAGGGAGAAGTGTGTCCTTTCTCTTGTAAAACAGCTCTGCAGTGAGCTGGACTGTTAGAAAGGCAATTGTCATGTGGATAGCACAGAGGACATTTAGGTGGGACTAAGTAGCTGACCTGTAAAGGGAACTGACTTCGGCTGAAGGAGGATGGAGGCTCTCCCATGCTCTCTGTGGAGCAGGTGGGCTGAGATGCACCTTGCTAGGAGTTTGAGAAGACTTTACATTAACAGAAAAAAACCATGCTTTTATTCCTGGAGTTATTTCATCCAGATTTACCAGAACTGGGAGCTGAAATTAGGGAATTGCTTGTGTAAACGAGAACAAGGAACCACAAAATTCATAGTTACTGCTCCTTTTAAACACCAGAGATCTTGTACAGTCTCTAAACATTATTCCAACAGCATTCAATTCCTAGACATGTCTTTCTTTCCTGTTGGTTGACTCTGGGCTTTGAACAGAGGAAATGTGCAGCTTAAGCTGCAAGACAACGTCCCAGAGCTACAGGTCACTGCTACAGCAGGGGAACATCCTCTGTGAGCTCAGAAAGGGAGGCACCACAGCTTTTGACCAAAAGGTTACAATGATGTACATGAGCATCCATCAGTGCAGGAAAAAAATATAGAAACATTCAGAAAAAAATGGACAACAGTATAGTGTCAAGGACCCTAAGCCAGGAAAAACAATTCCAGATTTTTAATTACATATTCCAAAAGCTAAACAGAAGATTAAAAGGAAAACAGCAGCAGAACTTTGAACTCCTTGCTGAACAGTATGTTCCTCCGCTGATAGCAGAAGATCGTGCAGCGCAGGGAGATGAACTAGCTGAGCCTGCTCTGTTTACAGCATGGGGGACAGAGATAGGCCACGAGTACGGTTGCAGAAGGATATCATGCCATAGATGAACACAAGGAGATGAAATCTCATGCTTTTGCAGCTGGGGGGATGACAACTATTACTGCTATGAGCTGCATGTATGCGTACATCCAGCTCTTATAGTTATGGTCTGAGTATCCTAAGTGGACTCCTCTGACCATTCCTAAGCCATTCCATAAGGCCTATGTCAATGTTGAAAAGGGAATATGGCCAAAAAATGCATTTCCACAACTTCCTATTCCAGCGTGTTGTTCCTCAGGACTAACATCTAACTTGCAAGTACTCTAGGGAAGTGTAGGTCTGGTACATCACTTGAGTTACAACTCAAGAAAACTTCTCAGTGCGTTTGTAAGAGCAGAAAACCTCCTTTTCCCAGCCAGCTGAGCAGACCAACAAGTGCTAGGCACTGGTAGAGCTAGTGCTGGGTTGTGCCACACTGCTCAGTCTAGTGAAGGATTACCAGAAGAGGTGATGGTGGGAGAACACCAGGTGGCAGAAGAAACAAGAAGGTGGCACCAAGCAAAACATGCTGAAAAATAGGAGCAGAGGTGTACTCAGAGCCCCAGGTGCAGACTTGCGTGACTACACCTGAAGGCAGTGAAGCTGAACCAATTGTCCTTCCTGAACCACCACTGTCTTTCCTACCTGGCAGAAGGTCACTGAACTTCAGGACACAGATACATCCTTCAGAGTCTGCTGGCTGCCGAAGAACTAGAGGCAGCAAGTGCAGTGGCTTCAGGAGCTGGGGCATTTCCAGGTGCCACCCCTTTGAAGCTCCTTTCACTGATGCCTGCTGCTGCCAGACCTGACCGGGAAGGTGCCTGGTTTTCTTTCACTTTTGGCTAACATCTGAAAGGCTATGGATTTTTTTTTTCTTGCCCTTTGGATAACTCTGTTGATGTTAAAATCTACTCTTATGAAACTTTTTCCATTTCCCCAGGAAATATTTTGTGTTAATATATTCTTATTGACTTTATCTGCTATGCATTTTGCCAAGTCTAATTTTTAGAGCCTTACGTTTATTGTCTTAGGCCCCAGTCATTAAGTGTTTTGCTGGGCTCCTTTTTTCTTTTTTTTTCCATGAGGCACAGTGCACTTCTTTCAAGCGAGGCATGGCTGGGAGCAGCTTGTGATTTCTGTGTAAGCCAGGCTGGCGTGTGGTCTAGCAGACAGGGTGAATGAGCACCAGATAGGGCAACTTCCTACGAGCTTGCATCAGAGGGGCTGAGGGCAGGAGAAAGCTGAATGATGCTTAATTAGTTGTGATAAGATAGAAATGAGAAGGGAACACACAGGAAACACTAGGCAGTGACAGCTCATGCTTACGGGTACGTGGGATCAAGTACTAGTAAAACATTTTGTACCCACAAGTCATTTAGTTAAAAACACCATGTGTTTTAGGAGCACCCTGGTTGCTTGCAGATTGGCCAGCAGCTCATCTCTCTTACATTCCCTGAGCTCTGTGACAGGGTGGGCGATGGTGGCCCCTGGGCGGAGGAGATCTGACCATCCCCGTGTTGGAGCAATCACAATGCCCCCTCCCCAGGCCTCTTCCACATCAGTCCATATGCTTGCTTAGTTTTTATTTTAAGGCCTGGATCCCAAAAGCTTCAAGCTGTAGTTGCAAAGGCAGATGTCTTCTCTATACAACCTACAAAAGCAACACCAGCAGGGAAATGCTCTTTAAGTCAACCTGTGGAGATTCATCACCTGCAGGCCCTGACTCCTCCTCACCTGCTGGGCTGAAGCCCCCAGGAGGCTCCTCTCATGCTGTTTGCATGATGACAGACCCAACTCCGACAAGGGTGCAAACTCTGCGTAGCCCAAGCAAACTCCAGACACAACCAGCAACAAGCTGAAGTGTTATGAGGGTGGCCCGAGGGGTGGCCAACCCACAGTGGAGGGCCTGGAGCACCCAAGAGCTCTGCCCAGAGAGGCGATGCTGCTGGGGAGGGAGCCTGGCCAGAGCCACGAGGTGCTGAGCAGCTCTGTGACCACACAGAAGATGTTCAGACTGCAGGGAGCTGGGGAAAGCTGCTCTCCCATGGGCCAAGGAAGGGTTATCACAGCAAAGCTGTGACGATAGCCACTTTCGCAGACTGTTTGGAGCTCAAGATACCCTGGACATTTAAATATTATTGATATTGATACCAGCAGCCTCCAGAGCTTGTTTAATTTGCACGGGCCTATAACCCAGACCCAGCCTGTCTTTGATGTGCATTCTTGCATACGCATGAAGCACATTCATTTCCTTTTGCAGTGTTTTCCTTTGCTGCTAGAAAGGCTCTAGGCCTCTCAGATGGGCCTGTGGCTGTTCAAACGGTGTCAGTAGTTTTCCTATCACTGAGAGTCTTAAACAAACTCTGCTAGTTTTCTTCTGCTCTGCATACCAGCCTTTTACCACGGTCAGAGAATCTTAAATTCCCACAGTATGAGCCACGGCTTCTCTTCAGAAATTACCCACCATCACCACTGCAACCATCCAAAATATCTGCCTGAAAATCGAGTCCTTGGCAACACCCACCGTGGAGTCCTGCTTTTTAACACTATAGTATAAAACAGGGCTTCCATCTCCAAAAGTGTGCCACCAGAGCACAATAAGGAGGAATAAAATGAGGTGCAAGCACAACTCAAATATATTCTGAAGATGCTCTTAAGCTGCACATATTTGTATATGGCAATGTCAGCTGGAGTTAGCCTTAACCAAGACGTGTTTCCATAAAAGACTTTTGCAATAAAAGATGACATGGATGGGAGAAGAATCTGTTCTCAGGCATCATGCTGTTCCCTGTGCCACCTCTACTTGTGCCCTTGTTTGTCTTTATATGACACCCACAGCAGAATTACTATAACTAACCTGTCAGGGGCATTGCTGTTTCTCAAGGTGTACCACCATGCCTTTGGAGGGGGGTGGCATAAAAAGACAGGCAAATGTGTTGAAACTGATGTGTGTTACCAGGGAGGCAGGGTAAAGCAGCTAAAACTGGAGGAAAGCAGAATTAAAAGGAAGTAGAAATTTGGGTTCAATGCCAGGGTGGAAGTGTCTGTCTGATGGACAGGCCTGTGGTTGAGGGCCTGGTCATGATTTGAGAAATCAATGAGCCTTGAGTATGGCACATGAAATAGAATCACAATCACATTTAG
The DNA here is from genome assembly GCA_011075105.1 of Heteronetta atricapilla. Classification (NCBI taxonomy): domain Eukaryota; kingdom Metazoa; phylum Chordata; class Aves; order Anseriformes; family Anatidae; genus Heteronetta; species Heteronetta atricapilla. The sequence continues at coordinate 134,360,997 of CM021732.1, read as the reverse complement.
GCAGCTGAACCTCATGAGCCCAGACTTTCTGGCACTCAGCCCCTGCAGTGAGACCCATGATAGCTGCATTATGTACCCCCTGCCCACTCTTGTCCCTTTGCTCCTGGGAGAAGCCCTGCATCATATCAGGGAAGGGGATGTCTTCTGCTCACATCCAGAAACAGCCCACAGTGCCATAAGCCTTCCTAGTCTGTGTATGTGGGAGCTTGTGGCAGGACCTTCTGGGGTTCAGGATGTGTTTAATTATTAACCTTTCATGACCATGGATAATGACTAATGGGGGAGGGAAATGAGGAGGGTGTGAGCAAAGTTAAGCAGTGAAACATGACAGTCCTTCATGTATTGAAGGAAAGTGACTGAAGTTGGTCAAGAAAACACAATGAGCCTCATTGCTTTGGCTGAAAATGGGTTCAGGTAGCATGGGCAAGTGCATCTGTGCTTTGGGGACTTCTAACACTTAGCTGTCTGCTGGAAAATTAGGAGCTTTCAAGGAGGAGAAGTTCAGAGGTTCTTGCCAAACTGTCTTGGCATGGTGGCCGATCAGCTTTGCCACGCTGGGGATTCAAACAGACCTACTGAGAGTAGGGTGCAGGCAGGGAGGAAACCCCCAGCTGGTGAAGAAGCACCCCAGAAAGTGAAGGCATTGAGGGCCTCTTCCACAGCAATTGTGGCCAAGGGCTAGGTGTCTGCCACATCGCTTCAGTGAAAGTTCGAGAGGGCAGTGGTGTTACCTGGTTTCCATTGCAGGGGGCTAATTGACAGAGCTGTGTAGATGAAATTGAAAATCATATTTACAAGACTAAGGATTTACTGCCAGCCATAAGAAATGAATGTGTCAGCCTGAAATTACTCTGACTGACACCACAGGGAACCAGATGCTCTGAAGAGCAGTGGGCAGTAGAGGATCCTTGCACAGAGCCACCCAGTTCCCAGGACGGTGCTCACCATGTACAATCTTGTGATCAAGGTGCTTCAGAGATGGTTTCTGAAGACAGAGCCACTGCAGTCTGGGAGAAACCAAGGGCTGTGGGCCTCTGTGGAGCAAGTGTGAGCTTATGTACAGCATGAGTTAGTAGATATTCAGATCTTAGGTTTGTGTGTCTGGCTGCCAGAAGTTGCCCCTGTTCCAATATTTCCAAACTAAATTGTACCTGTAGAAGGAAATCTCCCCTTTTTAATGATAAAGCAACCTTAATTTAAATCCAAGACAGCTGTTTTTGTCTGTCAAGGTAGGGCAGATCTGTGCAAGGATTTTTACTAGAACTGTCTTACTCGGATAATTCCAGTGGAACGACTTTGTACATTTTTTCAGTGTGGTAACTGGGAGGTCTCAGAACAGTGCAACACGCATTTTCCCCTTGCAGGGTGTTTGCCTTGCTGTTTTGATTACTTGGCTGATAAGCAAGCTACAGGAATCTAAACAGCGAGGAGAACAAGGACCATGCCGCCCGCTGCTTTGATAGCACAGCCTTAACTGAGTTAGAGGCATCTGCCCCCCACAAAGAAGAGCTCTGCCGGGTTTCTATGTCCACACAGGGAGGAGGTCACCATCTGCTTCAGCTGCTCCAAAGCAAAACACGTTTCCCTGGAACACTGAATCGGTCACATTTTGGAGCGTGCAGATAGAGGGGTCACTCACTTGAAAGGCCTTTGATGGACCCGTAATATAAGTCAACAAGGAATTTATTTCTTTTTTAACTATTTGGAGCAGTAGCCAAGAGCACAGTTTCATAACTGTGAACCAGAAGAAGAAGGTCTATGGTCCCTTGGAAGACGTTATGCAGCTCAGAAATACCATGTCTGTCACTTTCTTCTGATTAGATATACAGAGTATCTTGACAAAACTGTCCCAGAGCTCAGGAAACATGAAGATTACTCTACATTTCTAGCAAAATAATTGATTCTTGTGTCACTATACATAGATCTAATGCTAAAATTTTATTGATAAAATCCTGGAACGTTACCAGACATTAAAGACATTTGGGTATTTCAAGATACCAAAATGTCCTTTTCAGATGTGGAATATGGTCTTCCATTCACTGCCCTGATAGATCATAGAATCATAGAATATCCTGAGTTGGAAGGGACCCTTAAGGATCATCAAGTCCAACTCTTGACACCGCACAGGTCTACCCAGAAGTTCAGACCATGTGACTAAGTGCACAGTCCAATCTCTTCTTAAACTCAGTCAGGCTCGGTGCAGTGACCACTTCCCTGGGGAGCCTGTTCCAGTGTGCAACCACTCTCTCAGTGAAGAACCCCCTCCTGATGTCAAGCCTAAACTTCCCCTGCCTCAGCTTAACCCCGTTCCCGCGGGTTCTGTCGCTGGTGTTAATGGAGAAAAGGTCTCCTGCCTCTCGACACCCCCTTACGAGGAAGTTGTAGACTGCGATGAGGTCTCCCCTCAGCCTCCTCTTCTCCAGGCTGAACAGGCCCAGTGCCCTCAGCCGTTCCTCGTACGTCTTCCCCTCCAGGCCTTTCACCATCTTCGTAGCCCTCCTCTGGACACTCTCCAACAGTTTCATGTCCTTTTTATACTGTGGTGCCCAGAACTGCACACAGTACTCGAGGTGAGGCCGCACCAGCGCAGAGTAGAGCGGGACAATCACCTCCCTCGACCTACTAGCGATGCCGTGCTTGATGCACCCCAGGACACGGTTGGCCCTCCTGGCTGCCAGGGCACACTGCTGGCTCATATTCAACTTGCTGTCTACCACGACCCCCAGATCCCTCTCTTCTAGGCTGCTCTCCAGCGTCTCATCGCCCAGTCTGTACGTGCAGCCAGGGTTTCCCCGTCCCAGGTGCAGGACCCAGCACTTGCTCTTATTGGTGGTACATTCCCTGAAAGCCAGCTTTAACTTTAAGTTAAAGACTTCTGCTGCCTTTAAATATTTAATGATAGCAATTTAAAGAGAATACCCTCATCACTTTTAGGGCAGAGGTGATGATGACCCCAGGAATGGATATGACAAAAAAAAAAGATGACAAAAGTTGCAGGAGGGGCTACCTAAGGGGTTACCTGAGAGCATCTGCTTACACGTGAAACCCCACCTGATGCAGTTCATGGCACAGAGGGAAGGTGGCAAGTGGTGACACTGAAGGTGGACACGACATGCAAAATGGCAGACACTAGTGTGAGAAGAGGAGCAGGAAAAGTGCATTAGCACTAGAAGAAAACAACGGTTTGGATTTGGCTGTCTCTAGTGTTATTGAGAAAAATACCATCAGTGAGGAAGAAAGAGAGAAAGAGCAAAATTATTCAGGAGTACAGATAGAAAATAAAGAAATAAAGAGGGTATCATTGCACTTAATAGAAGAGCACCCATTTCCACCAAAAATAAAGGAAGATAAAAAGATACGAGAAGATAAAGAAAGTAACAGGTCGTTTATAAATGAATGCTTATGAGAAAGGTTTTGACATGCTGAATCACTGACAGACATTTGCAGAAAGATTACAGATGTTGTATCAGTAACTAGTATCAGGTAGTACTAGCATCTGAAATACAAGTGTTTCAGCTAAAAAAGCAGCTACAAGGTTTGGGAGAAAGTGCACGCTTCATGATAGGTTTGAGAGTAGATGATAAAATTAGAAATACCAGAGGACAGAAAGTAAAGAATAGCAAAAGGGTTGCCATAAAAAAAGAAATCAGAAGAAAGCAATACTAAAGGTTTGGCTAATCTGACCAAGAAAATACAGGGATAGTTTAAGAGCCTCAGAAGCCAAACAACAGCATGGAGGAATTCGGCCTACTCAGGTAAGGCAACAAGCCTGATATAGCAGAAGCATGGTGAAACAGCAATATGTTATGGATATTGAGGGGCAGGTGCTTATAATAAAGGTATAGATAAAGGCTTATCAGACATACAGGTATGTTATTGTGCACTAGTGAAGTTAGACACTACTGAAACAAGAAGACATAGAAGGGACAAAGCAATCTATTAATGTGCAAGCCATTCAGGAACAGTTAAAAAGACATAGTTATAGCTGGGAACATGTCTTGGGTCTCCAGAATAAAGTTTAGATTTGGATAATGATCTCTGTTGTTAACGAGTGAAATACCATCAGCAATGATGCAAATCAGCAATGATACAAACATGGGAGGCATGTGGTGTGTTTGTTCTGATCTCAAGAAGTTAAGCTGAGATCTGGTAGCAGACCACATGTAAAATCTTAGTCATCGGACTGCAGCAGAACATAAAAGTTTAGGATGCAAAGACTCAAACGGGTGTAATCATGTGAACATACTCTTATTCTCCCAGTTCAGCTTGGAGAACAAGCTCTACTACAGCCTAGATATTCCTAGATATGCTAGCTGGAAGATGCCTTCAAAAAGTTACTAAAAAAAATAAGCAGCAGTTTTTTAGACTTGACTTCAGTAAGTAGGAGGAATCCACAGAATGCATGATTATAAAATATAATTTTATAAATAATACACAAAATTTAAGTTTTCTGGAAAGACTGTCAAAGATAGACCTATAGACAAAGCTTTCAAGTCTTGAAGCACAAGCTTTATTGAAATACAATAAAAATGAAAATGGTGAAACCAAAGAACCAAACTGAAGAACTAGGAGAACTGAATGAGGAATAATCTTGGAATTTCTTTATTTCAGAGATGCAAAATCTATCTGTAGACAGAGAATAACTTATGGAGAAGCACTTCAGACTTAATTAGCTGCGTATCCCCTCAAAGCAGGTATTAGGAATAAGCAGAGTCCTTAAAGAATGAAAACACATTCTTATGAGAAAATAAAACTGTTTTGCACATTAGGATGTGCAGAGGTAAGTAAGAAAAGGCCAAAATTCAGAAAAGATTTAGATGCTGCAAAGGAAATTAAATAAGTAAATAAATAAACAGTATGATAAAGAAGAAATAACAGAGAAAAAAGTGAAGCTGCAACAGAGCAAGGACTAGATGGTTAAAAGATTTCATTCAAACCTCGTCTTTCTTTATAAAAAGGAAAAAAAGAGAAGTAAAACATTGAAAAAAGCAAGGCAGCTAAGGGAAACTATTGCATCTGAGGTGTAAACAAAACTTCAGGTACTCTAATAAAGTGCTTCTTTGCCCTAAAATTTTCAAATAATTAAGTACATGCAGACACAGTTTTTGTAGCTACATTTTTGGTAGCTGGTCAGAAATGGTACAATTATGTGTGGAGAACAGCAAATGATGACTCTGTTTCAGGAAGAAAAAAATAGTGTTCCAGGCCAGCACCAGTACTCTGACTTGGGGAGTAGGCATGGCTTTAAAGATAAAGCACTATTTAAAAGAAAGAATAATTAAAGACATGGAAATAAATGTAGAATGGGATAAAAGACAACATGGGTTTATGAAGTTTAATTATCTCAGACTGACTGAATTTTCCCTGAGAAAGCAATAGAACAGATCTAATGCCACCGAATGTCAGCCAATATTTTGATAATGTGTCAAATAGGAAATGATTAAAAATCATACCAGTGTTTCTCAGAAGGGAGACAAAACCAGACCATGCTGAAAGAGAAATTGCTGAGCTGAAATACATTGTCAGAGGAGTTTGTCAAAAATGAGTCTCGGTTTCACCTAATTAAATGTTTTCCTTTGGGACTTCAGCAAGAAGCGTAGTTTTACCAATGCCATTTGCTAGAGACGCATAATAGTCAGTAGTGGCCCATACGCTGCAGAAGTAGAGTATCACGAAGGAGTAAAAGGTGACCCTGAGAAATTAGTAATGGAAGCGGGTTGAAAATTAATAATATGAAGGGTGCCGTCACCTGGGGAACAACAACAAAAAAAATCTGCTGTATCTGAAACAGTGGATGGGAGCGGCGGGGGGAAAGGTGCAGCGTATCACCACGCTGCTGGGTGGGCAGGAGCCCGTTGCAACACAGCCGTGGGAAAAGCAAATACGTGACCGGCACCTATCAGAGGAAGTAACTTTCACTGCAGCCAGCACAGTGTGAAGACAGGTCTCCAGGACACGGTGAGACCTCACCTGATATACTGTGGACATCCCTGGTCATTCTCTGACGGGAAAAATTAATTAAAATGGGAGCAGATGGAGACAGTGATGAGGAGAACGGGCACTGCCCTGCAGGAGGGAGCTGAGCCTGCCTAGCAGGGGAGAGAGGAGGAATACAAAGGGTTTCTATAAATACTTCAAGAAGAAGTAAACACCAGTGGAAGAAAAATAGCTATATAAGGGAAAGTGGCATAAGATGGGAATCTAAACTAGCTACAAAAAGCATTTGTGTAGAAGATAGAATACGGTTTTTATGACTCAGAAGAGCAAAACTATAGGGCAGACTCCCAGGAGAAGCAGTGAAACAGGAAATTTGCCTGGTATTGAGGTACAGCAGGATCCCTGTGCAGGACTACACCTGCCAGGGTGGGATGAGCAGGAGGGACCAAGACTGCGCTTGGTGCTCCCATGGGCTCCTGCTGCAGGAGGAGGCAGGAGGTCCCTGCTTCTGCTGGCGTGCCAGGGCCCCGTGCCTGAGCGGCAGCCTGCTTTTGGTGGAGCTCTGCAGTTCTGCCTTGCCCATGAATTATCACAGAATCATAAAATCACAGAATGGTTTAGGCTGGAAGGGACCTTAAAGCCCACTCAGTTCCACCCCCTGCCATAGGGACACCTCCCACCAGCCCAGGCTGCCCAAAGCCCCATCCAGCCCGGCCTTGAGCACCTCCCGGGATGGGGCACCCACAGCTTCTCTGGGCAGCCTGTGCGTTTAAAGGGCAACCAGGAAGCGTTCAAGGTCAGGCTGGATGGGGCTTTGGGCAACCTGGCCTGGTGGGAGGTGTCCCTACCCATGGCAGGGGGAGTGGGACTAGATGGGCTCTAGGATCTTTTCCAACCCAAACCATTCTATGGTTCTGTGATCTCCTGCAGCCAACAGTGCAGTTGGACTGCACGCTGAAGCCTCACTCCAGCCTCACTGCATTTCTGCTTTAGCAGTGTAATTCATTCCTCCCATTTGAATGAGAAGCTCTCCACATCAGGCTGGGTGTTGCACTTCATGCACTACTACATACATTATACAATTATGCTATATCACTGCCAGTCATGAACCACTGATACCATTCACTAGTGGATTAACATATTGCCTATAATCTGCTCCCTTTTAGGATCTCCCATTACTCCTGACTGCAAGAAACATGTATCCCCTCATGGACTATACAGTACCGACCTCTTGCAGTGGAAGGTTATCTCTGTTCAAGTTGCAGAAAAAACAGATTTCCGCAGTCCCCACGTTATATAATAAAGCTATAAGCTGTGCAAGGTTTTGCTATCTATTTTGCTTGTAGCAGGAAACGTCTTCAGTAGTGCAGTGGGTGAAGTATGACAAATGCAGGCTACAGTTGGTGAATAAATGAAACAAAACATGAAGCGGATTAAGTGCTACCATCACTCCATCACAGACGTGATTAGGAGAACTGCTTTGTTTAAAAGTTACAAAATCTTTTTGAAGTCTCAGCTTGGATGGAGCTAATCTGCACAGGAAGCAATCATTTTTCTCTCCTTCTCTGTAACTGTTGTTCTTAACATTTCAGCTCTCTTGGAGTTTGTGCCTTTTTAAGTAAAGATGTGGATGGGAATTGGGGAATGGGTAGGCTGCAATTCCCTCGTCTTGCACGGCAGTGGATGTGTCCAAAAGCCTGGGTTTGCTCTCCTGTTCAGAGCACAAGACGTCATGGATCAGGTGTTCAGGGTTTGAGACAGCCTCATGAAGTGCACATCACTTTGTTGTAAACTCAATGACCCCACAGGCAGGTGCTGCACTGAGGGGATCCGAGAGCTGAGATCCTGGCTGTGGACATTCTTCACAATCCAAAACTCTTCCACTTCACTTTGAGACAACACTGGGGCCTTTTGGGGCTTTCCTGGAGAAACAGTGTTAGGAACTGGGGTTAGGAGCCTGGGCTGCCCTTCGCCACATCACCCCGTACCCACTGCACAGGAGATGTCAATGCCTGTGGCAGGGAATCTAGGGCAAGAGGGGAAGTAGGCAAATTGCAGCTGGCAGAGAAAATTTTGAGAGAAAAAAAGTAGAGAAAAAAGTAGCTGGAGAAGGGAAAAGAAGCAGAGGAAGCAGAGGTACAAAGGTTTATGAATACAGGAGGAGCTGGTGTCATTTTTTGAGGTGACAAGTGCTCACCCACAGGACCAGGATGGGAAGAGAAACAAGAAGGCACAAAATTACAGAAATTTTAAAAAGTAGCTTGCTAACTGTGCAAAGAAGGGGCTAAACTTAAAACACACCTAGGTGCATACAGAAAAATAGGTTAAAATTAATCTCACTTACTTGCTCCTCTACATTTTCCTTTTCCATCAGCTCAGGAGGAAATAACAGTGCCAGGTGAAGGTACCCAGAGCTGTCTCATGTCCCAGGGCTAAGCAGGCACCTCAGACATGCTGAAGATGTGATCCGTGCTGAGGCCTTGTCTGCTTTTTGGGATTCCCTCCTTCCCTCGTCACTGTTTTGGTGCTGGTCCAAGGGAACCAGGATATAATATTTTGGGAATGAGGATATAATACGTTGGTACTAACGTGAGACCAGAATATATTTGCAGGAATTTATTTCCTTTTCTAATTCAAAATTGGAACAAGAACCTTGAAATTTTCAGGAAGTGAATGATACTGGTGAGGACCCAACATTTCCAGTCCACAAGAATATTTCACACTGACTTTTGCATTTTGCATTTTGCATATGAATTTTGCATTTCCAGTAGGAAGAAAATATATGCATTTTGAAAAAGATTATCCCAAGGTAAAAGAAAAATGTTGCATTTTAAGAACAGGCTGTTGAAACTGCTTGTTTAAAAATAAAAATAAAAAACAGACTGAAATATTCCATCCTCCTTAAAAGGCTTTTGGGGGTTTTCCTTTTCCAAAATAAAACACTCCTGACATAGCCATGTTTCCACAGAAAGTTTCAGTTTTGACATGAATGGCTTGTTTGACCAAAAAGCGGTATTCCACTGGAAAAAATTTGCCTGGCTCATGTGTGGCCGCCCACACCCTTCTCTTTTTCCTCAATATCTTTTTCCAGTCCCCATCGGTCAGTGCCCTGCCAAAAACACTCCAGAAAGAGGAGCAGGCAGAACACAGTTGGGGCTGTTCATTGCTGTGTGTGCCCTGGGCTTTTTCACACCAGCTCCTTCCCCATCTGGGGCCTGCAGTTTTTGGGGCAGCCACCACCTCCTGCTCTGCCTGGGGACACGGGCCCCATCCTCATGGCCTGGTGTCTCCTCTCCCATCAGGAGACATCTCACAGCCGTCAGCCAGAGGACCCTGCCTGGAGCTGCAGGTGTTTCGAGGAAAAGGGCTTGTTGCACAGAGCAGGTTTTGTTTTCCAGCCTGCTCAGTGCCTCGTTAAGCCCACGTAATCCTGAGACAGGTGAGCTCACAGCTCTTCAGGGCCCCAGCAAGACTTATTGCCATAACTTGGGCTTGCTAAGGGAGCACTTGGGCACCCTTAGGTGAGGGTGGGTGGACAGGGACCTTCCCGTGGACAGGAAAAATCACCCTTAGTGCTGAGCCACATGAACCTCCAATTTTTCTTGAAAAAAAAAAAAATCATTTTAAAACCATGGAAAAGTTAAACACAGCTGATCATCGTTCGAAGCCCAGCTATTGTTTGGCCTTGAGCCATTGGGAGGTGCAGAGGGGCGGATTTGGGGTGCGATACCTTGCCATGGTGCCCAGCCCAGCCTGGTGAGATGTCCACTGGTGGGATGGCAGGTGACCCCTTGATGAGAAGACTGCTCCACAGGGGCAGGAAGAACTGGCAAGGTGTAAATCTCACTGAGTGGAAAGAGAAGAGCAAACACCGTGATGCAGCTTCCCTGCAGGAGCTTGGCTGGGAGGAGCAGAGGCTGCCTTTGCAAGCCTTTGTGGAGCTGGTACAGCTGAACAGGAAATGCTGTGGAAATGGAAAGCCCTGGTGGATATATTTATGGATCCGTAGTTGCTTAAAAAGAGAAAATCTGTTCAGCAAAGACTTGTGCTGTTACATAAAATGCAAGCAGAAGTCTCTCTTATTCCTCCAATGTTTTAAAATTAGCAGGTGCTACCTTTTCCAAAAGAAGTCTTTGAAGCTTCACAATATGTACTCCTCATAACTTGTACCTTTGATGTGGTATCTATCCTCGAGTTCTTGTTTCGAAGGGAAACCTACACAACGCGTCTGAATAAAACACAGCTCCACAAAACACCGTGCCGTGCCAAGCAGCAGCCTGTGCCCGTGTCACCACGCGAGGTGTCACACCACGGGCCCTCCTTTGGGGCAGCGCTGTTTCTCCTCTGAGCACCAGAGCTATTGCTCCCACTAGGGCTTTTGAGTCCTCCAGAGTCCCCAGCGTCCCCCTGGGGATGCCACAACCCCACTAGTGGGAGAGGGCTCCTGCACAGGCTGTGACACAGCGTGAAGGTAAAACCCACAGGGTTCCTCTGGGTTTGGAGCCACAGGCAGGAGAGTTCAACGGAGGGGAGGCATGAGGCCTGCACTGCAAATCCTTCTCTTCACACAAGTGTTTCTCTGCTTGTGTCAATGGGAATGTGCAGCACCGTTTATCCTGGCACTGGCCAGCAGCAGCAGCAAAGCCAGAGGTCTCTTTTGTTTGTAATCTCTGCTGAGCAGATGAATCATTGCTGTACATCATCAGATCATTTCTGTTTTATAACACCCTGCTCATTTCATTACAAAAAATCCACCCTTGAGCAGAGTAAATTAATTTGTCTTCTTGTTGTCCTCACATTCCTCTTGATATTTAGAATGTGATTTCCGTAGAAAAACAGCAGGACTGCTCTGTGCCTGTGGCCGGCTCCCATAGGCCGTGTCCACTTTCTGGGCACCAGCCACGGTTCAGTAGATGGGCTGCTCTGAAACAGGCCCCTCTCGGTTATCCAGCTCAAATCCTGTCATCACCGACTTGCTGCTTCATCCCTCTGCAAACGCAGGGTGGTTCTGGAACGTTTATTAAGCCCCGTCCTATCTGTCTAATGTCAAGCCTAAAGCTTCCCTGGCCTTTTTTGTGAGTTCACCTTGGTGCACCCTACTGAAACGACACTGCAATGCCCATCTGCTCAGCAGCTGCCGTCGAATCAGCAGACGACTGTGTCTCGGTGGTGGTGTGTTTCCAGTGTGCACCGTACAAACATCTCTGGAGGACACACCAAAATGAAAAGCATGTGCAGTTACCCATTGTATTGTCTAGCTGTACCAACCCCAAAAAGAGCAAAGGACCTCGGGCCCACCAGGACCAACAGGGGCGGCCTCCCCCGACTTTGCAATGAGGCTGAAATTGTGCACGTCCACCATGTGTGCAGCATGTACAGTGGAAAGTATTCTCCATAGGAGCCTCGAACAAAGGGAAACTGGGGCTGGGATAAACTCAGTGGACATAAAATAGCTCACCCACTGGTGTGAGTTTTCTAAGACACTGCACTGCAATATCTGATGTCTGTTGAGATGACGTTTTTATTCATGGGACTTCTTTTTTATCGGCTGTTAATTTTCTTTGGCTCCCTGTAGTAGTGAGGAGCTGGTGGAAGAATAACAGTGGTAACGACGGCCTAGCCAGAGCTGTAAAGTTGAAGAGCTAACTAGAAAATATCCAGTGGGTCAGGAAACTTGACTGGTGCCCAGACACACGTTCTGATACTGGCACCAGGGCTGTGGGGTTTGTGCCTCTGCTATGAGCTCCCAGGCACTGACACGTGCTCCTGCTGGACGCACATGAAAAGTTATATCTGCTAGCCGTTTCCCCATCAGCTGCAAGACGTTGTGTCATCTCCCAGGCCTGGGCTTCTTCACGACTGATGCAGAGACCTTTCCTCCAAGACAAACCTCTGCAGAGCAGCTCAGCCTGCTGGCCCCATAGCCTCTGTCCACAGGACATGGCAGCTTAGAGAGGTTTCCTTGTTGAGCCTCAGACACTGTTGGGGCTCCACTTTTTTCCATTAGAGACGAAAAGATTTTGGCTGATTATTAGCAGAGAAAACAAAACCCCAAGAAAATGCCGTACGTAAAGAGTTTTGTAAACAAAATGTGTTTGGGAGTTTAATTGAGGCTTTGCATGTACATGCGAATGTCAAGCTTAATTTATTGTATTTTCCTCTTTGAAAAAACATATGAGAAGCATCTTTCTGCATGTTAGTTACTATTTAAAAAGAGGGACTCTGTTAGTAGGGCACTGAACCTTAGGTCACCGCAGGCCAGGGGAAAACAAGTCCCTTCATCTGCGTGTCTCTACTTTCCTTCTTATCTCTGCAGGTCTACTTAAAGCAGGAGCTCCAGGGCCAGGGAATGCCTCGTGGCATGTTTGTATGATGCCTGCTGCCTGTGCCTGGAGATGCTGCTGTGCATGAGTGTTTTATAATAACATGATTTATAACCCTATACATCTCAGAATGTTGTTGAGATTATCTTTATCATTCAGCCACTGTATGATCGTCACTTGCCAAAGTCACACCTCCCCCTGCGCCAGACTGTGATGAAATAGGAAGAAGTAAGTTTTTCCAATGAAAGACTGGAAGAACAGTCAGACCTGTAAAGGACTTTGTCTTCCTCTCTAGAAACACTAAATTCTCTGAAACATAAACCAGTTTATGCAGTCTCCCAAAGCCAAAAGCTCTCAGAAGCTCTTGGCTGTGGCCATGATGGCCTTTGTCCCCGAACCACATCCTTACCTGCTTCTCTTCATCCCAGTCTCTTTATATCTGGCAACTCCTTGCTCAGAGGCTGGTAGGGAAGCCCAGACCCTCCAGGAGCACCTCAGTCCTCCCTTTCCTTTGTCTCAGAAGAAGTGGTGTGGCCAAGGTGAAAAGTATGAGGGAATGCTTTGCTAACATTTTGGAAGTACAACACCGTATGTGTTTGTTCACCAACTTAACTCTGTGTCCTGAATAATACAAAAATTTCTGGGACTATCGTTTTGTTTCAAAGATAAAATCACTATTTGCTAGTGAGACTTTTTCTGATTTATTTATTTTTTTTGTGCATGTACTTATTCTGGTTCATTTTGTAATCTTGTTTTCTTTTTGCTCTTCAGGAGACAAACACAGGCTGCAGGCTCTGGTTCTGTGTTGTGCAGTCCGAACAGTCATAACGTTGTCACAAATGGTACTCCAAAGATGAGGGAGGTCAGAATCCAAAGGTCTGGATTTTGAGATTGCTTAACCACACAGATTTGTCAATGTATTTTGGGAAGAAACCCTGCCTCTCAAATACCATCACAAAATACCATCAAACATGTGTTGAACTGTGGTACTGAAAAAAAACAGGGATGTGTGTCTGTGACCTCTGCTAACCACAGCAACACTGACCCTACCTCCCATGTAGAGGAGAACTTCAGGGGAACAGCAGCCATCCCCACGCCTACCTGAATGCCTGCAAAGTACATCAGCAAGACGTTTATTGAAGGAGCAGGCACATTCTGCCTGGTATTGTGCTTTTGCCAATCAAAGTAATGAGCTCTTCAGTTATTTCTCATCTCTTCACAATGGACAATAAGGAGACAACAGCTTCTCAGTCTAATTAGAAAAATGATCTAATAAAGCATATAGCATGCTCTGAGTTAGCCAATGCCATTTAAAATATTTGGCCACGCTAGACAGAACTGGAAGCCAGCAGGAGGTGTATCTTCTCAAACTTCGTGGCTGTAATAGCTAAGAGGGAGACCCTGAAATGCTGTGGAAAGGGGGCAGGAGCAGCCATGAAACCCTAAACTCTCCCTACTGTATAGCTAACATGGAAGTAGAGCAAAATGTGCAGGATTACACATTAAGTTAGATGAGGAATGGTAAGTTTCCCCATCACGCTTTTTCACTGTATTTCTCCATTATACATATCCCAAGCAATTTATAGCTCAGTTTTAAATTCTGCTTGGGAAGTGTTTAGCTCGAGACTGGTGACAATACATAACACATCTGACCTCCACACCACTGCTTCCCTTAGTGCTCAGGCTGGTATCGAACAGAGGCTGTTAACCTCTGATCATTGTGCAGAGGAATTAGTGATGCGAGATGTGTCACCCTGACTGTAGCTTTTACAAGACGGATGTTTACAGCTCAAAGTCCCTGCCTCCACCAAGGCCAGATGACTGTAGGAAGAAGTGGCGAAGAATAAATGAGGATGGGGAATGAATTATCCTCTAACCATTGGAAGTGAATCACGCTTTAAACCATTTACAGTACAGGCAAAGGACACGGATTTGCTGGAAAATAATGACAACTGGATCTCATTGCTGTCAGCCTGATCCTTATCTTTTCATCTTCCTGACATCAGCATCTCATCAGCATCACAACTACTATGGGAAGAAGTAACTTGCTAGTATGTTATTGATCATCATTTTCAATGGCAATGTAACAGCTGGTATGGAGAGGATCATACCACGTGAAGGTGCATTACTTGCTCAGCATTAACACCAGGCAAATAAGCAACTTTTTCTCTGTGTGTAAATTTAAGGAAGCTCTCAGCATAGTTCCACATGTACTATGCCATGCTGCTCCCTCCAAAGCCATTGGGGTATTTTTCAGTGCCTCCAGCTGGATCAGAAAAGCAGGGAAACAAAGAGTTGCAACAAATTAATCAAGGTAGGAACACGCAGCCCTTATTACAGCTGTTGCCAACTTTCAAGTCTTCAGAGACTGGCAATCCAGAGTGTTGCATCGTCAGTGTGTATTAGACTCTTGGCAAGGCAGAAATCTCTTTTCTGAAAAAGAAATTCCCCACTTCTGAATGGCGGGAAAAAGACAGAGCTCCCCAGATGGCTATTTTCAGCCTGCTAGTGTTGGGAAACACCTCGTTATGCCCTTGATGGTGTTTGAGCAAGTAGCTACTAGTGCCAGGATGAAGCTTGGTGGGATTAGGACACAGGCTGTAGGGAACAGCTGCCTGAAGTACAAGGAAGCTGGATGAGGTGGTCGCAGGCAGACGTGGTGCAGCTCAGCTGGACTCATTGCAGTGGAAGAGTCCAGTCAGCCCAAGGTCTCATGGCTTGTCATGTATGTATGTATTCACTCCTGTGCTGACATCCCAAAAGCGCTCAGGAAAGTCTGAAGCAGGGAATGGACAGAGGTGTTGCTCTTGATTGTCTTCAGATTCCCTAAACCCATGCTTAATTGAGACAGGTTCATCTTTTCCTCATAGCTGAGTTACACCAACACAAGTATTCAAATTTCTGTTGAATTACAAAGTGCCTTAAAGTGTTCCTTTGACCAAGGACTCACAAACTAACATGAAAAGTGTCTTTCTCAATCCCTTCTTCCATCTGACATTACCAAAACAGTGAGTGCATGATCTGTGTCCCTAGACTATGGCATTGCTGCTATGGAAAAACACTGGGAGGAAATACAAATCATCTATCTTGTCATACAGTAAGTCACTTTTCAGATGAGTTATATTTTCACGAGGTCTTATATTTGGAACAATAATTGTTTTTGCCTACACAAAGCATTAGAATGAGTGGTAATATTCTCAAGTCATCAGCTGCATCAAAGCATGAAAGTTTTGCTGTTGGAATTGCATATCATTTATCTTATTTATCCCATTAATCTCACTGAGAGTACCTCTGGCAAAACATTTCACTTCTAAACTTGCTCATACGTTAGCTATTTTAACAAATCAACCTATTTAACATATATCAAGATGTGATAACATTATTTTAATAACAATTTAATGACATCATTTGTTGTTTCAATAGCAAATTAATAGCAAAACTTACTAAAAGCATACACAGAATCCTCATTACAAAATATCAGAGCTGACAGTGAGCATCTAAGCAGTTGGATGAAAAACATATTGTGAAAGAGCAGGGTAACCCAAAATATCTTTTTCTTAAATAAAAAGTGTCGTGTCAAATGCGGGGAGGTTGCTGTGTCTAGTCTTGTTCAGTGCTTTTCTATATTAATGGATTTTTCCAGTGTGCTACACAAAATGTCAAATGTTTGAGGATATTAAATTCTAATTATCACAGGCCATTGTGCACTGCAGATTCCGAGCTGGACTCAAATGCATCTGGTTACAGCAATAACTTTTGTAGAGATCTTTTAAATTGATAACATTAACTTTCCAAAATACATAATGCAAACAAAACAGGCAAACACTACACATGTGGCTTGGCTTTTATGCAGTTCTAATAGGCAGAATTCCCTGTAATTCCATGAAATTTCCACTGCAGAACTGAAGCCAATGAGAATTTTGAGTGAAATGGGACTATGGGATGTTTACCACGGTAATTAGAAAGAGAAATCTATCTTGGGGCTTTTGGCTATGTCTTTCATCTATGTGTGTTTTCTAAAATGATGAAGAATGCCAAGCAGCATGCAATATTTCATAGGCAGGAAGCCTGTAATGTATAAATATTTTATAGGAATCAGCACTGATTTTTAGATTCTACCCTCATATAGCAGGACAGCTAAACAACCACAGCTCACAGATGTAACATTGAATTCTTTCACTACATTTCAACAATATGGCTTTATACATTTTTTCTAACATTCACGAGTGACATTGTACTAGCTAAAATCATGCATTCAAGGAAAACATTGTCCAGAGTCAGCATATATCCTGTTGTGTATGACTGCTTGGGCATGCTGTCACCAAAGCTATGCAGGAGAGACATCTTTGACACCCTCTCCTTGATGCCTTTAAGCTTACAGCATTACATTAGCAACCTTTCCTGAATGTGCCTGAAGTTAAGTGCTATCCGAGACCTGCGTTTTATATGGTTGAATGAAGAAAGAGTTTACGTTGTATTGCAAAAAAATATTGAGAATACTAAAAAAAAAAAAAAAAAGCAATACATCAATACATCCAAAACCTTTTTTTTTTTTTTTTTTGAGAGAAAGAACACTCATGGATATAGCCCATTTATCAGTTATTTTTAGCACAAGCATTTTCTAACCGCTAGACTTTAAAGGAAATTTCTGTTAGGAAAATAACAAATTTCCAAGGAGCAGGCATTTGACCCATCCTCATGTTTGTAAATACAGAGATTACCATAAAATGTTCTTGTTTATCAAACAATCACATCTTCCCGAGAGCTGTTTGACTTGCTTTTAATTCTGCAATGGCTCAGCGTTCGCTGGCCGGGCAAAGTTTACTCCCATCTCCCGTGTTTCACAGCCCCCGAGGAGCCGAGCTGCGCCAGGTGGTGACAGAAACCTTCTCCAGACCTCCTCAGGCAAAGGACAACCCTGCGGCTCCCTCACGGCCACCTCTCAGTTTTCCGCTTAGCGCAGAGATGTAACGGGGAATATTAAACTGGGAAGTGGCACCACACCCCCGGCCTTGCTGTCTGAAGGGGAATTGTTCCAGCTGAACCTAGTGCGGACCCACATGGGCCCGCGGGGCCTGCAGCCCAGTCCCACCCACAGCATCTCCGATCACAGCCTGCCCGGAGGAAGGGGTGGCAGGGGGGTGTTGGTGTCCCCACCGTGATCCAGCACGCAGAGACTTCAGCTGCCACCTCCCCATGCTACATTTCCACAGCAAGAGGTGGCAATTTGCAGGCAAAGCCTTTGGGCAGCTGCAGATTCCCCTCCCATGAGGCGCACGTGGAGGGCTGGGGCCTACACATGGCGCTGCCCGGTGCCTTCGGAAAACACCACACTCAGGTGGGCCCGCTGTAGAAAAGCGACATTTTTCTTTTTCCTGGTTCTAGCCAGGTGAAGGCCAGAGTGTGCTGCCGTTATTTAGTGAGAAAGATAAAACTGTTCTCATCGGGCTCAATTTAAAACCCATCGCTGCTGCTTTTAATGTGGAAAGGATGGTGCCACTTTTGCCCCTGTGCAGCTACTGCTGCTGTGCTGCTGCCCTTGAAACCTCAGCACGAGGTCAAAGCCTTTAAAGCAGAGGGCTCTGTGCAAACAGACACCAGCGAGCACTAAAGGAAATGCTTCCAAGCAGTCACAAGGCTGAGGAAAATAATATTGCAAAGGGAAGGGAAGGCGTTGTTAGGCTGCTGGGGTGGGTTTTGGTGCCGACTGATATTTAACCCACTTAAATAGACCGTAATGGCTGCTGTGTGAATGCAAAAATGGATTGGAAGTTTCCATTTGATTAAATAAGGAGGAGAAATTGCCCCGCGGCTAGTCTGTACATTCACCGATCAACTGTGAAATCTCAATGGAAACTAGTGACCTGCCACTGTCAACACACCACTGATTAGAGCTGCTCTTGAAGGGTCATGTAAGCACGGCTCTCGATGTTTATTTCACATCGCTTTAAAGCACAGCTCTTGGTCTAGCTCACACTATTTTCTGTCTGGTGAGGGGTGAGACTTGTCAGCTCTGGCCACACAGGTAAATTAAGCTAACTGCTCCGTTTAATTAAAAGGAGCCTGGGTTTCCACTGCTTGTTGGCCCCAGGTCAGCACCAGCCATGCCAGAATGGGGCTGGATCCCTCCACATCCACCCCATAAAATCCCAAGGGACTCCCGTGTTTACCAGTGGGGCTCTCTCCGTACAAAAAGATGAGCTTTGGCCTAAGCCCTTCCAAGCTAGAATAATTCCTGATGTGTGTCATTTGCATGATGTGGAGTTAAAGAGGCAGTTGAAAAACGTCAGGTGACTGCAAATTTAACATCTTGATAGATTTTGCCACCTTTTTTAGTGACATCTTTCCCCAAACAGAGCATTGCCAATGCGACAATAAATTCCCAGGAGAGTCTGCGTGAGCATGCTCTGCTCTCAGCTTCCCTCCAGGCAGAAACTGGGCCAAGGGAGACGTATTTAACCCATACAAAGAATTTTAACAAATCCAGCGTAAACAGCCATCCGTCCTCCAACCGGTTACTCTGAAGCTTCATCCGTGAATTATCCTTTATTTCAAGATTCATTGTCTAGCATGTGAAAAATGCTCAACACTGCTTGTTTAGTTTAGGAAAAAGTTGCTGTGTAGTTCTTGTTAGTTCTGTGTTCTCTGGAAACATAAGGATACTTTGCTTTCTGTTCCTAATATTTATTGGCTTGACTGAACTCAAAGGAAGACATAAAAGCAAGGCTCTTCCAAGGTAACATTTCCATGCCTTTCTGTGGGACCTGCGTATTTTCCATGCTCTTAAATCTGGCAGAAACACAAAATCTTTCTCCTTTGGGGAAATTTGGCTGAAGAAGTCTCTCTGAGACAGTTTCTTGTGTTCCTTCTGATTAGGAATTTTGATTAAAGATATTAAACCTCTTCAACTTCAGGTTTCCAGACAGATCTTATTTCTTAATTTTCATTATTTTTGTCATCATTTTCAGCCTTCACTTTTTATCAGGTCTGTAAACTCTCTGCACCATTTGAATCTCCCAGCTTTTGAAACCTCCTCCAGCTCAGGTCACTCCCTGTATTTTTGCTGCATTTCCCAAATGCAGCTGCAGACCAAGGGGGATGTAGTGACCTTCTGCTTCTGACCCTGTTTTGTGCCAGCAGCTGCCAGCAGAGGTGCCAGCCCAGTTCTCCCCAGTGCAGGAGCTGGGGGCCACAACGTTAGAGCTGCAGCAGCCATACATGCAAGCAACACACACACACATAATAAATAAAATTTTTTTTAAAAATAATTTAAAAAATCAGCCCCTTTCTTCCTTTGCAATAGTGTGTGACAGCAGGAGCTTATTTGCAAAGTTTTTGGTTGTTGTGCCTCTCTGGAGAAGAAATGAGTGAGACTAGTGAGGGTAAAAGGGAAGAAAACCCTCATCTTCTGTCCTTTCCCCTGACATCTGATTACTTCAGCTTGCAAACACAGTTTTAGGGAGAAGAACACTGCAGCTTGAGGAGCTCAAATTTGTCTTGATTTGCAAGTGCCCCTGAAGCTGGCATTCCGGGTGCATCACCCCTGGGCACCACAGAGCATGTCAGAGTTCTCTGAGGTGGTTTTAATGCTGGTTGTGTGGCAGCAGAAATTTGCAAGGTTTTCTTCTACATCAGCAAGCAAGGACTGACATCTCAGTCAGGCAATTGCAAGCAGTGTTACAAAAGGAAAGCATCGAGTAAGAAAATGCATTTGCAGGCTGTGTTCAGCAGCACGGCTTCTCCTCAGTTGCTCTTTATTTAGTTTGCAGAGAATAGGCTTAAATCTCCCTTTTCCACTACAATTTCCAGGACTAGTTGGAGTCCCTGTTCTTTTTGCTTTCATCTCTTTTCCCTTTGTCTGTCAAAGATGGAACAAATCTGCATCATTTCTTTGTTTCACTTTTCAAAGTCCTTTTTTTGAGTTTCTTCCCCTGGCTGACAACTGGGGAGGGGGAGTTTTCCCCCTCAGTTTGAAGGCTTCTCTGAATTTGCAATGCCGTCATAATTAGCATGTTTCTGCAGACTGGAGAAGGTCACAAAACTTTCGAAATCATCACAGTAATTTAGCAATCATTAGATACTGGCAATACTTACCTTTTTAAACTCATTCCTCCCAGCTTGCTGTTAGCTTAACAGTCTCCACGTACAACAAACTAATAATAAAGATTGTAGATAATAACTCAGTTACAACTGAGATGGCTTTGACAACACTTTTTTTTTTCTAAATTACCCTTCTTCACCGTGGGAAAGGCATTAAGCTCCTCTGGGGGACCGGGTAATAACTCACGGATTGGCCTGCAGGTTGTCTGAAGAAGCTTTCAAGACAAAGTCAAGGCACGCGCGTCAGGAACAGTCTGTCTGCTCAGAAAAAAAGCAGAGCTCCGCTTGCTAGCAGGTGAAGTGGGAAGAGTTTCATGCTATGGAAAATGAGGCCCTGACACTGTTGCATTACTGGAGTAAACCTCACTGTCGATATACTAATAAAAAAAGGGAACATTGGCTGTGAGTACAAGGAGCAGGCCGACCTCGTGGAGCTCAGTTCAGCTTGGCTGGGAGAGCTTGAAGGAATGACTAACGCAAACAGGAACGTTTTATGAGGCCTTTTATATCATCGTCTGAGAAGAGTGAGTGGGGATGGTGCAGATTTACAGTTCTGGGAGGCACCAACCTTGGCCAGGATGGGCTCAGTCTCAGTCCTTGGTAGATTTTGTGCTTTATGCTTTCATGTGCTGCATTATCTGTGAAGTTCTGGTTCTAGCATCATTAACAGTGCTTAGCACAACTCTTTGTCCTCTGCAGATCATGTGAAAAAAAAAAATCTGAAGCCTACCTTCAGTGCTTTGGGATATAGATAACTAAATCATTTTCTAAATAGTGCCTGATTATTGGTGTTCAAAACACAGGACAAAGCTGAAGAGAGACTGGATGGATAAGCTCAGAAGAAAAAAATGAGGATGATGCTGGTGCTAAAAGCAAAGCATTAACTTGTGGATTAAAGCTACTTGCTTGAGGGTTCAGACCCCAAGGTCTTGCTGTTCTACTTGCAGCTACAAACCCACTTAGGAAATGGCCCTGGGATATTTATTGGGAAGGGGCTGGAGCCAGAGACCCTCCCAGCTGCAGGGGTTTGAATTTCCCCTCTCTTCGTGGTTTTGATTCATCAGCTTGTGGTAACACAAGTATCATGTTAAGCACAGCCTCAGGCAGCTGAACTTTGCCTTCTGATGGCTGCCACGCAATCCCCGTCCTGCTGGTAACACGTCTTCAGGGCTGTTAGGCTGGCTTCTGCCATGCCAATTACAGATATAATGAGCTACAATGACGTTACGTCCCCGGATGTTATAAGTAATGTCACCAAAGAGAATGTCTTACAAGACTCACACACAAGAAGATCTCTTGATTTTAAAAGCAAGGTCTGCAAACATTAGCATTTCCACGGGGTTACTCATATTCCTAACTTCAAGCATGCACAGATTAGGATCGGGCAAAAGTAAGACCTTAGAAACAAACTAATGGAAAGAATACAAAAGAGATATGAGTATGATACTAATTTAGGTCAACATTAGAGATTTCTAGGTTGGTATGGACATTTTTTGAGGACATGGTGTCTTCTCATGAGAGTAAGATATAAGAGAGCAAAATCAGAGCCAACAATTCTGAAGTATCCACTGTAAAGGACTCCCACTGAAAATTGTTTCAACTCAGAGCAGGAGAAAGAATGCAGCCATAAACTGTGACAAGCGGGAATTTAACATTTGAGAATTACTGTGCAAAATCCTGCTTTGTGTCTTTCCTTTCTGCTGTCTTCAGTCAGAACACATAGGGTTGTTCTGCACTGAACCTGTGCCTGTGTGTCATGCCCCCAGCCATCCCGTCTTTTTCCTCCATTTGCTTGTATCTTCTACAAGAAAACAGTCAGACAGAGAATTAGGAAGAAGTTGATATAAAGAGCGAGATGAGTATCTCAACAAGACAGCTCTATAAAAGGGAATTGCTCAGCAGCATTGGGAATACATCAGAAAAAAAATAAATAAATACAGGATTTACTGCCCTTGTCAGCTATTTTGGATGAATCAGAATCAAAAACAAAATCTGAGCTCTGATTTCCAGAAGAAAAAGCAGTAGTTAGTCATATACTGAGGGACAGCAATACTTCAGGCTGCCTACTTTATGCCTTGACTACTTTATTCTTTTGTGATCAGTGCCTGTGCCAGGTCTGTATATGCTAGAGAAACACATTATTCTCAATCTGCTCTTTTCTCCTGTTTTTCTGGGGCTGTGCAGCAGGGCTGCTGCCACTGGCTTGCCAGCTGGGCCCCTGCAGCGGTGCAGAGGCAGTCGATGCCTCCCCAAACGCAGGTCTGTATGATTCACGGACTGTGCATTGTGGCCTCGACGGTCACCAGTGAGCCACATCCCCAGCAGTTACTGCTGGGGGTGGCTGTGGTTTAATGCGCAGCAGTGCATCATCCAAGTGGGTGACTTGGATATAAGCAGTGAGGAAAAGCACATGGTCATGTTCAGCCGTCATGCCACGCTGCAGAACAGTGATATTTTCATTTAAATGCCAGGCAGCAAAAGAGTGTATTGCGCAAAGTACAGGATGCAAGTCAGTCCAGTTCAGCTCAATATTCTTATTTGAAAGAGTTATTGCAGGCTAGGCAGAAAGCACAATAGCCTGCAGCTTTCAGTCCCGTTCTCTTCCTAAATGATCCTGAAAGATTTTATTGATGTCAGCTACTCCCTCCATTTAGGCTGAGCTCTGAACTGCTTATGGGCCGAGATGAAGTGTCACGGTATGCATTCAGCAGTATCAGGATATTTTGCAATTGTGAATTTGTGAAGATGACCTATTTGAACTAAACAATGTGTGCCTCTGCAGCTGCAAGCCGAGGTCTAGCCAGTGTTTTCTCTTTCTTTGCACACATACCAAAGTCCCACTCCTAATTTAACGTCTAGAACAAAAGAAACAACAAAGCCATTCACCCATTTTTGAGAGTGAGAACATTTGCAGCACAGGTCAGCGAGGTAAGACTGGGAGCTTGTGCCAACCAGGTCAGGAGGAATCAGCAGCTCCAGGAAACCCATCTGGCCATCGGGATCCTGCACGTCAGGTGTCCTACAAAAGTAACGCAGCAAACAGGCCGCTTCAGAGGGGGATTCAGCACCAGAGCCTCACTTACGCCTCCCAGATTACCCTCTAAAAGTGTCTTCTTTCTTGACTAAAACACAAAGGGCTTTGGATCCCCGTAATTAAAATAGCTCTTCTCTCTGGGGCCTTACTTGGGAACTGCAAGTCTGGCCATATGATCACCCCTGAAGAGAACGGTGGGATGCCGAAACAAACAATATACATCGGCTTCTAGCCTGCTGCTAGGCCACCACGTAAAAGCTGACTTTTCAAGGTCAGGGACAGTTTATTGGTATTTTCTGGCTCCTCTGGTTCAGCAGAGAACTGAAGGGAAAGTAGGCTCACGAGTGCCCCTGGATAAACAGGCAAAGGAATTGAGCAGAGTACAGGTGAAAAAGTGCAGGTACTTCTGAGCCTGGACTGAGTGGCTCATCGTGTGTTAAAGCACCATTTTCCAAACTTGCTTTGTCACGAGAAGGCTGTTACGGGAAGCCTGGAGAGAAAGCCCCGCAGTGCGCAGGCCGCAGCCTGCAGCCCCAAGATGGCGAGGCAGCCCCTCAGGTGCACGTCCACCAGCGGCCTAGCTCGAAACAGAGCCCGAGGGCGACGGGGGAACTGCCGCTGCCCGAGCTCATCTCCTCGAGCCTCGCTCGTCCCAGCCCCTTGTTAGCCGCTGTTTTGGAACAGTTGCTTAGAGACCGCAAGAGCCTGGCTTCAACTTCAGGCGAGTTAATTTGACATTAAAACTTGACAATACCGAATGTATTCCAGGGTTGAGACACTCGCAGATGAAAACCACAGCATTGGTAGACATCGTTATTAAATGCAACTCGAACGAACAAGCGTCTTGTCAGAGATCTGGGTGAGCCCCCCCCCTTTCCACCTCCCCAGGCTCTCAGAGATATTTGCAGGAAGACATGCTACATTTCACGTGCCCTCATCTTGCTGGAGCTAAGCTAAGCATCAGCTCCATCCACCCCTGGCCTCAGCTGCCTGGGGGGGACTCCAGACTCACCTTAAATTTGCCAGTCCTTGTAGCAACGAGGTCCTACAATTTCAAGGCCATGGCCACAGACCCAGCGCTGCCTCACCCCCAGCTCTTACACGTTTTTAAGAAGCCACTTGAGATGCAAGCTTTCTGGCTTATGAAGGCACCACTTCAGACAGATGCAACTATACAGAATTCTGTCTTAGTTACATAAGAAACAAACTAATAAATAAATAAAAATTCCAAAACAACCCCCTCTCCTCCCACTCTGCCACCCATTCCATTTGGCGTCTGCTTGTGTTCAAGCTGGCAGGATCCCCTGCATCCGCTTGTAGCGTCCCTCTTGGCCTCAAGCAGGCAAAATGGCCAAAAGACCAAGAATAAAACATTTCTTACTCTTTTGTAGCTTTCCTGGATTTTTGGACAAATGATTATTAATCAGAAGCAGTCACAGACCTCTTATCCTGGATAAACACTGGCTTATTTCTCATGCTTCTGCCTCTCTAATCCAGAAACAAGTACTGCCACTTAGACAGTAGTTACCGTGCTATTGTGAAGTGCTTTTGTGACCGATAGCACAAAAATGCTGCTGTGATTTTTCCTTTGTCACTAATATACTGATGGTTGTGTAGGGCTCTTGCAGCAACACTTCCTGCCGTAGCATGTTGATTTAATAACTGTGCTGTCTCCAACTGTCCGGGGCCAGGACGCATGGGCTGTTTGGATCCCTACCAGAGCAGCCACATAACGCTGGGATACTTCTCCACTTCACTGGTTCTATCCATGCTTTGATATACTCAGAAACACAGATTTGATTAGATGTCACTGGCTGTGAAAATGTACATTCAAGTTCACTGGAGCAAGTCTTGCAGTCTTTAACCAAATATTATTCCCAGGAAGAACAATGGAAAGGGGTCTTACTTCAGTGAAAATCAGACCACTCTTTCATTGTTTCCTTGTTAATAAATCTCCCTTCGTTTAGAATGTGAGACATTTTCTCTCTCATCCCAGCAGCTGAAAAATGAAAAGGCCCTTTCCCTTGGGAATCATTTAAAATCATGTAACATGCCACTGAGAACAAATAACCTAAGAAAAGTGCTGTAGACAACATTTTAATGAGCTTTATCAGATGATGAAAAATATAATGCTTCCCTGTGCAGTCATGGGGGAAGCCATGAATCTTGATCTTGACTGTGACATTGGAAGTGAGTGAAGGCAAAATGGAGAAAGGATAAGGTTTTTAAGTGTCAGCTCTCCACCTTGAGAATCAGAATCTCTGTCCCTACTTGGTCTGTATAAAAAATGTCTATGCCTACAATGCTTTTCCTTGTAATATTTAATTCTATGTGAAATTGTAGTTCTGAGTTATATTGACAGACTAGAGCAGGAAATGGAACACGAGCAGGGTATTTATTTTTACAGTCATATACTTCATAAGAAAAAAACTTTAAATGAACTCTTGTCAGTAATGGGCTCCTAAAAAACAATTGTAAAAAAAAAAAAAAAAGAAAAAGAAAAAAGAAAAATCCCCTAGCTATTTAAAGAAAATGGCTTTTTTTTTTTTTTTTTTTTTTTTTTTTTTTCCCCCAAGTGATTTTTCAAGGTACCTCCTGTATCTTTGTGAGACATTTTGCAGTTTATGAACTCTGTAAAAGCCCTTTAGGAGAATCATCCAATATCCTGAGTTGGAAGGGACCCACAGAGATCATTGAGTCCTACTACTGGAGAAAAATTAAGTGAAGTCAATCAATGAAGTTGTTCAGGTCAATTATCATCAAACAAAGGAGAAAAAAGGGAAAAAAAAAGGTTGTTTTTTAAGATGAAAAATGTGATTTAGTGCCATTTTATGTTCACTTCAGACAAGATGCATCTCTTGGCGTGACTCTGTCCTTCCTATCATAAGAAAATACATGAAATATTTACTGTAAAAAAAGAGATAAATTACCTTAAATGGACAGCAGAACGTTTTCTTGTTGGTAATCCCCAAATGGAATAAAGCCAGGCAGTGTTGACAGCTCTGTGGTGTTAGGGAAGAGAAGGGAAGGGAAGCTGATAGATGTTAACAGATGAAACAATTTAAAACTGTTTGCCCATACATATAAGCATAATAATGCTCAAACAGCACAATGTTTTAAGTGCCAATTATGTAATTGCAATTTGCAAAAGTAAACTGAATGAGCAATATGTATTTTATATATATGTTTTACACTGCTTCAGCCATTTTTTTGTCTAAAGGCATATGCTAGGGCAGCAAGGTGTCAAAAATCAATACTCTACAAGAGAAAACATAGAGATTATAACTCCTTATCTAACATCAGAACAATGAACCTCAGGTAAGGGTAAAATAAACAGACCTTTTATAAGTTACTGCAGGAAGATTTGGAAAGACAAACATTGTTTATTAACTAGCAATAGTAAAGTCTGCATCTGTCAGGACACCTACTGACAGATTTATTTCTGAGTGTAACAGGGAGAATATATTTTTAGAAAAGGGTAGTATATTTTTCTTGTAATTTGAAAGTTCAGCAGGAGGAAATAACTCAGTCTTGCACAAAAATCCTAAGGCAGTGTTCATTTTATGAGCACTAGATTTTATGAAGATTAGTGCACAGCAAAAGTTAAAAAAAAGAGAGGTTTGCTTAAAGAAAGGAATTGTTTTTTAAAAAATGTTCTATTAAAGTTCCTGCAATCAAACTAGCAAAACACGGGGTCTAGAGGCATGCTGGGAGGAGGTATTTTGTTCCCAGTGGAGAGAAGATTTTTAGTATCATTCAGACTTTGGCATTCTTGTGTGACGTTAAGATCCCTTGTCGAAAAGGGATCAGTTTGTGTGACACGTAGCAAAGAAAGGCCATGTTCAAGCGTTTCATATAAAAATGCCTTTCTATAGCGAGGACATAAGATGGGGTTTGTGCTAGTTGGTGTCTCCATGGCAGAACTAGAGGATGACCATGGTCAACTCTGTCCTGCTGCAACATCAGTGTGTGGTCTACTCTGTGCCAGCTTTAGTGCTGAGTGGTCCTGGCTGGGAATTCGACAGTTGTCACCCAACCAGGAAATTAAATTCAAATCTTGAAGGCCAAGTGTCTCATCCTTAAATGGAACAAAGAGAAGCAATGCAGTCCATGGCAAACAAATATGATGTGATTTGGAAATGGTCTCCCACCTCCAAAAATTACTGAGAGTGTAAGGGTTTTGAGTAAACAGATTTCTTCACAAAAAAAAAAAAAAAAAAAAAAAAATAGGTGGCCAGTGTGGGAACTGTTCATGCCATTAAGCAAATGAGTTCCAAAAAAAAACCATATTTTCTG
Organism: Heteronetta atricapilla; assembly: GCA_011075105.1. Classification (NCBI taxonomy): domain Eukaryota; kingdom Metazoa; phylum Chordata; class Aves; order Anseriformes; family Anatidae; genus Heteronetta; species Heteronetta atricapilla. The sequence continues at coordinate 134,333,307 of CM021732.1, read as the reverse complement.
TTTTGAAATATTGTAACAATAATGCATTAGTGGCAGAAGCTGAAATTCAGCTGTCTTCTGTCCAGGCTCCTCTGTGGTCTGGACTTCTTCATGGCAGGACATCACTCTGAGTCCACTGGAGAGTGGCACAGCTGAGTCAGAGGAGCAGCACAGCTTCACGCAAAGTGGGATGTGTCGAGAGGCTGCCCATGGGAGCAAAAGGAAAGGGAAGCATGGATCCTGCTCCGTCTGGTGGGCATAAGCAGGGGAAATCCAGAATTTATGATCTGGCTGAAAAGATTTTGATGGTTTAATAAAGTTCTTGAAACATCCACTGGATATCGCCCCATCCTTTCTCCAGACACACGTATGAATTTTCTGCCCTTCTACCCAGCTCACAGTTTATGAGCTGTAGAGTACACCGCACGGCGTGACAAAGTGTCACAGCGCGTGACAAAGCATGCATCACCCTACATCTGACAGAAAACGAAATGAGTGTCAGGTGTAACGATGGCAAAAACTGATATTTATTTGACATCTTTGTGACTTGGATATTAAGGAGAAACTTGTGATCCAGAACGACTGCCAAGATCTCCATCTATTTGACAAAGCTGGCTGATGCAGCCTCATCACGGGCTAGCTTTGCTGGAAGAGAAGTCAGCTGATAGATGGCACAGTGTTCGGGGCTTGGGGGTGGGATGGGCAAGCGATCTGGAAAAGCACTAGTGATAACCTTCAAAACTGTAACAGCCTGCCTCTTGAAAAAGAGCTAGGAGTATAGACAGGCAAGCTGGGAGACTTGGGATAGCATCCTAGTTCATAGAATCATAGCATCACAGAATGGTTTGGGTTGGAAGGGACCTAAAATATCATCCAGTCCTACCCCCTGCCATGGGCAGGGACACCTCCCACCAGCCCAGGTTGTCCAAAGCCCCATCCAGCCTGGCCTTGAGCACCTCCAGGGATGGGGCATCCACAGCTTCTCTGGGCAGCCTGTGCCAGGGCCTCGCCACCCTCTGAGTGAAGATTTCCTCCTAACCTCCTCCAGTTCTGCCACCTCCTTCCAGTGTGAGCTTTGGCTGCTACTGGTAACAATGGCTACATGTGATAGGGTGCTTTGAAAACCAGCAATAATCAGATATAAGTGTTATTTCCTTATAAGCTGGATGCTTATTTTCTATTTCAGACAGGTAATTTTCTATTTCAGAGAACAGATAATGGCAGCTGAGATCAGAAGTGGCATTGCACTCTTCCTAGTGTTTATGTTATAAATGAATTTTTCCAACTGAGCTCTAACAAAAGGAATTGTGCTTTAATCCTAGAAACAAAGAAAAAAAATATGTTTTGAATGTTTCTGTATTTTTAAGTAGAGTAAGAAGCATTTTCATTGAAATGAAAACATTAAACTGGAAGGGAGAAAAAGGCCTAAGTTGAGATTTAGATATAGCTAAATATTGCATAAGCCTTCTCTGCGTGACTTCGGCACTCTGATGTATCTCATACCTCTCTGTAACATAAATCCTATGATCCTGGAATAAATTCACTTCTCAGGATAACGTCAAGTTAAGTTTTTATAGGTTTTAGCTTGAGTGATTTTAAAATAATTTGCTACTTAATGGAAAACCCTACGGATTTGAAATAACATCTTTGTATTTGAAAAAAACTCACCCATGCTCAAAAACACCCTCAGTCTATCTGCCCGATGACGTGAGACATCCAGTTGCACTGTAGTCACTGAGGTTGCAGAAAAGTTGCCATGTTCCTGTTGCCTTTTCCTTTGTCTCCCCATTACCCATCTTCTTCGATGTGAAATTTTGACCTTGAAGTAGTGAACTGCATTTCAGTTCTTTGGTAACAAATTTTCTCCTTGGGCCTATGGTTTCCTGCGATTTCTGCTCAGTCTCTGATATTTAAAAGGCTGCGTGTGTTTGAGAAAAGCCACTCCAGACATAATCTTTGGCTCTGACTGATTTAGGAGGTGCAAATTTACAACAAATCATACCAATACTCCTAAAAGCCGATGTGAAATAGAGTCTCCAAATGCCCTGCTTTATACTGCTTGCCTGTGTATGGACGAGCTCCTTACACCCTACGTGTCCCGATTAGGGAAACGTACACATTTAACACAACCAGGCCCCAGCTCTGGCCTCCGAGCAGAAGTAAAGGATGAGGAAGAATTTGTTTGCTGAAGGGACTGCTGGTTGCAATTAGTCACTGGAAAGACACAAAGAAAAGAGGAGAATGGAGCAGAACCAGAATAAAGTGAAAGGAAACAAATAATTAAAAATAAATAAATAAATAAAAAGGAAGGAAAAGAACTATCAGTGCTGTAGCTCCATAACCTGGCCTCAGGATCAGCCTTTGGAGTGACATTTGAGGATTATTCATCCCTACTGTGAGCTGGGAGGATGATAATAGGAAAATAACAAGCAAGCACTCACCAGAGAAAATTTTTCCATTTGTTGTGAGGTTAGAACCAAATAATCAAAACAAGATCCAGTGCAACTTTTGCTTTTTCCACAGCGTTTTCCCTGCCAGAAGACTGAACATCACGTGGATCTGGTAGCGCTCCCAGGCGCGAGCAGCCACCCGGCTGCCGTGACGGCTCCCACCAGAGCACACCCACGCTGTGAGCACCCATGGGCTGCGGTGTGGTGCCTTCTCCTGGGCCTTCTGCTGCCCCTACTGCCTGCTCAGCCCCAGCCCTTGGAGCCAGGCTGTGCTCAGTCTCCCACCGACTCCACCAAGCCGGCCCTACCCAGGGGAACCAACCCACCCACAGCTACCCCGAAACACCTCCAAAATGGATGCTGGGAAGGTAACAGTTCTGCAAGGGATGAAAGCCCAACAGCCAGGTTCTTAAGCTAGCTAGTACATGAGGAATGGACAATTCTAGGTGAAAAAGGAAATACCGACACACAGTTCCCTTCTCACTGGGGCCCAGCAGCTGTCCTACCTTCCTGCCTCCACCTCCTCCTCCTCCTGAAGGGAGAGGGGGGGATTCGAACAGCAAGAACTGTCCCCAAGGCTTTGGCATAACTGCCAGGTTGAAGAACAAGTCTATTCTCCCTATGAAAACATGGAGAAAGTAACCTTTAAAACCACAGTATTTACACTGTAAAATCACTTGTATATGTAACAAAACAAAGACCTCAGAGCAAAGCCATGGTACTGACTGCAGATCAAAAACGAAGCAGACTCAGCATAGCTCTGGGCATTTTAGAAGCTGTGAATTCCATCGTGCTTCACTGTGTAGGAGGCAACATTTGGCAAAAGATGTAGTACTTAGAACTTGTAGATGTAGCCTTTACAGCACAGATAGGTGGTGGACTTGTTAGTACCGGGTTAAAGGTTGGACTAGATGATCTTAGAGGTCTCTTCCAACCTGAGTGGTTCTGTGATTCTATGAAAAGGCTTAACCCAGGGCAGAATGAATGATCACACAGTGGGTGGGGGAATTCAACCAGCAGAGACACACAGCTTTGGCTTAGGCTGTGGAATGCAACCACATCATGACAGTGGTGCTTAGATACCAGAGCATACAAAACTGCCGCCTCCACCTGGAGAGCTTTAGGTGCAGAGTGGCTGCTCCCGAGTCATGGACCTCCACAGCTCAGTTGCACTCTTAGCAGAAAGGAGAGAGAGAGAGAGAAGCCAAGGGCAAAGCCACAGGGTCTTTATTAGAGAATGGAGATATCCTCATCAGCAAATATATGGTGAAAAAGATAATAACAAAAAAGAAACCTGTGTTTTTGTTTTAACAGGTGAAGTTAACATTAACACTTCCTGGATACTTGGGCTAGGTAAGCTCAGATGTTTAAAAGCTGTTGTAAATGAAATGAAACAACTGAAAATGTGGCTCAGTTGATGTCCTACTTCAGATCAGATGAACATGCCTGCAATGTTTTATTGTTCACTTACTAATCCAAAAAAGAAAAAAAAAGGCAGAGATAATCCCTCATAATATACATTTATATACAAAGCATTTATCTTGCTATCCTTGCCCATGGAATACCCTGCAGTATGAAATTACTATGAATAATCTTCATATTTGTATCTCTGAGTCTTACTAATGCCTATATTGAACACAAATACTAACAACTAGCTTTCTGAAGACGTCCCCACCCAGGAACATGAAAAGAAAAAGTAAAAGGATTGTTTGATTGATTGCTCTTGTCATTGTGCTTGAAGATGTGGAACGAGGCTTACTTAACAACCTTGATAAGCCAGACTTCACTCTGAAAGTTTTACTCCTTCATAACTGGTATGAACTCAGAGAGACGACAAAGATATTAATAAAATATGCGACATAATCCACACAAACATTCTTTCTTTTCTGTTCTCCTGTGGGAGAGCCTGGTATGTCTCCAGCCTAGGAGTTTCAGTAAATCAGATGATACTTGTAACTCTGAGCAATCCTTTTGCTTAAATTGTTGTCAATGTGATCTGCAAGGTGTAGGACAGAAAGCAGAAATGTAGCTGTACTGTACTTGCACTGCAATCCAAACCGAGAGAGAATGGAAAAATTAAGAGTCAGACTGGAAAAATAAAATCTGTTTCTAAACAGTAAGAGCTGTGAGATATCCACTGTTTTGGTTAATATTATTTTCCATGAAAAAAAAAAAAAAAAAGCCTATTTGTTTTAAGGTGTATTTATAGAAGGCAATCTGTTATTTGGCAATCTGTTATTTTACTGAGCCTCTTAATTTTAATTGATGTTAAATATTCTGTGGAAGAGAGAGTGTGTAACAGAAAGGATACAGTTTTCAATACAGTAAGTTGAAAGTGGCTAATTTAGCTTTTGTTACAGAGCTCAGACGCATATTTTGCTGCATATTACTGCCCAACTCTATGGCTGGTGTGGTTCCCCGGTGTTGCTTCTGAGTCACTTCAGGCATTCTCCACCTTGCTGCAGGAACACGATACACTGAGCACATCACCCAGGACTGACAGCGTAGAGGGACTGCAGCGACAGCATTTCTCGTGGCCAGCAAGACATCCCAGGAAAGCACACACTGCCTCAGCAGAGATCACATTGCATTTGGGAAAAAGGTTTGGGGAGCCTTTTTCTGCCTACTTTTCTCCCCATCCCTGGCCTGAGCCGCCTCAGTCCTTATGCAAAAGCAGGGAGAAGCAGCGATGCAGAGATGGGATGTGTGCCAAAGGGTGGGTGTCCAGCCTGAACCCCATGCCGACCAAGCCATGACAGGGCTGGGGACAGGCTGTGCATGGGGGTCTCCGGCTCTTTTGCCCTGGAGACTGCTTCTCTCATGAAAATGATATATGAAGTCCTGAGCTTTTCTCGAACAGGAGCAGCCCCAGACTATAGATGGAGAGAGCCTCTTGAATTTGTCAAATGTCACACATGAATTGCCTCAAAAATTTGCACTGACAGATGGAAAATGTGGGAAATCTCCCTAACGTTACAAGCCCGGTCTTACTTCTTGTCCAGGAAAGCAGGCTGCTTCCTCGCAGGGAGGACTGAGGGTACAACAGTCCCATTATAAAAGACCATCTTTTTCCATCTTCAGAATTATTGAACTCCCATGAGGCCTTGGGATGTTTTCCTAATTATTTCCAGTTTCTAAAATTTCTTGTAAATACAGCCTCCTCAGCTCCACCGACACAAATAAACCGAGCAGGGCTCGAAGGCGGGCACACAGCTGGCGCCCGCCTGTTCCCTCAGCTGCCCGGCGCCATTTTGACCCAGGCCACCAGGTGCCCTCACGGGTGGCCTGAATCTGAATCTGAATCTGAATCTGGGGGACAGCCTGGCCAGGAGCTATGCCCAGGACACCATTCACAGCTAACACTGCTCCACTCAGGGGGGCATTTGGCTGCGAGGCTTTAGCCATGCCTCAGGCCACAAGGGCAAGGCTTGGGGATTGTTTATGGACACAGAGAAGGCCCCTTGGGCCCGCTGGCATGCCCCAGGACTCGATTCTCTTTCGCAGGTTTTGTTATTTCAGTTTTAAATGCCCCAGCAACACGTCAAGTATTTTTAGGGCATGTAATGAAGGGTAGATATTGTGTGTCCTGGGCTGTAGAAGGAGAGCAAGCGAGGCTGCTGGAGGGTCCAAAGGCTGCCTGCACAGTGCCAGAGAGCTGTGCAAGGGGAGGGAGCCAAACTGGATGAGCACCATCCTTCCCAGCAACCTGGGGGTCTCGGGAGTGAGGAGATAACTCCAAAACCAGGTGCACACTGTGTTTCAGAGGGAACTAGTTGGTGTCCTCCAAAGAGAGGTCCAGAGTCAGCTCCAGCTCGTGCCACATGGGCAAGCAGGAGACAAGGAGACAGACGTGTAGAATGAAGTGCAGGTGTCATCCTGAAGTGCACTACCAGACTGGTGATACAGCTGACTGTTACTATAAACATTATTTAATGCATTGAATAGAATAGTCAAAGAAAATGCTAAATTCCTACTGAATAACTGAATGCTCTCTATAAAGCTATCTACTTGCACAGCCCGCCACAACCCCTCTTTCACATCTTCATTTAAAAACAAGCCCCATTATCCTTGTGTGGCATGGACTGGGGTTTGATAAAAATGTTTGTGTGACACAAATATCTTTTGATTACACTATAAAAACTAGGAAGAAAGAAAAAAAAAAAAAAGGCCAGAGAGAGCTAGATGATTGGTTAAAGGAGTTTCAAAGAAAGGGGAAGCAATCTAAAAACAAAGAAACTAGGAAAATACTGAGTAGCTAAGGCAAATTTATTCTCCATAAAGCTGGACATCTGGAACAAGTTACCGAAGAAGAGATGTGGGATCACATAGATTGTTTCTGGAAAAGGAGGGGCTTGAGGGGCATGGAAAAAAACCAACATGGTTGAATTAAGAGCCAGCCACAAACACTGAGCCAGATGCCTTTTTCTCTTCTTATTATGATATATGTTCTCATCTTCCTATATCTCTGCTAATCACCATAACACAGGAGAAGTACATGGAGTAAGATGCTAAGGAGGAAACAGAAGGACCTGGGTAAGATGAAAAGAACTGTATTTCTTGTATGCCTCTCTGTAGTATAAACTGAAATTCAAAACAGGGATGTCTTTCTTACGCAATAGTACATCTGTTGCTGTTCTGAAGTCTTTGGGCACAGAAACTCTTTCCAGACAGTGCAGAGCAATCATTTGTGTGTTTTGACAGGTTTCCAGCTGTAAGCCATATATTTGTTTTATAGCAAATTTTAGGTTAGTTCCTAGAATTTAAAACATATTCAATCTGCTTTTGTTTTACAATCTGTAAACACTTTTAGAGCTTTATTCTTTATTTAATGATAGATAGGCACAACACAGCTGTTCTCTTGTGGCCTGTATTTTTAGTGTAACCTTATTCTTCCCTACATGCCCTGTTCAGAGCTTTGAATATGCCAGAAGAATATGGGCCAAAACATCAGCAAGACAAAAATGCTCTGAAATAAACAAAAGGTGAGTGATTTGTAATTCATATCTGCAAGGTGATGATAGGAACTACCTCTCAAAGTGCCCAGGACCAGAGAGGATGGCTTGTGTACAGTTGGTACAGAAATATGTCTATATGGCTCAGCAGAAGACCCCCTCTAGGTAATGTGAGGGCTATAAACAAACTAGGCATGTCAACCCAGAGCCTGTTGGACAACTGCACGTAGTTTCTCAGAAAGCCCAATTAATGCAAGTCAGGCATTGCATCAACATGATTAGAAGTGTTCCTGGTAGCCAAGGCAGCTCACTCAGAACTGGTGTCTCAGCATGGCACTGTCCCACATCACATAACCCTACTGTGAGAAGAAATGACGGGAGCAAGAGCCCTCTGTAGCGCAGTGATTACACACAAAGCATCAGTGCAACAGCCCTGCTGAAATTAGCTTCTGCTGCCTGCACAGCCATTTCAGGAGGTCGGCTGGTGCCTCTATTTAATGATGCCCTCAGCTGTGCCTTGAACTCTCCTTTGGCAGGGTACAGTATGGCCTTCCCGCCAGCAATTAAAAAAAAAAAAAAGCCAGTTTCAACTTTGACTTCAGTTTATATTTCAAATGTTGTGATAAAATGATCTCCCAGCACTAAGGAATGCAATGTGCCATTATAATGAACACCACAGGCCTTCAGAATTAGGCTGACACCCAAGCTACGTTATTAATGCTTGCATATAATCTTCCTTTTTAGAGATACTGTGCTGTAACTCTCATCTCTGGATTTGCCCAGCTCACGTTCCCCCCTGTAAACACTGCATATTCACAAATCAACCCCATGCTCCAGCAAGATTTAAGCAACAGCAGCAACTCCAAATTCACCTTCTGACAGATCAGCTCAAACACAGTGAGTTCTTTTCTTGATACCACATAGTTCTTCAAGGAAAATAATTTGTTCCAGAAAGTCTTTCCCCTTACTTACAAAGCTTTGAGATGGGAAATCCTGTCAGCAGCAGCCTTGACAAGCATTTCTTTTTTTTAATACTCTCATTAGTAACTTCATCCTTCTCGGAAAATACTTGACTGTTCAAAACAAGCTGCCCACATGCACAAGGACAGCTCTGCAGGTCTTAACCTGGACCTTCCCCTCCTTCCCCTCTAGAAACCTGATTACCTGCCCCCAGACCTAAATTGGGTAGCTCAACCTGTTGTAGACTTCAGCCAGGAAATAAATGGCCCGTTACATCATTTCAGGCCCTTCCCCTTGTGTTGGCGATTTCCTTACCCTTTTGAAACCTTTAAATTAATAATTTATTTGGGATATATGGTGCTGGGAACTGCCATCCCATTAGCTCTTTTGCAGCTGGGAAACCACCTGGGACAGAACTGGGTAGAGGAGGAGGTGGGCAGAAAAGCAGAACGCTGGGAGCAACATAGTTTAATTTTATTATTATTGTTGTTGTTGTTGTCATTATGTTGGACCAGGAGACAGCTGATGCGTAAACACAGAGCACAAAATGGCCTCTTCCCCAGAAGCTTACACTGTAAGTATAAATATTCAGCACAAAAAGAGTCTGAATAGAAGGCGTTAAGTAGGGAAGTAGTCAGTCATGGTAGATGCTGAGAGTGAGGATCTGATTTATATTGGAAGAGAAAGTAAGCAGACTGTACAAGAGAGTGCTACATGGTCAAACAATGGCAGAATTGTGGACGGGTGTAAGACTGCATTTGTTAAAAGACTGAGAGATAACGTTGCAAAAAGATTTTGCTGCTAGAAGCAAGAGAGGTGTAACCTTGATCCCAGCTGTACTCAGATGTGTCATCAGTTTCTTCTCCCAGTCTCCAAGACCCCAACTTTTAGCTCAACGGGGCCACCTGATTCCTCCAAGTAATCCTAGAAAAACTGAAGTACAAAATGGCTTTATATTACAGCATGTCCTGCTAGTTAGAGCTGTAGGCATTAGGCTGCTCGAGGCAAGCTGGGATTTATAACAGAGCTTCCCACAGGCACTGATCCAAAGCCTGTTAATGGGAGTCTTTTCTCTGACTTCAGTGGGATTAGGAGGAGGCCTCCCACCCAACCCACCAAGGCTCCTATCTGACTACGAACAAGTTTGAAGGATCCACCCTGCAAAGATGATCAACTTGTACCGTGGAGGAAGCTCCATCAAAAGCTCTCTTGAAGGGCTGATTTGATGCCTGAAGAAAAGGGCTGGTGTATTAGATGAGTGGCATAAGTAAACACACAGGACATCCACTGCGATGCAAAATCTCAGAAAATGAAGGTTTTTTATGCATCTCACTGGATATTTGCAGCACTCCAAGAGTTAACAAGTTTCTATAAATTTCCCTGAAACTCACTTTGCCTGGTTGACAAAGGAGTTACTCTTACAGAAAAAAACAGAAACTACAGAAGCTGTCACTTACTGCACCGTTTCCTTACGTTGGAGTCAAGACACCAGCACTAATAAAAGGTGACTTCTGTCACGTCTCCTCCTGCTCCTCCCTGCAGAATACCCCTCAGCCGCATGGAAATTTTTCTGCAAACTTTGGCACTGTCTGCATTCTAGCAAGTCATGCTGGCAAAAACAATGAGGCAAAATTAATGAGAGGAGTTAGCTTGTAAAACAGTGCCGTGTATCAGCAGCAAACAAGGAAGGAGAGCCATCCGGATGGCCCTGCACTCAAGATTAATTGAGAAAAATAAAACTGATCTGTGGGTGAAGCAGTTTACAGTGAATTGTTTAACTTTTACCATGGTAATAGTCCAGCTTGTAAATGAACTCAGAAAAGATACAGTAACCATGCTAGCATGAAATTATTAATTGATTACTAAAGAGCAACATCTTGAAGCAGAAGGACATAGGACTGTGCTGTTGTGTGGAAATGCAACACCTTCTGGTACAGCTTAGAAAAATGTCTAAGTCCTGTGAATTCTGTAAATTCTCTTACAGAAGATGTAGAAAAGCCATACCTGAGTGCTACAGGATAGAAATAAAACATTCCCATAAGTACTGGAGCGAAAGATAATCTGATGGCTGACTTCCCTGCATGGGGCAATGGCTATGGCAGAGAACACAGTGGAGGCAGCTGACCATTCTAAGCAGTTTCAGCTCACTTACACCTATGTGCACACTTCAATGCAAAGCATCGTTGTATATCATGACTACAAACACTTTAGGAATGTGGATAGAAGAAATTCTGGTTTTAAAACCTAATTGAGTGTTGGGCAATGGCTGGTGACATTCCTCTGGGCAGACAGGCATGGCACAGCGTGTACCCACTGTGCGATGGAGGCAGCCCTGGTACTAACTCTGGGTCGTGGCTTCCCTTTTAGGAACTGCAGGTGGGAAATAAGTCTTTCATCAGGCGCTTTCACAGCTGGGCAGCAGTCCCTCCTGCCTTTTTTTTTTCTGGTCTAAATCCTTATGTCATACCTGAGTAAGAAATCAAAAAGAGAGATACCAAACATTTCACTCCAGTTATTCAGTCACATACCTATTATCTAGAAAATTGCCATGCCTAAATGAGAGCCATTTGTTTGTTTGTTTTACTAAGTAACAAAGACAACTTTGCTTTCTGGAGAGTATATTTGTACATTGCTAATTATCTTTTCCATGAGTACACCAGCTAAAGTTTGCATGGAAAAACAAACAAAAGGATGTCATTAAGATGGGTCCCAAGAACCTTTCAAATGATTCATAGTAATCTTGGCCTAATTAAAATTGAATGTGAAAACAAACATGCTTGCAATTTGCTAGGATAATATTGGGTATTCATTAATTTTTTCATCCTGGCCCATATGTGACAAAATGAAGCACATGCAGTCGAAGTCTAAGATCATAATCATGCATGCAGTGGAAGCTATGTGAACTGAATTTACTTTGTAGAGAACGGTACAAGCCTTAAATCTTACAAATCCTTGCTCAAAGTATTTGCTAACTCACTGAGAAAAATCTGTTTGAGAATTTCATGGTACCTCCCTTACTGGAATAGGTAAGCATCTAATGTATAAAAACTACAGCCTGGAATAAGTCATCTCTCTGCTTTGGGTCCCGCTCTGCCTGCTCTCAGTGCTACAACACACACTTCCAATTTTAAGTAAAGAAAAGAACTAGAAGGAAACATTTTTCTTTTTATTTGAACATTAGGATAGACTAACTGGAAGGCACTAAAAGGCTAGAGACAGGTGATGACCGTGAGGTTGGATGGAGAAACTGTGTCATTGCATCCCTTAGTGCAAAACCATTGGCTTCACTTGGCTTAACCCAGTGATAGGGTTAGTACAGCTGCAGACTGGGTCTGCAACCAAAAAAAAAAGTTTAAAAGAGATAACTTACCAATAATAATAAAAAACCACAAACAATCAAAAACCATATAAATACTAACACAAATCCCCAGCAAAACAATAAGGATCTTAGGCAATAATGAACTTGAGTAGCATGCAGGATTCCCTGCTATGAGCTGGGATACACCTTGTGGGATAGGGTCAGGTGGCTCCAAAGAAATATCCACAACCCACCTGCTCAGAGCTAATTAATGAAATATGAGGCAGAGGAAGGAGGCTGAAGTTCTGAGGATCCGAGGGAATTAATTCAGAGCTGTGGGCAGGTGCTTGCTATGGGAGACCCAGAGCCAGAGGAAGGGTACCTACATCATGACAAAGAACAAAGCAAGATTCACTGTTAGATTTTGACATGGCTCCCACCTTTTATCTGCTTGACCAGTGTTGACAGTGTTCCTCTAGGAAGCAAGAGATGAGGCTCAAAGCATTTGCCAGCTCCCAGAATAACTGCTAAAGGAGGGAAGGGAAGAAGAGACAAGGAAGGGACACAGCCCCTCCTTCTGTCAAAACTGGATGCTAGTTCAGGACCAGATGGGAGAGACGTGGGACTTGGGAGAGAAAGGGAGTGAGAAAGCAAAGAAAACATGATGGTTGTGGTAAAGGCATTTGACAAGGATGAGGGAACACCATGTCTCTCTCTTGTAAGATTATGTCTGTAACATATGATGTAGTCAGAAACGAGAGGCAGAAGCAGTCCTGCAGCAGTGAGCAGGCAGCAGCAGTCCTGATGGCTCTTTGTGCGTCCCCATGGCACATATTCTGAGTCTGCTGGACTGGGTCCCTCAGTGTCTATGGCACCACTCTGCCTAATTCCCACAAACTGACCTGGCTGTGAGGGAAGCCCTGAACCCGCTGTCCTAGACTGAGAATATCTCAGCATGCAAAGTGAGAGCTCGAGGGAAATGCCTAGGAGGAGTAAGCACTGAATTGCTTCTGGACTAGGTACCTCCAGCCTGTCTAAATTCATTTCTGAATTCATTCATTCACGCCCTCAAGGACAAATCTTGTTCCAGTCTCAACTAACAACCCTCCCCTGCATGCCAGTGGGCTGTGGAAGGGATGCTATCCATTGTCCACCCCGGATGAAGAAACAGCCAGGCTGTAACAGAGCATCACGTTATGGACCTCAGTGTGCAAACACAGGGGAGGAGGCATCAGCCTGCGCAAGGCATCACCTCTCACAAAGCTGCCAGAATGTGCTGCATGGCTCCTGTTGCAAGCACATCGGTGCTCAGCCTGTGGGGTCTACCCTGGCTTCCCAGGGAATCGCTTCTCCTGCTTCTGGAGCTCTCCGCAGCATAGACCAGGACCTCAGAAGCCAACAGGAGGATTGGGACCGTTCTGCAGCTGGCAATGGCTTTAGTGCTGCAAGCAACAACCTGCCAGGTTTCTCAGCACCTGGCAGCCAGAAGGACAGAGAAAGGTGGCCCTGCCTAACGATGGAGGTTGTCTGATGGCTGCAAGTGATCAGAGGCTGACGATCTCAGGGACCAGACACCCCAGAAACATCTCACCGCTTGCACCGTTCTCTTGGCAAGAAGATGAAAGGCAGAAAACACAGCATCTGACTTTGCACGGGCTCAGCTCCACAGCGATACTTAGGGTTGGTGATATGGACTGTTAGATGCTAATTTTAGACTCCCAGTCTAAAAAGGAGCTGCCACTGTCCCCCTCTGTATAATTTCTGTTACAGAAGGCCTAGGAACTGGCTCGATTCTGTTTGCAATTCAAACCTTAATCTATTGCTTTCAGTGTCTGCAGCAGAAAATATCTGTACAGGCGTTCTGTTAGTCAGATATTCAGAGCAATCCGCAGCTCTTTGTGTCCTTACAGAAGCAGCCCTGTCTATCACCAAGCAACGAGGCCTATACTTTGATCGGCCGCCACCACAGAAGCCACCGCAGCTTATCGAAAAAGCATCACAACTTCTTTCCTGGGCTTACAAAACAGCTACACCCAAGCGAGCAGAGCTCATTTCTTCCCCTGCCGGCTCCCCACAGCCGCAGCCCAGCTGCTGGCTGAGCAGATGCTGCCCCCTGTCTGGCTTCTCCTTTCCTTGTCTCAGACACGCTCTAGCAAAAGGAAAAAAAAAAATCTTTTTGCCTCTCCGGGCAGGGTAACAGGTGTGTCTCAGGAGGACTTTATTCATTTCTTGCATGCCCTGCTCTGAAGGCCAACCTTTCCAAAGTCTGTAATGTCCTGTGATACTGGAACCTACAGCTCATGGAGGAAACTCTACCCGAGGCAGGTGAGCTGCAGTGCAGTTCCTTTGCTGCTTCTCCCCTTCCAGCAACAAAAAATAACACTTGAAATCCCCTTGGCTTCCTCCCAGGGGCAGCTAAATTTCCACAAGTAACGTGGTATCCTTTTCTAAAACTCCAATCAAAGTCATTTTAAAATGATGTAGACAAGACCCTGAACAATCAGGAATGCTTAAACATGTATTTAACTTTTCCTATGTAAAATGTATTTTACAAAAGCCCATTCTGTATTTCAGAGCTCTGCTAGAAGTGTCGAGGCACTCCAGAAGAGAAGCTTCCCACCATGAGCCTTGCTCCTATGTTTAGCTAAAATATTTCTAGGGAGAGCTGTGATCGTCTCTGTGTCAATCAGAGCCACCCTCAGCATCCCAACTGACATATATATGTCCTAAGTACAAGGTACAGTCTTTATAAGACATTTCTTTAAGGCTTCGAAAGAAAGCCTTTCTGATTTTGGATGTTTTCTTAAAAACAGGAAGGATGACTGCCATGTGGGACTCTGATTGCTGTAAGTAGTGTTGAGCATTTATACTGCAGTTGCTACCAGGGACTCTTTTAGGGGTCCAAGCCCAATGTTATTACACATCACCCTAATTATTCTGTTCCTGGAGACTTCCTTTAACAAAATTCTGTGGGCATGAACAATATCAGCTAATGCTGAAGAAATATGGAGTATAATTCAAATGCTTCCTGCAATGAACATGGAGGCCAGTGAACAGCTCAGCAGCTGCTGCTACCTGTAGCCACGATGCTCCCAGCCTTCTTCATCTTTACACATTAATTTTCATACCTAGGTATCTCTGCCAGAGACTGTGATTTCAGCTTCCACATGAACAAAAGCTGAGGACTGGAGAAAAGAAGTTGAGAGAAGCATTGGTAATTTGAAGGACTGGGGAGATATGCCATCCATTTTGGGTCCAGGGAAGGGTAACAGAGGGGTTGATGATACAAGGGGAAATAGGGCCATCTCATCATGTGACCAAAAGGTAAAAAATGTACCTAGAAAGACACAGCTTCTCCAGCAAGTGGCTGCACCAAGTGTCTTCTTGCAGCTCAGAGCGCTGTTGTCACCTTGCTGCTCGAGGACAAGAATGCTCTCAAGCTTATTTTCCCCATTGCACTGAACAAACACGCAAGATCTGGGAGAAACGGAAAGAACCTAACTTCTCAGTGTAATTATATAGGCATATAAAGGCATCTTAATGGTTTAACAAGAGTAGGAGAACATTTTATTTAGAGATGGGCTAAAATCCCAACACCAAAGCATCATCACCTTCACCAAAGTCAAGATTTGATCAACTGTCTTCAGTTGAAAATATGTAATTATCCTGTTTTGTATCTTACAAATGGGCATTTTTAGAGATGGGCATTCTGTATGATTTAGCTAAATCCATGCAACAGAGCAATCAGTAAGAATCAAGTTGCAAATTATTTCCTCTTCCATGAAAAAATATTGAAATTTCTAAACAATAATATTGATCCGATCAAAATGTATAATATTGAGCATGCTTAAACACTGAAAGCTTGCAAAAGAGTAATTTAGATTGGATTTATCTTTTTTTTTAATCAAAATATTTCTTTTAATTTGGCTTTAATTTTACTGAAAATTAATTTCAATTTTAAAATTAGGCCTCTTGAAAACTTCACTCAGAAGAGTTGAAATAGGATATCTGAACACCTTTAAGGCATTTTTAAAGACTTCAAGTTTATTGAAATTGGCCTTTTCCAATACACAGTTTGAGAAATCAGCACATTGGAGTGCAAAATGCTTATACTCGTGCACTTCTGAGCAGCCCTAGCAGTACGGCAGCCAGCCTTTCTCTATGAGAAGCTGCCAGTAGGACTTGAAATTAATGGTTCTGCTGATGCTTTTTGCCTGTTTACATAACAATCCCAGGCAAAATCTCTGCCAAAATAGTCGGTAGGCAACTGAGCTGTTTGTTTTTGGATAAAGAGCTTTTTCCTAGGTCACTGGGCAGGACTCTTACCCTGCTGTGTCCAATGGGGCAGACAAGTCACCTGCTGCACCAAACTCCTCATGTGCGACCGAGCCAGGTGGACACAGTGACCGCCCTGTGCACGCTTGGATATCCCCATTTATGCTGGGGAAAGGATTCAAATCCCCAAACTGCAGGGCAGTCACCTATGGCCATTAGGTCTGAATGGGCAGGGAAACGTGACCAGGCCTGAGTCTTCACAATTTGTGACGGACTCCGCAGGAGGGATGGATCTGATTCCCTAACATGTGGCTAAGCAAGAGGACAGTTTGGCTTTACAGAAGAAATTAAGGATTAATTTAGAATTTGGTTTGAACCTGTCACATGCCTAGAAGGACTGAAGATCTACCTGGAGCTGTCAGACCCCTGGGACCTACTGCCTGCCTACGCTGCTGGGGGGCATGTAGGGAGACTGATGAGGAGAACAAAATGAAGGCCTTGCCCGTAAAGACACAGGCCTTGATCCTAACACAATGACAATATTTACTTTTGATATTGAGTAATGAGGTTTCCAGTAATTACCGCCAGAAAGATGCTTTTAAATGTAACAAGGAGTCCATCTTTTGAAGAGCATTTGTCTGCTTGAGTAAACAGAGGAAAGGCCAAGTAACGGAGGGACGGCCTTGAGATCGGGCATGGCTGCCCAACTCGGGCCACCGAAGGAACGTTTCTTTCCTCAGCACAAAATACTGCATTTGCAGCTCTGGGGAATGGAAACATCTGAGAATTGCAGTTCAAACCACGGAAGCTGCCTGGAGACAAAACCCCGTCTATTTCGACATTCTTTGATGTCAGCTGAAAAGCAAAGGCAGCGCACTCGGGCTATAAAGCTGAAGTGAATCCGGAGAGACGTTCCTGACAGATGAGTCACGCCGATCCTGCCAGCCAGGGCACACAGACACTCGGGCTTGCCAGCTGGGGAGGCTTTTCCACATAGCCCCTGCTTGGAGCATTTCAGCCGGGCCAAGCGTTCTGACAGACGCAACAGCAAACAGAAATGCCGTTCAGTTGCTGCTCTCAAGCAGTCACATGGAGAAAGTTCAAAAATTGCAAATATCTTCTGAAAATTCAAAGAAGAATTAAATAAAGCTACCCAACGACTCCAACAGCTCAGCCCCTACCCGTTCCTTCCAAGAGCCCAAGTCCTAAAGGGCAGCACACCGGCACCAGGCAAACACACGCGGTTCTTGTTTCAGAGAAGGATGATGCACATTTCACCTCCAGCCAAGGGGCTGGATTTAGGCTATGTCAAGTAGCACACAGATCCAGCAGCAATACTGCCAGCAAAAGGGAGCAAAGTGCTTCCTACACAGCAGCACCCCCTGCACTGCATTTAGCACCTGGTTATGTATAAGTCAGACTAAACCTACAGTTATTGTTGACACATGGCTGGTTTCTTTTAAGCACTGCAAACACCAGGAAAAAAAATAAGCCTTGAAAAATTCAGGATGTTCTGGCTTATTTCCAAATTTGTGAACTTGCATATAATTCAGAGTATTGGAGATTTTTTCTGCCTTGAAATAATTGAATCTCCTAGGCTGCTACAACTGCCTTATCTTTCCAATGCAGGCTCTGTTATTAGATGAAAGGCTGGGAGCTGCCAAATAAAACCTGAGAAGCTGCCCCCTACCAGGTGCTCTACCAGTATTCTGCCAGGGAGCAAGTTACACTAGCAGTAAATTAAAAATAATTTGGCTTCCTTAAGGTAAACCTGATTCTTGTAAGGTACCCAGGGGAAGACTGATCGCTACTGACCAAATTTAGCAAGATAGTTTTAGATAGCTCAGGTTAGAAGTCCACTTAGTGCAAAACACTAGGACGACTATCAGTATTTGATAACTGGTAACTGTCTCAATAAATTCCCTTCCAAAAATCAGTCTCTATAGCTGGGGAGCAGTATTTCATCCTAGGCGGAGAGCTTGGGTTACGTACTGTGCGACTCATCTGAGCAGCTCTGACTGAATTTAGCGCCCGTAGTTCTGTTATTTTCAGGACAACAATAGAATTAATGACTCATAAATGTCAGTATTAATACTTTTAAGAGTTCAAGGTCTCATAAAACACAGAATTATTCATGGAGACAAACCTCATACTAAAAGAAACACCTAAGCATGCCCTGTCACGAAGCTCTGTATGGAGATGGGCAAGCTGGTCATAATTTCATGCTTATCCTTGCATATATCAATATCTCTCTCCTAAATCAGATCTGTCAGTTCACATATGTTGCAACTCTTTATCTTCTTAGTTCTTTTCAACCTGGTCAGACTAGTTTACTCTTACTTCAAGGAACAGTATGTGCATTGAATTTTAAAAGGTGTCTTAGAGCTAGCGTTTCAGAACAAGAAGTTTGCTTTAATTACAATACAGTGACATTAGCTTCTGTAGGAAATGTGCATTTGGATTATTGACTGAGCCAGGAATACATTTACCAAATTATTACAATTAATAAATCCATACATCATATAATTACTCCACCATTTCAGCTTGGAAATGAGGAGACATTTCTTCTCAGGAAGAGCAGTCAGGCACAGGAATGGGTTGCCCAGGGAGGTGGTGGAGTCATTATCCCTGGGGGAGTTTGAGGAAAGGTTGTGTGGTGCTTGGGGACATGGTTTAGTGGGTGACATTGGTGGTAGGGGGATGGTTGGACCAGGTGATCTTGGAGGTCTTTTCCAACCTTAATGACTCTGTGATTTTCCATATTCCAAGGTTCTGTCTTCTATACCATCTCCACAGCCAACATTGTAAGCTTTAGAGAAAGGTACAAGAAGTCCATACCATGTGGTCAGAAAAACACTTGGCAGTAAAACAATGTTCTCCTAGCACGCTCAAAATAGCTTTTATCTTGAAGGTATGAAAGTCCTTCCAATTTCCAAATGCATTTATAAAAGGCTGCAAGTACTTGAGCTGTTTTCACTGTTATCTCTGTGACAGTGACACACAAACAACAACTGATTCATACCTTCTTAACAACACATTCGAGAGGCTGGTTATAAGAAAAACTTTATTTTATAATTCTTACTTTCACTGCTGTTGAATGGCTTCTCTAATAAAAAAGAACAAACAAATTGGATAATTTTTTCTAAAGATTGGTACAGAAAAAGCTTCCCAAATCTGCATAGTCTTTTTTCTGCATCCAGTAGCATGGATAGTGAGTAATTTATCAGTCAGATCACTTAGCCAGATTAGGAAAATGAGTTTTTAATTATTTCCATGCCATCTCTCTATTGTTGTTGCAATCCTAATCTTAATGAAAAATCCATATAGCTAGCTGTTTGCTGCTAGGAAAATCACAACAGCACTGCGATCATCGTTACATCCCAAGGACATCCTCCGTTAAATCCACACTTGAGAATAAGATGCCTGGATGTCTGCTCTCGTTGCTCTGAGGATCAGATGGCACTTCATCCCTCATTAGGTAGGGTAAAGTGAAGGGATGGGGAAAGGGACAGGAGAAGTCCCTGGACCATGATCGTGCTGCCAAGCATCCGCACAAGTCCTGTGGCTGGCACTGCTCACAGGAGCAGGTGCGTCTCAGCACAGCCACAACGGGAACATCGCACGCTTCTCAGAAATGTCATTGCTCGTGTTTGTCTAGGGTGAAAATTTGAATGAGAACAAAAGCAAAGAAAGGCTGCATGAGCTATTCCCTGTTCTGGACCATGTCCATGCATCTGCATATTAAAATGTTTCTATCCCTTTCCCAGAAGTTTTGTGACGAATCCTCTGATTACGGGTTTGCTAGAGAATAAAGATGATTGCAGGAGACAGCTTTGTTCCTCCTTCTCCTCATTTTATTCATGAAAAGAAAACAGTGTTAAAATGAAATGTAGATGGATGACTGCTTTTTAGTCTTTGCTACACGGCTACAGATGTTGCATTCACTGTTTGCAAAGCTGGGAGCCACAGAAACACCACCACCAGGAACAGCATCATCCCGTCATCCTACTGCTTTTCCTGCCTCGGAAGTATATTTCTTAGGAACAAAGAGAAGCAGTACTTCCTAAAAGCACCATAAAAACAAACAAACAAATGGAGTTAATGTACAAGAGAGGGAGAACCATTAAGACATGAAAAACATGTTTTCTTGTAATGTTTCTCAAATGCTGTTATACAACATCTATTTCAGCCATACTGCCCATTGGTGTATTCTAAACTATGCAATGTTTGGTCTGTTAAATCATTTTTTTTTTCCATCATTTCAATAAAGAATGTGACAGTTTCCTTTTAAAGAGTGTTTGCCTTTCACAAATATTCAAATGTAAATAAAAATTCCCCAGAAGGGCTGTTAAAAATGATAAAATGAAAAAATGATAAAATGAAAAAATGATAAAAATCTATGATCTTTATTTCAGGTGGGCCAATTGTATTTTGACTTTTCATAATTACGTGGAGAACATATTTTTTATGACTGGAAATAAATAGCAGAACAGAGAATATTGGAGATTCTTCACATGAGAAGGATCTATGAAATTCTGCTAAGGTCAAATATGGAATTTTTCAGGCTTGAACAGACAGAGTTTCTACTTCAAAAAGGTCCTTCATCTCAGTATGACATTCATATATGATATTTTAAAGGTTGGAAACACAGCAATTTACATCACCTGCTAACACCATACCTGTGAATAAAAGGCCTGCTGGTCTCCTAAGGAAAACATCTCCCTTTGCGCCGCCTTGGCCTTGATCTTCACGGAACCATCTGCAGATCCCATGGCCACGAACCACTTTGTGGCCTTGCAATAGGGATCCACCTCGAGAGGGGAATTTGGTGTTGGCACCTGGCCGAAATGCTTTTTGGGTTTTAATTGGTAATGATTTGCCGTTTCTAAATCCAGGCAACCTGAAAATTTAGGCCCAGAGTGTTTTGTTTTTTTTCAGAGATTGGAGCCCGCTTGCCCACGGTGTGTTACACAGATCATCCACAAGGAGGAGCCAAGTTTACAAATAACTCGTTAAAAAAAATACACCGCGGCTCTCTGTTAGCCCGTACCCAGCTTAAACAGATTAGCGAATAATCATGGCTTGATAAAATAAACAGTGTTTGCTTTCAGCTCGAGTCCCATCAGGAAGAAGATTCAGCAGGTAAAGGATGTTTCCTTAATTACATTATCCTGACTTCTCCCAATTACACGGGGAACAGATGTTTTATGGCTGGAGACAAACACAAAGAGAGGGAACATCAAAGACAAACTGCCTGTAACAAGAGTCCATAAAATCAAATAAAACACCTAACTAATTAAACAGGCCAATCGCTGTACTATTGTAGCTTGTTTTGGCTTTTTGTTAAACTCAATTACTTACAATGCCAACCACATTTTGCCCGGCCAGGAAGGTGTGATTAAGTGAAACTGAATCCTGGGGGACTGCTGGGTGATGCTGAAAGAAAACTGCAAAGGTTGGTATAAAGTTTTACACCACATTTTGAACCTACTCAGCTTATTTCACTATAACCTACAAAGCTTAGCTTAACTTTGCACAGCTTTTGTGAATAGACTCGTTACTATTTTATGGCTATACAAATCTGTAGCACTGACACATATCAAGACATAAGACCAAGAATGCAAAGTGTTTACTTGTTGTGACTTCTCCTGCTCGGTTTTCAGATGTGGTGAGCCTTCAGAGAGTCAAGCGACGCCAAAAAGATGCACACACATTCTGAGCCTATCTAGGCATGGGTTTTGAAACCAAACTCCAAAAGCTCAAGTTTGTAAATTAAGTAGCCATGTCTGAAAACTTCACCCTAGGCAAACTGTCTTTGGTTACCGAGTTGCGTCTGGCAGAATAAGGAATAAAATCCTTAACTGTTAAAGATGAGTAATGATGTTACAGATGAGTAAAATCCTGCCACATGTCTTCATGAGAACCAGCAAAGGTTTCTCTTGAATTCACTTGAGCCAGGATTTCATTGAAGACATGTTTCATGTAAACTGGTGTTAGTTCAGGTCTCAGCTGACTCGCCTTCTCTGGAAATGGCATGTTTTTTCCTCCCTATTTAGACATTTCTTTTACGTACTTATCCAGAATTCAGAACAAGGTTGGTGGTTTATTTCTTTTTTCTGTCTGTTACTACCCTGGTTGAGAGCAGACTTTGGCTTCTTTAGGAACCTGCTTAGAAAAATCCTGTGCAATACATCCCCAGAGTGAAGGCAGCATGGGAGCCAGTTGGTTTTCAAGTCTACTCTAGCCCCCAGAATGATTTAGAAAGCAGAAGTCTGTACATAATGAGGAGCTCCTAACAAAACTCAAACACAACGAAGTGCTCAAGAGGTAGAAGCAAGGACAGGTGACCTGAGAGGAACACAGTCATACTGTCCAAGCAGGGACAGGGCTAAGAAAGCCACAACCATCCGGATTTTAATCTGGCAAGGGATGTGGAGAGCAACAAGAAGGACTTCTACATGTATTTCAGCTAGAAAAGGAAGACCAGGGAAAATGCAGGCCTGCTGCTGAATGGAGTACGAAGGATATGGAGAAGGCTAAGGTGCTCAGTGCCTTCTTCACACTGGTTTTCACTGGTAAGACCAGCCGTCAGTAATCCCAGGCTCCTGAAGCCTGGAAAAAAGACTGAAGCAAAAGAGGTTGAGGAGGGTGAAGTAAAAAATAAAAATAAAACTCCTGGAAAAGATGGGACATACACAAGCCCATGGGACCTGCTAGGATGCATCCATGCCTGCTGAGAGAGCTAGCAGATGGTAGAACTAGATGATCTTTAAAAGCCCCTTCCAAACCAAATCATTCTACAATTCTATGATACTCTCAATTATCTCTGAAAGGTCAAGACGACCAGGAGAAGTTCCCAAAGAAAGGAAAAGAGAAAATGTTTCTTCTGTCTTCAGGAATGGTGAGCAGGAAAACCCAGGAAAATAGAGGTTGGTCAGCGTTGGAAGGCAATGGAGCCAATATTCCTGGAAACCATTTCCCAGTGTATGAAGGATGAGGTGATTGGGCACAGTCAGCATGGATTTTGTAACCATGAGTCCTGTAACACTGCATAATTTGTAATAGAAAATAGCCCATAAGCTTTGTACTGAGCTTGCAAGGCCTCAGGCTGAGGCTTGCTCTCTCTAAACTATTCCTGACTTGCCTGAAGCTTTGCTCTATTTGGTTTGACTAATTTGTCTAATCGACATGGGGGGTCAAACAGATTTGGGCTGGATGATCCCCAGCAGTCCCTACCAACCCCAACTGTTCTGCAGTTCTGTGAAAAATGAAGCCTGATGAAACACACCCAGAGCTTTCTTCATGTTAAACAAGGGCAGTTCTTTTTTTATTGTTTTTAACTTTCAAGAACATTTCAAACCACCTCCTTCTTCTGACCCTCTTTCAAGTGACCAATTACAAGTCATGAAGGAATTAATAGTAAAGAACTGCTGTAAAGTGTTTGGGAGGACTTTACAGACTTAGGGTCATTTATTCAAATTCTTTAGTGACAAAATATTGTTTTAATTTGACTGAATGTTTTAGGAAAAAAAAATGGCAACAAAATAATTTGAAAGTACTATTGTTCTTCTGCACTGCTTCTCCAGACAATGACTCAGAAAATTCATGTACGTGAATGCTTGCACATGGAGTTAAGCATATGAAAATGAATACACATTTTGAATCCAAGAGGTCTTTTGCAAGCGTCCTAACTTTGGCTGCTTCTTAGTTTCCTCCTATAAAAACATCTGGAAACATCAATGTCTTGGGTAGGTCTGGTGCCTTAAAGTCAGGAGGAGATCAAAGCTAATGTCAATTTGATCAAACATTTTCTGTGTCCTCATTGTCTCTTCCTACTCCTCTTTTATAAGAAAGCTTTGAATTTAGAGAGGATTTTTTCCAGCTGAACTGGGTATTTCTCTTCACATTTTACAAACTTTGATTCAGAAAAGTGTTTTATTGATACATATATGTAGCATTGCCTATTAAGTTATGATGTCTAAGATCTGAGTCCATTTTGTTATAGACTGGGTTTTGCATTCCTGTTGTGGCCTGCTGCCAGGTCTTGGCACATTGTCCCTGTTACTCTGATATTCTAAAATGCCATTTTTTCCCTGCTGCACAGTAAGAAATGTCAGTTTAATAATTCAACAATTCACTACTGCAAAGTCCAAATGTATGTTGGAGTTACGTTTCTTGCACCTGAATCACACATCCTCAATGCAGACTCACACATTGCTCTGCCAAACACTCACCAGTGGAGTATTTTAGGAACTAAATTTATTTCAGAGGGTGTGTCTGGAAACAAATGTCACAGAAAGCTACCTGATGACATAAATCGTAGGTCTTCCTTTATGAAACTGCAGCTGCCAGGAATCATGTGATATCCCAGTTTTGCAAACAATGCTGTCACCTGATGGCTTACTGCCCTCTTGGTAGTAGATGACACGGTCATTTGATGTTCTCTGTGGGACCGGCAGGGTCTCTCAGTGCCCCGAGAAGATTTTGTTTCAAGCCGGCTCACAACCAACATACTGTGAACATGAGCTGGCACTTCCATGGTATTAGAGCAATTCAAGGTAGCCAAAATTAACTTTCTGTACTTTGTCTTCAGGACCATAGCATCACCCAAGGTATAGAGACCTAGAAAAACTTAGTGAACGAGGGAATGCCACAACAATTAGTATTCATTTGGGCAGCAATTGGTATGAGAATGTATGAGAGAAAACACTCAATTTTTACATTTTAACTGTAAAAATGTCAGCGTATAGCTGCTTTTAACTACATTGCAAGCCAAGCATAGCTCTTAACAGTATACAGCCTGAAGGCACAAAAATCTGAAATATACTGCAATCATTCGGATTAGAAGACTTTGGAGGCTGATGGAAAAAGAAAATGAAGTGACAAGATGATAAACAACAGGGAATGGAGAAAAATAACCCTCACCAGGCTGTGACATGAAGAAAGGTATGATGGATTATTGACTGCACACTATCCTTGACAATGCAATAAAGAAGCTAAATGAACTCTCGTGCCAGCTACCTTCTGTATGTGCTTTTCTACATTTCTTCCATCTCTTCTACAGGTACTTCTCGGCTGTGATTTCTTTTCTCTGTTTAGTCTCTATTCCTTTTTTCTTCCTTCCCCCAAGCTTTCTTTCTCCCTTTTACACTGAAGGGCCATAGCAATATAAAAATCAAAAATGTACTGTTCCTTAAATTGCACAGGCCTTGGTTTTAAGGTTTCCTGCACTCATAAATTTGTCTTGCTGACTTGTCTGTTTTGGATACTACAGTGGTAAAGCAAGCCTCATAAGAAATTAAAACAGCAGCACCTGTGTTTTGTTCAGTTTTGTTTTGGTTGGAAGCAGCAGCAGCTTTTTAGTCTTTGCCTTAGCCATTCAGCAATTTCTGATCACACATTCATTCAGTTGCTTTTTTTGAGCAGGACCACGTCACCACTGTAACTGATAAAATCCCTTCTGACAATGTTATAGTTTATTGTGCTACCTTTCTGGATATGTTTTATAACACTCAGATTTTCTTTCATGCGTATAATTTCAGCTTCAAAGACATTATGGTGTTATTTTCCTCCTTAGGTTCGCCTAATTTACTTTAAGGATTCACTCTCACTATATTTGTGTACTATTGAAAAACTAGTACACTAGTAAAAAAACTACTATTGAAAAACTGCTGCTTCTCTGAAGCCACGTACTTACTGCCATTTCATTTGTTGCCTTAGAGGTTAGGATGTGCTTTTTCTGTCTCTTCATTTGCTAGACAGATCTTGAATTATTTTTATTTTTTAAAGGTAACTAAGGCACCGAGTTGGAGCTTTCAAGTACCCTTTGTGTTAATACACTGGGAGGCTTGATCTCATATCAAAGATTTTCACGATTCCCTGACTTTGGAACTGAGCTTTTAATCTCACAGCTGTGACGTTCTTCAAAGGCTCCTGCAAGAAGCTGCGTCAGGAAATAGGGCGCGTAGCACTCAGATTTCTATTCCAACACAGGTTAGCAAATTCAGACGACGAAGGTGTCTGAATCATCATTGAACAAATTCAGTAACGACACATTCCACCTGTTCAAACCCTTGTCATAGCTCAGGCAATTTTCCTTCATAAAAACATTGCTTGCTGAGGTGGCTTTAAGAATGCAAGTAATATCAGCTTGAATGCTTGCCAGCTACCAACCTGGAGGGGAGGGAGGGAGGTATTTGCTATTTTGGGGACCTGGCCTTGTATTGTTTTCTCTCCTCCTTGTACTTGATGGTCTGTTGGATTTTCACAATAGCTTCTTATCTAATCCTCTCAAAGTACCAGTAGTCAGTAGCTTTACGCAGATGTCAGAAATGAGCACCTATGGCTTCTTTTCACCTGCCTGGAAAAGACTCAGATGAAACAGCACGAAGTTACATAAACGTGGTCCAAACACCACAAAATACTGCCAGCTAGCTCATCAGAAACATTCATAATGTATTTTAGCTGCCTTTCTGACACTGAGCTAGACAGCTCCTCAGACACCTTCATGTTAGTGTTCACTACAGTTTGACCAGCAAGTCCGTCCTCTGCTGCTACATTACACTTCCATGCAACTCCCTGCTAGAAGATTCCCTTCTGTACTATTAACTACAAGCCAAGGACAGTTGTTAGGGATTACAAGGAAATCGTATGTTGTTCACTTAAAACTGTTTACCAGGGAAAATAAAGGGAGTTCAGTGTAATAGCAGCATGGGAGAAAAAACCTACAGCCCAAGAGAGCCATGTTCTACACCCTACCTGTGTAGGGGTCTTAAACTAAAGCTGGTATGGATCTGTCCACAAAACTTGCGCAGACCATAAAATCCTGGAAAACAGTAGCCCAGATGTTAGTCACCAGCATGGCAAGGCAGCACCAGGGATGGGCAACAGGGGGCACCTGCAGAATTAAAGGTTATAGGCTTGCAGCAGTTCTGTCAGAAAAGTCATAGGGGGCTGACTCACTTCATGAACTCCAAGATTCTGTAGAGAGCTGGGCTTAACGCATGGTTGTGTCAGCTCCTGCGGTGTTTTCCTGTTAACGTCACCATTTCCCTGTTTTTCATTGGGTTTTTCCTGTTCTGAAAGCTAGCTGAAAGCCATGTGACACTGCACACAGACAGACCTAACTGGATTAACTTTGCAATTACGTGAGGCACTAACAAATGCGACCCTTAAGCAGGATACAGGAGATACAGGATATTAAAAATGGACTGTTTGATCATGGTGCTCCAGAAATAGTTTGGCAAGTTGTATTAAACAGAACTTACTGGTTAAAAAATCTGTTATAAGAAGTCAAGGACAATTTTCCTGGTCAAAAAGAAAGACCTACCATGACATCAAACAGCCATTCACAACACCATCTGCAATCTGTAAAGCCAGTTAGCTCTGATTCAGACAGGAACAGATACACACCCAGCTGGTTTTTCAATCTTTTTTTTTTTTTCCCCTGCCCAGAGAGAGATGAAAGGGCACAGGCAGAATCATCTCGAAACAATCAGAAGTCTAGGGCCATCCTCCATACTGTTGCTGAATAGTCCTGATTTATTTTTTTGGAGTCACTTTTTAGTCTACTCCTTTTATTAGTTTATATTCAAAAAAAAAAAAAAAAAAAAAAAACCACTAATTTCCTGTTAATTGCCAAAAGAAAGTGCTTTGCCATTATCAGTTCAGTGCCTGAACTTCCTTGTGGTGCATTTGATGTAACCCTGGAAAGTTTCACAAGCAATTAGGTGAGTCACTTGCAATAAATGCCATTTTTCCATAAGACTTGCACACTGACATTAGCACACGAGACAGGGTTTTAACACCAAGGCCTTGCAGCACAGAGAACAGATGAGCATTTATTCATCTCAGATTGCTTTTTTATTCACAACGCAGCGCTGCTGCCAACTCAAGTTCCATTTGTGACCCAATTATGAAGGTCAGAAAGTTATCCCTGCCCATTACCCTGCCATCTATTGTTAAAACATACATAGGGACAGAAGACATAACCAGAAGGAAAAGCAATGAGGACAGGTTTATCTGTTGTATCACAAATATGACCCTGGGTTTATCATCAGATTACCATTGGGGGCAATTTATTACTACTGAAATCTGCCAAGTGACTGAGTTCAGTTGTTCTGATTCTTCCTTCATTCAAGCAGCACAGTGAGCACAACTGATGCGGCTTGTTTCAGCATTCACGGGGATGGCAAACCAAATCAAAGGATCAGAATTCAAATCGGATTTCTGTTTAAAGGATACATTACTTACAACATCTATTCTCTCTCTCCCCTCCACCAAGAACATACTTAAAATGATACAGGCAATTTGGGATTAGCTCCAAACTTGGCTTTCGTAAGACAAGAATTAAAATCAGTCATCAGTGTTTAATATCAGCTGGCTGGGATAGGAGAAAAAAGTGAACTTGTATGTTTCCTTCACTGCACAGGTATTTGATAACATTTGTGCTTAATCTCTGAACTACTAACAGGGTATGTTATGAAATTCATCTAAAAGAAATAACCCCCCTAATCAAGATCCAGTAAATCAAGTTAAACAGCTGAGAGATACTCTGATAATGAGTTTGCATTTAGTTAATAATGCTCCTGACAAAGGGACATCTACTTGTTTGCAGAACAATTAAATATGCTGTAGCTGTTGAACAAATAATTTAATCCAGAAGGCATCAGCAAGCCGTTTTCCTACACAAAGAACACCTAAGGGCAGACAGATCGTTGGAAGATGTGAATGACTTTCCGCATTCACTGCTGAGTAAAAGGCAAAATGCTGAAAGTGAAAACATTTGGCAAAGGCAGGCTTTCATATTAAAATAGAGAAGAAAGGACAAAACAGCTAAACCACCATTTTAAGCCGTGAATGCATTCATTCTGAAGCCTGCTTCGTTTAAAGCTTCTTTGTATTAAGACAGGAACCAATAAAAAGCAATGAAGTATCTCATCAACTTCTATATACTTAAGCCTCCGAACATAACAGAAAAAGGCATGTACCAAAGCACTACTATCACATCAAAGCACCTCTCAGGAGGACGCAGATCTCTGGAAACAGTCACTTTGGACTCATTTCAATAGGTTTAACTTAACTTCTTCATTGTTCCATATAGCAGGGTAACTACATCAACCCGCAGCATGCCAGCTGGCAGGCTGCAAGAAAGCTCCTTCCCTTCCTACCCACAGGACAGGCTTCATTCTCAGCTTTCCTTAAATTAAAGACAGGACATTTTAACATTTGATATTCCATCTCTGCAGATCATTTCTATTTGCATGTTACTGAACAGCACCAAGGATCTTCCTACATAGGAAGAAAACTATTAATTACATGAACTATTCCCCTGGCATGCCCAAACGCCTCGTGCTGGTGCTGTTCTTGGACTGCTGTGCAGCAGCACTGCTGACTGTTCAGCAGTCACACTGATAAAGATCACTGGTGCAAATCAGGTGGCATGGAGTTATTGTAAGTCATGAAACCAGACACTGTCTGCATCAGGGAGCCTGGGACATTTCAAATGGGCAGGACTGAAAACCTGAATTATCCATCTACACCAGGTAATCTCATTACAGATATGCCTCCCCCCCCGAGGAAGGAAAGAGCAGCCTAACCATTTTGTAGCATGCTCACTGGAAGCTGTTACCAGACATCCTTTTGCTCCAGAACAGTTCAGAGTACAGAAACCCAAGTCTAAGAGTCCAGCTATAAACAGCATGTCACGATGAGACTTTGCTCTTACAGCACGTGTCACATTTTAGGAGCACTACATGCAGAACTCTGCACTATGGTAAGGAAATGGAAAAAAGAGTTCTGAACTCATCAAGTCTTGCATACAAAAGGCAAGCTGAGAATGGGGAAGCTGTCACAGTAACAGCTGTAACATGTTTGCTTTTGGCAGAATTTTATAACACATACCATTTTTAAACACAAGGGAATAGTTAGATACTTAAAATGAAAGCAGACCATGGGAAGATTTCCCACTCCCCCCTTACCTAGGATTGTTACTGCAAAACAGTTGTTGGCATATTTATCTAGAACCATTTAAAGATATTGGCTTAAAGGTGAACTTGAAGGCTTGCGGTGACTGTCAAATTGAGCCATCCTTCTGGGCTAAGCCATATTCTTGAAGCTGCAGAACTTGTATTTTGGAAAAAAAGCATTTGCTGCACCCTCCTTCCATAGAACATATCAATACTCCCTGCAACAGGCTTGGTGAACAATCCAACAGAGCATATTCTTAGCCCATGGTGTAAGAGCTGCTCCTTTAGTTTACCATCAAGTCATCACCATTTTGACCTGCATGTATTATAGATAACTTGCTTATGAAATGTTGCTCTGTATAGGGTACAGCCCACAATTTGTGTTGCCTCCAACTTCTGTGCACTGCGGAAGCCTGCTTTGTCTGCAGCAGCCCCGTGTCCCTTCCTGAGGGAACAGTGAGGGAAGGGGAACTGATGGCGATGCACAAGTTACCGACAGGGAGGATTTAAGCGGTACTGCCAGCAGGCGGCAGCACCAGCACACCTGACGGAGGGTTCAAGCCTCTGTGGCGTTTGAAAGCTTTGAAGCCCAGTTCCCAGCCTGTTTCCATTTATGCTTCGCATTGTTGAGCCATCTGGCCTATTCATAACTGTGACTACACAACAGAACACACTCTTGAAACGAAAAGAGCTCCATGAGCTCCATGCCTGGCAGAGCCACTAGTGCATTCTATATTAATCCAGTACACGTGGATTTCTGCATAATTGATCATTTTATTGGAATCTATTAAAAGACATTTGTTCAGATCACCTGTTCAGCAGGCAGTTACGCTGTTTCTGTTCACTGCATACATACTGAGCAAGTCTCCAAGCAATACATAAATACTATTTTGTCTGACCCCATACATATGCATCTTTACTACAAAAAGCAGCTTTTCCTCAAAAATTGTGTACATGGGACCAATATTCATTTCTTCTAGCCATGACTTGTACCAAATCCATGTCAAGAATCATAGGTTAAATACATCAATACATGTAATAGAGCTTTAACAGTAAAAAAAAAGTAAGAAAGTTAAATACTGTAACAGCTTAGATACATACTGCATTTGAATGATAGAACATGAAGTCTACTGACCTAGCTAAAGACAGGCACCAAAACACAACATACAGAAGCAATGTCAACAGCCAGTACTTGTCTAAGCATTTTAGAGTTCCCCTTTTCCCTTCAAATAAAGAAGGGCTGTTCACATCTTGGATGCAAACTTAAGATATCATTAACCTTACAGCAAAGTTGATCCTGGTATTTTCAGGCTGGGTGAAGAAAGGCATATTAAAGCTGCAGGCCACTAAGTACACAGAGCACTCGTGAGTTTGAGGAGCCAATGTTTACTATAGCACAGGTTTGTTGTTCAAGCTAAGTGTAACAGTAGGCTTAGCTGGAAATACTTGTATTTAGTGGAAAGTGCCACATTACTCAACTAACCAAACTAAGCCGGGCTTTTTTAAAGTGTTTGGTTTTCCTTTTTTTTTTTTTTGAGTTGGCAATGATAAAGGCTTAAGGAGGTTATTTTTGCTGAAACACCTCTGTGAAATCAAATATGCTGACCTATGATTGATCTAGAGTTTCTCCAGAACACAGGAATCAAGTTACAAGTGTTCTCTCAGTCACCAAGGACTGGTATTTTAGCCAGCATTTCAATTCTTAAATTAAGGGCAGCTTAAGAGGAATCTGTACAATGCAACATATCAAACAGATGCAATGACAACTTTTAAGATAATTGTCAGTCCCTACTTTTTACAGTTATGAGCCCAACAACTTCAGGCACATGAGTTTAGTCCAGGACACTACTTTTTAAGTTCAAATTCAACCACTACAAGCCAAACAGACCCATTTAGGAGACTGCCATGTGGTAACATTCTGGACTGTAAGAACATGCATACACCAGCTGTCCAGAGAACCAGAGCTGCTAATAAAGCTGTGAGAAAAAAGCCACTAAACGTACACATGCATGCCAGTTAGCTTCCTAACTAAAACCCTATGTACAAGCCATACTTCATTTTTTTGTAATTTGTAGTTTTAAAAACTGACATTCTTACAAATATGTATTCAAGTGCAAGACATCCATTGTGTGACCACTTGAAACAGCCAAAATAAAAATGAGTGCAAATTGCAAAGCCACAATGAGGTTAGTAATGATTTCCTGATCTTCTCAGGTGAAGAAGGTGTATCTTACCAGGTAAGTAACACCAGACAAGGTGGAGTATGTGAAGGACATGACCTTCATGAAAGCCAACACAGTCTTGCTTGACTAGCAACATAGACTCTTTCTGAGGAGCCTGAAAGTTTCTTCATCCTGAAGTCCTCCACGAAGTTACTTGGTATCTTAACTGCATGTTGTCACGTATTATTGCCCTACAAGTTGTGCAGAAACCCACAAGCCAAGAAGCTATTGATGCACAGACATTTAGAAGTCACTGCATATAAAGATATGATTAAACGAGAACAGAATCTCAAGTATTGATTATGGCTTAGACCTGCATTGAAAGTCAACACTTAGACAAATATCCTTAAGCAAATGACATTGTCTATATGAGTGAGATAACTTTGTTACATTGAAGACCTACTCCATTACAGTCATCCTCCTACTTAGAGGAAAAGGTTGTCAATATATTCACAAATAACCACACCTACTCAGCAAGAATTAGCCCTGTAAGAATTCAACAACATTCCTTGTTACTCCTCTTTTAAGACAGTGATATTTACATATGTTAATAGGCTTTGTTTCTTCAACAGCCAGATGTTTGGTAGTTAATTCTTAATCCTCCCTTCCCTCTCTCATGCAGCTCTGCCAAATTCAAGACATTGTTCTAGCAGCATTCATGAAATCAATAGTGCAAAGTTATTACAAAAACCTCTTTTCCCAAACTGTGACTTCCTCTTCAAGTTACACTAGGTCAATAGCACTCCCCCTCCATCTAGAGCTCTGTGGGAAGGCAGGAACAATAGATTATGTTGAATCTAGCAAGCTACCAATTTGCTTGCTTATTGAGTTTGTCTGTTTTTCCATCTGCTGCTCGTACTGGCCATCATTACGGCTTTGGTAACCAGTTCCCTGTGTGAAAATTCACAGTTCCTCATTTTGACATGCACCTATAACATGCGAGTTGAACTGCACCACGATAATTGTGATGTCATCTCTATACATGCGAGCCAGCTCTTCTGGAAGACTAAGCATCTTGGACAGCCGCTCATGATCCACAGTGCCAAACTCGTTATTGCCCACTGCATGACGGATCAGGTGAGTCGCTGCATTCTGATCTTCAAATACTGAAGAGATCCTCGCTCTTCTTTCTGTTAAGAGACCATGCATCTGTCCCAGAGTTACCTTATAACCACCGACAGCTATGGGCTGCTGGTGGTGAACCCCAGTGAGGTACTCCCCTACAATTCTAGCCACATCTTGCCTGTGCATAGTCTCCCACAGCCCATCAGTAGCCAAAACCAGAAACTTATCCTGCGGCCTTAATTTGTGATGGATGACCTCTGGCTCAGCTGTGAGGTAAGGGGGAGTGTGATAATTTGGAGGAATAAACTTGGTGTATTCATTGTCATTCAGCTGATCTGGGCCCGACTCAACTACTCTCTTCTGTAGTTCAATACTCCACTTAAACTTCACATCTCCAAAAGCTCTGAAAGGCATCAGCAGGCCCAGGAGACGGTCTTGTTTCACAAGACTCTTCTCTTCAGACTTCGGATGCTCCGTTTTCACACGTTCCACTTCGCGTTCATTTTGTGCATTGTGGTCGTAGGAGAGATTAACTGCAGACCAAGAGCCATCTTCTTCCTGAACCCCAAGCATTGCCCTGCTGTCACCTGTGTTTGCCACATGCAAGTCAACACCATCTACGTGGGCCACACAGGCAGTTGCACCAGAAAATGCTACTCGCAGTACTAGGTAGTTAAGAAAAGAATTTGGATCTCCTACTTGAGCTTCCAGAGAAATATCATTATCAAGCCTCTTAAAAGCATTAATTAAAGCTTCTTTCACATCCGTAGTCTCTCCGCTATTGAGATCAATCAGCTCCTGCCAGTAAGTCCTCAGACTATTGAAGTAAAGCTTGGAAGCTTCTTTGCTGAAGTAATCATTGGGATGCTTGTGCCACTGCAGAATAGGCAACAGAGCTCTACCGCTTTCCACAGCATTTTCTATTTCAAGTAAAGTCTCATGAGGTAACAAAGAGACAGCAATGTAGTAGAACAGTCTCTCACTGACAGCTTGAGCACAAGCACAGCCTGCATGGCCATCAAACACACCCAGAAGCATCCCTCGTGTCTGTAAGCAAGTGGCAGCGCTTCTCCGGTCTTCGATTGGAGCATTAGCAGGCAACTGGTTGCTATCAAAGCCAAGGACAGAACTCACATTCTTCCCGTCAAACTCTGGGACTTTAAAACTGTATTCATTTGCCTTCAGGATGCTGTTGACCTGCGGAGGAGTGAGGTAAAATCTCTGTGGTGTAGAAGCATAATCCCTCGCATGAATAAAATGATTAAATTTCTCCTTTGGCCTATAAAGTGCTGCAAATCTCTTCTGAGGTGCATATCTGAAGTGACCGTGAGCAAAATGAGAGGAAAAGCAACACAGATGTTTATGGTGGCAGTAACAAACAGTACTGCATATTCTGCTAATCTCACAGTTACGAATCAATGGGAACAGATGAGTTGGCGCTGGCATGGCATCAGACAGCAATGGCAGCCTGGAGCTTCGGACTGGAATTGCTGAAATACAAGAAAACAACTGTGCTTAGGGGGACAGCTAACACATTTTCCCCCAGAAGTCTGCGTTAAGACACTTACAGCCCCTAAATGAAGTTGCTTATAATATGAAATAAAGAGAAGAGGAAGAAGTGCTTGTTTGTACAGCACTGGGCTGTAACAAAATAAGCTGTATCATACTCAAACTCAGCATAGATGCAGTAGCTCTTACACCCACTCAAGTAGTAGTAAGGAAGTGACAGCGATCCAGACAGACAATGCAGCTCCATATAAAATTTCAGGCAACAATTAGCACGCAGAAATGCGACAGAGCAGTGCCATGCTCCATGAGGCTCATATGGAGGTTTGGCTTCCTGCTGATCCTGAGATTCCAGCTTGACAGAGCCGGATGTGACACAGGAAGATGCAGTCTTTGTGAGACTGAGGAGATAACACGTTAACAGTGAGTTTCAAGGAACAGCATCGAGATGACAGACAACCAGCACTAAGATGAAGATACTTTAGATGATAAAAAGCAAGCAGCAGACAGCAGACCTATTTTAGGCAAACAGAAGCCAATAGCAAGGCTTGTTCCTTCTCCCCCCTTTCACATGCAAAACTGTCACACTTGTGTAACATCATGGTGTATATATACACACAAAGCAGCCACAGGAGTCTAGGCAATTATATTTTTATCTGATAAACTAGAAATTAAGTGGTAGAAAACATACATCTGCTACTAACAGCAGATCTACCTCAGTTTTAGGATAAATTGCTAAAAAAAAAAAAAGCTAGTCAGTTGAAAGACTACATAGAACCTATTTTCTTCCACCACTGGATGAGAGCCACGCATACTAACCCAAAGCTAGATCAATGCTACAATAAAATAACTGAATTTAGTGCAGAAGAAAAACACTAATACTTTGCCATACCTAAGTTTCCCTAACAATTTTTCATTCATCTGGAAAAAACTTATTCTAACATCACATCCTTGTCCCCATTTCCATACCCAATCACAACATCAGCACAGGCACCTCTTAAACCTCTTATTACGCTTCATTCTCAGGTAGTGTTTTACAGTGTGAAACTTGAAAAAAAATGCAGTGGGAAAAGAGTAGAAATGCATTCTTTTATGCAAAGTGTACATAGTTAATGGCAATTCATTTTTCTCCTTCCATCTTTTATGATTAAGTCTCAGCATAACACCTTCTAAAAAGTTAGAGTTCTAATACAAGGTTTCTGCAGCCCTAACTATTGTTGTTAGGCACTAGTCTCTCACCTGTTCTCTGCTTTCCATTGATCAGAATTCCGTGGCAGTCTATCAGCTGAGAAGCATCTAGAATAAACATATGAACACACCCCATTCTCTGTGTTGGAAGAGAAGGAAGCAAGCAGTGCTCTTCTTTGCAAGCCTGCTTGTTCTCCTTAGGAGTGGACCCTGTTGCTTTCAGCATTTT
Organism: Heteronetta atricapilla; assembly: GCA_011075105.1. Classification (NCBI taxonomy): domain Eukaryota; kingdom Metazoa; phylum Chordata; class Aves; order Anseriformes; family Anatidae; genus Heteronetta; species Heteronetta atricapilla. The sequence goes on along the minus strand of CM021732.1, from coordinate 134,297,216 downwards.
ACTTATTTTGTGACTGAGAAAAGTAAAATTCATGTTTTACCATTCCACTGGCTTGCTCACATTTTATCTTCATTCCCTGAAAAAGTGCTTGTCAATCCAAACTTGCATTAACCAAGATTCTTTGTCCACTGACCTCTCCCAGGTCTCCTACCAACAGTTAGGATGCCTGAAGAGGCCCATTTTCTGTGGTTCAGCCACCAGGGAGAGCTTCATAGCCCCGTGGACCCCGGCCAGCTGTCCATAGAGTCAGCAGCAGTGCACTGGTTTGAACTCCCAGGCACATACTACATTTATGCTAGCCATTGGTTTCCCAGAAAATGTCTTTCTCCAGCCCAGACTTCATATGCACACAGTATGACAGAAGTGAACTGCAACTCCAAATATAGGTTTTAAAGTCTATTACTGCTTTCTAATTATACAGGGGCTATTTTGGTAACAGTTATGTGTATTTCTTCACATGACATTTAAAAGCAACAACTTTGATTACAGAATGGGATCCTCAGCACTTTACAGATGTGCCAGGTCTACAGCAGCACCCCGGATCTTGCACTGGTCTCCTGCTAGACTCCAACTGAGGCAAGCTTCCCCGGCTGCTATGTACTTGAGTTCAGTGCTGACCCATACATGGTCTACAGCTGTTCCAATAGCTTTGCTGTTGACCCATGATGAAGCAAAATTATAGATGTACTGCTGACCCTGCAGTGCCACTAGAAGTTATTTTCCTTATTTTTTGTCCTTGGTTTAGTGAAACCTGTGAGGATGCATGAAGAAAATAGCCTCCAATTTTCCACTGCCTGTATCTCTCACAATGAATCCATGCCAGCTTTTATGAGTCTGCTTTGTGTGCCTGATTTTAGACGCAGCTGATCAAGTCAAAGAAATTCCAAGTCTACCAACATCAACTGAAACCATTCCAAGTCTCTCCTATTTATCCCTGCAAAATAAAAGCAGACACTTCAGCTAGCCCTGAAATACTTTAAGAACTCAAGTTGATGAGGATAATTGGACAAAAGGAAAAGATATTAAGTAGAAATTTTACTATCCAACCAAGATGTGTCAGGTGATTGGAATCAAGCCAGCATTAAAAGCCTCTTCAGGCCCAGAACACAGTACAAATACTACTTCTCAGGCCACAAAAACAGCAAATAATGAACCAGATGGTCAGTTTATGGGGTTTGTAGCAATATACTGATAGAACAGAAGTATATTACCCTTTCCTTAAGCAAGGGCTTACTACAACTGTCCTACAAAGGCCAATTGATGCCGCTCAGCCAGGCTCCTCCAAAACGCCTCAACCACGCTGTCAGACACCTGAACCTGAAGGCTGCTAGAGAGGAGGGGAGAAGGAACGAGGCAGGCTCGGCGCGGCCAGGAGCCTGCTGCCGGCCAGGCTGAGCCCTGGGGACCCCCAAGCCCCCCCCCCACCGGTGCGAGATACATGAGATACATACCGATCCGCCTGGGCCCGGGGCACACACACATTCTCCTGTCACAACAAGAAGCCGCCAACATCCACAAAGCAGAAGCCCGGGGGGGAGGGGGGGGGGAAGGGAGGTGGGAAAAGAGGGCGAAGAAGCAAAGGCGGAGAGGTCGTTAGAGAAGACGGATCGCCCCGGAGGGACGCCGGGAGGAAGGCACAGCACACACGCAGCCGCTCCGCGGACACACCGAGCCACCGCCGCCCGCTCCCCCGGGGCAGGGCAGGGCCCGGCCCACCCCGCCGGCCACCGCTACACCCCCGAGGTTAACACGGCCGCCTCCCCCGTCTCCCTCCAGCCCTTCCTCCCCCCTCCGCGCCGCCCCAGAGCTGGCTCACCTGGCTCCTTCCCGGACGGCTGCAGCCGGGAAGCCGCCGCTAGCAGGCACCGCCCCGCGCCCGCCCGCTCGCCCACCCACCCGCGCCTCCGCCGCCGCCGCCTCACTGCCGGACCCGCCGTCCTGCGCGCCGCCTTATATAGGCTCCGCGGCCCGCGGCGCGCCCGCCCATTGGCTGGCGCGGAGGGCAAGGGGGAGCACGTGACGCGGAGGCTCGGCGGCCGCTGAGGCGCGCGGGTGGAGGGAGAGGGGGTGGGGACGTTGCGTGCGCGCGCAGGGGCGGGAAGGCGGTGGCGGCGAAGCCACGCCCACTGCCCCCCGTGAGGGAGGGGGAGGCTGGGGCGGGGAGGGGGGGGTGGACGATGCCTCAGGCGATTCCTGAGGCGGTGCCCGTGGGGCAGCCCCTGCCCCAGCCCCAGCCCCTGCCCCTGCCCCTGCCCCAGCCCCAGCCCCAGCCCCAGCCCCAGCCCCAGCCCCAGCCCCAGCCCCTGCCCCTGCCCCAGCCCCTGCCCCTGCCCCTGCCCCAGCCCCTGCCCCTGCCCCTGCCCCTGCCCCTGCCCCTGCCCCTGCGCCTGCCTCTTCCCAGCGCTTTTTCTTCTTCTCACCATGTGTGGTGGAGGCTCTGTGCCCGGCCTCCTGCTGGCCCGTGGTGCCCAGCCGAGGAGCTGCAGGGAAAGGCGTGGTGGCTTCCTCCTGGGTCAGGAGGCAGAGGCCTGTCATTGCCAACTGTTAATAAAGCCGAAAGCAGGGGCGTTGTTAAAAGCTTCCGTGTGGCATGCTGGTTTCTGAGTCTGAAGTAACTTTAAAAGAGGGAAATGCGCTCTTTTGTCCCCCCCTTGAAACGCCCCTGAGGTGCCATCACAGCCACAAAGCCTGTTAGCGCTGCGGGAGGCAGCCAAAGACCATGCTGCAACATTGCGGGTTTCTGCTTCTCTGTGCCCTCCCTGGTGTTTCACTGACACCAGCCCCATTCCTGGGAACACTGGGTTTTTGGCAGCTGCTGCCAGCGAGGAACAGCCTGAGGGCAGCAGCTGTCGGCTGGAGCAGCCCTTGCCCAGAGGAGCAGCGCCCGTCGTGCCCCACAAGGAAGCGGACAGCAGGAGTGGCGGCCTCCCGTTCCTTTCCCTCTCCCCCCGTTAGATACAATCCTGTCCCCGCTCCACATCTCCAGGGCAACACTCAGGTTTTTTGAGATGCTTTGAGCCAGCCTGGGTTCTCCACATACATTTCTGAAAATGAGAACAGCATAAATTCAGCAATGTTTAGATTTCCTTGAGCATCTCTATAGGCGCAAGTGCCCTCCTCATGCCTCTCCAGTGCTCGGGTGGCCAGGATGCCCCCTCTGCGGAGCCATGAGGTGCTCTGAAGTGCTGCAGTAAGCACTCCTTTAACAGCTGTAACAAAACCTTGATTTTGAATATATTTGCATATTTAGCCAACTTTGGTAGGTTGTTTACAGATGCGTACAGAAATGAGGAGAGGAAACAGGAAAATTTCTGTGCGTATTACCCAAAAGACTCAAGACGCGTAAGTTCTGCCTGGTGAGCCTGTATATGAAAACCAGCTGGGAAGGTATGATGCCATCCTTGAATATACAGGTCTTTCATGCTAGTAGCTGAAAGCACAAAATATGAAAATGACTGTTTATTGGTGTTCTGGGCAACTTTTGTGACATTTATTTATCTAAAAAAGTACATCATCATCCTCTCTTTGAAGCCCATTTTAGAGTAAAAAGCAAGTTAATGGGATCTGACAGACACCATTGCACATAAAATACTTCATTAAATGGCATGAGAGATGAATAATTTACATGCTTTTTTAATGGTAGCACGTGGATAGAAATAGATTGGCAGCGTGTGCTGTAACAACAACCATTTACATAATTTTCTACTTGCAGTGACCGTAAAGCGCCCAAGATTAGGAAGTTCCTAAAGGCTACGTAAGAAGGCACAACTGAGGCATCCTCTTTCTCCATCAGAAGATAAAAGCCTGTGGGAAGACAGACCTGTGCCTGGGTCTGCTTGAGTGATCGTTGTGTGAGTAGATGCACAGAAATGGGTTGGGATGAAGTCACCACTGATCACCTCCTATTCCCAGCTGGAAGTATGGGTTTTGTCAAGTGGATTCGTGCTTAACTTCTGAAGAAAATGTCACTGCCTATAGTTTTCTACAGAGGAAAAAATCCACAAAATAATTAGCATTTAGCAAATTTGATCTTAAGAACATCTTGTGACCATTCATTCCTTTCCCCATAATATGCTGTGAAACTGCAAGGTTAAGAGTTATGTCACCCTGTTTATCATATTCATCCCTTTTTCTTCCTGATTTAAGGCCAGAAGAACTACTTTTAGAGCTGCTATGGGAGGCTATGTTTAACATAGCGAGAAGAGGAGAAAATTTGGCCTTTGCGTGTAAATCCTGCAAATGAAAGCTGAAATGCTGAAACTTGGCTGACATTTTGGTCCTCAACTGATACGAGCGAGCCGGCGTGCCAGAAGCTGCACGTTGCAGCCTGACTGGAAAGTTAGGTTTGCTTTCTCCTCGCCTTGGTGCTGCCAAGACCTTCCTGTGCACTTTGAGTCCACCGATCGCTTTGCTGATTTTAAAGGAAACGCGTGGATGAAAACACGCTGCTCCCCGTTTTGACATTCGCGTCGGGTGCTCGTGGAAGAGCAACTGCTCGCAGCTGCTTCGGCATACGTGGAGTCTCCCAGTTCCTCTGGATGCAGGGTTTATCGGCGGAGTGTGGCAGCACGCATCCGTTCCTGTCCGCTGTATCTGCTGCCTGCAGGGGTAATTCTGCGCTGCAGCCGATAGGCAGCCATGCATTATCACTGCAGCTGAAGTGCTGCACTAGTCACCCCCAAGCTTTCTCTGTCAGCTTTCCAGAGAGACTGCATTTCAGATCATTGCAATGGGGTTTTGTTTTACATCGAGTGTTTGCAATAGCCTTCTAGTTTAAACAAGTTTTTGTGCCTCGTGTATAAATATTTTATCGGTTCAGTTGCACTGAAAGGCGGTTCAGGACTACAGGGTAATACCTCGATTGATTTTATAGCCCTTGACTGCTTAACGTTTTAACAATATCTCTGCACACAGTGTTTTCAGAAATGCCATTGTGCTGCTGTGCCTAATGAAAAGAGCAGTCGCCTATAAAACCTGTCTCAAAACTGTGTGCACAGATCAAACACTTCCACCTGGCATGCTGACCAGGAGCATAAAAACATAGAAGAGTCATACAAGTTTGGAAAGCCAAAAGAAAAGCCTAATAAAGGGGAAAACAGGGCAGAGAAACATGGCATGTACTGAATAAATAGGAAGGGTAGGACAAGACTGAACTGATCTTGTCACCTTTCCTGAAAGCTCCACAGAAGCAATGACAGCAATGTAAGTCTGTTCCAGTCATTTATTTTTAGCAGAAATCAGAAGCATTACGTGGCAAAAATAAATGTGTCATTCGAGCTCGAAGCAGGCAGAATACCTGCAGACAGTGACGGTTTGTGATCTTCATTCAGGCTGCTTCAGAGAAATGTTTTGGCTGCCCATTGATGTATTCTGCTGCCCTCTCAGGGAGTGTTTGCTGTGTACGGGGCATTTGTCCTCCTTCCACACAGCTGGATGCGGCAAATGTTTCTGAAGTTTTACGGCGCGCCCTACAAAAGTGACTTTTAAAAAATGTCTCTAAAGTGAACCAGCAGCACTACTCCACCTAGTACAGGAGGTTTGTCTCGGATGATTCCTTTCTGCCTGCTGCCTGTTTCACAGTAGGCGAGGGGAGGCCAGTGGGGAATCCCAGAGGCAATTGCTGGCAGGGCGTACTTTGCCATCGCTGTGGGACCCAGGGCTGGTTCCACCTATTTCGCCTCCCGGGAGGCTCTTTGTATCTTAACGCTCTGTTCCTTTCCAAAATGAAGCTGTTGGGATCCAGCGTCCCAGAACAAGGATAATCTAGGCCAGGACCTCTGGAGGCCCCACAGCCCAGCTCCTGCTCAGAGCATGGCCACCTTCAAAGCTCGGTGAGGCTGTCCAGGGCCTCGGCCAGGCCGGTTCCGAACACCTCTGAGGACCGAGACTCTCCAACCTGCCTGAGCCCCAGTCCCCATGCTTCACCACTTGCTTTGTGAAGATTTTTTTTTTTCTTAAACAGACTTTTTCTTGCTCAGCATGTGCCTGTTGCCTGTTGCCCTTCAGGACTTCTTTGCACCATCCTACCATATTCCTCAAATCTCATTAGCAGATAATTAAATACATTTTCTTGCACTTGGTAGGAGCTGTGCTCTAGCTTACACACTTCATCCGGGTGGATCTTTCAGGATTTGGTATCCAATTTGAGGATTTGCAGGGGTTTTACCTCGCTAGGCAGCCGAACTCCACCACAACCACTCTCTGCTGCAGCGAAAGTTAACTCCATCCCAGGCAGACCCAGTACAGGACTAAAGCATTCTGCTAACTTGCTGAAGTAAAGGAGATACTGTACCAAAATGTCAGTGGAAAAGACTTTTTGGCAAGCTTCAAGAATGATACTTTTGACATTATCGGTGCCTGTTCTGTGTGGAAACAATTTCAGCCTATCAAGAGGTTGGCTCCAACAATCTTGGCTCTGAAGGGGCTGATCCCTTCTCCAGCTGTTGCTCTTGGTGTGCATTTTTAAGATTTGCTATAGTCACTTAAAAAGGTAACTGCATTTGCAGTTACGGCGGCTGACATGCAAAAGATTCAGAAGGCTCCAGGGGAAGTAGCGGAGATGAAAGCTAGGAGGGGAATCTGCCTGAATTTTTGCAGAAGGAAACAGATGAAATACCCTTTACCTGATCCTGCTGGGATAACGATATCCTGGTTTCATTTTATCATACGTGATAATCCTGAAATTAAAGATTTTTTCAGACATTGGTAACTGAACGTGGTCTTGCTTCGCTATGTGAGATCGCCGTAGTAAAGAGGCGGAAAGCCGGCAGACAGGCTGTGCAAACAGCTGCCTGACTGAGATCTCGCCAGGCAAGTATGAATGCTAAAGAGCAATGAGGAAAAGCAATCAGTTCCAGTGGGTGCTATCTTCTTGGCATGAGGGCGTACTTTGGAGAGGAAAGTAGTGATGGAAATGAAAGAAAAACTGGAAATTGAGATTTTAAACCAGGAATGGGCTCTGAGCTAATCTCTTATTGCCCAGGGTGAGATCAGGTCCCATTTCCACTTGTAACCCGGAGGACTACCAGCCAAAAGTGACCTCCTGCTCACTCCTGTTTACTTTCCTGCAGTTTATTCTGACCTAAACACTGGAAAAAATAAGACCCAGCTCTATCCTTTGGGGTTCAAAATTTGTATGTGATGCAAAAATATACGTGTTTGTTATTTTTTCGTTAGAAGAAAGATGAGTTGGGGTACTGTTTTTCTGGGTTAATAAATAGAATTACCATCTCAAGTGAACCCACCTGCGTAAATATTTACTCTTTGCTTTATACTGCATGTTTAGGTTATATTTTTAAACAACAAACCAAAAATGTATTTGTTTTGTCCTCCTACCTTCAACCTGGCTTGTCTGCCTGTCCTCAGACAAGTATTTTCCCAAAACAAGGAAAATACTTTCCTGTTGGCCATTGGAAGGATTAGCTTCGGTCTAGACACAGACAAATAACTGCGAATGTGGTCTAACTAATACAAACATTTGAAAATATCTGAAATCTTAAGGCCAGATCCAGTGAGTTACTCTGTTCTTCCAGGTTGAGTGCCCCAAGCAGGTCACGGAGCCCCAGCCGCTGTCTCTGAGCCAAGACGTGGTGGATTCCTGCGTGTCGGACACCAGCCGTCGGGGCAGGGGTAGGGATTACCCTCACCTCAGCTGACCGGACACTTAGGGTGCTCTCCTGGCAAAGCAGGCTGCGTGGACACAGGGTGAAAATTAGACCACTTACAGACCACTTACAGAGCCACTGGGCTCTTCACACAGAGAGGTAGGAGCCAGTGGAAGGAACACCACCATGTCTTCGGAGCTGAGTCAAGCTCTGTTCTGGTGTTGAGGAACTGGAGGAACTGTCACTGAAGAGCTGACACCTCCCTCCGAGAGATCCTGTGGATCTCAGCAGCACAAATCTATGCTCCTGAGCCAGGCTTTTAGCTGTAAGATAAGTCTCAACCGGCACCATTTCCACCAGGCCTGCTTTAGGATGCCTGTCTTGTCTTCAGGAGTATTTTAGAAGGTCATTTAGGAAACCCAGCTCTGGTTTTGCCATAGGTTGGCACCTGGGTGCCTTCCTCAGCCCTGGATTGCAGCCCAGTGCTGGATTTAACTTGCAAATCCAAATAATCTGCATATTGAGCTGCACGGAGCAGGGGTCAGGGAGGTGGTGCAAAATCATACATGGCAGGGGTCAGGGAGGTGGTGCAAAATCATACATTTCCCCACAGGTGGACTCTGCCTGTGAGGACCCTTCAGAAAGATCCAGGAGCGACAGAAAGACACTCAGTAAGCGTAAGGTGACTGCTACCCTGCATGTCTTCAAGAACTCACAGCATGTGTTTCTTGCAGATGATTTTGGGCCTGCAGGTTAGCAGTCCAGGCACCTTACTCTTTCCCCGGGGTCATTTTACTCAATGTGTTTCAGATGTCCTGGAGCACGTCCAGATTGCAAGCTCTGTGTTTTAAAGCAGGATTTTGAGCGGAGGGATTATTCCTCTCCCCTGCTAGCTCCGATACAAAACGCTGGGGCTAAACACCAGCTGCATCTGGGGATTTCTCTAGAACTTCTTTGAGCTGTGGCTGCGTCTCTGAAGCCCACAGCTTTGTATGACTGCAGAGGTTTGTTCGATTTGGCTGGATGTTATATAATCAGCCTTTTATTTTCCTTTTGCTTGTGCTCATGCTATGGGGGCTGCCTTCTTAAATTTCAGCAACCCTAAGGCAGCCTGAGTCATGTGTACGAGGCTCTTTTTTGCACGGTTGTGTAAGTTAGTGAGTTGCAAAGGTCATGGGAATGAGTTATTTAAAAACTGAAACATGCTGGGCTCTATCCAGCTTAGAATAGAAGAGCTCAGAAAGGCCTTTACGTTTTAAATTACAGCATTGCTTATCAGGAACTGACTGACTTCAAGTCAGTATTTCTATTTCCTCATCGACCTGCAGTATCACAGAGCTCCCGTTTCTTTTACATGCACTGCTGATGCGGTTATGGATCCCCGCATGAGACAGCGAATAAAGAACGTACTCTTGATCTTCAGAAAACAAATTCATTCACAGACACTGCCATCACAGGCACCGCCTTCACGCTCGTTTTCAGTGCTCACAAGCATTAATCTCCCTTACCCTTGGAAAACAGTCGAAGTGCCCACTTGAGGGCTTTGTTCTGCCCAGTGGACGCCCTACAGTGACAAATGGTCACTGCGCTCCTGTGGGATCTGCTTTAGTCACAGCTCTGCTCTGCAGGTAACAGCAGGAGAACATTAGCAGTGGAGGTCCTTAGGGCAGGTCCTTGTGTTTCTGTTCCCGCTGTGGTCTGGCAGCCTGAAGCCGTCCGGCTGCGCCCACATGCAAAGGAAGCTCGCTCTTGTTTCCTCCTTCAGTCCCCTCCCCTGGCTCTCCAAATCACCACCCGTGCAGGAGTGCTAATCCCGTGGCTGGCCATACTTTAAAGTGGAAGTGCTCGAAAGCACCCCAGGAGCATTTCCAGACCCCGATCAGTGCACACAGAGCACTGCGGGGGCAGCTCCACAGCCTGCTCAGCGGGCAGACCGGGGCGGGTGGCCGCCTCCGCAGGGCCAGGGAGCAGCAGCTAATACAGAGTCCATTTTGGCCATTTGCAAAATCCCACATGTGCAACCGTGATTCCATTTTCATGCAGCAAAATGTAATCAACCTGTGATCACATCAACTCTCACTGAAAACAGCGAGAGCAATTCATGGGACGAGGTAAGATGCATTGTGTTGGTTCAGCTTGAGGAAGCAGCTAAACGACTCCCTGACCACTAAAAAAGCAGAACAGTACAATCCAGCGCCCCAAATACTGCACCTGTATCACAACGTAAGGCAACAGCACGCCCCGTGAGTCCGTGGAGTCACAAATGTGCGTGTAAGAAAAAAAAAAATGGTAAAAAATAAATATATAAAGAGTGAAGGGTAGAAATGCAAAGGGCGCAGTAAAGCCAGTTCAGGGGCATGGCACTGAAAATGACAGAGAAAAGAGAACACCAGGGCAAAGGGCTTCCTGGAAAAGGCTTCAGTGTGAGCACAGGTAGGCTCTTGCTGTTTGCCTGCGTGTTTTTTTTGCTGTACTCAGAAAAAACAGGAACTTTGTCCGTGTCTTGTTAAATCAAGGAATTGTATAAAGCACAGTGCTCGAGTCTGCTGTGGGGTAACCAGGACCAGGGTGGTGACTCGGTGTGACTGCTAGGATCAAACAGGGAAAAAAAACCACTGATTTTCCTAGATTCAAGCTTTGCTATTCTGTATTTGCGTGTATCAGCGGGTAGAAGATGTGACGGAAAGGTTTCTATCTGCTATATTAATAATGGAGGTGTGTCTTACCCAGAGCCATACAGCAACGCCTTGGGTTAACCTGGCAAGCACTGCGTGAACCTGCCATCACCTGGAAATTGGCAGCAAACTCGCCTTCCTCCAGAGGAGAGCTGTAAAACCGAGCAGGAGCTCTGCAAAAAGAAACCCTGTTCGCTTCCCTGACGTGGCCGCTCCCCTCTTGAACTATCCCAGGTCGAGCAGCCCGAAGACGGCATGTTCTGCGGGCAGCTGCCTCCTGGCAGGCGCTCGGCGCAGCTGACACCCGGTGCCAAACATGAGTCTGTCATTTCTGCTGCTCTCCGACCGTCGGCTTTCTGAGGACGCCGCTCAGACATTTCCCGGGAGGACAAAGGGTGCCCCGCAGACCTAGCGATGCTTCCCTCGCGCGCACGTTGCCGTGCGGGAGGTTGGTGCAGGGAAAGCCCTTAGGAAAACGAGCACAGCTCGTCCGAAGTGACAGCAGTGATGTCGATGCAGTGATATCGATGCCAGACAGCCCTCGGAGGCCCCGCAGCCTTTGTCAAACGAGGAGGTGTTGTCTTCCGACTTGCTTTGCTCAGCCGTGAAATGAGAGAGCAAACACCCCTCGGGAGAAATGAGGTGTGGTGGTTTTCATTAACTTCTAATTCGAAGCCCGCCTAACAGAATGAAGGCACTGTAGCGGCCTGGGAGGGGGATCTGAATGCCCTGTTGAATCAGAGATAATTCCCTCCCTCTCCCTGCAAAGTACGTATGAAAAAGGCGCTTTGTTCCCAGACACTGCGCTGGCAAAGAGGCTTCTCCGCCTCGAGCAGCGGCAGCAGCTCTAGAGAGTCATCTGGGGCCGCAGCCACGTTCCCAGGGCTGTAGGAAAGGTCAGCGCCTTGCGTCCTTCACCTGCGCGGGGTTTTGATAGCAAACCCGTGCCGCCGGCAGCTCTGAAGTGCTTCCAGCGTGTGATATATTCGGGCCCCCACGCGCACGCACGGTGCGCTCCCCGTGCCCAGCCTGTGCTCAGGGGCACGGGACCTGCTGCCCAGCGCCGGGCTCCGACCCTCGCTGCGGCAGGGCTCACACCCAGACCTCCCAGCCGTGGCAGGAAAGGAAAGTTTACAAATGTTGCTGGCTGCCAGATCTTCCTCCAAAAAAAAAAAAAAAAAGGCTGGGTTTAAATACTTCAGGATGACCTATGGGCACAGACCTACCTCCTGGTCTCACATCCCTGCGTGCTTGCAGCCCGTTTTGAGCAGGGATTTTGTACATACAACAAGGAAAAGTCAATTAAGGGAAAAAGGACGACAGCACGACTGAACCCACGCTGCAGGGTCATTCCTTAAGGCCACATTTACAGCACTCATGGTGCCAGACCCCCAGGTTTTCAGGGTCTTAGCATGCCTGCAACGGCCACAGCACCGCCAGGCACCTTGCTGCCTCATCTTTTGTGTCCCTGCTATGGCTCTGCTCTTACGCCGTGGAGGAGGAGGTTTGGTGACAGGAGTCCTGCCAGAAATCTGCCGGTTCCCGGGACCTGGAAATTCCTTCTTTCTCGCATCCAAGCACCGCTGACAGATTTTGTGGGGCTGCCTCTGGTTAAGAGACTGTCACTGTGCATTGCTGTAGTGGACGTCAAAGCATCTGGGGCATTCTTCCTCTGCTTTTGACCACCAGTAAACAGTAAGTGAAAGCACATTCACCAGCTGCCTCAAAGAGGAAGGGATTGGTTTTGCTTTTGGAAACTTACTGGTTTTCTTCCTTTTGCTTTATCCCGCCAGCTACAGCCACTTTCTGCCCCAGCTGCCTGCAGCTGTGCAAAGCCTCTCTCCTCGGAGAGCCCACCCTAATTTAAAGACTTCCTGAATGGAGGTTTGCATAAATGGTTTCTAATCCCAGTTTTCCCCCTCCTCCCTCCTCGGAGAGGGGGCTCCCATCACCTGCTGGATTTGGGATCCTCTCCAAAATGGTTCTTGCTGGGAGCTGCCCCCCCAGCCGAGGGGCAGGGCAGGCTGGGCTGCAGCGGGGTCCCTCACTTCTGCCATGGGCACTCCAGTGTAAAAACACAAGTTGGGCACAAATGGGAAGGAAAAAGCCACGCTATGAAGCAGAACAAAGCGATCGGGCTGCACCATGCGCCAGGCATCAGCCGGCGAGGAAAGTGTCCTCCTGGCAGACCAGGGCATCGGAGAGGTTGGATGCGGGGAGGAAACGTCAGGGTATTGATCCATGACTTCTCTCTTGTTTTGTTTTCTGTTAATAGCACACTGCTCCCGTACCCGAGCTCACGCACAGGGAGCCGCTGGAGACGGTGACACCGCAGAGGCTGAGGCTGCTGACGCCAGCAAAGGTGGGAGGGAAAAACGTGAGCGTGAGGGGAACTTGGCTCGGGGCCACCCCTCGGTTTTGTACGATCGAGGAAATCTAAAATCCTCACTGCTGGTGACGGTGCCAGCTTTTAACGCTCGCTGCACAGGCACAGCGTATCCGACTAGGGTCTACGTTAATATGTAATTTTGGAATTCACCTCTTTTTTTCCTTTGTGCATCATCCTGAAATGTATCTCCCCCAACGTCTGGCTGTTCGGTGAAGACGTCTTCCTGCAGCCAGCATAAGGAGGGGAATGCAGAGGTAATGGCAAGTGATTAATGCAAATGTAAACTTCTTGCAAAGTTTCATTTCTGTCGAAGTTCATGTCTTTGCAATATTTGCAAGCCAGTGTTGTAGGTGATTTATTCAGGCTTGCCAAGTGCACCATCCTTCCATGCTGCCAGTTAAACACTGTGAATGAAGGTTGCCATGGTTACGGCTGGCTTCCGAAATTGGCTTTATTATATTGTAATTCTCACTTATCTCACTCCTCTTGCTCAGATACAATGAAAGACACATTGCCATTTCTGTAATTAACCACGATAGAAAAGCCTTTGCTCATTTAGCAATGCTTCGGCAAACGTGTGAGGGGGGACGTTTTTCATTCTCATTTTCACCAGAACCAGCGAACTACGCGATATTTGCTGCACCCAGCCTGCATAAATTTGGTGCATTAATTCCTCTTATTTCCTGAAAGTTACTTTGGTATTTTCATTTGTTTCAAAAATATAAACCATAAAGCAAACAAGCACACCCACGACTTCCTTTTATAAAGGATATATTGCGTGTAAAGACCTGCATTGTATTAGCATTTATTTTAACTGGAAAAAACAAAACAAAACAAAACAAAACAAAAAAAGGCTTAGGGTGACTGAAGATGGTGGCTGGTGAGAAGGAATTGTCAAGGACTTCAGTGTCGTACCTACTGAGAAGCAAGTGGCTCCTGTAGGTGAGACATGGTCCGGGATCTCCTCCAGATGAGACATGATACGGTATCTGCCTGTCAGAACCGTTCATCTCCAGGAGCTGTTTGCCGTTTGCATCAGAAGTGACACACGAATAATCAGGAATGATTCAGGAGCTTTTTCAGGCTCCTGGGTCATGGCAAAGCAGATTTGGCGAGCCAGGTCACACCGCCCCACGGGCCAGGGCTTGGCACCCCTGGGTCTGTGCCCTGTTAATCAAGGAATGCTAGAGAAAATTAGATGGTACATCGGGAGGTACGTCACAGATGTGACATCAGAAGGCACCCCATAACCCCTGCTGTAGACACCAGGCTGGTGACATGGGTCTGCCTCTCCTCCTGGCTCTGCTCTGTCACCCAGCTGTGCCTTTTGAGCTTAAAGGTGCATGCTGCCTTGGGATTTTGTTAAAGAATCAGCATCTCTTACTTAAAACAGTAATGAGAATAAATATGCCTTATTTTCTATTCACAGCAGCCAGGGGACACCATGCAAGGGGGAAGCAGAACCTTCCTGTGAACATTTTTGTTGATTTTTTTCCCCAGATGCCGATAAGGCATGAGTTTACCTTACCAAAGGGATCCACTGCCCGCTGGGGACAACCCACCATAACCCAACAGGAACAAGAATTTGTCTCGAAGCAGCTGAACAAGATATGCAGTACAAAGCTGGCACAGCATTAAGGAAGATCAGCCTTTACCATGCTTTAATTTTACATGAGAGCTCTCAGAGCTTAAATGCATGTCACGGAGTGGACGTAAGGAGTACGTATTTCGTACCCACAGCACAAGAAGTCTTTCGTTTGCTTGCAGCCCAGGAGCTGTGGAGGAGGCACATGCTTGGCTGAGCACTGCTGCTGATGGGTGTCTGTGCAAGGATGCTCTGGGCTGCGCCGCGCGGTGAGTCACTGGAGTAGGACGGCACAAAAGCTCATTTCCCCGCTTACTCAGAGGTAAAATATTTCTGGAATCGAGCCTGGTTTGTGTTAGGAATATTAAGGATGTTTCTGTTTTTTTCTGATAAAGCTCCATTTTTTTTTTTTTTAAAAAAAAGAGGGAGAGAGATCATCAGTTGAGTTAGCACTGAATTCTTTCAGAAAGCCTGCAGCCCAGTTTTCCTTTGCAAATCAGTTTTCATGGCTCCGTCTGAAACACGCCTCGGAACAGCACTGGCAGATTCTGTACCGAACACAGAGCGCTGCATTTCCTCTTTGATCTCTGCTTTGTATTTAATACCCCATGGCGAACTGGATTGAGCCCTCATCTGACACAGGGACCGTAGGAAATCTGATTTTTCAAGCCTTGATGGAGTAATTAGAAGATGAAAAGCCGTATGATAAAAAAATAAAAGAATAAATGCACGTTTGGCTCATTGAAAGCTCTTCAAGTTCCACTAAATAATGAGTGGAATTTAAACCATTTTTTAATTAAAACCTAAGTAGTGGAAATAATTTTCCTGTAGTGAAAATCTGATGAGGCTAAGAGTGAGGTAACGCTGGAACTAGAGGTCCAATACCTAAAGGGGGCTACAGGAAAGCTGGGGAGGGACTCTGCCAGGGAGCGTAGGGATAGGACAAGGGGGAATGGCTGTAAACTAAAAGACAGGAGATAGAGATGAGATAGGAAGGAGTGGTGAGGCCCTGGCACAGGCTGCCCAGAGAAGCTGTGGATGCCCCATCCCTGGAGGTGCTCACGGCCAGGCTGGATGGGGCTTTGGGCAACCTGGGCTGGTGGGAGGTGTCCCTGCCCATGGCAGGGGGGTGGAACTGGGTGGGCTTTAAGGTCCCTTCCAACACAAACCATTCTGTGATTCCACAAAATATGGCAAAAGAAAAAAGAGGTCAATCAGAAAGAGGTAAAAGACTGTTCAGTTTTGTCTCTGAGTTCAGTAAACCCATGTCCATCAGGGTGGGAAAAATGGGACATTCCACACGTCATAACCCCTGCTGTCGGCACCAAGCCTCAGTGGTGACAATGGGAAAACATTTTTGCCTCCAAATCCTTCACCTTTCCTCATCTGCCTTTGTCATTGCCTGTGTCGCTCACTCCTTTTACTTTCTGCAGACAAAAGAAATGAGATGTATTTAATATATTTAGTGCCTTTCCCCAGACGCAGCCAGAGCTATGGGGCACCTCCTCTGCTCCCAGCGCGGGGTCTGCCACCCTTTGCTTGCACCTACACCAGGTGTGACGCTAAGCCAGTGCTCTGGAGGAACGCATGAGCATCTGATCCGGATGTTAATGAGGAATTCAGCTCAGTGCTCATAACTAAGTGCACTCTTAACTGCAGGTAATCAACCAGAAAGCGCAGCGGAAGCTCTTCACAGGGAGGTTATAAGCGTGTGTCTTGCCCCTTGGGCGTTGGGAGGTGTTTCTGTTGGAGCTAGGTAGCTGCAATCCTGCAAAATGCCTCTGAATGAAATGGAGAGCCACCAAGCCTGAGTGCTTTCCTTGCCTAGTGGTAGAAGGATGGGGGGCGTTGGACCTCACAGGCTACACAGCAGATGTCCAACTTCAGAATGGGCGTTCGGATAAACACCTAGATGTGTATGAGACCTGAATGGAAATCCTGGGCTTGAGGTCAGTTATTTCAGGTTTGGTGTTCGTGTAAATCTCCTTTTTTCCCCATTAACTTCCTTTTGTGTTATCTGTGCCCTCTTCAATATGCCCGGGCTCCTTGTTCCCTGGGGGTGGGCATGGCAACCCACACGTCCTCGGAGTGAGGTGGTGTCCTGTGGGATGCCTGACTCCATCCTGCACTGCAGGAGCCAAGCCCTATTTCCTGCTAGGCATTTCCAGCATCCCCAGCTCTGGAAAACAGAGTCGGAAATATGAGGAGTTCCCCAGACACATAGATGTGGCTCCCCTGCAGTTCCAATAATCAATGAACAAGACGTTTTCCGAAAAAAAATCTGTTTTTTTGCTTTCCTCAGAAGTCCATTAGGAACCGCTCAGCTGGTTCGAAGCACTCTGATTTTGATGAAGTGGCATTTTCTGATGAAAACCTGTTGTTTTGATGGAAAATTTCCCTCCAGCTGCAAGATACACCTCGCTGCCCGGCAGAGCTGCAATCACCGGCATCAGGAGGACATTGAGCAAGGAGCCCCGCTCAGCCCTCACGGGCTGTCAGGTCCAAAAGTTCCCCCTGAAACAGGTCAGGACCAGTGAGAGGCAGGATGAGGTGCTGGCAGCTTATCCTCCTCCCTCCTTCCCATCTCCCTCAGCTGGCTGCTCTTCTTTGCCTGTTGACACAAGGGGGCTAGGCAGGGCTCCTATCTCCCTGAGCAGTTTCCAATTTGTTTATTGACAATGACAAAAGCACATTTTTACTTCTGTCAGCAGGGACAATGCGGCTGTAAACGAGCAGGCTGCTTCGCCTCATGCGTTATCAGCAGAACTGCCAGCTAAGCACTAATTCCTGAGCCCTTTTGTGGCCGATTCTCGGCAATGATGTATGGAGCAGAGCAGCAAAACAAGTTGCCTGTTTCCATTTTGCTGTGCTGGTGGTTAGAAAAAAATTGACTTTAACCGCTGAAGTGATTACACTGCAAAAAGAGGGGATGCATGTGCGTGCAGGTGAGCGTGTGGCCCCAACACTTGGTGGATCTGTGTTTCTGACCAGGACTGATATAAAATAACTGGGGTTTTGGTAGTGTCTACCTGTTTTGACATAATTCAGACTTTCAGACTAAATCTGATAGGACGTAGATCTCAGTACTGAGGAGCTGAGGGCAGTGGAGTGATTTCTGTGTTTCTCCATCTAACAGTAAACAAATATAAAACCTATGTATAACAATACAATAGAGCACACTTAACTCAGATTATTGTAAGCATTGTAAGAATAACATTAGCTTGAGATCTTTCCAGAGAGATTGTTTTTGATTAGCTTCATCACCGTGCTTTCTCCACTGGAAACCTCAGCTCTGCTGCTTTGTTCCTCTAGCCTCCTCCCTTGGCACCGAGCGAAGGAAAGCAGTGGGGTGGCATTGCTGGCTGCACAAAAGGACATGAGAGTGACACGAGAATAAGACACGCCAAAGGCACAGCATGAAGCGGGCTGAACCAAATAAACATAAGCAAATTTGTAACAACGACTAAAACAGAGAATATTTAAGGTCACTTACTGGCAGGGGGAGGTTTAAGCAACACATTTTTTTAACCTGATCTTTTGCAGCTTTTAATATATTTTTCATTGTCTGTCCTCTGGCCACACAAATGTCTGTTACCGTTCACTTTCACCTCTCTCTAGTATCAGGTCCTGTTACAGGCTTCTTGTTTGGAAACCATTTAAGGAATTAATGCAGAGATCGTCACAGGCAGAAATGGGAGGTTTGCTCTTTGGCTTCTGCCTCACAATCATCCTTCAGCAGCCAGCAGTGACAGCATCTGATGTGCAGGGGCTGGATGGGACGGTTAGAGGATGTCACAGCTCTGTTCTCTTTGAAGAAGCTCGTGTGTTTTTAGTTCACATTGCCCAAGGTGTTGCAGCTTGTGTTTAGCCTCTGAGGAAATGCTGGATGTGGCTCATGAAACAAGGCAGCATGCCGCTGACGTGGCCGTGCAGAGCACAAAGCACTGAGCTCTTGCAATAAAACTCCCGACACAAGATGCAGCCCTCCACACCATCAACTTCAAATGGCAGCAGGGGGCTTGTGCTCAGCCTCAGCACTGAGCCCAGCTGGCAGCGCTGGTGTCGGCTCTGGGAAGGCAGAATTTGAGCCAGGGCTGGTCCTGGTGCTGCTGCTCTTTGAGCAAGAGCACGCTGCACAGCCTGGCTCAGACCAGTGGTCTGCAAGCACTTGTCAGAGGCTTCCTGCCAAAGACGTGGTATAACACAGCCACCTTTCTCACCAGCCACCCCCAACTCCCCGTGCTGTGGTTTCACCAAGTGAATTAAGCTGCCACACAGATACTTTCAGCCCTCAGGCCAGGGATTTTCAGAAAACAGCAGCAAACTTCGTCCAGAGGCACTCCTCCCGTGTTCCTGGGTGTTTTTGCCCTCCTCCGCCCAGCAGCAGCAGCAGCAGCAGCAGCTGTACAGGGGGAGCTTTCTGCTGGATCGGCAGAGCCGCTGCACAACATCTTTGATCCAAATGTGCCGTGTCAGTGCCAAAAATGCCTTTTCGGAGGCGGGTCAGGGGGTGCGGCGGTGCTGCTGGGATTGTGCTTGGAGCAGCAGCTGGAGGGGGGGAGGGCTGCCAGAAACACCCTTCCTCAGCCAGCACCCATGGTTTGTAGAAATGGGTCCTTTGTCCTGCATTTTTACACACTTATAAAGACGCTGGCTGCCACGAAACGCCCCTGCCAGCTCCCTGCCACATTTTGGAAGCGCAGCCCCTCATCCAGGAGCCGGGCCAGCCCCAGCTGGGCTCCAGCACTGGCTCAGCCAGGGGGAAGCGACTTCCAAAATCGCTTCTGTGAAGCTGCGTCTCATTTAAAATCGCGTGCCCAGGAGCAGACAGAAGAGGAATTGTCAGCTGCGTTTTGCCCTGCTGCTCCGGAGCCCTCCAGTTTCACCTCTGACGGGACAGCTCGGGTCTGAGTCAACACTCACAAGATGGGCACAAGATGGGCTCCATCCTGCCTTTGTGCTGTGCCACGGACCGGGTGCTGCCTGGCGTGCCTGGTGCCCGGGGCAGGAAGGTTTGGAAGAGGCTAACTGAGAGGCCCTGTTTTCTCTCTGAGTTATGAAAGAAGTTTAAACTTTTCTTACAGGTCAGTGGCCAGACAATATCCTGAAGTCAGTTCCACTCCAGCACTGAAGAAACCGAAGAGAAGTGATTTGAAATATTCCTGTTCAAGGCTTGCTTTGAGTGCAGCTTTCATCATGCCTGTGTAAACCCGAAGGAAAATAACATTTTATTCACTGCAGAGTTCGTCGGGACCGTGCGTGATGCCCACACTCACAAGTTAATCATAAAGTAAATATTTTGGGAGCAAAGCGTGTAAGAGCCTGTGCTACCAGGCAGCCATGGGACTCGGCCACCAGTGGGGTTTCAGCATGGGCTTGGTGTTGTGGGCTTTTTTGACAGAAGTGCTGACAGGCACCAGCGGCCCTGGCCAAAGCAAACAAGAAGATTTTTCTTTCTCCCCTCTCCCTGAGCTAAAAGCAATCCTTGGAGACAGAAAGCTGCAGCATCGCAAGACTTTGGACGGAGATGTGAGCTTTGGGACATTTTTATGGTTGCTTACAACCTGCCTGCAAACTCTTAAGCAATGCCTTGGGGCCATGGGGATTATGGGGCCCTGCTGGCTCTTGGGCCCAAGGCCAGAAACAGGCCAGGGTAGGCCAGTAGGGTCTGTGTGTGTTCTTCGATGCGGCAAAGATTAATAAATCTCCCAATAAATACCTGTTTCCTTAAGCCCTGCTGCTGTGTGCTTGTCATGGAGATCTGGCCCCCTCGTGTCCCTCCGGCTGGCTTTGTGGCTCACCAGGAGGGCCCACGGCTGCACGTCCTCTTGGTATTTCCCACATGACTTGGGGTTGGCAACACCCAGGTCTGTGTGCACCTTTCTGAGGAAATGAAGTAGTGCTGGATTGGGGGAATACATTTGGTGGCTCCTGGGGCCCCCAGGGCTGCTTCCCCGCACAGCTCCACCTCAGCAGCCTCGTGGGAGAGGTGGGCCAGCAGGGAAAGCAGAAGCTGAGAGAGCTAAAAGCCTCGGGAAATAAAAGCCATTCCTCAGCAGGGATCGAGTCCTCCCCATTCCTTTGTCTAGCTACATTTAAACTCATCTGCTTCTTAATTGCATCTTTAAGAGTCCCAGCCCTTCCCCAGTAAGGATTGCTGAGGCCGCAGCATGGCCCTTAGTGACAAACCAGGGCAGCAGGAGCGGGGGCTCGGAAGAGCTGAGAGCACCGGGTGGCACATGGCAAGAGAGACTGGGCTGCCTAATGGCTTAACGTCTGCCGAGTATGGGCAGTGAATATTATTGCTTCCAAGAAATGTCATCCAAGCACCGCTCTGCGTTTCCTCACAGTGTCAGAAACAAGCCACTGGGGAGCAGCGCACACTTGAAACAGCAAAAGTGGCTCAGGAGATCACGGTTTCCTCACAGTACCAGGGGTAAGGAAGCAAAACTTCCTTGAAGGCAGCCGTCAGCTCGCTGCACTGACGTGGGTAACGGGGATACAGCAGCAGCACATCTCCAGCATCTTCAGCCTTCAAATGAATTCAGGGCTTTGCCTTCCTAAGGGCATATCGCTAGGTGCTCTCAAATCCATGTGCAGGAAGCCATGTAGTAGGAACACGCAATAGGACCAGCATTAATCAGCAATGAATTTCAGCTGCGTGCAGAAAGTTGAGCCATACTCTCTCTCTCTCTTGAGAGACCCTACAGATGAAGAGGGGAGGGGAAGGGGCTGGCGCAGGTGGGGGTCAGCCTGGGCCCTGAGCCCCAAAGCCGGTGCCTGGCCCCATTCCCCATTTTGCCCCAGGCCGTGCAGGGCATTACAAGGGGTGATGCCTGGCGTAACAGCACCACAGCTTTGTTGTTTGCTCTGCAGTAAATGGTGATTAGAGTGTGACCATGATCAGCTAAGACAACCTCATGATGAATGCAAGGCATCAGATTTAAAGGCACAAAAACACCTGCAGAGGAAACCCTGGTGAGGGGCCTGGAGCACAAGTCCTGTGGGGAGCGGCTGAGGGAGCTGGGGTTGTTTGGTCTGGAGAAGAGGCGGCTCAGGGGAGGCCTTATTGCTCTCTGCAGGTACCTCAAAGGAAAGTGTGGGGAGCTGGGGTCGGCCTCTTCTCACAGGTAACTGGTGGTAGGACTAGAGGGAATGGCCTCAAGTTGTGCCAGGGGAGGTTCAGGTTGGAAATGAGGAGACATTTCTTCTCAGAAGAGCAGTCAGGCACTGGGACGGGTTGCCCAGGGAGGTGGTGGAGTCACCGTCCCTGGGGGTGTTCAGGGAAAGGCTGGACGTGTTGCTTGGGGACATGGTTCAGTGGGTGACATTGGTAGTAGGGGGATGGTTGGACCAGGTGATCTTGGAGGTCTTTTCCAACCCTGATGATTCTGTGGTTCCATGAAAAAAGCACAACCCATCCCAATGGTCTCCAGCTGTCCCCAGGACACGGTGACTGCAGGGACCGCCGAGGGGAGCAGGGGCTGGGGTAAAGCCAGGCTGGGGAACAGGGGGTCCTTCAAGCACCCCAGCTCCAGCAGGGCACTGACAGGAGTGGGGCTGGGCCAGGCCCTAGGCCACAGGGAGCTGTTTGCAGGGGACTGAGCTGCTCGGCCCAGGAGTTGGGCTAAGCCTAAAGCAAATATCTTAGTTCAGCACTTGCAGGAAGAACCGGTGACTGATTTTGTGAATGATTAGAAGGGAATTATTTCCCCATGGTTGTAAAGTGGGGTGAAAAGGTCATGAAGAAGATGATATTGCAGTTTTTTGTTGTTGTTGTTTGTTTTGTTTTGTTTTGTTTTTCAGTTTGGTTCCTTCTGTACCACATGAGCTTGCCACTTTTTCCTTCGCTATTTTCTGTGATTAAAAACCAACCAACCAACCCAACCGATCAACTTCATTCTATGGCTTTATGCCACCCTGACGAAGAGAGCTGTAAAGTGGAAATTCAATATCCATTATAATAGCAGGAACTTACTGAAAGGATGAGAAAACACCTAGATCTGTCTCCTAATTATTGCGTGGTATCGAGGCGTAACCACTTTTGGGCTATGATAAATATGTTTTCTTCTCTCTGCTTAGCACAAACAGAACAGGTTGTGATGGGATTGGCTGGTACAGTCTCTCCTACCATGGACAACAACAAAAAAACAAATTCTGGTCCTCTGAAGGGAAACTTTCAGTGTCTTCAGATGCAGTGCTGCCTCCTGATATCTGCAGAGCCACCCATGTCAAAGCGATTCTGCAGGTGCTTACAGGTGAGCTCTGAGTGCTGAATATTTCCTAATTAACCCCATGGGCTTCCTCGCTCCTCCCCAGCTGTCAGGCTTGCGGCTGTCCTTGCTGTGATGGAGGTCCCTGATGGAGGAACAAGTCTCGAGTAGCAGCAGTGTGTTGGTAACACTGGCTGGATCAGAGAGGAACACAGCTGAGCAGGGCTCTGCACTACTTAGGAAGCTCTGCCATGGTAACAGGGAAGCTTTCTTACAGCGAGGGAAATGCATCTTCTTTGGGGTTTCTGGGGAACATCACTTCATCCATGACCCGCAGCCTCAAGCGTCTCTCCCTGTAGGCACCGGAGTGCAAATGCCAGCCTGCAGGGCCACAGCCACGGCCTCGCTTTCCTTGCTGAAAGCATCATTTTCTGTTCAGTTCCCTGCAGAAACAGGGCTTATCAGTTGATTCCCCAAGGAAGTTGCCAACATTAAGCAAAGTGCCAAGTCCCCAAGCTATGAAATACCTACATAAGCAGCAGCTGCTGGTACAGGAGAGAGCCTGTATTCGTTTAAATTATTAATGCCTTTGCTGAGAAAAAGGCTAGCAGAGCTCCTGCCCTACATTCCTTCAGCAACCAGCAGCTGGCCAGTGAGTCTGGTGGTTTTCCCAAGCCAGCTACGACGTGCATCACCTCTGGTCGGCTGTGGTGGTGCAAGAGTCACACGAGGAAGCTGGGGTGGAGGTGGAATGTACGCAAAGCCGCAGGAAGCCAGGCTACTTCTTTCTAGTGCTTGGAGGTGTCTGGGTTTCATTCTTTCTTCCCTTTAGACATGTGGAAGTCAGGACTTCTTGCTTTTAAAGTGGTTTCTGATGGCGTATTTGGATTTTCATTCTTCTCACCATAGAACCTGTGCTGCTGCCCTATGACGTACCTGGGCATGTAATTCACTGCTCCACAGCCCGATAAAATTCCCCTACAAAGGCTGTCTGCCCACAGCTTTCTGGCTGGCCAGACTGCATTTTCCTCCTTTGTCTGGGGAGGCACAGAGAGGCAGTAACTGCCCCAGGCGCAGAGTGGTGCTGCCTCACTTGGCATGCAGGAAGACAGGGCAGGATCCGCACCTCCACCGATGATGTGGGGCAAAGTACGAGGCTGCGGCAGGCACTGCTGGTAGAGGATGAGGTGCAGGAAAAATTGAGAGGGGTTCGGTGCTTTCAAATGGTGAGAAGGTACACTGGAAAAGGCCACCAAACTGGCAAGAGAAAAGAGATGTAGGGGAAAGCAGGTAGTGTTGAAAGAGACTTGTTTTGAGGGGTTTGTTGGTTACCTTCTTCTGCCATCCCAGCTTACTCATGATTTTCTTAGGAATATATTGCAACGTCACCCTCCCCAAGTCATCCACTAGTCACACTCGGCAAACAAACAGAAATGCTTTGGTGGCGCTGCCACTTTGCCCGTGCTGCAGCAACCTGATGGACAGGGTGGAATTTGGAGCCTCACGCCAGCTGCACTTCTCCCCTCTTGTAGGGTTTACCTCAGTGGACGTAGAAGGCAAAGCCACACACAGCGCTATCACTGAGATGGAAGCTGTAGTAAAATGCAAATCAGTCAAGGCCCCACTAGTAAATGAAACAGTGAATTTCAAACAAATGCTTCAAATTTCTGGATCTGGTCATTATGACTTTTCTGTACATATGAAGTATAATTATTTATGGAATTGGCTATTTTGGCATCTAGCCCGTTAGCCACTGCAATAAGCGACGAGCTCATTGCATTCGTTGTGGTTATCCCAAACCATAACCCTCTGCTGCCACATGGCCTGCAATGTCCCTTTCTTACACTTGTCCCAGAGAACTTCGTGGACTGCAGAACGAGTAAACACCTCCTGCCCTGTTCTGAAACCTCTCCTGGTTATGGAAGGAGAAGAGCGTTGTGGAGTTGGGTCGGCTGAGTTCATGAGTGCAAAAAAACTTCTCCAATCCTTGAAAATTTCTTTATTGCTCAGAGGGACAGATATAGAAGTTTGATTGCTGTGTGATTAAAACATTTATGAAGTTAAAAGACATTCAACACACGAATGACACATTTTAGCTGCTTACTAATTTAAAAAATGAAAACAAACACATTAAACTGGAAATACAATCACAAGAGCTATTTCCCAAACAACTATCAACCAATGGGAGAACGTAGCACAGTCAGCCCATTTCAAGCATTCCATAGTCAGCAAGAATGAA
Source organism: Heteronetta atricapilla (assembly GCA_011075105.1). Lineage (NCBI taxonomy): Eukaryota > Metazoa > Chordata > Aves > Anseriformes > Anatidae > Heteronetta > Heteronetta atricapilla. The sequence goes on along the minus strand of CM021732.1, from coordinate 134,272,511 downwards.
GAAAAGTTTCTAGGAATTCCTGGAGCTTTTGACTCCTGTAATTATTTTCTAAATCGCGTACAGCAACAATGTTAGCTATAGTAACATTTTAGATAAATGACCTGGAAAACTAAAACACAACAGAGTAGTGTGTGCACTGAGGAGAAACAGGGGAGCAAGTGACTGAACTGTTTTGACAGGACAATTTTAGGTTAACTTATCATTTATCTGCAACAGGAGTTGCCTTTACCAGTCGTTCTTTCAAACCACAAGGTTATTAAAAGCTTTCACGTGACTCTCTGAACAGCAGTTAATCAAAGGCATATGTAAAGCAAACGTAAAGCGTAATTTTTCATGGAAGGCTGTACCTGCTTAGCGAAAGCATTGAGAATAAGGTAGAGAGTCAGAGTCAACATGGTGCCAGGTCTCCATTTCTGCCGTCACCAGACTGACTGAATTAATACTACATGGCTGTGTCTGCAGATGGCACAATCACATCTACATTATGCTTGCAGACATTCCCTCGTTTAGTGAGGTCTGATTACTACCTTTGACTTTGGCTGAAGTTGGTCACAAACCAGAACGCTCTGGAGGAGGTGTGTTTGAAGCATGGTTCTACTCCCTGAAATAACTAACTTCTTGACTATGAACTCACCATCAGAATCTACACGAGAAAAAGCTTCCAGTCATTGACAATGATGCTCAGTTCTATTTGCTGGAAAGTGCCAGGAAGTAAAGACCTGTATGAGGGTCAATCATCATCTGCTTTCTCAGCTAGGGACCACAGCAACTCTCTTCACTCTTAGCCTCTTGTACATCAACACGTCAGTAGAGCTGCAAGATCTGGAAAATGCAGTTCCATGTGGTTAAGCTATGCAAAGATAGTGCCCAGAGAAATGCACGGGCATCATAGGAGCCTAACTTTGCCTTGCAAATGTCCTGTTGCAGATCATTTTTCAGATGGCTCCTTCGCTTAGGTTAGAGGTTTGGCACTCAGTTTGGCACTGACAGGTGATATGATAGAAACCTCACAACTAGTGAAGTCATATGTCATGGCCCTCAGTGGGAACAGGGTTTTTGGCTGTTTTAACAGATCCAGAACCTAAAGGACACTTCTAATCACTACAGTCCCTATACAGGCATTAACCTGAGTAGACAAAAATGAAGAAAGTGTTGTGTGGAAATGCTTATGCGAAACTGCATATTAATAAATGGATGTCTTGCTGAAAAATCGACCTTTCAGTTATCTACCTTACAGCCTTACTTGGCAAATACACACTCTATCAGTTAATAGCAACTATGTTGGACAAGAAAGCTACACTATTTTTGCAACACCAAAAGCAAATGCATTAGAACAAGTGACCCTGAGATTCATGTCCATATTCCTGGACATAAGTTTAGAATTATGATATGGTACCAACATTAACAACACCTTCCTTTTTGTGAAACCAAGGAACACCTGAAAAACAATGCTGCTTCAACTCAGATAAGCATGTCCGCATTTAAAATCTGCTACGTGCAAGTAACCATGTCCTTAATCTCTGTTTTGAATAAGGATGCTAGCCTCGACTTAACTCCTTTCTGGTGTTTTTGCTGGTGAGAGTCCCTTGTTGAATCATCTAAAGACAAGTGACAGTTACAAAACCAGCAAACAATGTTCGTGTTTAATCATTTAATGAAAAATATTATTTTAAAAAAGCAGGGAGACTTTTCAAAGATACAAATGGGAGGTAGACACCTCACTTTAAGGTGTTTCAAAGGCCATTCGTAATCTCCCTTAACACTTAATAAATGGCACTTGAACAATTATTAACTTGGCTAAATTTCAAAAATATGATAAAGGTAAAATGATAACAGTTGTTAAGTCCAAAGATAACAAAAGCCAGAAAATTTGAGAGCCATAAGTATATGAGCATATATAAAGTGTAAAGAACACTTTAAGAAGATATGAACAGTTGCTTCTGCTTCACTTGTGTGGAAACAGCACAGAATTAGTATTACTTCCCTGAGCAGCTCACATCAGATGAGAGAAGATCAGGATCAAACCCAAAATACCAATAAACACCTCCTCCGTGCAGTTATGATTAGCCTGTTTTTCTGCATCGCTGTAGTGATGCCTGTATTTCAGACATAAGGAAACTTTGTCATGTACGGTCTACACCCAAGAAAAGAATGATGAACTCAAAGAAAAGAGACAAAAGGAAACACTACTACGACACAATGAAGAAAAGTTAAAATTTAAGTAGGAATCACTATATATGAGTGATTTTTAGATAGTCCTCTTGAAATATTAATTCAACTTACAACAATGCCTGTGCTGAATAAAACCAAAAGTATGTTTACTAAACATTATACCTCAAAATAAATTAACAACAACAACAAAATGTAAAAAAGAAAAAAGAAATATTTAAGGTATTTTCAGAAAACTTGAGAGTTGACAGCTAATCCTGCCAAATAGAATGCTTGAATTATTTCCTCAAAATTAGTGGTCCAAATCTTATCAAAAGCCATTAAATAATCTTTACCTTCTTGTAATAAAAACAACATTAAGTTTACTTTTGTCTTTTTTTCATTTATCTTTCCTTTTAAAAGCCTATGGCTTAGTGTTCACAATGTAAAAACATTTGCAAATATACAAAAATAAAATTTAATATCAGACAGTATAAAAAATGATAAATTGCAAAACCATTACATTATGATTGAAAAGTACACCAGAATTAATCTGTAGGTCAGAAGAGATGCTTTGATTCTGGACACAACTTCCATGATTAACTCCTCACTGAAGTTTGCAGTCTTCTTAACTAAATGAGGAATCGTTCATCCACCAAGGTTTTCGATGCCAAATTCTTCTGCCCAACTGTATTACGAATAAACCTGAATATCTAACAGCATTTTAGAGAAACTGTATTAATGAAGAAGTACCTAAAACAGCATGATTCAATACCCAACATAAAATAACTACATATTATATTTAAATCATAAATAATACGAGTGAATTAGGTGCCTTTAGCAATTTCAAAGTATCTTCCGGTATATTTTCACCTTGAAATATGATAAAATTGTGATTAATTTTAACAGATATTTGTGTTTTCTACTGAAAGCTACTTGTAGTCTCTTTATTCATGACATGCATGTGAATAAAATTAAGCCTATTTTCCAAAAATAAAAAAATAATGAGTAACTTTATAAGCTCTCAGTATAATCTTCTGCCACCACATACTGCTTACAGGGTTTAATTATCTAACTACATAAGCTTTCATGCCAATCCACATTTTAAAAATACAATTGTATTCTTAATTTGAAATTTACCTCCTGTTGCAAGTACGTTAGAATAGCTGCTAAAACAAAATTTTGGGAAGCTAGGTCCACAATGGAGAAAAACAGGATATCAAAGATGAGCAGTGTTGTCTCATTGCCATAGTAGAGAACATCATCGAAAGAGTGTCCTTCATCTACAGAAAAAAAAAGAAAATTTTGAAAAATGATTATTTTTGTGAAGTTCATCAGTCCACACCGATAAAGCTGGCAAGAAAAAGGATACTTACAGCAAGAGGGCATCTTGAGAGCTAGTTATGGCTTTCCTTTTAAGCAAAATAATACAAGTCTTCACTTATGAAATGGTTTAATACTGACAAGAACAACAGGAAAAGCTCACATGTCCACACACAACTTTGTTTACTACGGAAGTCTCAATCAAATTGCTAAAAAAGGCTGCCTTGAACAAGAGGCAGACAAAACTTCCTCATCACTGAGATTTTTAACAAGAGCTAACTGTCCCCAGTTCAACTAAACAATGACACATATGCTTTAAAACCTTAGTCAAGAGGAGTTTCAGATATTAGTGTTATCTTTGCTCATCTGTTGAAGTCTTCCAGAAAATGGGTCTTTCAAGCTTAAATTACCTTTTTCCATTGTCAAAACAGTTAAAACCACTTACCAACTTCTTTGCTTTGTTGCCAAGCACCACTCTCAAAAGAGAAGACACTTAACTACTGAAAATAGGTTCTTTTCCTTCTTTCTGCTTTTTCAGAAGAATGTTTAATGCAAGTTTTATTGGCAACAGCATATTTTCATTACACCTTCATTTCACCATTACATCAGACTTCCATGAAATCCTGACTTGTATCTAAACTTCTGGGAGCTGTGGCTGTCTAAGCCATCAAACAATATATTCATATCAGTGCTTGAACTGACGATGTTTGAAACAATGGCAGTCAAAAGACTAAAGCTGAATATGATATAATCGTCCTAGATATTGGTTATCCGGTAATATTCATTACTAAAGATAGCGCTTCACCATAACAGGGAAGGAAAGCCCAATACTTTGATGAATTATGTGTAGCTCAGACATCTGGGATGAGAAAAGACATCACACTACAGCCATGGCTTCTATTTAGTCTGAAAGCATGTGCCGCATTCCAGGCTATATAGCAAGGTTTGTGGTTCAAACAAGGGGCTCAGGTTTTGCAGCCCTGGTGTCCGAGACAGCAGCAGAAGTTCTGCACAGCTCAATAATTTAATTTGGGCATTGCTATTATATAAGGACAACGACATATTTAGGATGTGTGATGGTCATCTGGTAATATCAGTGGATTGGATTATGGTTCTGATAAAATTTGAAGTTTTTGAACAGCAGAGCCAAGTACCTGAGGGACTCAGAATGAGGGCTTGCATTGTCACAGATCACTAGTTAATATTTAGGTTTTACAAAGGCGATGGCCATATTTATGATTAGGCACAGAATAAGGGTCTGAACTAAGTTTTTAATTCAAAGATGAAGCTTGGAAAGACTATGTTTTGATGGATTCTGAACAGCTCAGGGACTGAGGAAACAGACTGGCATCAGGCTCATACTCTTACCGGCTTACAGCTCATATTGCATTGCATTGTGGATACTGATCCCTAGGCTGTATGTTAGAGGAGGAGACAACTCAGGGTTTCAGAACCTTGAAACCTTGAAGGTTGATACATGGTTAAGAGCTTTCACTAAATCTGTTCTTACCACATGTACTTGGAAATACTTATGGCTAGGTTTAGCATGGGCTTGGGATTCAGGATGGTGCATTGGAGAACCCAAGTCTCTGATTCCGCACAGCCCCAGGGACCAGAATCAGAACTTGTATCATCCTTGTTCCTGCTGAAATACTCATTTTGGTGTAGCTATTGGCAACACTTAAAAAGCTTCAAAATAAAATATTCAAGAACCCCAATTACTCAGTACAGTCTGCAAAGATGTGTTGTATATTAACATCAACTATTCCACTAAAGCATCCTTGCTGTGATCAATATCCTCTTTAGAGAAATTGTCTTTCTGTATGTTTAGCTGTTTCAAAAGCAATTTATTCCTATTAAAAATAAAACAAAACAAAACAAAAACCACTGAGCTATTTAAATACTGTGTCTCTTCTTTCCATTTACAAAGTGTATATTGGATCTAGATAGCAAGTCAAGGTAGCAATTCCTAACACATACACAACTCTACACAGTATTTTCAGTTGTCTACAAGAAAAAAAAAAATGCAATTAAGTGACATATTATATATAGGATAAGAAGATGAGAACACCTGTTAAATACCTCCCTTATAAGCTATCATTTAATGATACCTCTAGCTGTAAAACCCAGTTTAGATTATAAATCCTGTGAAATAAATCTACATTGAAACCTACATACTTATAGAAGTACAAATGCCAAGTCATAGTTTTACCGTTGTAAAAAATACTCTTCTCTATTGGCTCCATGAACTCCATGCCTAGAATCTGTTCAAGCAGCAACTTATCCTTAACAATATAATCAATTTCTTTATGAACCTGTAAGAAAAGGAAAAACAAAACTTTTTTTTATGATTACAAAGAAAATGTACATGTTACAAAGTGGAGTACAGCTACTTAGACCTGTATGAATGAAAAAAAGCACTAGTTTATTTCAAAATAAAAACAAACACATAACAAAAAAGGATTTGTCTTTTTTAAGAGCAGGCTGTACTGCTGGACAGTACTCCAATTTTTTCCTTGAATGAACCACTCTTTTGGTTGCCATAAAGCCTTTAACAAGAAGTTATTAAGCACAAATCCTTGAAGAGAAATTACTGTCTTTCTGATTTACAATTTTAAGTCTCTACTTATTACATATATAATTTTCCTTAATATATTAATGTCAATACATACGTGATCAATGAAAGAACTGAGAAATTTGTTCATGGCATTGTATGCCCTTGTGCTTTGTTCAAAAGTATTTGCAGATGAGTCCAAAAACCTAGCAGGACCACGTCTCTGAAAAATAGTATGATCATGATTTCAGTGGAAAAAAAAAATACACATTTGAAATAACATTTGCAGAATAAAAATGTCTCACTTACTCTTGTTAGGGTTTCATGAATCCTGTCATACTGCAGTCTCATTTTTCTTGAGATGGAAATCTGAAAAGTCTGGCCATCTGTGTTTGGTAACAAACCTCTCTGACTACAAAGGTTTTCCTACACAATTTAAACAACTGTTAATTAACATAATTAATGTCATACAAAAATAATAATTAAAAAAGTCAGTGGCTTTTCTTTTCCCCTCTTTCATTTTTATACAGTACTTGATAACTCTGAATATTTGAATCCATTGCACTCTTGGCTCTATTACAGCAAGATTTTCTTAGGACATGAAATCCTGACCCCTGCTGTTACAAAGTTATTCCTCTTTTTGCCCGTGTTTTGTTCACTACCTTCTTTCTAAAACATCTTTTAATATTCATTCTGAAGCCTTTTGTTTCATGTTTATCATTTATTCTGTATTTTTCTGTTTTTTTCCTGTTTTGGATTCCCGACTTTTCCCTATCTTTATGAGATCATTCTTAGTAGATCTCAGGAAAACCAAGAACATAGAAAATTCAACATCTCCATGGCGGAAAAAACCCCACCTTTTTCCAAAATCATATTAAAATAAACAATTCAAAACATATATAGGGACACATTCAAATCAAAAATTATAATTTAAAAGATTCCTCAATGTTTCAATGTTAATTTTCACATGGTTAGCTTTTTTCAGGTATCAGAACTAAACACATCCTTTGCCTAAAGTAATTTCTTCCTTCTTGTCCATACAAAAACTCAAAATGTCACAAAATTTAGTGCCAAGTGTTCCCATCATGCAGCAATCATATTAGACATTTGCCTGATCTTGCTAAAAAGATGCAACATACATGATTCTTTACGAGGAGTTTTTCAGATTTGTCTCCTTACGAAATCTTCTTAGTACACATCTTTTTGCATGTGGCCATGAGCTTATGAAAGGCTTCAAGATTAAAAAGATCATGTATAAATACATGAAAAAAAATGTTAGAAAAACAGGAATTTTATATCTAAGAACTATGAATAAGAGAGAGAGAGTAGTGAAGAAAGGTGAAGATCTAGTTATAAAAGAACTCCTGAGTCACTTATTTGCCAGCCAACAGCTGGTATCTTTTAAATATAACTTGGTATAATGTAATGCAGAAGAGTTGACCCATAGTAGAAACCTTTTTTTAATTATAGTTAAAATTAAATTAAAAAAAAAACAGACCAAGTGTAAAATTTTGCTGCTTTTACTTACTGCTTCTCTCTTTAGGTTCATATTCATTTCCTCCATATTGGTATCTGCGTGTCCATGCACAGAGCGACCATGGATGTAATACCCAAAGCAGCGGTGTGACAGGATAAACACTGAAATCTAAAAGAGGTGGTGGAAGAGAAGAATACTGTCATTAAATACTATTTTTCCACAGAGATTGGCAATATCAGCCCTTCCAAAATACAAAATAAGTAGGTACCAAAATACCTATCACAGAAAAATATTTAGCAACTCGTTTATCTATGTTTAACCAGAGACAGACAACAGCGCCAAGTTTAGTTTATCAACACCAAGATCAGCATCTAATTCCACGGAACCCCAAAATATTAAATCAAATGTATTACCTTTTGTTTCGGTTCTGAATACATAATACATATGCATGATTTCAGTCGAGCTCCTAGGAGGTTGTATGTAATAGAATTTCATTCAGTGTGATATATTGCTTATATATCACAGAAGATGATATATATTAACTCTTTATACAACCCATGCACTACATGGGCTTTCCATGGGAAAGGAAAAGCCAAGGCTGAAAAGGCTGATAAAAGGGGTTAGATCCTGTATTTTTAGTAAGTTCTGACTAAATGAACTAATTCATCCTGTTCTAACTGTACTCTTCTTGCAGTACAAAGCTTCAAGACTCATATTTAAACTAATGGAAGTAGTCCAGCTGTAAATGAAAGTGTTTGAGAAAGGGGGTAACTATTCAGGAGGCACAACCATGAAGTTCAGCATCTGAGGGACAACCATAAACTAAGAGCAGAAACTGAACATATACCTATTAAACAAAGCCAATGCAGTTGTGCCTAGAAGACAAGTACTAAAATGCATACCAGTAGAAAGAATGGCAGTTAAATGGTTCCATGCCAAATTTCTGTCACAATTCGTTACTTTTTAATTCTGTATGAGCAAATATAACTAACATAATTTGAAATAGCAACCTAAAAATCACTTCTACAAGTACATATTGATACTTAAGATTCCAGAATCTTTTTCCAACAGAAATTTAAATGAAATCTTCTTGTACATTGTGCCAATAACGTGAGCTGAAATACCTCCTTTAGCTGTTAGCTAGTGATCTCTGAATAAATTACATGAATAAATATTATTAAATAATGTTAAAACTATCTTATGCATTATTGTATGCAAAATATCACTGTACAAATGAACAAAGAAATACTTACATTGCTCATGCAACACAAATCAACAAATCGATTTAACTTGTCTTCAACAAATCTTTCATAAATCACAGCAAAAAATATAATCTGAAATAAACCAACCAGAATTTATTTTATTAGTTCATCAGATTTGAATTTATTTTATGAATTGTACAGCAATTAACTTCAAAGTTTAATACCCATTAATTAAAGACTTCTGTAGTGGCCATCATTGCACGGGGGTCTAAGAAATGGGATTCACTTCCTTCTCCAATGAAATAAAATTGTATTAATAACCTGTTTTTTATTGAAATGTGGGAGATACTCTAAAGTTGCTTAAAACAAAACAAAGTAGTTGCATAAATTCTCCCCTTTGGGGGATGAAAATTTAGACTAACAAGGCAATCTCTCATAGCTCAGATTCGTTTTTGGTTCTAATATTGTACTACACTAGAGAAGCTCAACGTCTACATCGAAAAAAAAAGTTAAGAATATACTCAACACTACAGTAAGTAGCATGGGTGGCCGAGTGATACATTCTAGTTTCCGAGAAGTAGTCTGAAAAATTGTTACTTCTGTATGTCATACCTGGAGGAAGGCAATGGCTAACCAGAGTGCAGCAGACACACCAAATCTTAAAATGCGGCTCCAAGGTGCTCTGTAACTATCACTGCTTCTTGTAAGGCTGGAAGAAGAATCCATTAAAGCCAGGTTTGAAAATCCCACCACCTGAAGAGATAAGATGGTCAATACAAGAGCATGAGGCAATGAATAGCATTAGTTACAACTCTGTTGTTTCCATCATAACAGGAAATTAAAAGAAAAAAAATCACGAAAAACGGAGCTGGGAAAGCTGGGAATAGCAGCATGTTCATTCTGATACAGCCCAGTTGTGGGATCCAGTATTAATACTGAGAAACATAATTAAAAACAAATTTTAAATACATAAGTTGATGTATAAATATACAAACAAACACGCTAAATGTCATGACAAGTCACCACTGACTTTTGCTGAAACAGTCCAAAAGATTCTACTGATAGACTGCAAAGGGATCTTATTTCAGCCAAACTTCAGCCTTCTGGTCCAATATATTCCAGAGTTAATAATTTATTTGTTTTCATATGTAAGAAATTGAGGGTTGGGGGTTTTTGTTGTTGTTGTTTGTTTTCATAGAACAGAAATATATTTCCTTCTACTGTCCTTATAGCTGAATTGGTTTTAAATAAACGGTCTAGAAAAAGTTCCCAAATCAAAATGATGAGAGAAAAATTAGGCATTGAAACACTTAAGAGGTGAAAATTTGTGAAAATCATTCAGAACTGAAGCTGCAATAGATATTTGTGGTGGGTTGACCCCACCACAGCTGGATGAGGAAGATAATAGGATGAACAAAAGCAAGACAACTTGTGGGTCAAAATGAAGATATAATAAACAAAGATATTGGAAGGAGAAATGAAAAAAAAAACACACACAAGAAAAAAAAGTAATGCAAAGCCAGTCACTAAGTACCTCCCACAAGCAGACAAATATCCAGGCAATCCCCAAGCAATGGCTACATACCCAAAAAACCTACCCAAATCATTTTATTTATTTATTTATTTATTTATTTATTGCTGAGCATGATGTTATATGGTCCCTTTGGTCCCTTTGGGTCAGCTCTTCTGGTTGTCCCTCTTCCCTACTTGCTGTGGGGAGCACAGTGAGAGATAGAGGAGACCTTGATACTGTGCGAGTGCTCTACAGCAATAGCTAAAATATTCCTGTGCTATCACTTGCAAAAAATCCAAAACACAGCTCCACGTGGGTTACTATGAGGAAATTTAATTCCATTCCAGCCACACACAGTGCAATGTTCAAAACCTTAGTTTTGCTGCCAGTGCTATCTTCTCTACCCTTACAGTCAATACTGCATTGATGACCAGTGCCAGCCAGAGGCTGCTTTGGTGCTAGACATAAGGCCAAAGGCAAGGGACACTTCCTCTGCATTTTCCAGCTTCTTCCAACTGATAATTTTCCAGGCTTCTTTTCTACTACTATCCAGCCTGTCACCACGATGAATGAGAGCTGGACTGTCACTTTATCAAAACTGCTAACTGGAGTATTTTTAGCCTACTATTTAGGCTAAAATCTTTCATGACTTCCTCCACTATTAGTGACGAGAAAGGGACCTCTCCAGGGGTAAATTCATAGCAGGAATTACCAAGCAAGATGTAAAAATGTTTCTCCTTGCTAGTAATAACAGGAGCCTGAGAAGATTGATGTGAGGATGCCAGTTAAGTTTTGGGAATATTTGCTCTCTTTTCTTCCATTCTGTCCTTGTGTCATGGCACTGACGTTGGTCCTGGCCTCTATCTACCAAAAAACTGAAGTATTTAAAGAGAAATTTATACTTTTAACTGTCTTTAATTTAAAAGAAGATAGGAAATTGAAAACCAGAAATATTAAAATGAATTAAGGTATTCAAAAATATGTCAGAGAACCTCAAAAAACATGAACATGAACAACTGTGTGCTTTAAGAGCGCTTGCCAAATTAAAAGTGCTTACCAAATAGTCCAGAAGAAATAAAACAAAATGATTTTGAAAAGCTAAAGCACAATTTCTCACACACCCTAGAGTTGTAACTAAGGCATACTGCCTTACGTTATGACATCAGAAACAGAACTGGCACATTTCATTTTCTGCTTTATAAAAGGTCACTACAGCAAATTAGCAGGAAGGAAGCTCCTGGTCAGATAAATATGGAAGCAGAAATAAAGCTGCAGACTGTGGCAGGAGGGAGCAAGTAGGCAAATAAAGAAGTGAGTGTGTACACAAATTTATCAGCCTCTTAAGCCATTTAGGGTAACTCATTATCTTAAAGAAATAAAACCAACAAAGGTCTAGAAGGTAATTAAAGTTGTGGGTTTTTTAATCTTCCTTAATGAACTAGTGCAATGACACATACATATATACACCTAAGAAAGGTATCAAAATAGTTATTTCACCAAGTTATATCTTTTCAAGCAAACTTGAAGGTCACCCACTATTACCACAAAATCTGCAAGAATTAAAATACAGACCATTATCTAACACTTCAGATGTGAATCATAAAAAATAAGACAAATAACAGTTATAAGTGTAGTAGTAATACCTCAAGAAAAAAAAGAACTGCAAGCACTTGAAAGAGGGGATTTATCTTCCTCACTGTCTGAAGTTTGTTCCATTCATTGGCTATAAAGTATGTTCTCCATATGCTCACAGGTGCAAGAGCACTTTTTACTACACCTTCACCTAAGAATAATAAACACATAATAAAGCTCAGAAATTTAACACTTGAGAGCAATATGAGAATTCAACCAAAGTTGTTTATAGAAACAAGCATGGCTGGAGTTACCTTCAACTGCTTTAAGAACTTTGCCCTTAGGTCTTTCCCAGTCAATAAAGAAAATATCTATAGTAAGTTGTGAAACCAGTAATTGTAAAAATTGCAGAGCCTATGGAAAAAACAGGAATAGAACTCAAAATAAGAACTCAAAATAAGGACAGCAAGAGCATATAAGCAAAAATGAAGTAATTGTCATTGCACATGTTATTCATTAAATACAACACGTAATACACTTGACTACGCTTGAGATTGCAACTTCATTACCAAGTTTTGATACATAAATATATATACATTTTAATTAAAGGCCTGGAATAATAGTAGATCATGTGACAATGTCTAATATTATTAACAAAATACATATAAATATATTCTTATGGAAAAAATGACTTAATTCTTAACTGTCTAACTGTTACCATTTATGCACTAATGAAATGTACCGTTCAAGATGCTTAAGAAGCCTACTGAAAATATACAGAAGCGTATGCATGTCTTTAATGTCTGAGGAAAAAATACTTACCTTCAGACTGAAAGCACATGTTACGTATGTAACAAAAGCTTTTTCTTGAGAAGGAAGTGGTAAGAGGACAGAGACAAACTGCTGAGCCTGTAATTGAGAAGCTACATTGAAACACTATGGAAAGCATACATAACAACATAGTAAGTGATTAAAAGAAAAGACCTTTTTTAGAAAAAGATCAGTATTTAATGTGCAGTTGTTTCAAATTATAAAATATTTTAGCTAACTATTAATGTGACTGCAAGCACAATGAAACCTAAGGAAAAGCAACAGGTGATCACAAAAATTTAAGCACACAAAACAGTATTGTATATAACTTGCCTCAACAGTCTGACCAGAAAGGCAAAAAAAAAAAAAAGGAAAAAAAGAAAAGAATTTTGTGTAAAAATGAATGCAATATTAATAAGTATTCATAGCAGCAAAATCTGGTAGAACACTTACTTTGAAAAACACAAGCCAATAAATTCCTGTGCCCACTGTGATGATAAAGAAAACGTTGGCAAGGTCTCCAGCATAAAACAGTAAGAACTTCAAAACTGTCTGCAATTATAAAAGCATACTGTACAAATTAGTTAAGTAACATATATACACACTTCTATAAAGTGTTATGCAGTTCATACTACAGGAGTCTCTTGAAAAGTAGCCCCTGACAGCATTTCTCTATTGTGGCCATATATTTATGGTACATTCAGTATCTGAAACTTTTATGTGCTAGTCTTTGTTCAGAGAAAAATGAATAAGAATGAATATGAAAACTACAGCTCTATTTTAAAATACCCTTCCTTGTGAATCCAAGGAAGTGCAAAAAACCTACTTCCTCACGTGCTCCCAACTCCAAGTCACAGTTCTATGCAGCCAGGCTACGTATTACTTCAATTACCATAAGAAAAAGAACAGTTATATCATAGGGGATGACAGCAAAGGTCTCCTTACAGAGAGAAAAACATGAGTCTTTTGGGGTTACCAACTATTTATACCTGTAAGTCAATTTCAGAGCTTCCTGTACGTCTCTTCCAGCCTGCTGTCTTGAGAAGGGACCATAACACTGCGAGACCACCTAACACACCCAGCGTGATCTGAAGAGAATGGAAAATTATTTGTAGATATTTTTACAAAGACAAGATACAAGCAAATCATTACATCAACAATTAAGGAGCAATACAACTTACGTCAGTCTGAATCTGAGCCTCTGACTGATTCATCTCATAGTTGACAGAGAAGGAAACCTGAGTATTAAAATACAAAAAGTTAAATCTAAAGAAATTCTTAAATGTTACGACCATTATAATCAGTAGTGGTTTTCACATTTTTTAGTTGGTGGGGATTCCCATTTAGGGCTACTATACAGGTGCAACATACATTTTTTTACTGTATACCTCCTCACCTGGTGTGCTACAGCAAGTGCAGTACTAGCATGTGCTAGTACTACATTTTACCAATGGTAACCCAGGGGATGAACCCATGCTACCTCTAAAAGAGCTGCACCTGATTAGATTCCTTTCCACCACGCATACATATTTTTTTCCTTCTGAAAGGAGACACCACAGGTTTGATATCTCCTTTTATCAGTGTTGTTTAAAAGTAAGTTTAATGCAATTGCACCAATGTACAAAATCATAAAATGAGCTCTTACATAGCTCAGGCACCACTTTTTTTCCAACTTGAATGAAATAAAAGTTGTCACATGGGATCAAAATTGTTCTCTCTAGCTATTTACCCTCTAAGACCTCATTGGCTTTGGTCTAAAGGTTTTGTACAAGGAAGAGAAAATCTTTGTCTTGGTTTTACAGCACTCTGGCTTGAATCTTTGTTGTTGCAAAGCTAAAGTTAACACCTGTACGATAATGAATAGTATTTTTATTTATTCTATGTATTTTGATTTAAAGATGACTCAGAACAAATTAAAAAGAAAATACTCTGAACTGCTTTGTCTTAAAGGCTTTAAGTTTCATTGAAAAAATACAACTTCAAAACTGAGCTGAACTATAAACTGTTTTTTTTTTCTTTTACAGACTCCAACGTTGTCACTCAAGTGGGATTCCAACAAAACGACAAGTATGATTAACAAATCAGATCAATTAAGATAACAGAAAGATCTCACCATCACACTCTGGGCGTCAGGGTCTTGGACAAGCACATCTGTGTAAGCAATAGTAATTAGAGGCGGGTAGATAGTTCCTCTTTGAGTATGGGATACCAAACGAATGCTGCAGAAATACAAACATTCAAATGCAGAGGATGGATGAGCTGCTTGGAAAGCATTCACTGAAACTTGTACTAATAGGAAAATACTAAACAAAGAGAACAATCTGATCAATAAAATGTGCGTTTCAAACTCAGAGACATGGCAATTCACATTTTAAAAGCAACTCAAAGGCACGTACTCAAACAGATAAAATGAAAAGCTCGGGAGAATTGTTCATTTGTAAGAAAATGCCTGAATCAGTTTTCACCTACTATTCACATTACAACAGTTGCAACTTAAGTCAATTCCAAAAGTGACTTTTTTCCAAAACATTACAGAATATAATTATTTATGTAATTTATTTTGAATTTCTGTCATTGTTTTTTTTCAGGGGGGATGACAGATGACAACATGGAATGAGACAGTTCTCCCAAGGTACATAAACTAATCCTTACTTTTTGAAATAGTGTACTTATACAGCTTATAAAAACACTGCAAAAACAAATATGGAATATGAAGAGCATCCTCATACAATCAGCAATATACACATTGAAAAACAATTAGCAGAGGAGTTTTTAGATCTTCCCAGACAACAACTACTAGTAAGAGTTTACTGAACGCTTGCTCACTTGCATTATGCATGCATGGTCTGATCCATCTTAACTGAGAAGTAATCACAGTAATTTTAACCCTCGGAAGTCAGTGGTAGGTATTCTCACTCATCAGAACCACCTATGGAAACTCTCGCTATTTCCAATTAAACAATGGAAAAAGCAGCATGGGACATACTAGAAACAACATTAAAAAAAAGCCAACTTTCATTTGAAAGACCATAAAATGCAGATTGCACAAGATTGGCTTTATTTTCTATGTACAATATATTTTATATGTATTTACTTACCTTATTGCTATTTTGCTAGCAATTCGAATTACTCTTGGTAGGTTTTCCAACTCATTCTCTTTTCCACTTAGTGCATCGACCAAAAAAAATCGACGAGTCAAAAGCCAGTTGTTCATATTGCTGCCTTTGAAAAAACATGACAGAGCCACATGTTATTTTAAAAAATAATTCAATACATAAAAGGAATGAAATAGAAAAGCAATTCATGTATTCAGGATGTAAAATTATTTATTTTCAACTTAAAGAAATGCATAATAAAATTGGATAACTTTTTTGTGCATAGTATTGATTTGGCCAGTGTATTCAACCAAAGCTTGCATACAACACCTGCTCGCAAAATGATAAATTCTTAAAGCATAAACAAGCTATGGTGAATTCAGGTATCTCAGAAAACAACTCAGTGACTGTAATTAATACAAATTCTTTGTACTTGCAGTTACTCAGATTATGTAACTTCAAAGAAATGTTACTGTGATATTCTTACCTTGATTCACATACATCTCCTTGTACTGAAGATTCAAATTTAAAACTGGCACAGCCCAAAGATATTGTTGTCCAAAGTCACCATTATATTCAAGGAATAGGTCATAAAAGATTGGATTAGCAAAATCCAGTAAAATCTTGGAAACAGAAATCTTGCACTATGTGAAAAAAAAAGTTAGAATAAGACCACTTTCTGCCATTTAATAATTTTATCAACTTGTGGGTTTTAACAACTTGTGGGACGAAATTACTATGAAATTTATCCCATGCCCTTTGCAAAAGACAAGACATTCCAGTTATTTGCAAATGCTTGTGAAGTACTAATGATTTTATACAACCTTCTTAAAAATGACTGCAATTGACCAGAACAACTAATGAAGAGAATGAAGCTCTGCTAACACTCCTCTAATTTTTAAACACATTTGGAAAAAATATCCTAGCAACTTTCACAGACACAAAATTTGAAGCAGCATGAACACTAAGTTCATGGAGTATTGTGTCTGGTTCTGAGCTCATCAGCGCAAGAGAGATACGGAGCTACTTGATATAGTCCGGTGCAGGGCCATGAAGATGATGAAGGGACAGTTATACCCCACCTATGAGGAAAAGCTGAAAGAGCCAGGACTATTCCATCCTGCAGCAAAGAAGGCTGAGGGGGGATCTTATCAGATCTTATCTACAAATACCTGAAGGGAGGGCGCAAAAAGGATTCTTTTCAGTGGTGCCTGGTGAGGCAAGAAGAGGAGGCTGTGTCTGAACACTCAGAAATATAAATACTCAAAAAAATAAATACTCAGAAAAGCATTTTATCTTTTACTTACACTTTGTTCGTAAGTTGTTCCAAATGTATAAGCTGCATTCAGTTTAGTCTGGGTATCAGGACAGAGCTGAACACAATGTAATAATGATTAGGGTAATTCAAAGCCATCATTTTCTCACATGAAATATTCATGGCTACCCCAAGCAGTTTATGTATTCACAGTCCTCATAAAAGATACGCTGAGTTTTATTCTATACTCATTTCTAAGAAGAGAAGGATTAATTCTGAAGAGTAAACAACATTATCTATAGTAGCAATATAGGTGTTCTTAAAATGCTGTTTTAACTTATTCATACTTGCATAGTGTTTTCCAATTTCATCACTAGCTTAGTAACCTGTTTTCTCAGGCATTAGTTTTCTCAGAATTTGAGAGGTTGAAGCAAAAGAGTTCATCCTGAGACAATAACAAAAGAAACAGCAGTCACTGTCTAAACCCTGAATGTCAACTGTTCTTCAGTAGATACTGGAGCATTTGAAGAGACATACTCCAAGTGTGACCCAAACAGCCTAGAAAAGTGGATGGACAATTCCCAATTGTTTTTGCCAGTGTTCATATTGTTGCCTGCCTAGGGAATGGCTGAGAGGGCCTAGATCAACACTGGTCTGCTACACAAATTCTGCTCTGTAACATTTCACAGCAAGCAGTTTCTGCTAACTGTTAGGTTAATTATATTGCACTTTCTGCTTGCTTCTTCCTTGCATTTTTCACACCCTACACAGTGTGGTACTGCTGAAGTGTGTGTGTGCTATTGAATTCTGAGTGACCAAGGGTACTCTGAATCTTCTGACCAATGCTATTTCCTTGTGAAGTCTCCCAGAGACTTTTTACAACTTCATGTTGTAAAAAAGCCAAGTAGACAGTGGCCAATGTGTACGCTCTATATTTCAAACAAACAAACAAAAGTCAGCCAAAAGAATATGGGGTGCTAGATTTGTTTTTCCACGTCTCTTGGCAACAACATAAGCACTGATTTGCTTTGCATTCCCATAATGTGTGAAAACAGTAGC
Organism: Heteronetta atricapilla; assembly: GCA_011075105.1. Taxonomy (NCBI): domain Eukaryota; kingdom Metazoa; phylum Chordata; class Aves; order Anseriformes; family Anatidae; genus Heteronetta; species Heteronetta atricapilla. Next base: position 134,254,503 of record CM021732.1, on the reverse strand, counting down.
AGCATCCAACAGGGACATGCGCAGAGAATATTCCGTAAATGTATGTGGACTTAGAGCTACTGAATGCACATTTCTCATCAAGAAAAAGGCTAATAATAAATATGCACACAGGTAACTGAATGATGCTGAACAAAAGAAAGAGACAGTTCTAACTGACTGCTGCTGCTTCTCAGAACTTTCTGATATTCCAAATTGGTACTGGTCCAATGGATGAGGACAACGTTGCTGAGTTTATACTCTTCAATTTAAAGAGATCACCTTGAGCATGAATCAAGGGCTATGTTCCCTAGTCTAACTCTATGATTATCTTATGAACTGTCACTACTGTAGTAATGCAACACTTGGCTTTTGTTTTAAGGCTCTGGTTAAAGGCATTCAGAATAATACACTATCATAAAAGGCAACTAAAATCAAACCTACCTGTAGGATGCCTCCTTCCAAACTTTGCCACTGAAGAAAGTTTCCTGCTGCATCATATGAGGCTGCAATAAATTGCAGTTTTACATCCTGATGATGAAACAAAAAAAGGACAAGGAAACAACAAAAGCAACACAGAGTGGGCATACACATTTTAGGGACTGCATTTTCATTGTTTGATGCTTCCCTAAAACTTTCAGCATAATTCTTCATTTTCCCCCCTTTGATTTTGTATTTTTAATCTTGCTTTTGCTATTTTATTTTTTAACCTCAAGGGCAAATCTACCAAAACTAATAAATACCGAGACATTTTGTTTGACAGAATGTATGTCTACACAGATAGACATGCCCTAAATTAATCAGACATCTAGGTAGATTTCTAATGTATACCAGCCTTGGGCCTTCAGCATTAGGGAGAATAATGATTTTTTTAATTGTTGAAGCAGATGCTGCACTGCAACATTGCAACTTAGTTTAATTTAAAACACAGCCTTTTATAGCGTGTCTGAAAAAAATGCTTATTTTTTGAGCCAATAGGAAGAAAAGCTACATTTTGCAATATAATTGACAAACAGATTATCATTAGCACTACTTACTTTGTGGGATTAACATAATTTGATTGAACTATTCCTGTTCTACTAATTTTAAAATGAATCTGTAAAATAAAATGGAAATGAAAATTTTGGGCAGGAGCTATAGTGTGAATCCATCTCTGATATAACTCAGCTTGTTGAGATTTGTAACAGTAATATTAAAGTTGGTATAACTGAAGTATGAATAGAAATGTGTGTGTAAGCACCAGAAACAAGAGAAGTGTTAAACTGTGTGTAGCAAGAATGAAGCATACTGTTCCCTGCAGCGAAACTGAGGAGTGAGTTGTGATAAAACCACAGATCAGGCAACTTGTCAGCAATAACTCTGCATCCTGGCACCAGGAAAATGGCAGAAGAGTTATGGCACATCCCGTTTACCCTTCTTTTTCCAATTAGTTCACCAGGAAAAACGAGAAAAGCTGTAAGGATGTTTGGGAAAGACACACAGAACCTCTTTGCCTATTTATAGGAATTGACGTAAACAATACCCTGAAGTGAAGGACAATGCCAAAACAACTATTAACTTCTAAGGAGCATAAAAGATCTGTCTAAACACTAGTTCATCACTGACAATCCAGAAGAATCCTACGGACATAACAAGGACTTAACAGCTGGCATCCCTTGTTCCCTGTGTCCCACACAGTTGGTCCTGGTCAGATCACACAGGCACACACGTCCTTGCCTTATAAGAAGTGGGCATAAAAGTGTGAACGAAGGAAATGTGTGTGCAAGTGAGTGTGAATCAGTAAAATCACCCTACTTAAGAGACTTTTTTTACATACATACACCTTCCTCTTCCATTAGATCTCCGAGTTTTGTTACACTAGCTGCCTAAAAATGACCTTTGGTGGACCTGCATCTGCAACAAAACTTAAACCTTTCTATGTGATTATGTCCTTTTCCTGATGTCTGCTTCCCCTTGTCCCACTGCCCAACACTTACCTTACTTTCTCCTCTAAAACTGAAGACTGCGGGGAAATGATTTGTCTCAAGGACTTGGGATGCTAAACCTGGTTGATCACCGTAATATAGCCATGGAAGATTGTGTCTCCTGAAAAAAAATAACAATGTTGTCTTTAAAGAAACAGAAAGTTTTAAATCAAAGAACACTTAGAATAATAAATTCCATAAACACTACTACAGAGTGTACATAACGGAAAAGGAAACTTACCAGTAGGCTATTGAATGAACAATGCCTAGCCTTGCTGTATTGGCATAAATATACTGAAATAAACCACAGGCATCAGTACTCGAAGAACTCAGTGAGTTCATATTCATCACACACATATTTCCAAGAGCTTGGCATGCTGTTAGGTTAGAGTACAACTGTAGTAGAGAAACACAGAAACACAGAGAAGTATTTATGAACCTCTCCTTTTGGTGAGGCAGTCATAAAACTGATGTTATCTTTAATAAGCCATTCCCGAACTCTCATTTTTACTTGAAAGTGATTTTGTTTTGTCAACATCTAATATTTTCTTCCAGTTATTCAGGTTCTATATTTTTATAGGTCTGCAGATAGCAGCATAGAAAGAGAAACGTTTTCAGAGTTTATTTTCACTGCATCAGCTAGATGGTATGATGTGACAAAAATGTCAAAATCTGCATTTGAAAAATACAGTTAGAATCAAAATGTTTAAAACCTCCTAGGCTGTATGACAAAGATGACTCCATCAAAGACCTAAGACTGGCAACATATTAGAGTCGTATTTATCATAAATATTCTCTTTTCAGTTTTAGTACTTAATCTAGCCTGCTGTTCCTAAACTATGTTGTATTTACACCATAGTTCAGTTTTGGGAAACAAACTGCTGCCATGTGAAACAAATCTGTATGCAGATGGATTGTGGCACTAGTATTAACTATTATTGTCACCTATGGCCTTTGTGTGGGGCAAATGAGCATCTGCACCTCAGACTGCACCTCAGAAGAGCTCATCAGGCTGAAGCAGACAAGCAGGATAAACTTCAGTAAGTGATGAGGGTATTCTCAGTTCTTGAGAATGAAGGGGATAAGTAGGAGAATAAATCTCAGATGTGGGTATGAGATGGGAAGAAAAGGCAGGTCATGAAAAGTCTAAGTGATTTTCAGGAGAGAAATAAGGAAAAGAAAAGAGAATGCGTTATAGGAGGGTTGATAAAAATGAGACAGAGGCTTATCTGCTTCAAAATTGTCCGTGATTGTGTTGCTGCACCCACACTTCCATGACAGTTACAGCTACCCAGAGCAATATAATGTTAAATAACATTTGCATACATAAAACAAAGCAAACCTAAAAAGGGTGGTTCTGTGGTTATTCTTCATCACAAAACAGAATTACCAACTGAAAGCCAATTAAGAGATAAAGGCCAGCTGCCCATCAGTACTGGATATGCAAGAAAGTAATTTTTGAGTGTCCCTTATGCAATATACTCAATAGTTCATGTAACTATGACTACTGTGGGGTATTTTTTAAACACAAGGTATACACAAGGTAAATATCTTTGTGTAGATTCCAGCCACAGAGACTTGCATTGACTACTGCTCAGTATTCTTTCTAAGCATTCTGTATATATATTACTTTCTTATCTACTATAATCTCAAAATAAGGTTCTTTAAAAATAAGCACAGCTAACTTCCACAAATTAAAGTCCCACGTTTAAGGAGCTTTTACACAGAATACTGCTACTGAATAAAAAAGCAAACTGGAAACATTAATGAAACTCACCCAACATGCAGAGGCTGAGGCTTGCAGGTTTTTCAGAAACCAGGCTGACGTCAATGTTATGCCCTAAATAAGGAACTGTTTCACTCTCTTTGTTCCGAACAATTAATCCAACACAGAACTGTCTGAAAAACTGTCAACTAGGAGATACTACTTATTTTTTCTAAGAGATTTCAGTCCTTTGTAAATGTCTAAACCAAACAATCTCATTTCAAAACCCAACCATTATGAAATAACTTGTTTCATTTCATCAAGTTAGACAGAATACACAGAACAAGAATGGAAATACCTAAATTTTTAAAATAGAATCGGTGACAAAGGAGCTTTCTTTACTGCACAAGGGAAGTACTAATGATTTCAAGAGTAAAAAGTTGACCGGGCAGTAAATTTAACTCAGAACCAAAATTGCCAAATTCATTATTTCACAACTTGCCTTTTATAATTCCTCATATTTGTTGAAAACACAGGTTTCATACCTACTGTAAGCAAGTAGGTATGCAACTGAAAAGACATGCTTTCAATAAGATATTGTTTAGAATACTGCATTTTCAAAAAACACTACTAGTATGTGTTGTCAGGAAAACTGAAAAATGCTTTTTTTTGGACAGTAGATGAACTAAAAATGTCCCCTCCATCTTTTAAAACTCCTTTAAAATATGTTATATGAATGTTAGTTTTATATTAAAAAAAAAAATCCCAGAGGCTCTCATGAACTCTTCAGCATTTTTTGTGATTCAAGGACGTGTTTTAAATGCATACAGTAAATTCAATAGACCACATAATACTTGTTTTGATACCAAATTCATGTGAATTACCTCTGTTTTTCAGTTTCCAAGAGGGCACGAATTTTCTTAAGCCTATTCCATTACAGTAATCTCTGCCTGGTCTCCATGTCTACACTCTCTGTGTTGATGCTAATTACCTTGCAATCACAATGATTAGATAACAAGCCACCACCTTTGGTTTTCAGGAACAGAATTAAAAGACTTACTGAAAATAAGTAATGAGATAGCTTGAAAATGTTTCAGAATAATCATACATACGATTTGTCCAAACCGAACAGTTGCTATTGCCTTTGGAGGTAAGCTTTCAGTGGCACTGAAACATAATCCCCCAGTCTGAAAAAGAGAGATTTTTAAAAATTATTTTTCAACATAGCTTTTCTTTTTTTTTTTTTTCCTGAACTTCACTGAAATAAGCATTCTTCTACTTACTAAAATGTTTGGGCTGCTACAGTCACAAGACTTGCTTACATTGATGAACGTTTGTTCACATCTTACACACCTATGGATCACAAACATGAAGAAAACACTTAAAATGTAGTTCAGTATGAGATTAAGTATTTAGTGAAAATTGATTATATTGCATGGCCTTTGAAGAAGTAAGGGCTGATAACACTGTGAGCATCTTCAAGAGTTCAAACTGAAATCCAAAACCCATTACCAATCTTTCTTCTGTCAGTGAAGTAGTAAAGAAATGAAATAGGTGATTATCAAAATAAGTTTCTGCTTCCAGTCCAAATCCTGCCTGTAGTCACACTGAAGCAAAACAAACAATTAAAAAACAAAAGAACAATGCTGATCATATAAGGACTTCAATGAACACAGTACATATTGAATTTCATACGGGCTTGAAGACTTCCAACTCACTACTTTTAAAACTGTCACTAAGCAGTCAAGATATATTCAGATGAAGCAAAAGAGAAAGCTTCTATTATCCAAAAATATTTATATCCCACAGATGGAGACTTTACCTCAAGAATATTCCATTTAAACAGAATATGACATTTTCAAAATTATCAACACACAAGGAATAAAAATACTTACCTATTTCCTAACAAATCTGAAGCGGAGAATGACGGCTCACTTCCATTACAATGTATGCACAAAGCTTCATTCAGCAGAACACCATCAACACTTCTTTCCACTAAGTGGAAAAGAAAAGCAACTGTACTATAACAGCATGATGCAAAGTCTGTCGCAGTGGTTAAAAAAGTGTTAAAAAAGAAATTGCCTATGCAGATCTCTGAAATAAATGCAAAGATTTTATTTCCCAAAGATCAAGAGCACAACTTGCAAAAAAACATCCCTATAATGCACACGTTTATATTCGTGTGCTGTTTATAGCTGTGCACACGCAACATTTCATGTATGGTATTGCTATTCCTTTGCTATTTATTCAGAACCAAATTTCAAACCAAGGCTTCACTGCAAATATGAAACTCAAAACATCAAGTTACAAATTACTGGAAAAAATAATAATTATTAATTCTCATCTGAAATGCTTCATGCAAACGTCACAAATTGGAAGTTTCAAAACTGCATCTTCAAGCAATGATATCATTTGGCAAGAGATTTTAAGTCTAACTATGAAAAAAAGAGAGCATTAAAAAATTTCAGTACAGGTGCTTTGCAGGTTAAATTACAGAAGCAGCTTTACTCCCAATATTTTAACAAAACGGTTCCGAATTTATATTTTTTCAAGTCTCACAAAGCCTGTGGGAGAGGATGTGGTATTAACTTTTTTACTTAATCAAAGAATTACAGGCACATGGAAAGTATTTTCCCTCCTGTGTCTTTGCAAATGAGGAAAATCAGAGCTCCAAGGAACTTATTTTACACCCTTGATGAAAATTTTTCTTTACTGTTAGTTTTTTACTGTGTAAGATAAGCAAAAATATAGTTTATACATACACTAAAATTAACAGCAAAATTCATTTCCTGTGTTTACTGAAATGAGTCTGCAGCTTTCACAGGTCATCAAGTAAGTGTTGCAGATAGGGGGAAGCGTGTCTCGGAATCAGAGATACAGCTGTGTTTTAGGGAAGCATGAAATCCACAGACCTTAATGCACAGCAGCTTGCTTGGCTTGCTCAGGCTAGTCTGTTCCACCTACTTATGAATGTGTAATTTCTGTACTGAGAAGTACTTACACTTTATACCCTTCAAAACTTTTAAATGATTTTTCTAGTCTATATGTTTTTATGCCCATTTTCTAGTCTACATGTTTTTATGCCCATTTCAATACTCGCCCACCAATGCCAACCAACGTAAAGGAAGTGATATAGAAATATTCATTTCTATAATGTTTGTGTAATATTTATCACTGCAATGAACAGTGACACAGATTTACCTGCTCTCTTTGAGGAATGAGGTTTAACATCAACAGAAATGTTGAAATCTTACACATGTAAACATACGTTAAATTTCCTTTCTAAGCACCAGTATCTCATAACTTTTATATCCTTCTTACCTAGTATTTCATTAATGAGGCATTTACATTTTCCTTCGGAAGTTAGGCCCTTAGGGCAAGTAATACAATTCCATCCATCTTGAGTAACTCCGCTCTAAAATAAAATGTAAAGCTATTACAGTTTTCAAAAATATCAAAATCACCAAACATCTGTGAAGAATTCCAGAGCCAGATGTTATTTATTAGAAAATTTGTTCATGTGTAACAACACTGATAGAATTCATGAAGCTGTAAAAGAAAAAAAAAAAAGCTAAACCATCTGGCAAAAATGATTCCAATACAGAGATATACTAAAAAAAGGGTTCTTCAGTTTTTCTGAAACATTCATTAACACCCGCAGTGAAGATAAGAGTTTGCTGGAAGTGCTAGGTTTAAAAAAGATAGAGGCTTTATGTAAACAAAAACAAAAAACCACAACACGATAATCATAGCAATACATAGATCATCACATATAGATATACAGAAACAATGGAAATGGAAGAGTCTGACATCAAGCAGTTTACATAACTGCGTGCAATTTTGCATGTATCCAAACCAGTCACATGCACGCTTCTGTTATATCATGAAGTAGCTGTTCTGCAGATCAAAACCAATGAGGAAAATGAAGATAAATGTTCATCCTCAGGTGATATGGATGTTATTCCCTTCTCTGCTTCCATGGGATCAAAGACAAATGACACCATTACAAGAAAAAGAAACAGTGGAATGACCAAAATACCAATGGATATTTGTCAAAGTCTTTGTCTAGTGTAACAAGATGAAAAGAAGAGGGAGTTAGCCATTTAGCCATTAGCCCAGTTAGCCATTAAATAAGTAACTGGTGCAACTAAGCTGGTCTCTTGACAGTTTTTCTACAATTATTGGAGTGAAAGAAGTATTCCAGAAGGCTCTTTCTCTTTTTTTTTTTTTGAGAAATATTATTTTTCTATTTACTGCAGAGGGAGAAAGCTGGTTGGTTAAGTTTACTGTCTCTGGTTCAATGCTGCAAATGTGGCTCAAAATTACAGCTTAACTTGCCAAGACAAGTAGAAAGAATTGACCAAACTACAAAGGTACACAGACATAATTAAAGTAACATAAAAGCAGCAGTTAATTTAAAAGTAAAAAGATGAAGTATCAGGGAGTAGGATGATACAGATTATTATAATAATAGAAATTATATGACTAATCAAGTAAGATACTTATCAGCTGCATTTCTACTTCGGCATTCAATAAAAGAGTGGGCAAAGGTAACATAAAATGAGGCAGAACAGAAGAGCAGTAGAAGGAAATTAACATTTTAAAATACTCTTACTTTGTTTGTGGGGTCAAATTTATTATGAAAAAATGCCTGCAACATAATAGCAATAAACAGCTCTAAAGAGAAAAAAAAAATACTATGGATAAACGTGGTCTTAAATTAAAAAAAATCCCAAGCAAAGACTATTTTGGAAAATAATTTTAAATTAAGGAAGAACAGCTTGCATTCACATGGAAATTTAAACTTGAAAAAAAACATTATTATGGCAAAGTATTAAAAGTTCAAGACTTACCATATTTTCTGGGCATTTCTCACAAACAACAGAGGACCCACCATTATTTGAAACCATTCTGTATCCTGGCTGACATTCACATGAACTACCTGAAAACAAGAACAAAAAGAGTCTTAATCTATGTAAAACTGATTTTTTCACAGAATACTATGAACAACTGTTATTGTTCTCAAGAGATCAATGTACTTTTTAGATACACAACTAAAATACCTGAGTAAAATGGGCACGAAAATGACCTAGCTTTTTAGAAAATGTTCATGTTACTGTTTGTGGGAAGGTTTTCACAAAATATCACTGGGTTGACTGATATACCAGGGGCATCAAGGGTGAACCCAGCTTGTGTTTTTATATTTTTTCTTAAGCTCTATCAGTTGGTCTAATAACAGATAGAATCTATCCCTATAAATCTTGCCACAATGCCATTCTCAGGCCATTCTCTTTACACCACCAGCATTAAATGCCTGTATTCAGTTTTTATCCCTTGAAAAAGCAGTCAGTCTTAAAAACATGTTTATTTGTAACAGTTTTTCAAAATATACATGCAGTTTAAATATATTTTAAACTCAATGCCTTTAAAATTTTGTGTGAGGATCGAGATTTATGTCGAATGGTTTTCATCGAATAACGGAACATACCTAATATTTACTATGAAATTAAACTAAACACTACTTTCACAGCACCTCTTAGTGGTCAACAATTTTTTTCCTAAAATTTTTCAGCGTCGTTATCATGGACTGTATGTTTAAAAATGTACTAAAAATAAAGTTGATTCTAAGTACTAATGAACTATATTTATTATTCCTTAAGCTCATAGAACTGTGAACATAAAAATCATGTAAAATTTTGTGAAAAATTCTATAACCATAAAGCACCTTCACGCTTCCTCACCAGACCAGTTTTACAGAAATGGCATTACTGAACATGATCGGGGATTGAGTCAGAGGACACCAAACTTGTTCTTAACAATACCAAAAGAAACGCCAGGTAGGATCAGATAAAGGAAGAGGTGTGAGGAGCTGTGATGTTCACTGTGATGATAACTAATTTTTTAAGCATGTTGCTTGATGGCAGAGCCCACAGCCATGAGCTTGTCAGGGAGTGGATGGCCAGAGAAGCTGAGGGAGCTGGGGTTGTTCAGTCTGGAGAAGAGGAGGCTCGGGGGAGACCTCATTGCTGTCTACAACTACCTGTAAGGAAGTTGTAAGGAGCTTTGGGTCGGCCTCTTCTCACAGATAACCAGTGATAGGACTAGAGGGAATGTCCTCAAGTTGTGCCAGGGGAGGTTTAGGTTACAAATGAGGAGACATTTCTTCTCAGGAAGAGCAGTCAGGCATTGGGATGGGTTGCCCAGGGAGGTGGTGGAGTCACCGTCCCTGGTGGGACGTGGTGCTTAGGGACATGGTATAGTGGGTGGTATTGGTGGTAGGGGGTGGTTGGACCAGGTGATCTTGGAGGTCTTTTCCAACCCTAATGATTCTGTGACTTGTGTAGTCCCAAGTCGATTTCAGACAAGATTCAAGGAGCAGGCTGGTGTAGTCCCAAGTAGATTTCAGACAAGATTCAAGGAGCAGGCTGGGTGGCATCTACAGAATCACAGAATCGTCTAGGTTGGAAGAGACCTCCAAGATCACTGGGTCCAACTTCTGACCTAACACTACCAAGTCCTCCACTAAACCATATCACTAAGCTCTACATCTAAACATCTTTTAAAGACCTCCAGGGATGGTGACTCAACCACTTCCCTGGGCAGCCCGTTCCAATGTCTAACAACCCTTTCAGTAAAGAAGTTCTTCCTAACATCCAACCTAAACCTACCCTGGCACAACTTAAGCCCATTCCCCCTCGTCCTGTCACCAGGCACGTGGGAGAACAGACCAACCCCGACCTTGCTACAGCCTCCTTTAAGGTACCTGTAGAGTGCAATAAGGTCTCCCCTGAGCCTCCTCTTCTCCAGGCTGAACAAGCCCAGCTCCCTCAGCCGCTCCTCATAGGACTTGTTCTCCAGACCCCTCACCAGCTTCATTGTCCTTCTCTGGACTCGCTCAAGCACCTCGATGTCCTTCTTGTAGCGAGGGGCCCAAAACTGAACACGGTACTCGAGGTGCGGCCTCACCAGAGCCGAGTACAGGGGGACGATCACCTCCCTAGCCCTGCTGGCCACACTGCTTCTTATACAAGCCAGGATGCTGTTGGCTTTCTTGGCCACCTGAGCACACTGCTGGCTCATATTCAGCTGACTATCAACCAATATCCCCAGGTCCTTCTCTGACAGGCAGCTTTTTCTCTGCTCCAGTCAGGTGCAGTGGAACAGCTCGAATTCTTGACCTCCCCCAGGAATTTAACTTTTCTTGAAATCTTAAAGGAAGAGTCAAGGCTAAAAGAACATTATGGATTTAGACACCTACATTACCAGGGCTTTGAAAACTATTAGAGTGCATTTTTTTCAGCAAGTAAAGTATGGAGTTACTTTTTTAAGATACCATGTGGGTGGTGAGCAGCGGTTACATAGGAAGCCATCCGCATCTGACTGACTGCTACCAGTTCTGAAGAGAGATGCTCTCAGGTATCAGTGTCAGGCCTTCCAGTGCCTAAAGGGGGCAACAGGAAAGCTGGGGAGGGACTTTGTGTCTGGGGGTATAGGGGTGGAACACGGGGGAACGGCTTGAAACCAAAAGGGGAGATTTAGGTTGGATATAAGGGGGGAATTCTTTATTATGCGGATGGTGAGGCAGTGGCACAGCCTGCCCAGAGAAGCTGTGGCTGCCCCATCCCTGGAGGTGCTCAGGGCCGGGCAGGATGGGCTGCGAGCACCCTGTGCCGGGGGGCGATGTCCCTGCCCGGACTCCCCCCGTCCCGCTGCCGGGGCCGCCGCCCCCCGCCTCGCTCACCGCCGGCGCTCGGTGTCTGGTTCGCCCCGCAGGGCCCGCAGGCCAGGCGAGAGACGTCGAAGTACTGGGCACGGCCGCACTCGGCGGGACGCTGCAGGGGCAGCGAGAAGCCGCGGCCGGGCGGCGGCCCCGCCACCCACAGCAGCAGCAGCAGCGGCAGCGCCATGGAGACCGGCGGCCGCGCAGCCTCACGGCGGAGCCGCCCCCGTACGGCGGGCGGGAGGGACCGAGAGCTGCTCGGGGGACGCTGGGGAGTCTGGTTACGCCTTGTGGCCGTTCTCCTGTGGGCTATCTGCTGGTGGCTGTGTGTTAGTGTTGCTTGGAAGCCTGTTATGGTACGCTGTGGGTCCGCGCTGCTGGATTGTGCCTTGTGAGCAGGCTGTCCCCCTGCAGCCCATGGGTCCCACACGGAGCAGATCTCCATGCTGCAGCCCGTGGAGGAGCCCCCGGTGGAGCAGGTGGATGTGGCCTGGAGGAGGCTGCGGCCCATGGAGAGCCCCCGCAGGAGCAGGCCCCGGGCCAGAGCTGCAGCCCGTGGAGAGGAGCCCACGCAGGAGCAGGGGTCTGGGGGGAGCTGCCACCCGTGGGGGACCCGTGCTGGAGCAGTTTGCTGCTGGGGGATGGACCCCGTGGGACGGAGCCGTGTGGGAGCAGTGCTTGAGGAGCTGCTGCCTGTGGGCAGCCCACGCCATGAAGGAGTGGTAGAGATGAAGCGTCAGGGACTGACCACAGCCCCCGTTCCCCTGCACCGCTTGCAAGGAGGAGATGGAAGGGGGTAGCTGGGGAGAAGATGGTGTTAGTTTGCTTTTAGTTCTCACTGCTCTAGTCTTGCTAACTGGCAACAAATTATATTGATCTCCGCCATAGTGAATCATGTTGCCCGTGGTGGTAAATGGTGAGCAACCTCCCTGTCCTTATCTCAACCCACGAGGCTTTTCAGGGGGAGTGGCAGAGCGCCTGTGTGGCGCTTGGCTACCTGCTGGGGTTAAACCACAACAGAAACACGTTATGTTTTGGTCTCTAACACCCCTCCCAGGGATAGCAAACATTTGTCATAGGTATTTCCCATTGCAATGTTACGTGGTTTTGTTTTTGTTTTGTTCTGTTTTTTTAAAAAAAACAAACACACACAAAAAAACACATCTCCAGTGTTTTTAGTCACGACAGACAGCTTCCTCTCTACCAAGACATGCCCAGGCAATGGTGCCATGAAAGTTGGTTTAAAAAAAAAATGAGAAAAAGTAGTTTCTTCCTGTGCGAAAATTATTACTCAAATATCTCAATCTTTTTTTTTTTTTTTTTTTTTTTTTAATATTATTTTTGATGTACAACTACTGCATCTAAGGCTTTACCCAAAGGGTTAGTGATTTCATAAGAGTCCTACAGCTACCAGCAAGCTGCTGGGTCCTAAGGAGAAAGCAGCTTCACAACTTGTGGCCAACCACTTGTTGTTTTCTAGGGACTTTGTAACACAGAATGGATACCTGCTTCCCAAAGCTCAAACCCAAAGGACAGGAGGACCTCATTACACTAGTTGTTCAACTAAATCTCGCTGATGTCTCAGTTACACGGTGTATTTTTACTATCAGGAAATTTATTTCTGGAAGAGAACAGGCAGTCTGCTTTCAACACTGCTGTGGGAATGGCTCTGTCAAAAACACTGGCACAAATTCAACTTGCTAGGCTCAGGTTAATCTTGGAAGAGATAGATAAGGACTGAGATGATTGAGAAGGTGAATCTGCCATAAATACTGATTTTTGTCCATCCAAAGCTTTGTTCTTTATCCGGTGTAAAGAGCTGATTAACAGTCAAGATTTATTTATTTATTTATTTATTTTTGTATCTGTGCAGAGATGGGTGCTAGGTGGTAGCTCCACAAAAATAGCACACCTCTGGACGCTGAAAATTCATTTTTATACTTATCAGTTATACACAAAATTACTATAATTGGTGGTTAGGTGAGAAAAACTTGCTGCCAGCTAATTCCCTTTCTTGCTTCTCTTTAAAGGCACTGTGACCCTTCAACTCCTTGTGCATACTCCAAGAGCATTGGGCTTTAAGCGAGGAGGGGGGTATTTCTGACCAGAGGTGTGGTTTTTGGATGTAAAAGGGGATTGTTCATCTGCAGTTCAGCCAACAAGGCATTGTATTTCTTCAGCTATTACTTACCCTTTGTTTTTCACAATTATTGATGTATTTGTTTTGCTAGAGCTCCTTTAATTCACAGAATCATTAAGGTTGGAAAAGACCTCCAAGATCACCTGGTCCAACCATCCCCCTACCACCAATGTCACCCACTGAACCATGTCCCCAAGCACCACGTCCAGCCTTTCCCTGAACACCCCCAGGGACGGTGACTCCACCACCTCCCCGGGCAACCCGTCCCAGTGCCTGGTTGCTCTTTCTGAGTAGAAATGTCTCCTCATTTCCAACCTGAACCTCCCCTGGTACAACTTGAGGTCCTGTCACTGGTTATCTGTGAGAAGAGGCCGACTCCCCCTCCCCACAGCTTCCCTTCGGGTACTTGCAGGGAGCGATGAGCTCTGCCCTCAGCCCCCCCCCTCCCCAGAAGAGAGGAGGGACGCACAGACGGACGCCACGCGCATGCGCGGCTCCCCTCAGCGCCGCCCGCTCCCGGCCGCGCGCGCCAAAGCGGCGGAAGGACTCGCAGGGGTCGCGCACGCGCACTCGGCCTCCTCCGCCGCGGGCTGCCGAGGAAGGTGGGGGGAGCGGCGGACGGCGCCATCTTGGCGGAGCCGCGCCGGGAGCTGCGGGCGTCGGGGCTGGGCGCGGAGCCTGTCCTAGCGGCGCGGCCGGTGGGTGATGGATGGCGTGAGGGGCGGCGAGCGGCTTCCCGGGCAGCCTCCGCTCCCCGAGGGCCGCTGGGCTTCCCTGCCGCCGCCTCTCGGCAGCCCGGCCCTCGTGGAGCGGCGCGCGGCGGCTGCCCGGGCCCGCGGCCCTGTCAGGGCGCCCGGCGCCTCCCTCCCTTCCTCCTTCCCTCTCTCCTCTCCTTCCCTCCCCGCTGCTGCCGGCAGCCCCGCTCTGCCCCGCAGACGGAAGGACAAATCGTGCTCTGGACCACCGGTTGTTCGTTAACCCTCGTGCTTGTTGGCTTTTACGGTCGGGGTGTTTCCGTGGGTGCTCCTTCTGGTTCGCACGTTTGCTGCATGCGAACTCTTGTAATCTCTCTACGTTGTGCTAAAAGTGGTAGTTTAGTGCAGGCTTAGCTTCCAGTACGCGTTTATTTATTTAGTTATTTTTGAGGGAGGTGTTTCTTGAGTGAAGCTCTAATGGCATTCGGAGTTCACTAAGGCTGTGGAGGTACAGGTGTAGTACTGCTTTCCGGTTAACTGAGTCAAATGCAGAAATTCTTAAAGCATTAATGTGCGTACCTCTGCTTTTAAACTTGCCATGAGGTTGCTAGTCTGTTCATTACGTAAACTCTAGTTTTTTGAAGTCCTTGCTCAGTTCATGAACTGGCATGTGCATCCCAAAAGCCACCCATTCTGGTCATTGACTTAACAGTTGGATGGCTTGTCTACAGTTCTTACCACTTCTTGATGGTTTAATATGTGGCTACTAAAAGTTTACTATCTGATCTTACACTTCAGTTGGTGGATTTCTTAAGTATCACGTTAAGACCTGGAATCAGTGTGTCTGGTTTTAAACACTGGAGGTTGTATGTTGGTGCATCATGGAGAACGTTTGTCACCGAAGAAGTACTGAGGAGATCTGTTCTGAATGCTGTTTAAAAATGGGGATGAGAATGCAGACTTACGAAATTCAGAACAACTACAGCTAAAGTGCATCATCAAGTAGCAGGGCAGCGGATTTCACTTTGCAAGACACGAAGGCCCTATAAGAAAATCCTGCCCTTGAATTCTCTCCTTGCTTTTTTGGCATGGCCATCACATCCGTTGAGAAGATAGATTAAAAAGTGCAGAGGGTCTGGCTGGGATGGAGCTAACTTTCTTCGTAGCAGCCGTGGTGGTGCTGTGTTTCGGACTGGTGGCTGGACAGTGTTGACAACGCACCAGTGTTTTGGTTATTGCTGCGCAGCCCTTGCCCAGCATCAAGGCTTTCTCTTTTACCCACTCAGCCACTGCGGCAGCAGGCAGGGAGTAGGCAAGAGGTGGTGAGGGGACGCAGCCGGGGCAGCTCACCCAGACTGACCAATGTAACGTCATGCTTAGCAACACGAACTGAGGGTAGAGGAAGAAGGTTTTTGTTTGGTTTCTGTGGAGGGAGGTGTCTTTTTGGCTTCTAAGGTGGCCGTTGTCTGGAGGCAGGCTGGGAATCAGTCCACCTGTGGGAGGTGGCGAGGGATTTCCTTTATTTATTTTTATTTTTATTTTTTTTCTTCACCTATTAAAGTTTCTTTTATCTTGACCCACAAGTTTTCTTGCCTCTCCTCTGATTTTCTTCCTCGTCCTGCCGGTGAGGATGGGGCAAACAATCAACCATGTGGGTGCTGGCTGGGGTCAACGCTTCACAAAGCCACGCGGAGTGCTGACGGTCGGTCTTCAGTGCAGGTATTAAACAGGCAGTTGGTTTGGGTTTGTTGTGTTTACAAAGTGCTGATGTAGAAGTGACCTACAACGTGGTAGTTACTTGGTCTTTGCTCTCGTTTTTGCTAGGCTGAAGTGGAGTGACTAGTTACTGTGATCAATAGGTAACTTGGCACCAGGATCTACTGCTTCACGGTTATTGAGCAAGGATTTTGTACAGGGCATATTCACAAATGCTTGCCATCAGGGCCTTGGACTCTTGTTTTTTCTGAGGGATGTAGGTAGTTGTTCTGGGAGCTCGTCTTTGTTCTGAGAGTGCTGTGCTATGTGTTGTGTGGTGCTAGATGGTAATGTTAAAAACCTGGATGTGGTCAAGTCAGTGGGTTAAGTGATAGCTGTTCTTACTTGTGAAAGGCAGTTAATGTTTAGGGAAAATACAGAATTTTGTTTTGTGAATTGAAGCACTTGCTGAAGTTTCTCCTTCCTGCCTAATTTTGTTCTGTTAATAGTCTTCACTGTGGACGTTAAGTGCAGTGCTGGTGAGTAGCGTACTCCTGTTGTGAGATTTGAAAGCAGGTGGATTTTGGAAGAACGGACACATACTGTGATCTTGAGATGGACTTGCGCATCTTTCCAGGACTCAAAGAATTAAGGGTTTTCCCCTCAATTCACTGTCAATCTGTTTGATTTCAACAGTTCGGTATGGCACAATTGATGACCAAATAACCTCATCGTGTTTTCATCATTTGCAGAAGTCAACTTAACTTTTGAATTTCCTTTGCTTCTAAAATGGCAGCACAAAGATGCGGTGCATAACGTGTTGGAACGTGGAAGGAGTTCTTCATTTTATCCCAGATTGTGGTTTCTTTACATGCCTGGCTTTAACATTAGCCACTGCTATGGATGAGCTGCAGCAATGTAGCACAGTTTGTAAAGCAAAGTACAGATATCAGCCATTAATTGTGTTTCATTTTCTTTCCACAGTTAAGTTGGTTTTACAGAATTTATCAGGTCTTCCAAGCAGAAACAGGTAAGCTGCCAAAAGCTTAACACTTCTCACTGAGTATTGTGACGAGATCGTACACAGCCTTTTTTTTCTCACAGTCTTGTGGCTGGGAACTAGGATATGCTCTCCTGAGTGCATGTGGCTGCTGCAATTAATACTCTGACTACGTGAAAGAGACAACAGTTTTGAACGCTGAGAAAATGTGCGGTATTGAACAGAACCGATCACTGGTTAGAGCAACTTGTCAAAGCAGTAAAGTCATCAGTGTTGGTGAATTACTTCATTTCCCAGTGTCGCAATTATTCTTTTTCCTTTCTCCTTTTATCGTCTAGCATTTTCGGTGTTCATGTTCCCAAATGTCCTGTTCAAAAGCAAACAGGATTTTTTTTTTGTTCCTCGGGAATGGGCAGAGATCTCTGGCATACGGCAACAATGCCGTGAAAGACGTTAGGTGTTCTTCAGGTATTGTGGATGGTGAGGAGTGACTGAGGTGGATTTTGTTGCCCTTAGGATAGGGAATACTGCTAGACTTGTGCACGTGTGCAGGTGGAGTAGCTAATTGTTCTGACTAATCAACTTTCAGCGAATCTTGTTTTAATCCCATTCTTGTGAACGTGTGAGTTTTTTCGTGCCTGCTCTCTTGATTGAGACAAGGGCATTCATTAAAAAGGCTTAAGTGTTAAGATACTGTAATAGCTGAGTACTAAAGACGTGCTATCATGTGTACCTTTTTGTCTGCAGGTGATTTTTGCTGTGGGTTGAGCTCAGCATGGCTGTAGTCATCCGTTTACAGGGGCTTCCTGTTGTTGCGGGTCCTGCAGATATTCGTCGTTTCTTCTTGGGATTGAATATTCCCGATGGAGGTGTGCATATTATTGGAGGAGAAATTGGGGAGGCTTTTATTATATTTGCAACGGATGAAGATGCACGGCGTGCCATGAGCTGTTCAGGAGGGTTTATCAAGGACTCCCGCGTAGAGCTCTTTCTCAGCAGCAAGGCGGAGATGCAGAATACCATAGAAATGAGCCGGAAACGATTTGACCGTGGGGGACGAGAAACTCTGTCTGGGTCTAGACGAACAGGTGCTAATGGTTCTGGTGCATCCGGTGTCGGAGACATTTCGCATTTGGTCGCGGCTATTACGAAAGGAATAAATAAATCTGGTTACGGTCCGCCAAATCACCCGGAGCCTGGTTTCCATGCCAATGGCACAAGACATGGTGATGTAGGCATGCCTAAATCAAGCTATCAGTCAAGAAAGGATTCTCATGCGTTTAACCCAGATGATCTGTACTTATTCCTGCGTGGCATACCGTACTCTGCGACAGAAGACGCAGTGCGTGCGTTCCTTTCTGGAATACGCGTGGACGGAGTGATTCTGATAAAGCACCGTAACGGTTTAAATAACGGTGATTGCTTGGTAAAATTCGCTACACCTGGCGATGCCTTAGAGGGACTTAAACGCCACAGACAGTACATGGGGCAGAGGTTCATAGAAATCAGTCCGACTACAGAGGAACGGTGGATTGAGTATGGCGGGAGGGTAGACGTGCCGAATGAGATGGATCACTTCTTCAAAGAACGTTCTCCAAGAAGTTCGGGCTACATGCACGCAAGGAAGCATTCTCATTCGAGATCCCCAAGGAGACAAAGAACGCGTTCTCGTTCGCCTCCCAGCCAGGAATATTACATACACCTAAGGAATCTCTCAACTAACGTGGAGAAGAGAGATTTGAGAGCTTTTTTCCCTGATCTGGATATATGCAGCAAACAAATCAAGCTTCTAACGGACAAGCATCAGAGGAGGACTAGAGATGCCTTTGTGATGTTAAGGAGTGAGAGAGATTATCAGGCTGCTTTGGAGTGCCATAGAAAGGTTCTTCTCAACCGTCCCGTTTACATTTTTCCGATTTCAAAAAAGTCTATGTTGAAAATAATTGATTCTTACGAGAGGAGAAGGTCTCAGGAAAGAGATCTTCCTGGACAGGCCATGACAGACAAAAGTTACCGGGAAGGTCATTCTGGCCCTAAGGTGTGTGCTTACGTGAGGAATTTTCCATTTGATGTGACAAAAGTCGAAGTGCAAAAGTTCTTTGAGAGATTTGATATTGATGAAGATGACATTTACTTGCTCTATGACGACAAAGGAGCTGGGCTGGGAGAAGCCTTAGTGAAGTTTAAATCTGAAGAACAAGCCATGAAAGCGGAAAACTTAAATCGTCGAAGGTTCTTGGGCACGGAGGTGTTACTGAGACTGATATCTGAAGAGCAGATGCAGAAGTTTGGTGTAACTGTTCCTTTCTCTGCCCCAAATGACATGCAGGGGCATTCGCACGCGTATGACAGAGGTGAGCTTTCCCGTCCGGTTGGTTCACCGCCTGGACCGCCGCAAGGGCCACCCATGCACTCGTTTGGTCCCCCTGGGAACTTCAGGCATCCTTCTGAATTTAGGCATCCCCCTGAGAACTTCATGTGCCCTCCTAAGGATTTTAGAGGTCCGCCACCCCTCATGGATTTTGGTGGCGACAGCGAACACTTTGGCAGAATGGAGTTTGGGAATAATAAAATGGGGAATTTCCCAGAAGGAAGATTTATGCCGGACCCAAATTTCAGTGGTGGTGGTGGTGGTTCTGACCGTGTTGTTCCTATTCGATTGAAAAATTTACCTTTTAAAGCGACTCCTAATGAGATTCTGGATTTTTTCTATGGCTACAGAGTCATACCGGAGTCGGTTTCCGTACAGTATAACGAACAAGGATTGCCTTCGGGTGATGCCATTGTTGCTATGACAAACTATGAGGAAGCGATGGCTGCTATTAACGAATTGAACGATAGGCCAATTGGTCCCAGGAAAGTTAAGCTGAGCTTGCTGTAAAGGAGGAAAAGATGCTCTAGAATAAAACATTCTAGATTTGACAGTATTGACAGTTGTTTTTATGTTTTTAATTACTAGAAGTTGAAGAAAAAACGGTTTCCATCAACGGTTGTAAATGATACCTAGTTCGGGTGTTTAGCTCTGGGTTGAAATATCTCTATGGTTAAGATTTGAGAAATGTATTGTGCCTACTTCTTGAGCAGAGAAGAACCCTGAAATTCTGGAGGACATTGAATATTTTACAGCAAGGTCTAAAAGCATGGATTTCTAATGCTTTTTTTCTTTTTTTTCGTTTGCTTTAATTCCATGTCCCCTGACTTTGCATCAAATAAAATTGTAAGTGCTGGTTGTCTGACCACGCAAGCGGTTCAAACAGAAAAACTTCAGTGCTATCTGCATTAGTCAGTAACCGTTCTTATTGAGGGTAGCTTAATAAAATTAAAAAAGACTGATTTTTTTTTTTTCATGTAAGCTGTTCAGGTTTTGTTCGGTTTCATGTGTTTGCAGGCATCCCTATTAGAAGAAAAAAAGATCTGTTCACATTAGCTGGCTTTGCTGGCTTTGCAACTTTTTTAAATAAAAAGGAAATTGTTATTAAGTGTGTGTCTTATAATTCAAACTTGGGTAGTTACTCACCTCAACTATTATTTTCAGCATACCTGGGTCCTAGGGCAATGATGCTGGTTGCTTTCCGTGGAAAGATTGAACTGTTCAAAGTTTGTCAACGTAATAGTGAACACAGCTCACAAAGACTCCACGATCTCCGTGAATCAGGAGGATAGGCTCTCTTGTTCTCTTCACTCAGCATAGTATCTTTGAGGCAGAAAACGAATGTTGAAATTACAGCAAGAAACAGGCGTCAGCTTGAACTTTCAGTGGTCTTTAGTTCATCTCCACATGCTTGTTATATGAATATTAACTTGCTAATGGTGGCTGGATGCATTCCAGGTCAATATATAATCAGCTTTAACTAATGTGTCACTGGCAAGCGTGCTGACAACGAGCTGTTTCATGTTTTCTTGTATAAGAAAATAAACCGTTAGTGTTCAGAATGCTTTGACTGGTTTGGTACCAGCGTGCACAAACTTCAGTAAGAAATAAAAGCTATCCTGATTGAGGAAAAACCTCTGCCCCTTCAAAATTCAGGCTCTGTAGGAAACTAATGTGAATACATTGTGGCAGTCGCAACTGTAATGAGATAGTGCTTGGAGTACTAAAGAAGTTTAGGAAGTTTTTGTAGTTGTCTCTGAAACGAAGACAACAAACTTGCTACTTGATGATAAAAACTAGTTTTAACCTTTGCTCGGGCAATACCAAAAAAAAAATCATAGCTTCATAGAGCAGTTGAGGTTGAAAAGGGGCCTGGAAGTCTCCCATTCAACCCCACTGCCCAAAGCAGGGTCAACTAGAACACGTTAATCAAGGCCTCGTGCTTTGGATTTCCAGTATCTCCAAGGACAGAGACCACCGCTGCCTCTCGGAGGAGCCTGTTCCAGTGCCTGATGACCCTAGCTGGAGGTCAAAACTTAATTATTCTTTTATGTAAAGTCATCATCGTTACTGAACTTCATATAAGCTCTTTAGAAATTAACAAGACAACCCCCTTCTTCATTGATAATTTTTAAAAGGTAGCTTCATTTCTTGTGCATATGACTCGTGTTCTGTTTTAAGTGCTCAGAAAAAAAACACATTTTAAATGAGAATGGTGATGCTGAATTCATAGGTGTGGATTCCTCAGCAGAAGAACTTTGATATGGCCAAATTTTAAAGCCTGAATACTTTTTTTTGCTGACTGGTAGGAACTTTAGAAGTGTGCTGTTCCAAATGCTCCTCTGAATTTAAATGGAATAAAAGAACCCTGCTGCTTTTATTTCAGAGTTGCTATAAAAGTGATTGAAAAGCCAATGGACTGCAGGGAAAATAATAGCATGCCAAAGGAATCCTCAACATAAAGTTACATGTTCTAATCACGCAGTCGAAAACTTTGTTATTTCTATAAGCTAACATTTTTACTACTACTTCTTGCCTCTATTACCTGCTGTTGTTTTGTAAAGAAGGAAAGCGACTGTTCTCCTCCAGGTAATGTGTAGTAGCTTGAAGAATTTAAAAACACTAAAATAGGGGTTGTCAAATGCTGAATATAATTTGGTAAATCTTTTACCATGCTTCTAGAGTAGCATTGCTCCATGCATGGGTGCACATACACATTGTTCTAAGAACAGGATTTGGGGACCTGAAGGATAAGGTAATTTAGTGGGTCATTCACTGGTTAGGTGTGAGATTGTTTTGGAAAAAGCCTACTCCAATGACATTGTCTGCTCTCAAGAAATTTTCAGTAACTGCTGACAACGAACTATTAATTTTGGGAATGGTAAACGTTTTTTTACCCTAGTGAATACATGAAGAGTCCCAAAGCTCATAATGGCAGAGATCATAATTAAGGCATTTTAAAGCATTGCTCGTTTGCCCTAGAGCTACTTAATCTTAAATTACAGACGAGAGTTTATGACTGCTCTAGGTTAATCTATGAAATGTCTAAGTGATAGAGCAGATTATTACTGTTTTTTATGTGAAGTATATAAAGCTCTGCTTCAAAGGTTGTACAGATCTGAAGCACATGGAAATTAGGGAAGGATGCCAGTACATCAGTTAATAAGAAAGTTAATAGGATAGTTGATTCTCGATTTTTACCTGTTTTCCAGTTAATATTTTTAATTGGGACATGTATCTATAGTCTGCATTAAATTCTGGTTCTGCTTGAATAGGCTGGTACAAGTGCGTGGTGTGGTGATACTGTTTCCTACTACAAATAGTTCGGATGTTTAAACTTTAGAGGCACTCAGTTTTCAGAGTAAAGGACACATCAATGACAGCAGTCTATAATTACATGGTGTGAATTATTGCTTTTCCTTTTTAAGCACCACACATACAGTAAAAGAGCAACAAAGGAAATACTGCAATTGTGCTGTTGATCTGGAATCCATCTAGTTGCCTTAGTTACGCTTAGTCTGCGGTTGCTTTTGCTGCCATTGTCCAAAAGTTGTGATTTAAAGGAGAACTCTGGCTTCAAAAACTAGCAATAGTGATCACGTAGGAAGCAGCTTGAGGCATTCGGGAAAGCTGTAACATATGACAGTCTGAAAAAAAACTCTTCACGAGAGCTGATACAAGCCTGCATCGTCAGGTGTCGGGACAAAAATGTGCATGAACAAAGGGAGTACTGAGTCTTGAAGTAAGCACTTAATCCATCAAAATGGTACATGAAAGTATCTTTAGGTGATGTTTCATTCTGTAACTATATTCTAAATTCTTCTGTTTTTAAAATAGATTAACTCGTGTATTGGCTTTTTTGTCCCTAGTTTCTAGCTCACAAAATTTCTGACCAACATTCAAACTTAAGACATATATGTAGGACAAAAAGGTTGCCCAACGCTGATATTTCTCCATTTCTGTAAGTCTTAAAGTAAACTTCTTGTGAGGTACAGAAGCTGCTTGGGGGAAAAAAAATACCCTTTCTGTACCCTAATAACCAATTTTTTAGTTGGGAGTTGATGTAAACACTTTATTAAGAATCCCTTTTTCAAGACATGGTACAGAAATAATTCCTATTTGCACATACCTAGAGCATACTGGTATAGTCATCAAATGAACCAGCTGTTCAGGACATGGCTTGACAGAACATGAAATGGAGTAGTGGTGATGATCAGTGACGATACCAGTATCTAAGTGCCCTACTTGCTAAGATAGAGGAGAATTAGTTTCCTAGAGACATTTTAGCATTCTGCTAAATTCTGGTCATTACCAATTCTGGTCATTTGCTATTTCTGGTCATTAGCATTCTGCTCCTTGTCAACAGTAGGTAAGTAATTCATCTGTAAAACTATTCTCTGGGTTTAAACCAGAGCCCTCTATACTGACATTTTCACTTATATTTCCCTCACGTTAATTGTTGGCAAAACCTGTTTCCTCACCTGTCAAAACAATTGTGTTGCATGCTTTGCATCAGTGAACACACACAGCATCAATATTAAAAAAATTATTTCATGGTTTATTTCCTTAACTGAGAGTATTTGCTTATAACTTGAAACTGTTTTCCCAGTTACAAGTTTAAATTCTGGCTTTATACATGTGTTTAACATCTTAAAAACCTTTAGAAGTGTTCATTTTTTGTAGTAATGAAAATCTTACATATTTAGCAGATACTAAACCTGGAAATTACATTCAAAATATGTAATTTCTTACGTGTTGGATGGAAATGGTAACTGAATCGACTGAAATACAGGAAACAAACTATATATACAGAATGTCAATTCATAATAAATGTCAACTATAAAAAATATCACCTAATTTTAGTATGAAGGCACTTTTATTTAAAAGCAATGCAGTATTCAAACAAGATCCCGGGCCAGGCCCTTAATAGTTAATGCTTCATTGTGTACGTGTAAAGGAATCAAAAATCATCTTTGTCAAACGTCAGGAAAATAATGAGAGAACAATATGCCCCGCTCTGCTTTCTGTAATCCAGGGCGTGTAACGAAATGAAATGTAACAGGATTGTTGCTTTAGGATGGATAAAACCAGTTACGACAGGTACCACTAGAGAATTTACTAAACCCAAGAGCTGTGTAGCTAGAGAATGTGATAATACATTGGCAAAGTATCAAGCAAAACCCTTAGGTTCATAACTGCTTGTCAGCTTCGTGCAGTTTTTCAACGTCATTTGTCATGTCAGTTTAAGCAAATGCGACTGCAGTATAGCACCTATGTGTACCTAATAGAGGATACTATTTACATTTTTCATTTTCTAGCTACTGAAATTGTCCACTTGCAGGAAATTTAATTCCATTTCTTTGAAACTGGTCATTTGTTGTCTGTAGAATACACTACTATTAGTAGCAATTCTTGCTCCTGTTGGAATTGTAAAAAAATACAATCTCAGGAAGTTTTTAATGTTATAATTAATACATAAAAGCCTTTAGGTAAAGGGAAGTCTTCTCTGTTTTCCAGTCAGTTAAGAAAAAAGACATTCAGAACAGTTTTGTTAAGTCTCTTAGTAGCATCTAAAATTCTTCCTCCTCCTCATCATCATCTTCATCATCTTCTTCCTCCTCTTCCTCCTCCTCTTTCCTTGGTGTGCTGTTGGAAATCTAAAATGAAAATTCAACAAAAGTAAATCAAGTATGTATTTAATCCTGGAAGGAAAACTTCTCTGTTGGCATTTCAAGTCTTCATCGAAAGGGTTGTGTGTTTGGTGGTGGCGGTCGTTGTCCGTTAATCCTGCAATTTACGGTAAAGTGCACCATGCCAACAGAAAGGTAATGGAGCACAAACTATAAAAACAGTAAATGAATCTTGAAAGCTAGTATATGACAGGGAAAGCTATGTAGTAATTTAATTAACGTTAAAAAGTGACAGGGTGTTAAGTTTTTGCTGGGTTGGCTCTCTAGACAGCAGGTTGAAGGTGAGTGTTAAGGCATAATCTTATCTTGAAGACATCAAACCTTTTAAGTTAAGTGAAAAGCTCACCACTATGCAGCTCTAAACTGTTTGGGAGAATAAATCAGAGAGACTTTACCAGAAGTCTTGGTTCATATATGAACTTGTTTCCCTGACCATCAGTGCTTGCCCTTCAGAGTGGTAACTTAAGTAATTTTTTAGTTCATCAAATATTTAAAAATAAATTTAAAAAGCCAGCTTGCAAGCTTTCATCTCATCTGAAAGGCTCTGCCATCAATACTTTCTTCTAATGAGAGCTCTAATTCCTATTGAAGAGAGATTATTCATAGAAGATGGATCATAGAAGATGGATCAGTTACAATTTAAAGTAGAATACCTTTTTTTCTCCCCTGAAAAAAGGAACATTAAACTCAAGAAAGACAGCTATCTAAATCATCTGGAATGCTATTCAAAAATGATTTTAGGTTCAGCAGTCTTCTGAGGGCATCTGCAGCTCTAATGTTTCCTGAGTTTTCTCACATGTAGCTACATATACAAACTTCAGTACCGAAGACAAAACTTGCCCTTTTATTTTCAACCCCCTATTTTAAAAGTTCTTAAAAGCTGGTTATTAAATTCTGCCTTGTGAGATCTCTTAATTTATACAGCTATGTACATAACAAAAAAGATTGGTGTGTGCCTAAAGCACACTGTAATTAGTGAACTAATGAAAGCAGAAGAACCCTTTGTGGTGTTGATGCTCACAAGATACACGGTTTAGCTTTACGCAAATACTCGGTTGCAAATTTTTGAGCGTAACAGAGAATGGAGTTAATCATTAGATGGAACTGGGTTAACTTGAGTGTAAATGCCTAATGCAGCAATTCATTCTGTGAAAGAAGATAGAGACAATGACACTGATTTGGAATTGGAGATAAAGGAGTGCTGCAAATTGAGCCTGGTAAGGTAGCTTCATTTCAACAGACTAATCTTCCATTTTTTTTTTCTTTCCCTTCCCTTCCTTTTTTTTTTTTTTTTCCCTATTTAAGAGCATCTGAAGTTCTTAAGAACTTAAATCATATTTCTGAATAAAAGCTACCACTCTTCTGGAATAAGAGGTGCTAATTTGGGGTTCAAGGCTCTTTCTACTCGCTAGTCAAGTATCTCTGACCACTCTGTAATTAAATAAATAGTAAACTAAATACTTCCACTGATGGAGGTAAGCTGGTGGCTAACCTAAGAACCAAAATGGATCAGAGTATTGAAAATGAGAAAGGAAATGAGGCATTTTAAACACGTTATTTCTGCCATAAAGCCAGAACGTACCACTACCTGAAAAATTAATTTAGATTATGTAACTCTGAAAAAATAATTTGATTTTAAAAAATGTAATGGAATTTGATAATTTGTTGTTTCTTGTCCAAAGCTATTTTATGTGAAAACGAATGCTCTTAAGTTTGCATGTGGCTGATGACTGTCCCTGTTCATGCTGTTCAGCTGCATGCTTCGCTACACACACTACAAAAAAATGGCCATTTCCTACTCGTGCCATTCTCTCTTCATGTCTTATACAGTGGGCAGTGTTGGAACACCTTACTGCATACAGTTTCAGCCATGGTTAAAATATTTTGCTGCCCTAGAAGAACAGGTGCAGAAGAGTTAAATGCATGTGCATGAAACCTGTGTGGCTAAATTTGATTTAAAGTACCTAGCAGAAGTCATTATTTTCTGCTATAGTTCTGTCTAAAATACAACCTGAATCACGAAAATGAACACTAGAGAAAAACTGCTAATGAAAGGGCAAAATGCAGAGATTTACTAAGGATTGTTATGGAAACTTAAATAGCCTTTTCAGCACCTGTGTAAAACTAAATATCTGTAATAATCCTGTTTAAAAAAGGCCTCAAATCCTGAAAAGGTCTTCTCGTAATGGGGAGCCATCCTGTAAATGATGGGACACACTTCCAATTATCCTGTTGCTTGACCAAGCTAGACCTCAAATCAAGGCACTAGAACTTTAAAAGGAGGTGGTACTGTCTCCAAAGTGAATCCAGCTCCAGGAGTACTTCAGATTTCTGATACAGAATAATACCGTAAACTGCTTGCAGAACCAGAAACTAATTCTAGGATGGTATGTGCTAAATCCTCTGTAAGGCAAAGACTGTATTATATAATTCATCCTATCTGATATGCAGTGTGTTTTCCCCTCTACAGGTTGTTTTTTCTCCCCTTTCCTGAAGCCTTACTCTGTGTGGTTCTGCAAACTGCTTACCAGAACTATTTATACTGCTGTAAATTGAAAATCCTTAACTACTGCTTTATGTAGTCAGGAAAAGATTGTTATGATGCATGAAATCAAATAAATACACAAACTTTGGGAATGAAAGATCCCCAGAAAGATAAAACCAGTCACCTGAAGGCTCTGCCGAAAGCAGTGTTTTTTGCTAGTGAAACGTTTGGAGGTGGGCTTAAGAGATTGCAGCCCCTGGTGTAATTCAAGATGCTGATTCTGGTGCAAACATACTATTTGCAGAATCAAAAAGGGCAACCTGAATGTGTGGGTGCCAAACATGATGTCCGCGTCTTTTTACTGCCCTCTAGTGACTGCCATAAATAAGGCATTCCACCTCTTCTGCTCTCTGTGGATGCGCTGCGTAGCACAGTAAGATGGCATTATTTTGAAAGGCACAGCAGTTTCCCTCTAGGTCTAGGTGACTTCTCATTTCTCTCATATATTTCAAGAATAGGTCAAGAGAACATGAACGCCTAAATTATGAAAGAGAGGTCTAGGAGAAAAGGAAAACTTGCAAGTTAGTCAAAATCTAACCAAAATCTAGCACCATCTCTGAGCGTACACATTCAGATTTCTGTTTTTCTAAAGACAGTCACAAAACAGAGCTATCTGTGCACCTCGGAGTAATTACAAGTACTTCTGTAACACTCGTACAGTTTTATGCTACTACAGGGAATTCTCAAGGAACGTGGCAATGGTTTTCTGACAGCTTTCTCTGGTCTTCAGAAAAAGGTTAAATATTTTCTGAAAAAAAATGTGAACCGGAAATTTGGTTGTTTGGTAAAGAGGAAGGGCATCTTAATCAAAGCCAAAATTGGTCTCCACGCCCTGAAATAGGAGGTTCTTTTATCTTTTCAGATGGCACGACTCACACTCTCATCAACAGAGTAACTCAACTGTAATGATCCTTTAAGTGTCGAGAGCAGAGAAGGGGTTAATGTACAAAGTGAAGAAAACTTCTGGTCCAATACCAATGCATCCAAAGGAGGAAGATGGGATGCATACACTTTATATGTGGCCATCTCTGTAACTGAAACACTATTAAGAATCACCTTAGTTACACGACTAAAGCTGCAATAACGGAAAAAAAATGATGTCTGTAAGCTTACTGCTGCAAACAACAAAGATTTTTTGAAAGTAGCTAGGTCAAAAGCAGTGACCAGCTGTTTCATGATTTTTTATCATCTTCCTTTTCCTCCCCTGCTCTGAATTTTCAGAGCATAGAAGGAAAGGTCATTGTTTTGCTTTGCCCTAGGAAGTATCTCTAGGCTGAGTCACTGCGTGGTAGAGAATCCACAGGTTGGGATCTAAGAATATGCAAATATTATTTAAAGAATAGCACTTATGTTCCCAAGAAGCTCCTAGATCTTTGCTGTACAAGATGCCACAGTTTACTAGTGAAAGAAATGGTATCACTGGAAATCACTTTCTCCTGAATTCACTAAAGAGAGCATTTACATTAGCTATGGCTCTCCTTAAGATATTCTTTTAATATAATGACCTAGCATTTATTTTTTCTTTCTTACCTGTACTGTCTTCAATGAAGATTTTAAGGAGCCAGTTCTTTGCAAGGGGGACTTTGAATTTGCACGAACTATGTCTAAGCGAGACTGATAGTCTGGTGGATAAAGTGAACTCCGAAAAACCTGTTCAAATGAAGAAAGCTGTTACTTTGGTGCCATGACACAGCTTGCAAGTTAACCGTCACCACGACTGAAGCTAACAAAAATGCAGTATTGGACCATTACCCCTGCTCTAGATAGTTGCATCAACTGTAGTTTGGAGTGATTGCTTTTAGCTGAAATAACATCCTTGTTCAACCTAAGACATTATCAAAACATTTATGTGGTCAATGTAAACATTCTTCAGATATCTGAGGGGATTTACAAGTGAAAACTGCAATGATTTCCCATCAAAATATGGAGCTGAGTTTCAGGCTAACCTAAAGCTAGAGCTACAAACCCCAGCAACTCCCCTCAGGCTCTCCAGTTCTTGGGAAGATGAACTCTTGGCCCCTTCACAAACAAATCCTCGCTGCCAGTCACAGCTATGTCAGGAATTCTGTCTGATATGTTCAAGTGATCTGCAGCTGAAGAACTATTTTGGAAAACCCTTAGAACACAGAATGTGTTCTAAGAGAATGTGGTATCCATTACACTGACAAGTTCTTTCCAACAGCCAAAAAGTAAATCACAGGACTAAGAGCTTGATACTAAAAATAATAGAACTATTCATGCAAGACCTCATTAATAACATGAAGGAGGAGAGCAGAATTATGTTAAGTTGGTATTTTTGTGGAAAGTGTATCTTGTCAAATCAACAAGAATTCTAAAATGAGATCAGTAACCTGGCTGTGAAAGGTAAAATACTAACTTAAAGGATATTTTTGAAGTGGTGTCACATCCCATTTTAATTGTGGAACTAAAGCAGTACAAGATTGCCATAGCATACAGCATTAATAAAAAAACAGTGACTGAAAGATTAAAAAAGAAAACAATTCAGAACAGAAATAAGATAGAGATTTTTAATGGAGTACTTAGTCTTTAGATGATCTTATCAGAGCAGTGTAACGTTCTGTCTTACAGTGCATCTTCACAGCAAGATTCACTGCAGAGGTGTTCTTTAAGAACTGCGATTAGCTGAACTTGGAATGGCAATTAATTTAGGAGAAGTCTGTTATCTATTGTTGTGAGAAAGATTAGATGAGCACTGTGGTTCCTGTCCGCTTCTAAAATCTTAAGAGTTTATAAACCTGTGGACCTTTATTTTATTGGATAAATGCAAAAAAGGACTTAGTGTAAACGAGAAGTTTGTGCTGGGAACCTGAAGAATAATGTTGCATGGGACATGTATACCACCGAAGCATGAAAAGTGTCTTTATGTAGGTAAGTAAACTGAAAAGCAAATTTTAAATTACGCTTACCTCTAAATCTTCATTTTCATCAATATTTTGGATATTTTGGTAGGCAGCAGTATAAATCTCTAAAGCTTTCCCATGGAATAACATTTCAATGGTTATAAACTCAGAAAATATGTTCTAAAAACAAATAAGAACAAAGTTTTCTTAATGCTATAGAGTATATTCTACTTGAAATGCCAGGGTCTTTTTCTTTATCGATAGGTTTCTTTTTAACTTATAGGGGAGAGATTAACTGTAAACTTTATACATATTTATAATTTACAGATAATTATGTGTTTTTTGTAATAAAATATGTATAAAAGCATCTTGTTATATTCAGAACACACTATCTTTTTTGTATTAATCTAACATCAGATACTGGCTGGTTTCATTTTTTTTTTTAATCAATCTCTCCTATTCCCATTCACGATTCTTTCCAATTTATTTATTTATTTTTAATAAAAACTATCTCATTTTATAATTAAATTGGACAGCACATAATTTAAATGTTTTTCAATTACTGTAGTTTTGGGGACTTAAGCCACTTCACGTTTGAGATTAAGAGAGAAATGAAAGCTTTGTAGTTGCAGTCACTAAACATTTGGTGGTTTCTGTACTGCTGCAACCTACACAAATTCTAGCACATAAAATATATTATTTACTTATCACTATTTCTGTTAATTTTGCTGGTATTAATCCACACATCATTCTACTATGAAATACAGCCACCAGTGAAGTAGAATACAGCAACCGTCGGAAATTGCAGATACAACATCATCTAATACAAGAAAATTTGGAATTCTATAACCTGTAAAAATAACGAACTGATTCTCAAATTGCAAAGCTCATAATGTTTGGATTATGAAATAGTCAATATCACAAGCTTTGTATTTATGTAGGCATAAGTTAATACTAATTGTTGCTTAATCTTGCTGAAGAGTATAGTAAATGTTATGCAAGGTGAAGTGCGATGTTACATACTGAAACATAAGCACACCTACTTTTATGTCCTTTATTTTCTGTTTCTCAAAATTATCAATTGTTTCCTCTAACTGCCGGGTTGTTCGAGTTGCGTCCAGTGAAGCTCTCTGCAATTCACTTTCAGCCTGGTAAAGAACACAAAGGTGAAATTAGTTCTGTGTTTGATACAAAGTCATTTGCTATATAATTGCTCTGAAACCTTTAAATCCAGGTTTTCAAAATACTACATTTCTGGATGACTGTGTCTGTAAATGTGTTTGTAGCTTAATAAAGATTCCTTCTATAGCATTGTGATTTTGATCTGAAACACGAGAAATGCCTAGCTCCAGGCAATCAGCAAAGTCTCACTGCTCTACCCATTTTCTAAACGCTTATCTGCTAATTCTGCAGATCCAGCCCAGACACGATCTGACCACCCAGTGACTGGGCTCAGGGAAATAGCCCAGATGAGTAAACCCACAAGGGATTATACTTCACAAAAAGTTAATTTTTTAGAGCTGGTAATAAAGGAGAAGGCAGGAATGCACAGGCCAGATTGCTGGAAAAGCAGACAGTATTACCCTTTATTTTTCAGTGCAGATCAACCTGTTGTATCTAGATAAATCTTTTCAAGTGCAACATGCTGAACCTTGTCTAAGGTTTTATAAATTCTTTAGACAGTAAAGCAGCAGCTGGAACTAATGCACTTCTCCTGTAAGTATCTCAATCCGTAGACTAGAGCCAATGTATTTTTTTAGGTTAAAAAGCATTTCATGTATATTTTTAATATTTTATACAAAATGTATTTTATATAATTATTTTATAAAAATATATTCAACAGGGCATTCATTCTGTCTTCAGGGCTTTCTCCTGTCTTTATAGGAGAGGTGCTCCAGCCCTCTCAGCATCTTCGTGGCCCTCCTCTGGACCTGCTTGAATAGGCCCTCGTCTTTCTTATGCTAGCGGCCTCAGGGCTGAACACAGTGCTCCAGGTTGGGGTCACATCACAGCAGAGAATCACCTCCCGTGAAATGCTGGCCATGCTTCTTTTGATGTAGCCCAGGACAGTATTGTATTGTATGTATTCCATCAGGTCTCATGCTCATCTCCTTTTCTTGATTTTGTCCAAAGCACAGGAGGGAAATAGAGTAAGAAAAGACATTTTGTGTTTTCTCAATTACTACAATCACTCACTCTCAGGAAAGGAAGGCAGCTGTTACGCATGAGCAGCCATTACACATGCAAACACAGTATGTTATTTCTATGATAATCAAATGTATCTTCTTGATCCATCTTAAATAGAGTGGCCAGATGCGCACAGATGATTTGGGAAAGGAATTTTGTTTGTTGTAGAGTGAAATGTTTAAACTTGCAGAACCTGCATAGTTTGTACAGCAGCAGTTTAGTGTTTTCTCTTCTGAAGCACTCACCTGTGACTGGAAATATTAGTCAAGGAAACGAATGGCAAAATTATCAATATGCATAAAAGTAGCTGTTTCTACTTCCCATTGTTATATATTGTGAAGTATTTACCTGAGATATTTGAAAACTTCTGTATACTTGGAGGATGTTACTATTCTGTTGTATGAAGCTTCCTATTACAAGTCATACAATTTGTCATGGCTTTTGTACAAACAGGATAGCTGTTTGTCTTCAACTGATATTTTGGTTACTTACTTTTTTTTTATTCAGACAACCTAGCTAGACCATTTCAGAAAAAAATAATGTGATTTAAAAAATCATTTTTATATTAAATATATATATATACACACATCTAAGAAGGTTTTCTTTGCAAAGCTGTACTACCCCCATGGTTTTTAAGATGAACTTGAAATCTGGAGGTGAGAACAGATCCTTTGCTATCTGTGGCCAAAGCTGTTAGCTGCTGGAATATCATTGCGCATGAAGAACAGAACCACTGCTGGAGCCTAACACCTGTGCTATCATCAGTGAACATGGTGAAGCCTCTCAGACCTAAAAGGTGGCCTGCAAACATCCTCAAAAGCACATAAATCTATTCCAGTCACGCTCAAATGAATTAGATGTTCCCTCTTCAGGAACAGGATCAGGGACTGGAACTAAGCTGGTGCAATATTAGATATTGTGTTAGATGGGAGCTAGGCAGTGTGGCAGAGAAATGGCCCAAGTGCCATAAAATGAAGACTAGACAGCAGAGGCTCTGCAGGGCATCAGGAGGGAAGGCTGAGACAAGACATTACACTCAAAAGGAAATATGAACTCTTTTCAGTCTACAAACGTTCAACAACTGTATTCTACCCACCTCCCACCAGCATTTCTTTACTACTGGTCTGCCACACAGCTTACTCTATTGAACTGTTCCTTTCTAACCCAAGGCAAAGAACGTTTACAGTGCTGAGTCTCCCAGGCACATGGAAGCCTCACAAAGTTGCACGATGTCTTCCTGATTCCCAGTATTTTGTGCTGACCACTTTAAATACAAATACACAGTGTTTGGAATGCACATGCCTTTGGGCATATCCAAAAATAGGCTGTACTCAGACTTAGGTTTTCAGGCATTTAAGTACAAAACCCACAGGTGTTACAAGAAGCTAGGCTGTGGAAGGGTGTTTGGAAGTAGCTTAGCAAAGAGACAAGAAGAAACAAGTGAGGTGCCAGCAATACCTATGTGAAATCAACTAGGAATTAGTGCAAGAGGAAGGAAAACAGGGAACAGCTTCCCTGCAGGGATAATATGTTACTGCTAAGATTTACTTCCTTAATCCTGCTGGAAGAGAACTCTGCATCACAGCTCAAGTTCCAACCCCACAGCTGACACACGTGTCTTTACCTCCTGAGGAACTCTGATTAGTCATCACTTGATTTAACTGATTTGATTAGTAATAAACAGAAGTTCTTTGGCAGAGAGAAAAATAGAATGCAATTCTCCTGGGTGGCATTTGACCATCACATTCATTTATCTTTTTCTGCTGTTCAGTGCTCTAGAAAGATCATCATTTCTGAAATGAAGTTGATGAAATCCTACAAAGAATAGCACTGCTTCACCATGCACTCCTGAGTCCAGCCCCAGAGCGTAAGAAAAAATAAACAGCTTGTGGCCATGAACTTAAATGCTGTAGAGGCACAAAGGGACTGAACTAGGATTGCCCCAAAGACATTTATTCTGTCATTCCCTAGAATCTGATTGTTTCAGAATTTGAAGCTTCAATGACATTTTATTGGAAATTTTGTAGAGGCTTAATTTTTCCCTCTGTGATACAGAATAATATACTGGGGAGGGTCACTGGTATCTCGAGAGGAAGAGTAGCCTGGTTGAGTATTCTACGAGCAGAATTACAACTTTTCCCACCACACAAACTCACACCCTGTCTAGGTACAAGGAAGTGCAACCACCAAAAGGGCAAATGTAAAAAAAAAAAAAATCCACAGAAGTAAAAAAGGTGTCTGATTCCACTTACTTTCAAAACCTGCCAATATCTTAGATGTAATCTATGCCTACCTCTCTGCCATAAACATATCAAATACTTCAGTTTCTTTTCACTCAAAAAGGGGCTGGGTAACAAAGCAGCTATTAAAAGCTATACCTCATTATCACAAAGTTTAATAAAAGTTACTTAGATTCAAAACCAACATAGTCCCTCTAAAATTATTTCAAACAGTCCATCTGAAAAGCAATTTTCTACTGCTTTCTACATGCAATTGCTGTAACGTTTTAGAAATATTTCTTAAAGTCATTAGAAATGCAGGATACAATAATGTGTCGATCTGATGGGTTCCGCTGACGCGTCTTTTCCAGTTGAGATAACTGCTTGGCTTCTCGATTCTTTGCTGTTAAAGTTGCTTTAAGATCATCCTGGAAATAAAATGGTTTAGATATGTTTGAAATAGATCTAGGAAAATATTAAATGCATTTTTTGTCATACAGGGATTGCCTAGAAAACATGAACAAAACTTCTGCTTGGAACAAAACCAGATTTTACTGATCTGACCCTGTGAAACAATCCCCTAAAAGATGAGGCAGTGGGGACCAAGAGAGTTTAGCACCTTGCATAACTCTCTGTAGCACACAGTACAATTTAAAAAGTGAAGAAAAAGAATTTTGCAGCTTTTCAGAAAAATTACAGTAGACGGTCAAAAGCTGAGACCCCCAAAGCAGCAAGGAGTCCGGGCTATTTAGTTTAGCAATGGAGTAAAGTTGGCATCTACAACTAAAAAGTGACATCTAACATATCAGTCAGGAAAAAAAAAGTCAGCAGTCAATACAAAGGAGAAATTATGAAGCACAGAAAACCATTACGAAGAGCTTGAGATACCCTAGAAAATCTACGGCTGAAAGGGTTCAACTGCATCGTTATACATGCAGCGAGCAAGGCATTTAAATACATTTGGAACAAAACACATCCAAAATAATTATGTAGCTGGAGAAGCAACTTATTGATATAGAAAAGGCATGCTCAACTGATAAATATTTCTGCTCTTCATTTCTCAGGGAGAAACAGGATATATGACGATTTCAGAATTATTGCATACATCTTTCAAATTCTTGTTCAAGCTATAAAACTGTTTGCAAACAGTCTGGCATACATGGGACCTAAATTTTTCAGATATGCATCATTCCATTGCCCCTGGTATGAGAGATGTCACTAATTTTGATGACTCTAATCTAAAGGAGCAGGACCTTCAGACTAGCAGAAATACAACCCAAAGGAATCAGTCTAACCAAATCTACCCGAGGCAGCCAGTGGATGGACATTTCAGGCCATCAGTTCTTCTAAAAAGAATACTTCCCATTTCTCTACCCCTCCAGAATGGAGTAGATTGAAGTGTCCCAATGCTATTAAATCTATCATCTCAGGAAGTTGTCTGTGCTCCTTCCTGGGATTCCAGAATTTTATCATGGTTGCAGGTTTCCTTCTCCTGGCCTGGAAAGACCTGCAACCAGAAGTGTCTCTCTTTCAAAGCTCTGGGATCCTGTGACCAGATCACTAGTCAATGACAAACACAAGCCTGCCAAGTTTCAAAGTGCTGTGCGTTTCTTCAACAATGAGTCTGTAATGAGGTCAGCATCACAATAAGCAGTTTCTTCTTGGTTTCAGTCCTTCCTGCCTGTTCATACGTCCTCATGTATAGGGCTGTTATTTTTCTTTGACTTTAGGGACACAGAGCTGGTCTGTGATAATAAAAAACAACCACAGCTTTAGACTATCAAAACTAATTTTGCTTCTCTTCTTGCAAAAGGGAAGTTACAGCACCTTTTGGGTCATCTGAAAGACTGCTGGAAAGAGCTTTCTCCTTTATGAAAACCATGCAGCTGCAAGAAAAGCAATAAATATATTTTTAAAGATCGACATTTCAAATTAAAGGTACAGAAAGAGAATAGGCAAAAAAAAAGTATGTTTTTGCCACAGAACAGGGCCATTTTGTATCTAATAGTCACTGCTGAATGCTTGGTGTTGTGTAACGAGTGGATCCCCATTACCAGCACCAACTGCCTCGGCCCCTTTACAACAGCCACTCAGAATTAACACTTAGCTCAAAGGGCTCTGACCTTGCTCCAAAGTAGACTTGAGAATGGTGAGGAAACCATTAGTTACCATTATAAAATTCAGTATTTTTTTCTAGCACATAGTGGCTTTGGAAATGCCTACAGGGCTGTGCTGTTCCCCTCTCTATCTCTGTTCTCTGCAGCAACAACAGCTACCAAATATGCTTCTTTGTGCTTTCCAGAGACCAGGTGCTACTGTGGTGCAGCTTTACAGATGTTCTGGATGTACAAAGCTAGGGCACAGTTATACTCGTATTTTATCCTGGATGTAGGAAAATTGAAAAGGGTGCAAAAGAGCCATAGAAATATTCAAAAGCTGGGGAAGATGTCATTATGGTGAAAGAATTAGGAGTTGAGATATTTAGCTACCTGAAAAGAATGAAAAACTGGTTTTACTAGCATCT
Source organism: Heteronetta atricapilla (assembly GCA_011075105.1). NCBI lineage: Eukaryota > Metazoa > Chordata > Aves > Anseriformes > Anatidae > Heteronetta > Heteronetta atricapilla. The sequence goes on along the minus strand of CM021732.1, from coordinate 134,217,211 downwards.
AAATACCTTCATCCAGAAGAAAATAAGCTATCATAGAGCTCTTTAATCTAGTGGAACATAAACACCAAAGATTACGAGAAATCTTTCATTTAAAACAAAGCACCACAAACATCAGTGAACCACTAAGTACTACAAACAGTCCTACATTCTCCTCCAGTGTCTTCAGACCAGGACTGGATGTGTTTTTGGAAAACATGCTTTAGTTACATCCAAGGAGAAATGGGATGGAATGTAATCGCCAGGGAGATAAAGGTTAGATACAGAGAATATTAAATTGTTCATAGTTTCACTGGCTTTAAACTATGCATTTAGGTCACGCTGAAGAACTCTGTTCAGCCATCTCATTTCAAACCATACAGAAGTACAGCTACAGCCACCAGACGATGAGCTGGCAGGTCCTCGGCACTGTACTGTTACCTGCTTTAGTCACTGAGGTTATTAAAGCAAACCAGTCCTTTCTTCTGCGGGTGGATCACCTTGATTTTAGGATGTCCTGTTTTATACAGAGAGAAGGAACCAGCAACAGAATTGCCAAAAAGCAGAAAACAAAGATTGACGTGTAGAACAATGAAACAGAAACAAATCCTAAAATCCTATACGGAAGCTGTATTACAGGCCAAGAATACTACACTAGCCTCCGCTGAGGCTGCCAAATCCTTCCCCAAAGAGATACTCAACATAATAAACGCATAAACATGCAATTCAAACAATTTTACTGCCTTAGCAGCTAAAGGACAAACTCATTCTGATTGACCTGGACCTCTTTAAAGCAAATAGCACCTTAGGAAACAGTAACACTTCTTTTTAGATACAGTATGAAAGTAGTTTGTGTATACCATGGAACAGATCCAACAAGAACATCCCCTTTGTAAAAAGTGCCATAATGATATGTTGTGCCTCGTTTACTTGAGCGGTGAACGTAAAGCAGTCCTGCAGCTAGCACCCTGTGCTAGTTTTATGTAACAAAAACTTCCTTTCTTCACTAAAAACCTCCCACTGTTGGATGATAAAAGACCAGCCAGCTGAGGTTTTAACCAAAGTTTACAGTAATGGGCAGAAAAAAAAAAAAGAATGGCCTACATCTTTAGCAAAGTCTCTCTTAGTTCAAAGGTGTGTTGCTGTAATTGTTAACCCCACTTACAGCTCAGGAATGTTCTTGGACTCCTCACTGTAGCTAAGATAAACATAGTGTAATACTTTCTAGCATTCTGAATGGCAAAGACAACAGGAAATGCCATTCATTGTTCCGAGGCATGACCTGGCTCCAGTTGGACTGTCCTCAGCATTTACAGGCTACCAGTGGCAATGCAGGACACCTGAGGGCAGGATTTCAATGCTTCTGATGTGCCAAGCACCGTCACGTGGAACTCCTCTCTCACTACAGTCTACAACTTCCCTACAGACAACAAGCAGTACCACACAAGTGCAGGATCTATCTCCCGCACAACCGTTTCTCCACCAACCAAGCTGGATAGCTAGGCAGTAAAGCAAACAAGCAATCACTGTGCTCACTTCTTCACCAAAAAAAAAAAAAAAAAAACAACTTAGGAAAAATACTACAGTTTGAGATGCAATGCCACAGTGTGCTCAGATTAAACATGATGAGCGCACTAGGATATCTGTATGTAAAACACCGTCAAAAGTTGATCCTTTTACTTTTCTATTTATACAGACTATGATAAAGACATACATGTCAATGATAGATTGTTTACAGGATGAAGGTAACCTCTACATAATATACCTAGTATACAAATATTACAAGGAAGTTACTTTCATCCCTTAAGCTAGTATCTGCTTATTAAAATTCACTTGTTCAAGGAAAACTAGTTGTCTTTCCTAGGGGAAAGAACTTTACAGCCATGTGGCTACGTGCCCTATTTCCAGAATATAATAAAGAGAATTCACTTATTTTTGTATCTTCAGGTCACTCTGATGACTCCGCAGGATGGTGACAAGATTCACGCCACTACCTATTTTCTATTTTTATTATTTATTCAGTTTCAAAAAGAGTTTTCTATGTAACAGACTTCAGTGTACAATTCTAATTTAGAAAAGCTGTTAAGGGTAGCATACAGATGACTAAGAGCCAAAAGCATTACATGTAATCCATCTTTTGGAACTATGAATAAAAATAGTAAGATTTAAAAAAAGAATGACAGTATTTATCAAGAAAACATCTTCCACCTGAATTTGCACTATCCAGGAAGCTTCGTTCACAGTATCCGTATTTTTTTTCCAAAGCGTTTGCTTGAGCTCCAAGAATCTGACTATCCTTGACCTCACACATCAGAGCTTTTTCCTCCAACACATATACAGCTTCAATCCAGATGTATGCTCATATAATTTTTTATTTACCCCGGTTAATGCAATATGAAAAATCACAACCACTCCCCCAGTGCAAAGTAGCAATTTGAACTGAGTGGCCAGAGCACCATGGGGTACTTTGAGAGAAAATACACTTTTAACCTACCCGTTTAAGTTTCACTATGGTCCCGTAACTTTTCAGAGGTTCAACAACTTTGGCTTCAAGCCTGTCAACCTACAAAAGAAAACACAAGGTCACTAAAATCATCTGCACGTGTGATATGCAGAAACAGGAGATGCTTCATTTAGTAGGAATTTTATTAGGAATGTTGTCAGCCAAAATCTATGTTGGCTCTGCAAACGTTCCTCCTTCACTCTACCTATGCACTGTCAAACAATGTAATTTAAACTACCAGTGGGATAGAGTGGAATAGCAGAAGAGTTTTAAATGAAGCACACGACGTAGACATACCAAACAATCTGCCTGTCTCACTTGCTTATGCTTCCACCTGTTGTGTAAGTGCCTCACACCTCAGCATTTACGTACCTAGTGCTGTAGCTGAAGACCAGAAATGGAAAATCTTTAGAAGCTAATTTTCTCTTGCCTGCATTGTTAATACATATGAAAAGTGTTACTGTGACGCACAAAAGAAACAGGACAAAGATTACTGAGTTGGTTTCCATGAGCAAATGGGAACTTGACTTAATGGCTCAAAGCTCTCATTTCCCTTGCTTCCTCTGCCTTTTTTCATTTGAAGTGCGGTGGTGGTTTGAGGACAGGCACTGTAGGAGGATTTAGGCCAACTGCCAGTTTTTAGAAACACACTTAGAAATCTAAAGATGCAAACTCAAATCGTTGTATGGGTACCTAATGTCAACTGGAATTACAGAGTCATCATTTAAGGGTGAAAACAGATTAAGAGATCATGCTTTATAACTTCATATATATCCTCAGCCATAATATAAATTTACCCTATTAATAGATGGATAAATTGCTATCATAGCAATTAAAACATAATGGCTTACTTGTGGCTCTGTTGGAGCCAGAAGCCTAAAAGCTTATGAAAAAAAAAAGACCCACACTATCCACATCCTTGGATTTCCTATTACTTCCTAAAAATCCATCCCTAAATACACTGTGGAAGAGACATGGTTATTTTCTAAAAATGCTTTCTTTAGTAGATTAGATAGTTCATAGATTAACTTCATTTAAAAGTCTTAATTTATCTTTGTTAATATAGAAAGAGTGGAACTGTTTCCTTTTTTGGAAAAAAAGTGAAAACATCAAGAATGCCAAACACTTAGGCTCTTTTCCTTTTGTATCCATGATTATAATGCTTCTTAGCTTCTCAAAACTAGGAATGGCCATGTTGACACACATCTACATCAAGTTTGTGTTTCAAGTGTTGAAATGCAACCTTACAGAAATGGACCGTGGTCCTTGACAGCACCTGAGACTGGCTCTCAGAGTGCCCTGTCAAGGATTCTCTTCCACACTGCTTCTGATAACAGATTCAGCAAAAGGAAAATGTTGCTGCACAACTCAAGTCACAGAACTAAAACCAAAACACTTTATTAACCGTAAACTGTAATCCAGAATGCGAGACTGATAAAAGGCTTGCCTTGTCTCAAGCTCTGTTAGCATTCATGTGCATACTTTCACTGACTTCAACAGGATTAATTGCAGGCAGTTTTCACTAAACTTATTAGCTCTGCCACTGATATATTTAAAAGTGGTTTCTTCAATGCTTCTCTTAAGATTACAGAGTGTATTTTACCCCTTTTAATCACAGATAAGTAACTGAAAAGTTCAGATGGCAAACACAACATGTACAGCTTTAATTTTGTACCTCTGCCTGGCGATAATCCTGAAGTCTGGAAAATTCATCTGCAAAGTTTTTCAGTCCAACTTTTAAGTTTGGTGTCTCTGTGGCTGCATATGCATATATTTCATTTACTAGAAGATCTGCTTTGTCTCGTAGTCTGGCAGTTTTACGTACGTATCCAGCAAATATTTGGCACAATTCACCAAAATGTTTTTCCACATTTGAAACGGCATCTTGTATTTGTCTAGTCTGATTGTCCCTAGATACCAAAGAAAATGAAAAATAAGAAGGGGAAAAAAGTTTACAACACATACAGCATAAAAGCTACATAATTACATTGTGAATAATTTGTAAGTGATTTGAACATCTCATTTTAGTGCAAAACAAACCTACTTTTAAACAGATAACATCCTAACAGCCTAATGTAGCATGTGCTTATATAAGTAACAACAACAAAAAAGTAGGATTTACACTTAAAGATTCAATAGGGGAAAACGCAAATCGCAAAGATCACCTCAGAAGTCTTTATATCGTGGTTTAGCAAAAGCTCATTGTTACCGTTAGGGTTCATTACTAACATAACAGCGCTAACATCTGCAGGTCTCAAAGAAGACAGAGTTGGATAGCTTCCTGCGAGTGTCTGTAATCTACAGAAACAAGTCGGTGGTTGGAGAAATCAGGCAACAGGCGTGAAATCTGTAAGGGTACTAGCGAATCTTTGTATCGCAACGCATGAATATCAGAAGAACGGGAAGCAATTTAATATTTTAAGACTTAACAGCAATGCAGTCAAACGAACACCATTCCTCGGGAATTCTTCAGGAAAAAAACATCTGAAAAAAGTTCTGCTGCAGGAAAAGACCCACTTATGTTATTTCAGAGCAAGCAGTCTATCAGACTGCTCAGAAGAGGGTTTGTTCCTTCACACGACAAAAATCTCCAAATTATTCATTCCCCTGACCTGTACACCAGCGACCAGGGCTCCGCGAGGCGACTGAGGGCAGCAAGGCACAGGCCGACCCCCTCCTGCCGTTTGGAAGATCTGGCCGGCCCCACGGGCCCCCAGCCCCACACCCTGGCACCGGGACCCGCCCGCTTAGGCCCAGCCCGGGCCTTCTCCTCCTCCTCCTCCTCCTCGCCGCCACAGGACCCCCGGAGCCGCCCCCTGCGTCCCCTGAGGCCGCCGTTACCTGGCGTCCAGCCCGCGGCCCAGCATCATCATGGCGGCGGCGGCCCGGCGGGAAGGAGGGCGGGCGGCGGGCGGGCTCGGCGTGCGCTGGGTCTCCTTGGACACCAACCACCGCCCGCCCCGGCTCCGCCTCGCCACCCGCAGCGGGGCTTTGAGGCCTCTCGGACCTCCGGTATCCGCTCGGGAGCCTTGGGGTACTCCAGGGATCAGGCTCTAGCCGGCGGAACGACCCCCGCCGTGCCCCGGTGGTCCTGAGGCTGGAGCCCGCCGGCCCGGCTGGCCCTCAGGGAGGTGCAGGGCCTGGCCTGTGCATGGGCACACCACAAAGGGTCGGGGCTGTCTCTTAAAAATAAAAGCTAATGAAATAAACTGATTTGTGTGCAGACCGTTGTCTCTTTCTCTCCTCTCTCTTTCTCTCTCTCCCCCCTTCCTTCTCTCTCACCTTCTCTTCTCTCTCTCTCTCTCTCTCTCTCTCCTTTCTCTCCTTTCCTTTCTCTCCCTCCTTTTCTCATTGTTTCTCACCCTCCTTCTTTCTTTCCTTTCTCTCTCTCTCTCTCTCTTTTTTTTTTTTTTTTTTTTTTTTTTTTTTTTTTTGTTTCAACATCTAGGTTTGGCGGTCACCAACAGCAGCAGGGAAACAGCCCACCCACTTGCAGCCTCACATGGAGTGCTGCTGATGTCAGGCAGGCGTGGGGAGAAATGGCATGGGTCACCAAGAAGGGTCTAAAAAACCCCACAAAAGGGCAACAAAAATCCTCTCTGCAAAGCTGCTGTCCTGGGACTGTGACTCAGAGGGACTGTGTGGGCATTGCCCTGGCTCATTGCTGGAGAAACAAGACAGGAAAGGCCCAACAGGTAACGTGCTAGACAAGTGCAGGAAAGGCTCTGAAAGAAGAAAGTCAGGAATCGTGCTGTTTCCAATGTAAACCCACTCCAAAATAAAGCAATGCATGAGTGTTAAGCATTTACACAAGTGTTAGCATATATGAGAAAATTCTACAGGTTTACCTGGGTCCATGAATTGAAAGTGATCGTCTTAAAGATTTTTTTTATTATTATTATTATTTTTTCCTTTGGCTACATCATCAATTTATAGCTGTTAAAAGGTTTTTTTTTTTTTTTTTTTTTTTTTTTTTTTTTTTAGGTGTTGGTGCTTTTGTTTTGTTTTGTTTTAGAGAAAGTCAGTTAAGCTTCCATTCAGCTAAAGCAAGCTACTCGTTAAACAATGAGGATATAAGTAGTGGTTTAAACAACTAAGCTAGAACAAAGTGGTGCAGTTTTATCCTGAGGAAAGTTTGTGAAATCAGTAGTAAAACTCACTGCCAAAGTTTGTAGCCCTTATGGACTAAAAAATGTAATCTCAAAATGTCCTTCAGAGGAGCCAGGGGTGAGAGATCAGCTGTTACCTTAAGCTGTTCTCCTTTTGACTGAAGGCTTGACATGAGAGACTATAAAATTTATTGGTTAATCATCCCACTATTAATAATCTAATAAATCCATTAAACGACCTTGCTAATAATTACATCGGTATTATTAATGTACCATTCCATGATGTCACACTCTATAGCAATTTCTGAGTTTATCACTCTTAAGTCTTATTAATTACACACAATTACAATGCTATCACCCCCCTTATTATTGGGGTGAAATTCTATCATTGTTCTGCTCTCTCATACCAAGTCTTCTGGAAGTCACGTGTTCTTCCCTTACTCTGCTCCATCTCTTCCAAAATAAATGATCCACCCTTAATTACTTCTTTATTGGACCTGATTTTGCTACATCTGCACACAAATTTGGTGGTTTTCATACTATTACCAGGGCAATCTGAGTTTTTATATGGGATTATTGTTATGATTACCTAGGTACTCTGGCCTTGTAAAGTTTCTTCCCCAAATTCTCCTTCATTTATCTGGTTCATACTGTCTATGTCTTATTTACCTTGCACACCTTCTAAAACTTTTCCTGCCACTTTAGTCCTCATTCCTCTATGTAGCTCCAGTTATATATGACCGCTATCCTATATGCATACAATATACCACAGCAAGGCTTATCCTGTTTTGTTTCATTTTTCCCCCCACAGTTTTTGTACTTCCTGTTTTTAAGTGCATTATTGCAAATCATTGTCCTTAACATCTTTGGACAGTCTCCTGGTTTCCTGCAGACGTCCTGTCTTTTCATGAGCAGTTATACTCCAGCTGGATCTCTAGCTCACAAATTCTCACCTAGTTCTGTTGCATTAAGAGCTCTGAAAGTTGAAAACACCTATTCTGCTACCTGAAGCATATTTAAACATGGTTACCCAGGAAGACTAAAGCAAAGCAAGTACCAGAATACCCCCAAATTCTTATTAAAGACAGAATGGTGTTGTATAAAGTGCTATGTGGTAAGCAAAAGCGAGAAATTACTTGCTTCAAATTACTAGCCAATGAGAGGCAGAGACTGGCACTTAATCAGCTGGTAAAATACTTTGAAAATAAGGAAGAGTTACTTGTGATTAAAACCAAAGAAGAGGTTGTTACTGGAACAAGACACAGAAGAGGAATGACAGCTTATCTTCAACTATTGCAAATTAAATCTACTTCAATCCTGAAGTATAGGACTTGGCATAGACATATAAAAACTTAATTTGTATATGCTGATTTTGCTCGTGATTTGACTTAATGGTTCTTAATAAGATGCTACAGATATTCCTGGAATGTATGGCCCAGCAGCCTCAGCTGCACATAAAACATTGACAAAAATTAATGTCATGAGCGCCTGTTGAAATTTTGAGTCATCAGAGTATGCACAAGAGCACAAGCTGCACAAATCATGGAGTGGAAAAATATTTTTGTACTATGACTTAGAAATAATTATGGAGGATGATGTTGAAAATAATGCCAAATTTCCTGCTTATTACCTCTAAGTAAGTTTCCAGAATAACATACTAAAGATGATGATATCTTATTAATGGCAAATTCTGAAGATAAGAAAGCTCTGGAATATCCAGTTGACAGTGTTTTGTAATATTTCTCCTGGGTATAACAAAATAGCAGGGTTTATGATGATGTCTGTTTATCTCGTGGTATCTTGTGTCTGTCTTAACTTGTTTAGAAATGTTCTCACCCAGAAATCTCCCTGGAACTTTCTCCTCTCAAAAGGAATCCTCATGACTTAAATGAACTTTACTAATAAAACTCCAGCTGTTTGCAGCAATGGTGAAAAGTTCTCTATCATTGCTGGGTAGAAAAAACACACTATACGATAGTCTGTGGAAACTTCAAGCACACAGATTGGGATAGGGTTTGTTCTGTAATATTTAAGGAACACCACAGCCATTGATAAAGTAAAGCCGTTTTTTTCTGGTTTGGATTTTCAACAATGAGTTTATCCTAGGTATATGTGTCAAATGCCAGCAGAATATTCAGCCTCTTTTATTTGAATTAACTGATGTCTCATATATTGTTTAGTAATTACAAAGTGATCCACACCAGTTCAGAGGTTCATCTGTGCTGAGTATGTTTGTGTGATTAGTTCTTTTCTTCTAGCACATTTTGTTACTTTATAGTACTTTTTTACTTTTTTTTTTTTTTTAATAACTTTCCTTTTCCACTTCCACCTATGCCATCCAACCCTATTATTAGAAGGGCAGTCATTGTAGTCTTTGGATGTCAAACATTAATTTTAGCATATGAGTTTAGCTCATAGTGGATTGGGGATTGTTCTTTGAGATTTAATAATTTCAAGAGCTTTCTTCTGCTGGAACATTTCCTCTTTTCCTGTAATTTCACTGCTTTGGGTCTGCAGTTCCCTTACTTAATCCAGGAACTAGGCCACCTCTTATTCTCTGTTTTTTCTCAAGAACAAGAGGCAGTTTCTGGGAACCGTTGTTCCCTAACGCACAACTCTCCAATACCAAGTTCCGGATATCTTAATTAAAAATCAGTTAGTTAGAGAAAAAAAATGACAACATAATTAAAAAAACAGTAAAACATCATTTCCTCAGGCTAATACCCGTAGGCAGGTATAACCTTCTGTCATCCATTTTGTCAGTACTGGTTAGAGTGTATAAGCCTCTTGATGATTTATGCATTTGCCTGTTGTGTCCTGTGTTCTTTAAAAGAGCCTTGGCCATTGTCAGAGGTAGCAGGCTAGCAGGATCTTTGATCTCATTCATTACAGAGACTCACACTTTTATGAAGTTATATGTTTTATAAGCTGAGAGGAGTTCTTTTGTTTGCTTCCTTGCTTACCTTTGGGTAAGTGTTTTTGCTTCTGTGCTTCTCTGTATGCAAACTGGGTTCAAAGGTGAAATGCAAAATATGTCTGGAACATGCTGCTATACAAGTATTTTGATGTCTCTTGTTTTCTGTGATCTGTAAGAAAGTGAGGTGTTGTCTAAGCTTTACTGACACATTTTAATATCATGTACATGAGTTTCAAGACTTGTGTCTCCTAAATTATCATTTATGTTGAAGGACTGTATTACTGTGGGTTGTTTCTCCAGCCTAGCTAATCCACATTTTTTCTGATTTAGGACCTACTGCTTGGATATTGATGGATGAAGACGTTCTATATTGACACTGTTTTATGATGTCTGATAGTCTGTTTAAAATAATCATCTGTGGCAAGTTATTGTGATGCAGATCACGATCTCAGATACATGTAGTGAGTACTAGCTAGTTCAGGTAAAGGAAGATGATGTAAAACACCTGTTTCCCAGAGCCATGGTCTAGATTATTCTGAATGTTCTCATTCATTATTATCAGTAGTTATTGTTACTGCTAGTAGCACTGTAGAAATCCTAGATTAGGCAGTCAAGTTGCTTTACCAAAGCCTGTTCAAGTTTCCTGAGCAGTGCAGGCACATGTTGAAGATGAAGAGCCTATTCCAATCTGCTTGTGTTGCTGGAAAGACAAGGGAGAGGAGAACCTCAGAAGGAGACTAGTATTGCATCTCTCCATGGGAATCTGTATTAAGAAGCAAAAGATTTATTTGAAATTAAGGGTTGGATGGTGAGGAAAAGAAGCCCTAGAAAGCTAGAGCACTGCTCATTCTGCTGCATCTTCCCTCGTTCCTTCAGTGGCCGTGGCACCGAAGCAACCCCCCTTGGCTTTCTAGGGCTTTGGGCTATGAAGTTAGGCAGTGAAGTCGGGCTGTTTTGCCATTCCCCTTAGACTGGTGCCAGAAGCAATTTGAACTGTCTTCTGCCTTCAGATAACTATGATAATACATTAATTAGGCACTTGTATTATTAACATGGGACACTGTAATTAATAAGTAGTTGTTTTACAAAAAATTATTATTGAAATGAATGTGAGTCAACAAGCAACTCATAATTCTTCTCTCTCAATTTCACATTTATTATAATATGAAACTAGTGGCGAGTCCCTTTGTTGCCTGAGAAACAGAATGGAGAGTAGAGGGCTCTTTGTTGCCCCATTCAGCAGGTAGGACATTTCTCCTAAATCCTTTGAAACTGAACTGAGTGAGGTTGGAAGAACTGTGAGATCAACATAACTCACCTGAATGGACCAGACATCTGTAACACATCCCAGGTGCAATACCTTTGGTGGAGGTTTCTTCACATTTTCTCTGCAAGACTCATATGGTGTCTGTGGCAGGATTCCTGTGTGATGTCTGTGCTGCTCTTTAGGAATGTGATTCTACTCAGGGCATGTTTCTGAATCACTTCTCATATAAGCAACTGCTTCTCAGAGATCCCAACAGCAAGTGGCAGGGGTTGTCTCATGCCCTCAGTGTAATTACTTGCACAGTTCTGGTATTAGAGCAGGCTGGCTGCATCCGTACTGTATGTCTGGATGTCTCCTCTGGGCCTCTTGCGGCGCCACTGTGGCTGAAATAATGCAAAGGCATGAAATAGCCCTCCTGAGTGTTTTTACAGCACGGAACCGAGGCTATATATGTCCTGGGATGTGGTTTATGAGATATTCGAGGGGCAAAATTTGCTGCAATAAAGTTGAAGGATTGTAAAGAACGAAGGGAGTCAACTGGAGAGCGGAAGAAGCAAACCTGATGCAGTTCCAACCACAATGACTTTTGTGATCATCCTCTGGAGAATATTGTTCCCAGAATTGTGCCCATACTTTGAGAGAGAATAATTTGGAACTGCCCAGAGTAAGGGAGTGATGAAATAATTCAGAAATCCTTGGTTCCGTCTCATGGCCTTATATCATTTAGCAGTGCTGATATACCCAAATAATCTTTCACACTCGGAAGGGACTCTTCCAGATTCACCTCAGGTACCCTCTTGTGGGTTTGCTGTCTACATGGAATGTCGATCTGCTTTTCTGAGTGTCCATGTGTTGGTCACAGAATATTATAAACATAAGGCTTTGAAAAGAAGTTGATACTGGTTTAATTTAAGTCTCTGTCAGTTTTGTTATTAGTAGTAGGCATTAAATGTTATCCTCAGCAAACTGCTTTTCTCTTTTTACAGTTATATCTGTTTCCAACGAAGTGCTGCATCAGGAATATTTTCCTGCAGCCCGTAGCGAGATAATGCTGAACATACTGGTATGTGACAACAGGCACCGCTGGGTGGCATCCGCTCCATGCTTTATTTAGCTGACAGCCCTACAACCAACAAGCTCAGAAAAACTCTCTAAATTCCTGGTTTGGCATTCTTGCTCTACAAGAAGAGAGACACCCGTTGTCCTTGGTCAATTTGGGAAACGTAATAATGAGCATGGTGCAAGATCTAAATAAATGGCAACTGGCAGTTTGTGGAATGGTGCCAGAAGAATTGTCCTACTTTGGGGTATTTCACCCATAAAATCCACTTGTGATGGTAGTGAAATGAAAAATAGTTACTCCATGTAAGAAAGATACACTTGTCATCTAATTGGATTATGCTGTGATAACTGAATGCTAAATGGCATGTGAATCTTACTCTTTGCTTTCACACCTAGGTTCTCCTTTAAATTCTTCTTGGAGCTGAGGTTAAAAGACTTGAAGGTTGTCTTTAATATTTATGTTTATATTTAAATTTATATTTAAAATTATATTTAAAAGGAAAATTACCTTAGCCATTCCTAGGTCACTGAAGAGTTGATGGAAACCAGACACTTCCCAGCACTTTAACTTTCTTCTAAAACAAAAACAAAAACAAAAACAAAAAACCCAAAATACAGAAAGTTCTAAAAACTTGATAATCAAATAGTCATTATTAACAAGAGGGATCCCCACAACTTTGGGGGTCAAGAAAAAATTGACCATTAATACATTATACATAATTAAAACTGACATTTTGGGATGATTTCAGTGTGACCAGCTGAATCTCCCATTCCTCTTTGTTCTCTGTATCAGTGTGGTGAGGGTTATGCTTAGAAAAATACAGTAATGATTCTCCTTTGCTAATTTTCAGTTTTATTAAACAGAGTAAAGACATAATCTGAGTTAATTTCCTCTGGGAAGTTAACTCTATTTGATAATCCCAGGAACAATACACGGTGATATTCCAGGCTTCCACAAGAGTAATCAGACGTTATCCAAATACTCTGATATGAGAGAACACTTCAAAATTCTCAGTACCTCGTAGTTCGTCACATTTCTGCATTCCTTCTATTTGAAAGCTGTTATCACAGCACTGAGTGAGCTACAAAGTAGAAATACATGATCATTAAGTTAATCTGTTGTATTTATATAAACTCATGTATTTTAACATTTATGTAGGAGCAGTAAAATGTTTCAATGTTTGTTTGCATTGTTTTTATATATTTTTTTAAAAATGTGTGTCTAGGAACAGGTCTGTATTGGAGAATACCAAAGTATATGCAGTAGTCTGCTTCTAGAGGGCAGCAAATGACTGTGTTTTAGAAAGAAGAGAAAATTCAAAATTCACATATAGTTTTACCAGCAAACCAAAGGCACAGTCCAGCATCTTGTAGTTAATGGCAAGCTTCCTATTTTATTTGATGGGAACAGGATCAGGCCCCTGTTGCTTTCCTTGCTGTCTTTCCTCCTCGCTTTATAAGTGGATAAGTATGGTGTATAAGATGCTCCTGCTACCAGCCATTGCTTTTTTTTTTTTTTTTTTTTTTTTTTTTTTTTCTCTTTTTAATACAGAGTAAAATGATCTATGGATGCGAGCGTTGTGCTTTATTAGCTTTCTGTGGCTACAATTCACCTGACATAAAAAGTACACGACATAATTGTAATATCATTTATCTAAATAACAGCTTACTGTTTTTTAACCTGTTTTGTCTTGTGGTGTATTTAGAGGAAAGTGAATGTTTTTTTTTTTTCCTCTGCCCACACATGGTAAATAAGAATAGTGTGAGGTGCTCTCCTCTTCTGGAAAAAAAAAGAGCAATGATAAATTAACGTGTTTCTTAATGTAATCAAGAAAAATAAAAGACCAAATAAGATTTTTATTTTAAATGTAATTCACTTTTTTTTAATGCATCAGTTTTTCTATAGTCCCCCTTACAGTAGAACATATAAGCATCTACCAGCAATGTTGTAAAAATAGTGATAAATTAGCTAAACATCTCATAACCATTTTATTTTTCTTGGCCAGTGGTCTGTCTCTATAAAGGTTATTCTAAATTTGTAGCCCCTGTGCTACCTTCAGCTAGATGTCCTCCTCTTCCTCTTCCTCTTCTCTCAAAACAAACAAACAAAAAAATCACAGTTTCTGCTCAAAATTATATTAGTTGAATTTGTGCTGGAGGAATGGGAACTGATTAGATAGCAGCTTCATTAGGGAGCGAGTCTTGACTCTATCTCTTTGGCCCTTTGCTTAGGAAGAACATCAATGGTGTTGTTCACATATCCAGGGAACGATTTGGCTGCAGATAGGAGCTGATAAGATTGTGGAGCTTTGCTAACGTCTGTTTCATTCCTCGTAGCTACCTATGAAAGCAGAAGGCTGAAGGCAGCCATGGTTTAGTACGTGCCGACAATGCAAAATCTACATTGTTGGCTGGGAACAAGGTTTGTCCCAGAACACATTTTCCCCAAATACCAGACTATCAGAAATGACAGTCAGTGTAACAGCATCAGGCCATGACTGTCATAATTTCAATCCTATGCAGGTCAAGAAACGGGATTGTTCAAATACAGACCGAGGAACTCTCTTTTAGCTGAGAAACATCCCAAAGCACCAGATCTGATGCCTGTGGTTATGGTAAATCCATTATGGATAGCACCTGTAGCACCCTTGCCAGTGCTGGCCTGGCTATTGCTGAGCGAATTCACTCCTTTCCAGTGCTGGGAGTCCACGGCTGCTGCGAGGAAGGAAGGTGTGTATTGTGTGCCATGGATGTTTTGGAGCCTGATGAAACCCATGGCTATTTTCTTTGTCCCAGAAATATTGTATTCTTGTTTCACCACTGAATGATTCCACTGGCAACCCTGGTACAAATCAGTTCTCATTTCAATCACATTTTTAAAAATTGCGCTGGAATTACTTTTTTTCCAGTTCTGCATTAGAAAACCCTTGTTTTCAGTGCTAGTCCTGGGGAACTGTGTCTGAAACCATTTACACTTCTGATTCAGTTTTCTAATAGAGACAAGTCTAAAGACTGACTTTTCTTTTTTTTTTTTTTTTTTTTTTTTCTTTTTTTTTTTTTTTTTTTCCTTTCAGTGGTTATGAATAAAACATAATGTAAGAAAAAACCCACAAAACCTTTTGTTGTCTACTTCTGAAGAGTACAAAGGGAGCATAGAATATTCTGTGTGACTTAGTGCCTGCAAAAATCACAGCAAGGCTTCTAGAAAAGTCAAGAGGTGAAATACCTTAGCTAGGTATCATCTTTGAGACGGCTCAAAGGGGGAAATAATGTAGAATTTTGCACCCATAAAAAGAGGATTTTTGTTCTTCCTTAAGGGTTATGTTTAGTTTTTGGCAATCTGTGTATCTAAAAATGGTGACGTTTGCAGTGGCATAGTTGTTTCCCAGAATAATTATTCATTTCTCATTTCTGAAATATTTGCACAGATACTGGCCCACAGCATGTTGCAGTTTAGACTACTAAGTGTATTACTTGGCTGCTTACGTCTTCAGCATATGGTACTTTATTGTGTTGGCCACAGAAATGTTCTATAGTCTTGCAGTAGCATTGAGTGTGGTTCTGTGGCTTTCAATTTTAATTATGCTTAATAACTGTTGCATATACAGCAAATAACATTTCCCATATTTAAACTCTGGTTCCACTCTGAAAAGTGATGATTTTAAGACGATAGTTACTAATTCAACAAATAAGTTCCTTTCGCTAGTTGAATCACAACTGACTGCTAACCAAAATAGATTTCTCTATCTGTCCTCCTGTTAGCAGGGCAGAAGCAGCAGCCAGTGCCCATGCAAGCATGTGGTGTACTCGAGAGTGAGTGTGATAGTGTTAAGAAGCTACATCTAGGGCTATCTGCCTCCACTGACGTTTCTATACAGTTATTATTTGTTAAACTATCAGTAAAGTTTTAAATAGATCTTGGTAGTCCAACTCAGTCTTTTGTTTCCATTTCAGCAATGCAATCCAAATGGATAATTAATAATGTTAAATTGTAGCCATGTTTTTCTTTCTCCTGATATAGAATGCATTTTCTGTATGATTATACTGAGGTAGGGTTTTTTTAGCTTTGTTTTGTTTTGCTTTGTTTCATGCAATCTATGGGATTTTGTTTCCAGCCCTTCTAAACAAGCTGTGCTTTCATTTTGACCTGAGCAGACAAGTAAATAAGCCAGCCTGACAGCCCCAATGCAAAGCAATCAGGAAGCTAAGGGCTGAGATAACCAAGCAAAATTTGAGACTGAGTTCAGAGATGTCAATATCTTCCCAGCTGACAGCTATATCAGGGCAGAGCTATGCTGTGGGCACAAAAGGTGATGAGATGGCTTATTGTGTGCAGGCTGTGGAGCTGAGCAGGGCACGGTGCTGGCTCTGAGAGCTGCCCCAGATGTGGTGTGTCACAGCTGGGGATTCTGACAGATGTGGGCTGGTCAGCTCACCTGCAAGGCTCTGCAACAGGCTCCATTCCTTAGGCAGGAGATCTCTTCATTTTCATATACGGAAATTTTTATGATCGGTTCCCGGTTTATTGCACAAAACTGAAAACAAGCAGGAAGCTGGTACTTCTACTTTAATAAAACCAGCCATCTTTACAAGGCAATAAAAAAAAGAACAAATCTCTTTGGACTGACAAGAGTAGAATGAGTGAAATTAGACTTTGTTGCTGCTTTGAATTTGCTAAAATATCCATCCAGTTTCTCACTGAGAGCACATATGGAGGCGATCCTGCTGTAGTATAACATGAGCTGCAATAAACTCATCATTGTTAATGGTGCACAAACTCTCCACTTATGTGTGTTGAACTTTCATGCACGCACACAGGCAGGCACGCAGAACTATTACAGATAATTTCCAATTCAAGCACACATTGGAAACTATTAAAAGTGGACATTTTTACTTGATTACATTGAAAATAACATTGCTTTGTACATTCTATAAGCTCTCACTTCAAATTCTTCTTGAGATGTTGTTATCAGATAAAGAAGTCATACTGCACTGTCTTTTTCTGAAGGTTCCTTACTTTAACTCATTTTTTACAAGAGTAATGTTCAAGATGAATCATTCAAGCAAACCTCTAAAGAGCAACAGTAAGTGCTGGAACTGTTGGTTAAAACTTGTTTTCAATGACCAAGTCAGCCCAAAGAAACCAAATCTTTCAACAAAAGCCTCAAAGCTAGGAAGAAAATCACATACCCTACTAAAATTTAGTAGAAGATTTTCTTTGTGTCTTAAGCTAAGGTTGCAATAAAGTTCACACCAAAAATGTAAATTATTGCTTCTTTTTTCCCTTTAAAACACTGCATGCTTGACCTCTGTGCTTTGTTTAACTTAGGTAGGGAACTGACACTCAAGAAAAATACTTCTGGAAAGGTGTGCTAATGGGTGTGCAAATAACGGCAAGATATGCTTACTGCAAAGGTAAGGCTTTGAAATGTGGTTGCCAAGGAGGGTTTTGGACAGATCGGGGCATTTGGAGATGGATCTCTCACTAGAGAGGTTTGCACTGAGCCACGTGGCTGCTAGCTACAGCCGTGGGGAGGATGGAGGTGAGGGAGTGCTTGACAAAGTCAGGAGGGTATTGCTCGAGTACCAGCTGAACTGTGCATACCGGTACTTTTTTCACCTGCACAACTCACTTAGTAATGACAAGTGTTGTCAAATGACAAAGTAGTATAGTTTTCCAAGATTATTTTAGCTAAAATGATACTTAGTACATTAAAAATCTTTTTTTTTTTTTTTTTTTTTTTTTTTTTTTTTTTAGGAAAAAAAACTTTTGAAATAGGCAATTTTTACACTTGCAACTAAAAACATGGAAATATGAAAATACTTCCCATGATTATTTTTAATTACATCTTTTAAAGAAGAATCAACCACCATATACATGTTTATTTTCAAGACATTAATATTACCCCATTAGTACAGTCTCCAACTCTAAGACACGTACTCCAGCTTTGAACTTTGATGATGTATCCTCATGATAGTGTATCATTTGTAACAGATAACACTGAAGTAAAATATAAACAGATTTATGGAAAATTGGAAAGACTATTTGTTTTCAACTAATTATTTAGTTCATGTACTGCATAATACAACAAATTCTTTGATAGCTGCATTATTACTTATTCTTGAGGTTGAGTAATTTAAGTTTTCATGTACTCTACTGCATCTGTCAAAGAGTTTAAGAGTTACAAAAGAGATTTAATTTTGTCAGCCAAGAAGATGAGGAAATAATGGAGCAAGGTGGTTAATTCTGTATTCTGCAGTTGAAAGAAACTTAAAATGTTTTGTAGGTTATATAAATTACTGCTATGTGTGGACTGCAAAACTGGAATTTTCTGTTTTTCCAAAAAAATGAACATAAGGAAAATGCAAAGATGTTTCTAGTGACAGTATACTACTTAGATTTCTTTCAAAATGTGCTAATGGATACACTCTTTATAGTAAAGCTTATTTATTTATTTATTTATTTATTTATTTTTATGTGCTGAAGCTTAAGACAAAATTCATTAGTTGAATGGTGAATTACAACAAAAAGCTTGTGACAAATTTTGGCCATAGGCGTTCTTACATAAAGCACACTTCAGAGAAAAAGAGAGAAAAAAAAGGGAAAGTGATTGCAAAAAAAGCCACAAAAACCTGGTATTTTAGTAAATTATAAATACATTTGGAGCAATGCTAATTCACAGAAGATGGAAGACTGATGGAACTGGGTTCTGGGAGATTCAGCTGAGTGTATGATTGTTTCTGGGAGCCAGTGAGTCCCTGCTTATCTCTAGTGCAGCAGCAGGAGGATACGTTCCTAGTGCAAACATACTTGGACACTTTACAGAAATCTGCTAAAGATTGATTCTATTAAAGCTGAGCTTCAATTAAGTTAATTTTGGTTGTATACATAAGGAGTTCTAACAATTGATTAGAAAGCCAAAAGAGAATGAAATATATTAAAACTGCAAAGTATCATTTAAATAATAAATTGATGCTTGTGTTAATTTAGCCTTATATCTGATAGAAACAGGAATACATACTTAACAGAAAACTGCATGATATGCTAAAATAAATCATATTTTTATAAAATGTTCTTTAAAGTTAAGGAGTCCTCCTTATTTTTTACATGATTGGTTTTTGTTTGCACGCACGAAGATGTTGCTCTGAGGAGAATCTTTACCCTCAGACCAGGACCTGTTGTTTCTGGAACATCCTAATGCCAGTGGGAGACACTACTGGTTTTTTTTTGACTGCCTCAGCTCACAGATTTATGATTTTCCCTTTTTAAAAAGTTAAGAACTTTTATTTGGATAGTATGAAATAAAAATAGAGAGGATAGGTCAACAAATAATTAAATGATAGAAAATGACTCTGCACTGGGTCTGTTCTTCAGGTGGAGAATAGCTCCTCTTTTGCTTCTGCTCCAAATCCAATCAGTCATCAAGTTTCTGAGAAGGACCGTCAAAAAGCCTCCTTGAACTTTATCTGCCAGAGCTGGTAGGCACAAGGCTGGAGCCCCAGCTGGCCAGGGAGGTCAGAGGGAGCGATAGCTGCAGCAGCTTATGGGGGGGTTTCTCTTTGTTTCTTTAAGGTTCCCAAGCCTGAGAGTTTTACACCTGGTTTGTGTATACCTGTCTTTTCAGAGGAGAGGCATGGCTGTGAATATTTACCTCCCCGGTTATGGGTTATCTGGGTTGGCACAAACTGAAGGCAAGACCTAGGTGGCAGCCAGCTGGCTTTGCCTCAGCTAAGTGCAGTAGGGGCAAGGCGTGCAGAACAAAAGGTGGCTGATGGTTGAAATTATAGCTGAAAGCAGTCAGCTATACTACACCCAGCTCCTGGGAGTTCTTTTGAAGGCAACAGGGTGTAGGATAACTTTGAAATTGAAAGTTGAGCTTTTGCTTTTTGTTGAGTTTGTGTCCTGTGACTGGTGTCAGTCACAATTCTGTAGCAGTGGGAAGGTGCAATTAGGGAGGCCACACCTGAGTGTGGCTCCCTGAGGGGTCAATGAACCTACCACGAGTCCCAAATCCTGTCGTATGCAGACTGTATAGTAGACTTGTAGGTTTGCAGGAAGCCCCCATGGCTTTTATGAGATTTAGGTACAGCAGTAAATCTGGTGGCAAGCAGTGGCAGAATTGGGCCTTTAAGGTGGAAACACACTGCCTTTATGTGGCTAATAATATGCAATTCATAGGTCTAGTAATCAACTGAGAGATATTTTAGCTTCTTTAGAGAAGTGTTTGATCTGAGCTGACACCAGAAGTTAATCAGAAGGATCCTGATCTGAAAGCATTCCTGTAGGGCATGTACGTGTGTTTCCAAGTCTCTCTCTTCTTCTGGAAGGGCTTGCCCTAATCCAGTTCATAACACTTTGGCCTTCTGCCTGATGTTGGTAACTTTGGAAAAGTTGCCAAGAGGCAGAATTGTCCGATTCCTGGGAATCTCTGTGCATACTTAATAAAAAAATTATGTTTCTCAATAAGAAGGATTTTGGAGAAGTTTCATAGTACAGTGATCTTCCTTTTCTCCTCAGGCCATGGGGAAGGAATCATTTTAAGCACTTCACTGATGTATAATCATTATTTCGCATGCTTTTCTTGAGGTGAATGAATAGAACAATACCAAATAAACAAGAATTTGAAGATGTGGCTTTTAAAAGTTGATCAATCTGGTTACATTGCCACTTGATAGACTTTAACTGATATACTAGGCTAATGTTTGCCTCTCAATGATTCTCTTAGGATTGCTGTATGTTCAAAAGGGCACATAGGCACAGGGTTTAAACAGCAATGAAACAGTTTTGTAGTGGAAATAATTTTGCTACAATAATTTCTAATGAGAAAGAGAGGTGTTGAAATAGAAGAGCAAAATGAATCAACAGAAATTCCTGGCTTCTTCCAGAAGCTCCACAGTATTTAGAAAGTTCTTGTAACATCATCAGGAGCTGTAAGTAACAAAATTTTTATTTAAAGCCCTCCTTGGTTTCCAGAATAAGCACTAAAGCGAGAGGACTGGGATAAAGCAAGCTTTGTGCTCCTCTCCATACTTGACCTCTGAAAATGTTGAATGAAGAATGAACTTTGCAGGCAGTAAGAAAATAATTAAAGGAAAATCAGGACTTCACCTTTATTTTTGGAACATGCACTGAGTCTCTAGCTTTGCAACTGTTAGAACCAGGTCTTTAATTCTTCCTCTCTCAGCGACCTCACATCTTCCTCTGAAGTCACATTCTGCAAGTCACCATCTCATTTCCCACCCAGAAGGAAGAAGTTAAACCATCTTGCTGCCTAAGAGCTTTTCTTTTTCCAACATCCTGGTTGTCAGTGTCTGTGAGCAGATTTTCTCCCCGGGGTGGGCAGGTATACCACTCCTAACCTGTTATGAGAGAATACTTTCCAAAACTGAATTTCTGTTTGTGTGTGTATGTGTGCCTTCTCTCTGAACTCCCTCAACAATCATTCGAAAAGCGGTTAAACAAAGTTCTCCAGCTGAGACCTATCAGGTTTGTTGCTGAACAGAATTCTTCTACCACACATTGCTTTTAGAGAGAGGATCAAGTTCAGGGCAGATACAGACAGCAGCAACCTGGCAAATTGACAAAATCCATAGTCCTTAAGCTAAAAATATCCATCTTGTTCTGAATCTTTTGTACCTTCTTGCAATCTTTTGTGGGAGAGTTTTTTTCTATCTACTTGCTGGAATTTTAGATGTCTAATGTTCACTGGGGCCTCTTTGTGAGACCGGCAATCCCAGCAGAAAACTCTGTGTAGCTGTTAAACCTGTCATGACAGAGAAGGGAGTCAACGTGCTAGGTTATCCCCAGCTAAGGAAGGCGGCTGGCAAACTGTTGCTCTCAGGAGCTGTCCAACTTCGTCTGCAACATGTTGGAGAGAGGACAGTTTTTTATAAGTCACTACACATTAAATCCTCCTATAGTGACCCATTAATCCCTTCCTTCTGCTTATAGAATTGTTCTTCAATTTCCAGTGTAAATTTATTCTCGGCTGTTTATATTAGTGTTTTCTTTTGATTTGTGTAGCTCTTTCCAAATCTGTGTAGCTCTTTCCAAAAAAACAAAAACAAAAACAAAAAAACACACAAAAAAACTAGCCCTTTTACATCCCTAGTAAGTAATCATCTCATCTGAAACTTTATTTTGGTGGGCTAATAATCTAAGTTCTTTGGCTGTTTTCATTTTCTTCCCCTCTTCCAGGCTGGTTTAAAAAAGGTGGCACATAGTACTTTTTCTACTTAGAAAGTAGGGAACTTCTGGAATCTATTGCTTCAAAAGTGTGTGGAGATGGTACCAGCATGTTCAAAAAAGATTAGACAAATTTGTGGGCAACAGGTCCATATTAGATCAAGTCTAAGTCAGAGACAAGTTTTGAAGAACTCCAAGGATGAAGGATCCACAAACTCTGGGCAATCTGAGTGATTGACTACCCTTCTAATGGAAAAGGTTTTCCTAATCTTTAATGGGATTTTTGTGTGTTCCAGCTTGTGTTTGTCGCCTCTGGTCATATCACTATTCACTACTGGGGAAGGCTTTATCATCTCTGTACACTCTGATCAGGTGGAAGAAGACAGCAGTAAGACAACCTCTCAGCCTTCTTTTCTCGAGGTAGAACGTTTCTTTGCCTCTCTTCATTTGTCCTGTGCTCCAGCCTCCAACTGTCTTGGTGGCTCTGCAGTGATGTTACTATAGGATGTCCATGTCTTGTACTGGGGATCCCCTACTGGACACAGTCCTCCTAATGCTTTTTAGTTGGTGCAAAGAGAGAAGTGCCTGGATTTAGGATACTCCTGGTATCCTGTTGAAGAAGGGTAGCAGATCATGATTTCTTACAAAGATACTCCCTCAGATAATATATTTATTTTGTTCTTACCAGGCATTCTGAGACTAAGCCACAAGTTAATTTCATTCTTAAAAAGATACTGTGTGTATTAAATGGGTATCACTTTCTTATAGCAATTCTTAAATTACTTAGAAAAAGAAGAAAGATATAGATTAAAATATATAGTATAGTCTCATAGTCAAGTTGATCATTGATAGAAAGTTTAAGATTCTTTCTTGATCTTTCATAATCTAACCTAAATCTTTAAAAATATAGTTCACCATATTAATGAAGTAGGAAAAGCAAATAGCTCTCTCTCATAAAAAGTAGTTTATTGCAATGAAAGACGTTAGTTGGAAGCCATAGTATTTTGAACTGATGTCTTTCTTTTCATATTTGTAATCTACATAAGGCTTTAAATTCTGAAGAGACAATATCATACTTTTTCTCAGCACTGAAATATATGACAATCTGGTCACTGATACTGCTGATTCTACAATTTGGATTTTCAGTTTTTGAGAGCTATTGCCTCAAATATTCAAAGTGACAATCACAAAAATAATCGTCTTCCACCTTCTAGAAATAATGTCATAAGCATTGTCAAAATTCATTAATTTTAAAGGGCTACAAGGTCTAATCTCTGCATAAGGGACAGGATGAAAACCACATGCTCCAGCTGGCTGTTCCAGTTATGAAAAAGTTCAGTTATTATCTGCATCCTGTGTGCAGATTTTTCTCTTTTTACCTTTCAGGCAGAAATCCAGTGCATAGCTTGAACAATGAAGCTGCTGATGCTTCTGGGATTAAGGCCCTTACAATCATGATCCAGGCAGCCCACCAAAGTCAGAAGAGAAAAAACATGTAAATGTCCCATGAAATCTAAGTGCAAAATGTAGTTCTTAAGGTATATATCTATATTGTATATACCTAAGTGAATGTAGCAAGTTGCAGGTATTCCTCCTCCCAAAAGCAGCAAAAAATGTCAGATATCTTCTAAGTATTGATTTACTCCACTGCTCCTAGACTAAATTGGGTAATAGCTTGCCATTAGCTTGTAGTTCATCATTTGGTGGCATCTAATCAATAGATCATGTGTTAGTTGCAGTTAGTCTTATTTCTACATCTCAATGTACAGATCAGCACAGAATTCTGTTTGTTTCTCTTCAGCCTCTTCAAGCCCAATCCAAGAATTCACAGGCATGTGAATGACAGGATTGATCCAAAAAGGTGCCAAGCCTGCTGCATACCCTCTCTCCTCTCTGTGATTTTCCCGTAACCACATTCAGACTTGTTCAATTCAAATTATATTCTCAGTCCAAATTTAATCTTAATCCAAACTCAATTTTTGCTTTCTCCAATCTGTTCTCTTTTCACATTTCAGACATACCACAAGCTCTTTCTGACTGACTCATTAAGGAATTTCTGCACCTGCTTCTCTCTTAGGTGATGCCTGGGTTCCTCTGCCCATCTCTTTTGTGGAGTCCCTGAAACTCCCACAAATCTCTACTTGAGCTCTACAATTCTTTGCCCTCCTTTCATAAAAATGGTAGTCTTTATAAGAGAAAGCAGTTTTTTTTTTTTTTTTTTTTTTTTTTTCTGGGCAGCTATGTGGAATTCCTGGCTATCTCACTGCACTACCTGTACAAGATGTAATCCAATCCATACAGTTCAGTAATTTGGTTTATTTTTCTAGTGCTGTGTATAAAGTAACTGGTGCATGTGGTACAGCAGCATCCTACAGTCACGGTCCCTTGAAGGTTCAGATCACTGGCAGATCTGACTCATGCATTCTGGCTTTCACTCCAGGGAAAACAGGGGTTGTCAGTGTGAAGGAGCTACTTTTGTGGGTCTGCTTTTGCCCAAGGCTAAAGTTGTGGAGTGCATATTCCAGCCCAAGGAGGCTGGAAGTGCTCCAAGGTGCCCCAGTGTGGACATGGCCTGAAGGACCAGAACACACAGGGATTTTGTTGTTTTCTATTAGTTATTTATATGCATTTGGGCCCAAGCCTGGCAAAACAGAGAGAAGAAAGACACATGGCTGCATTTGTGCTACTCGCTTCATAAGTCTCTACTTTTGTAATGACACATTCAGATGTATAACACAAAGCAAAGTAATAACATTCCTAGAAATAACTGTATGGACTCTCATTAGTATTATGAAACACAATCTGTTTGGAAAAGAATAACAATAAAAATAAAACCCAAAGATATCAGCTCTAATTTTGACATTTACAACTCATGAACTTCAGAGTTGTGTTTGTCAGGTTGGTATTGATTCATAGGAACAAATCTTTTGATGCAGAGTAAGTGAGATAAAAAGTATTAGAAGAAAACACATGAG
Organism: Heteronetta atricapilla; assembly: GCA_011075105.1. Lineage (NCBI taxonomy): Eukaryota > Metazoa > Chordata > Aves > Anseriformes > Anatidae > Heteronetta > Heteronetta atricapilla. The sequence goes on along the minus strand of CM021732.1, from coordinate 134,192,216 downwards.
TCATAGAAAAAGATATTTGGACCCACAAATGAGCAGTGTGGGCAAATTAACTGAGTACATGCGACACAAGTTTGGACATGACAGCAACAAAATAAGATGAGATGAGAGAGATGCAGTGAAAAGAAGGAACTGAACAGCAATGATTGTGCTTGCTTTGGAATGGGCTGCTGGCTACTGAGAAAAATAATGGATGCAGCTGGATAAATTACCAAGTTTCAGATGAATTTTGCAGCTGGGATGGTGACATAAACCACTTGTCACCAGGATTCTTTTCCTTGATTTATTGCCGGGTCACCCATCCATCTCCATACAGTGCTTTCTCTATACTGTACACTTCTGAAATTGTGCCCCTCAAAACTGGAGAAGTCATTGGAACAATAAAGAAAAATATAGAGTTCTTTCAAGAACTAATAGTTTTGTTATCTTGTGTGAGTCAGCTTGTGTGGGAGTTGAAGAGCTTTGTACCACATTTGTTAACTCTGTGCAGCTAGTGAAGTTTAGTGTTTAAATGAATGCCTGTGAAAGTTGTCTCATCCAACTAAATCAATTTATTTTAAGTCTTTGCAACAAATCTATTCTTACAATCTCTTTGGTATTGGGTTAAATTCCTCAGTGTAAAATGAATTGCTTATCAGATTTTGCACATTATGAAAGCTGTACCCACAATGTTGCCAGGCTTGAGTCTATTAATTGGTGGAATTTAAAGCTGAATACAGATGGTAAGCCTATTAATAAATGATGGGTAGGGAAGTACACACTGATTCTTAGAAAAATATTATATGTGGAGTGTACCGTGTAGTTTAAGATAAGACTGATTTTCTTCCCCAAGGAATTTTTATATATACTTGCAAATTAGACTTAATATATGTACGTAAAAGGAAAGGACAGCTCTGTAGAAGGATGAAATTGCTCACTTTTAGTGAAAAATAGAAATAAACTTATTAAAACAGAATATTAAACAAAAGAGAGAGTAAGCATCCTGATCCATCCATGGATGAGGTTAAGGAAAAAATACTTAAATCAAATGGAGCAGCTCTCTATCTAAAGTAACACATTGTAAAGTCAGTTTTGTAACATCCAAATGTGTACTTTCAGAGATTGGCACAGATGCCCATGTGCTTTCAAGGGTTTGCACGCTGTGGCAGAGACAATGAAACATTGTATGAAAATCCCTCAAATGCTCATGGCAAGTAAAAGCTGTTATATTACAGAGGTGGTGCAGAGAAGATAGATGACTGTATTGGGTTTACGTAGCACTGGCCTGGTAGCAGGAGGGCTGCAGGGATGGCCTCTGTGAGCAGAGCCCAGCAGCTGCACTATGTCAGATCAGAGCTGGCTCCAGTCAGCTCCAAAAGGGACCTGCTTGAGCCAGTGAGTAACACTGGGTGGGCCTCTGGGAAAGCAGATTGAAGAAGGGGAAAATAAAACAACAAAAATTGCTTTACAACAGCAGCAGGAGAGGATAGTGGGAAGCAGCCCAGCAGACCCCAATGTCAGTGCAGCAGGAGGGCAGGAGGTGCTCCAGGCATGGAACAGAAGTTCCCCTGTGGCCCGTGGAGAGGCCCCTGGTGGAGCAGGCTGTCCCCCTGCAGCCCATGGGTCCCACACAGAGCAGATCTCCACGCTGCAGCCCGTGGAGGAGCCCCCGGTTGAGCAGGTGGATGTGGCCTGGAGGAGGCTGCTGCCCATGGAGAGCCCCCGCAGGAGCAGGCCCCAGGCCGGAGCTGCAGCCCGTGGAGAGGAGCCCACGCAGGAGCAGGGGTCTGGGGGGAGCTGTCGCCCGTGGGGGACCCGTGCTGGAGCAGTTTGCTCCTGGGGGATGGACCCCGTGGGACGGAGCCGTGTGGGAGCAGTGCTTGAGGAGCTGCTGCCTGTGGGCAGCCCCCGCAGGCTCAGTTTGGAAAGGATGGCAGTGATCTTCCTGTCCTTATCTCAACCCTCGAGCCTTTTTCATTGTATTTTTCTTTTGAGGAGGAGGAGTGAGAGAGTGGCTGTGGTAGAGTTCAGCTGCCCAGCAGGGTTAAAACACCACAACGGCATAGAATTCTGAGTATCTCATTGAGATCTATATTACAAAGAAAGTCAAGCTCAGGTCCATTCCACTTCAGCTGATGGGGATGTATGAGTGGAGATATCATGCAGGACAGCCCTGCAAGAGTTTACACAAAAGGCTTAGCTGCCCAATTCTAAATTTCATACTTCAGCAAGCTTGCTGTGGATATGTGCAGAGCATTTACTACATGCCTTAAAGGAAGGAGTACTCTGTGGGCAACCTGGGACAGGGTCAGATCCACATTGCTCTCTGCACAGTACTGGGGACTTGTATGATACAGAGAACAACTTTACTTTTAGCTGTTTAAAAGGAAGTCTTACTAAATGCCCTGCAGAAGTTACTCAGAGAGATTAAACAAATGAAGCCAAACTAGTAAAATTAAATTTTTATAAAAATGTTTCTAAAAATCACTAAATGTAATAGGCAGTAATATTAACAGAGAAAAAATGTGTAAGTTTAGCTAAAATGCCTATAGACCATGCCCCGTTCAACTGTACCACTGTCATTCTAGTAGGAAAAACTGCAGATGGAAATAAATCCTAATAAGTTATGAATAATAAACTGTTATATCTTAGCATGTCCCAAGTATCTGTCTAGTATTTCATTGACACTGGGACCCTTAATTGCAACCTCTCTTCTGGAACTGCTGTTGTCTGAACTAACTTGAACATACTTTGTCTTAGCTTGATGGCTAAAGATGTTTTTAGTTGAACACACAGTGAAGTTACAGCTTTGTAAGCAACTTAACTACTGATTGTACTTATTTTAACTAGCCAACAAACAAAGCATTATGTTTCGTGTCAGCCTAATACATTTCTGTGATAAACTTATGGAAAGTGTTATTTTGCCAGTCCTACTCACTAAGCTCCATGCTAACTTCTCAGACTTACACTATTGGCCATGCCATTGGTGATAAAGATTTAAGATTAAGAGGCCAGATATGTCTGTGCAATATTATCATTCATATTTTTGTGAACATTGAGAATATGGCAGGCACTGTACAAAACAAGAACATGTCCTTGTCTTGGGGCTGCATTCACAATGACACAAATGTCCATCATAGGCTAGAAAGCTCGATAAAAGGGAATGCATGAGAAGAAAGGATAATAACACGGTAACATGGGTACGCACCCAGGTAGAAATACAGCAGTTCTGTTTCTTTCCATTACCTTTCTTGCCCTAGACTTCTCAAAGGAAAAATAAATGGAAATGAACTTTTGGTGCTGACTTGAATTCAAGGCAGCTGGTAGATCAGGGGAAGGTTGGAGGAAGAACACTCTTCATGCTATGACATTGTAGAAAAGCAGGTAAGTGTAAGTTAAAGTTGCATATGTACTGCTTTCATCCTGAATGCCAAAATGCCAATTTCACTATATATTATACATGTAGGATAAATTTCTTACAACACTTCAGTTACCCATCTCCCATTGGCATAGATGCAGCCTGAATTTTACTCATTTTCTTCACTAGATTAGAATCTCTTGATCAAATCCAAATCACCTTTTAAGACTCTGGGCTAATCCTTCAGGAATACCGCTGCTAGTTCAGGGCTTTAGTTTGTGCTGCTTTATGATCAGTCTTTTGTATTTCCTGTACCTAATTATGCATTTTAATGAAGCTTTCCTTTATAACTTTCATCTCCCAAAGAGATGATAATTTTCACTTAGAATAATTTTAGAATTCTTTTAGATGATTAGTATTCTTTTAGAATATATAATTTTTCTACTCTGGCAGTCAGAAAGATCATTCTAGCAATTTATGTCTTTTCTACCCTCAAAACCTACATGAGTTTAACAAAGCTGATTTTAAGTCATGGTGTTAGATAAATCTGTGAAAATTTATCTGTCGATACCCTTTTATATTGACTAAAAATGAGTTGGATTGATAGATATTGGTACAAAGAAGATATAAGCTAAGATTAAGTGGCAGTGACAGCATTCACAATAGAGATTTGCAGTGATTCAACCGTATCATTTTTTACATCAGTGTAAGTTTCACTGCTGCAACATGCTTCAGGACCTCCAGCTTTTTCATTTTACACACTGAAGATAACCTTTGAGCCCAGTGCCAGCAGTAGGTCTGGTTTGTATGAATCTCACCACCCACAGTCTCCTCTGACTCAGGTGGATGATCCCAAGGTTCCAGTGACAAAAATCAGGGCAGTGTGGAGGCAGTGGGGAAGATCTGGTTGTGGATGGGCATGATTGGCTCTTTAATTGCACAGGCACAGAAAGGACTGGAAATTACTGAGTGAAAACACAGCCAAGCAGCTTAAAGAGCCTCCTATGAATTTTTGACTTTGAGCTGTCAATGTTGCCAACTATTTTTAATGCTTGCCTCATGGGCACAGCTAGAAGTATGAGTTTGATAGCAGGCACAGGTGGTACTATGGCCTATCCCATATTGTCCTAGGTCATGGGGGCAGAGGAGGATATTACTGCCTGGAGTCCTCTCCAGCTAGGTGGGGAGTTGGAAGTGGGGGAGATTGTAATGGATGTTGAGTAATTGAGAGCAGTGACTGCATGTGTTTGTTGGGGAGAGCTGGAACAGCTGGAAGTGCTGACACGGACCCTTTGTAATCCTGCTGGGATCGTCATGCCTTAAATGGATTTTCATAATTGGAAGAGTATGAATAGCATAAATAAAAGGTGGTGATTTACCTTGCTTTTCTTCTTGTTTTTTCCTGGAGTTTTATAGTATAGTATAGTGTGCAGTCTCTGTTAGTAGGCGGTGGGTAGTCTGCTCGTATGAAATATTAATAATTGCTCCTAAATTATTGTTTTGTTAAAAATCATCTTCTCTAATGAAAGTGCTGAGGTTGGGTATTACTCATTGGACTTTTGTATATTTCTGTGAAGGTATTTTTATCTTGCTTGCTTAAGGAAATGAGACATGGTAGCAGGCATATATGTGTGTGTGTGCCCCTTTGTGTTATGTTTGTGAAGGCATATGAATATACATGCCTTAGTGCCTTAATTTTTTTGCCCAACTAATTTTTGAATCTAGTGACCAATTTCTACCAAATGTAATAAATGGATAGAAGTCTTACAGTCACTCTGTTCTTATACTTTGTGTGAAAAAGTAGAAATCCTTATAGAGGAAATAAAATCTCTTCAGGACTTCACCAAAGGAAAGGCTACTGTCTATAATAGACATCAAAGAATCCCCACATAAGGTTTTCTCATTTCAGTGTAAATCAGTAGGGGGTCTTTAGGTCCATTGCTGAGAAAACTGCTTATTTACTTTATTTGGACAACTTTTGTCCCTTCTTCATTTGCTAATTTTAATGACCCCTGATCCATCTTTTCTCCAGGTAGAACAAACCCAGGTTTCTTGGTCTTTCCTCTTTTGTCTTGTGCTCCAGCCCCCGACCATCTTGGTGGCTCTTCAGTGACCTTGCTGCAGTATGTCCATGTCTTTCTTGTACTGGGGTTCCCTTACTGGGCACAGTCCTCCAGATGTGATCTCACTAGTACCAAACAGAGGATGAACCATTTGCCTCAGCCTGCTGGCTGTACTCCTGCTAAAACGGACAGGTATGTGTTGGCTTTCTTTGCTGAGAGAGCATACTGCTGATGGTGTTAAACTCAGTGATCACCAGGACACCAACATCGGTCCTTTTTGACAAAACTGCTTTTTTTCCAGTTGACTCTCAGCTTGTACTATTGCATGGGATTATTACATCTCTGTTGGAAGATATGGCATTATGCTTCTTTGGACTTCATTAGATTTCTGCCAGCCCTTTTCTCAAACCTGTTGAAGTTTGTCTGCATAGCAGCTCTACCTCAGCATATCTGCTACTCCACTCAGTTTAATATCATCTGTGAATTTACTGAGAGAGCTTTCTAGGTCTCTAATAAATACACCAAACAGTATTGGCTCCAGTATTGAGACATGAGGGATACCACTAGTAACAGGCTTCTGGCTGGACTTTGTGCCAGTGATAACTAATTCTTTGAGCCTGGCAGTTCAGATGATTTTCCATCCTCCTTATCATCTCCATAGCCAGCCAATTTGTAACCAGTTTAGATGTATGGATACCATAGAAGACCACGGCAAATGTCTTGCTAAAGTCAACATATAAAACATCCTGATGCTTTCTCCTTGTAAACTGTGCCGATCTTTTCATCATACAACGCTATCACTTTAGTCAGGCAGAAATTGCCAGTGGTAAATCCACACCAGCTGTTCCCAGTCATGTTCTTGTTCTTCATGTGTTTGAACATGTGTTTACATATTTGAATTGCTTCTTTGTGTTGTCTAGAGTACGTACTACTTCAACCTCACATTCTTTTCCTCATTAAATGAAGTATGGCGAGTCACTATTCAGAGGCATTAATGCAAACAACAAGAAACCTTAAAGTATATTAGGAACAGCAAATGAATAAAGGAAGTGGTGTCTCTTTTACCAGCTATCAAAGAATTAAGCAAACAGTCAAGACAGATGAACAGGCTGCCAAAAAACTGAATAATTTCTTTGTATAGGTCCTCCTTTCAGAAGATGTCAGGGAGTTCACTACATTGATCTTATTCATGCCAGATAAAGATGGAAAAGTGTCAGGGAAGAATTTTTGTAAAGAAGATGTAAAAAAGAAATCTAGGACTGTGGAATTCAAGAATTCCAAATAGACCCAATAATTAGGATATTGGTTAGATCATCCAACACTGATGTGTATCTCCGACTGAAACGACCACTGATTAAAATGCCCCCACAAGGGAAGAGAATGGTAGCAAATCTGGGGATGATCCTAGGAAAGTCAGCAAAACTTACATTAGAGAAGCTGTTGGAAAGTTTACAAATAGTTTTTAAGCAGACAGATGACATGATATGACAGAACATGAACAATGATTATGTAATGGAAAATCCTGTAGCGTAAGAATCCTTTCAGTCAATAGGAAAACAGATAAACAGAATTCATAGCCCTAATTTGCTTGGATTTTGAAGCTATTGATATCTATTAAAGTACCAGAAGATCAAGAATTATTAGCAATGAGCTAGTGTGAGTAGACAGAAACAATTAAATGCTAAATTTATATTAGTTTATGATTTATTTTAAGTCAGTAGGCTAAAAGCCAAGTAGCTTGTAGTCAGCGTAAGCAACAGCTAGCATAAGTAATTTATGGTTGAACCTTCCTCCCCCTCTCCCCTTGAAGAAGAGTAGCTGCTGCCATTGTGTTATCTAAGAATCCATAAACAAAACAGAAGGAGATAAAGAAAGCCAAGAAAAGCCTCCTTGGAAAGATAAAGAAAGGAATGCAACAGCTGAGGGAGGAAAAGTGACTTCTGAGGTAAGCAGAGGCATTACCAGCTTTAAATAAAGAACTAGAAAAAAAATATAAAAGGTGACCAGAACAGAGAACTTGTGAACGCTTTGAACTTCTGAATGCTTTGAACTTAAAGGAGCCGAGTCTACATGATCTCTGCTGTAGACCATCTCCAGATTCTCAAGGCTCACAGGACATCTGGCCAACAGACTGCTGAGATTTTATTAACAGAGACTACATATCTCTGCTTAGCTCTGCTTAGTTGTATATGTCTCAGTAAAGCTCGTCTGTTAGAGGACAGACTTTTTTATCTCAGCTGTTGACTGCCCACTGCTGACGTTTATCACTTTGGCAACAGATTTGGCATTTCTGGGTGGGCTTGAAGGTTAAGTGAACTGAGACAGATAACCTTTCAGGACTAGAGGTTTGAAGGATTGCAGTTTCCTTCTCTGAATGTAAGAAAGGTGCAAGTGCTAAGATAACTTTGTTTTGAAATTGAAGCAGTTGTCTCCTCTTACATTATCATAAAAGATGTATCTGGAAGTTAGCAATTCATGTTTCAAATGTGATATCTCTTCCATTTGATCATCTGTGGCATGTCAGGAGCTTGTGACATACCTGGTGATGCATCAGTTGTAAGGAAAGGCTCATAAGGGTTGTGTATCAAACACCAGGCTAACTAAGCGGTCACTTACTCTCCCGATCAACGGGGTCACAATGGGAAGTCAGGATCTGTCTCAGCAGTCTGTGATTTGGTAATGGATGAAGAAAAAGCGATGGAAGACTATGAGTGCTTCCTACCCAAATCAAAACCACAGAAGTCACCCTTTTTGGATGGCACTGTTAAAGTGGCGGGGCAAAAAGCAGAGGGCACATTGGTTAGTTTGTGGGTGGGCCAAATTTCTGTGGAGAGGGAGCACCTCACATGACATATGTGATGGTGAGATGGTGAGTGTAAGTACTAACAAAACAATCAAGAGAAAATTGCTGTCATTGTATGCTCTGGCTGACAGGTGACAGCATTAAAGGACATACCACCAGATCAGCCAGTGCCACTATCCTGCTTCAGATTGTGTGATGCACGACCAATGCTTGGTCTGGAAGGGCATGCAGTCAGCAGGGAGTACACCTCCATTAGCTTCAGTATGCAAGGCCAAGAAGTCCTTAACATGATCCATCATCTCAAGCAGGAAGGACAGAAAACTTAGGCAAAATAGTGTCGCAAGCACAGGACCTAACCCTCTCTGATATAGTGGAAGAAGGAGAAAGTTTGAGATGGAAAGAGATAGGGTACCACAAGTCTATAGACCTGTGTAAAAGCTGGACCGTGCCTGAACACACATAGAACAGGTTGACAGAGTAAGTTCATCCTCAGGGAAATTCAGGAATATACAAAACTTTGATGAATTTATGGAGTAGAGTATGATGCTCTAGGATAAAAGAGGTAGAGATGTGTGTTAGGAAGTGTATAACTTATACACCAGCAGTCCGGATACAAAAGTAATAAATTGAGTGTAAGATTTCTAGACTATGAAACAGGTCTGAAATGGATCCTTCTTATCCCAGACCGTGTGAGGAAACAAGGATCATCTTATGATAGTTTCACCAATTGACAGAAATATTTCAACTTAAATCAAGAGAGCCAACACAGCTGCTAGGGCACTGATAGCACAGATGTTTCTCTGAAGGAAACTGGCTATGACTCTGGTCTGTATGTTGCAGGAGAAATTATAAATGATTGCATCTGGTACCAGGGTTTCAGTGAAGGCTCCACATTGCTGGACATCCCCAGGGAGGACTACTGAGTGCTGAAGACCACTCTGAGAGGTAAAGCAGCAAGGGAAAGCCTGAGATGAAAATCTCCAAGTAATCCTAATGCTGCAATAAGGAACTGCTGCATCCTGTGGAATAGAAGAGACTTGAGGTTGCTCCATTTGTGATTAGGAGGGCGCCTGCCAAATAAATTACAACCATATGGCCCAACAGACAGATGGTTTCAAGGCATGTTAAAGACAGTGTCAGCTACACACCACCAGGTAGCTGGGCGTACATTAGAAGCAAATGTTCAAAAGATGGATAAAGTAGCATGCTTGTTGCACCTGGTAGAATGAAATATTGGAAGCTGAGTAACAGAGAACCAAAGGAAAAACAAACAAACAAAATAAAACAAAATCACAAAAAAACCTACCACCAACAAAAAAAACAAACCAAACCAAACGAAACCAAAACAAAACATGCTGAGGCCTAAGAGGACAGGACCTCTTAGAAATATCAATGAGGCCAGAACTACCAGGTTAAGTCAAAAGGGGAAGAATGACTTGGAAAAAAAAAAAGTTCAAATTTTCACATTTAAATGCATCGAAATTATATTAATGAAGCTGAGGATTTGACTTTTGTTTAGCAGAAAAAAGAAATAGAACCTGGCTGCAACCAAGAAAAATATAAACCTCACAGTATCTCTGCCTTTGTTTCAGTATGCTGAACCAGTATTGAATTTGTGGTTTCAGCATTTTCTCTGGTTGCTGGTAGGTGTATAGCACTGGGTATAGCACACACCTGCCTAAACTTCCACGCTTGTGACAAGTTTAGAGGGAAAAGAATAGTTCTCAGTTAAAAAACACACTTTGACAAAGGAGTCAGAGAATAATGCATATTTCAAGAAAATACATATAATTATATAATAAAAGAGTGACATACTGGCCAAGGTGTGAAGCCTATCTGTTAAAAAAATAATAATTGGAAATATGAAATTAAATCCGGAATAATCTTACCAAAGGTCAATGCTCAGGCTACATAGTGCATCTTTTCTGTCTATCCTGGATACAGGATCATTGGCTTGGCTTCACAGCTGCTTCACATATGAAGTCTGACTGGTCCTGACTTGCCGTTCATGGCATTGAGAGGAATAGGAACTGGGAAACTCAGACAAGTCAGTAGTGTGAATGCTGAATTTGTGCTGAATGCTAATTTAGTTGGAGGCTGCAGTGTGGTACAAAACCTCTAGATACTCCTAACAGAGCAATAGCCAAGCCATAGTACTGGAATAGTGGTTGTTAGGAGATGGGTTGCAAGTTTGGAAATAGATAAGTGAAAAGATCAAGAGTTATTGAAAGTATTAGAATTAAAAAACAGCAGCAGCAACAACAATGAAATATTCCCTTCTTCCTAGTTGCATACAGCACTTGCAGTAGAAGCACTGAGATGGAGATAATCAAGTCCTCCACACTGAGATCAGAAGGATTGTGTTGGATTTAGCTATTGGTAAAGAAAAGCAAATACAGACTTGATGGAAACCATTCTCCCTAATCCAGGATCAAGTCCTCATCTAAGTGATTGCCTGGTTTATCGTTTTGAGATCAGTCTGCAGAGTAAGAAAACAGTGTCAATTTACATATGAAAAGGATATGTGTATTGTTAACAGTGTGTAAATACAATTTAATTAATGACATTTCACAGTTAATAAGCTGTGTTTATTGACTTCAATGTAGCTGTTACTGGATGCCATTTTTTTTTCCCCTTTTTTCTTTTTTCTTTTTTTTTTATAAACCACCTTTGTTGGTTACTCATTAAAAACTATACCCTGTACAACTGTATCAAAATGTACCAAATACAATGGATATGAAATTGTCTCATGTAAAATAAATTGAACATTCAAACTCTCAATAACTATTAGAAATGCTACCGGAGAAGCCAGAATGGCTTGTATGATAATGATAACTTGTATGAGAATAACTGTATATCACAGTGGCAGATACTACAGTGAATTTAAAAAAGGAAGAATAACACTGGTGGAGTTTTCTTTGGTGGTCCCACACAGCTCCTGACATCTTAAATACATAATTGTAGCTTCTAACTAGAGCTTTACTAACACTGCTAATAATGATAATAATATACTAATTATGTGTGCCTATTGATCTAGAAATGACTTGTTATTGGTTGAGGCAAGCAGCATACCAAAGGGACAGTCAGTTGCATGGCCCTAGCCTGTCCAGGTGCCTCCTGCCTTAAGTCAAAGATAAGGCCTTTGTCTTGGCCATGAAGTGTTGACTTCACTAGCCACCACCAGTAAGCCTTACATGGCACAGACACATGAGATGGCTGGCCAAGCAGATGGTAGCTGACATGGGCTATAGTTATCTCAATAACTTTTTGTTGACCATTTTTCTCTTGCAGAGTCAAGAGTAGGTGTTGACGTGCTGTTATCTGACACAGGGAACAGAACAAGAGATTTGGGGAAAATGTTCTTGGAAAGATAGAGAAAACAATGCATCAGCTGAGAGGAAAAGCAACTGCTGAAGTAAGCGTCAAAGAAAGAACTGAAAATAAAGTTGAAAGGTGACCAGAAAAAAAGAAGCCATCAAAACTTTGAATTTAAAGGAAGTGAATCCACATGGGTCCTTGTAGGTGACCATTGCCAGGCCCCCAAGATTCCCAGGATGTTTGAGTAACAGATTGGTGAGATCTTGCCACAAAACAGCACTTGGCTTTGTACAATTGTGGACATATCTTGTGAAATTCATCTGTCTCTGTATCACGTGTGAAGTGTACACCACTCAGATTTAGCAATGAGGGCTGACTCTGCTCTCATAGACATTTAAGTGTGTGCAAAAATAGTCAAAACAGCTTAAGTCATCTCAGAACCTGTAATTCATTAGCTCGACAAACTTTTGTGAAATAAAGATATTGAAAGGGGCATGAGTTTTTCAGCACACAATACATTAATTTCAATTGACATACTGGAAATGGACATTTTAGCAGTGAAGTACTTGTTAACATATTGAGTACATAAAGTCATTGCACTTCTTTGTTTCCTCTCTGCTATCAGCTTTACAGTCTCTAATTTAGTCTTGCAGTTTTGTCCCTTCTTGAATACTTTTGATATTATACCCATTGCTGTGTGTTTTTCTTTCCTTTTTAATCCCTCATTCATTTTCCATTTTGTCTTTTTGACCAATTTCTTCCATGGGTTTTTCAGCATGGGTTTTCTGGAATTGTTCTCTTTGAAAGGTAATTTAGGGTCTTCATAGTGAAAGTTCAGGTTTATTGCTTAAAAAAACCTCGTTGTATAAGAACAAGAAACTTTTTATTTTTTTTTTTTTTCCTCTCCGGTTATTAAACAATTCTTCTGGGGATTGTATAAGTTCAGAGATTCTTGAAATTTTGCCAGAACTGTGGTACACTTCCAGTGGGTATATATAATTTTTAATGCCTCAAATGCAGCTGGATGGGTTGGGTTTACGCATACCCAGAGTCTCATGCATGTATCTGCTCCAAAAGTGATTCTCTCTTTTGCCATAACTCTTGCTAGACTGTTATGTAATAAAGAGCCAGGTGCCAACAATCTTAGCAACGATGCCCCAGCTAAATCTGTTTTAGATGGAAGTGCACCTGCCAGAACCATGTCCCAGGACATGCAATCATTTAGTCTAAAAATTCAAATAATGCTTATTCTCTTGATTAAATTACACCTAGAAGTCTAGTCAGATACATAAAGAAAACTTGGTAGATATGCCAAAAAATGCATAAATTGGATGCTATGATTAGTGATACAGATTTTACAGCTCTGGAGATCTGTGAATTCCGATGGAATTACCTCGAATTTATACGGCTGAAGCATCAAACGGTTTGGAATTGCTTGTAAGAATTTTCTGTTGTTCTCTGGAAAAATATTTGCAGAGGTGAATTCTGCTGTAATTTTATTGAACCATGTGCAGCAGGAATGGGTATGTGACTTCTGTGTCTGTCTTGAACCCTAGATTTTGGGTTTGGGGGCTGGATAACCTCTGAACCGTGGATTGTTTCTAAGCTTACCGAGTGCGAAGCTGTCTGCTCTGCAGGGGGAATTTATTGACTGTAATGATGTAGAGTTTCACCACTGACTTCACTGTGTAACCACACAGGGCACCAAGTCACAAAGGTGCAGTCATCTACCTTTTGTTAGAGCTTTTATGAAATAGTTATGACTAGAATATAGCATTCAAAGCCTAAATGCTTCTTTCTGTGAACAGACATAGACCAGGTGTTATTCCTCAGAAATCGCAGGAGTGAGTGTAGCAATGCTATGGGTGAGAAGAGGAACCCAGTGTTGCCTCCAGCAGCACTGAAGGATGCTCTCAAAGGATGCCAGATTCTGGCACTCAGCTGAGCATATCCAGCCCCACTGATTTCCACACTGCCACTGAAGCAAAAGATTCTGGCTTTGCAGACAGGGTTTCAGCCTTTCTCACAAATTCTCCTGAGGTTTTCCTAACAGCAGGTATTTCTTGGGAATAATTTCTGCTGTGAATCACCCTCCTGAAGACCCTATTTTCTTCCACTGAACATAATAGGAGTTAACTTGAATTTAGGTGGTGAAAGTACATACCATGTTAAAATCTGCTGGGACACTAGATGCCTTAAAGAATTAGGAAGTATGGGGAACTTTGCAGATCTGCTCAAATCCAGATTCTGGATGACTGAAAGCTATTATTGTCACACAGCCATGAAACATGAGATCATCTTATGTCATTTCCTGCACAGGCTTGTGCCAAACAGAGCTGTCTAATTAGGGCTCCTGCTGGGATGTCCAGGAGAAATGAGGGACTGGCTGGCAAACAGACTGGTTTAGCTTCTCAAGCCTTATTGCCACAATTATATACATGAATTAGAAGTATATTTGTAGACTACTGTGGGGAACCCTTCTCTGCCTTTGCCCATACTTGTAGAGGAAGGCTGTGCTTCTACAGGACAGGACTTTTCCATTTGAATTTGATAGTTTTGCTTTTTATATGAAAGCCAATTTTATCTGATGTACACAGTAGGTGATAATAAGTCTTTGTGAATGGTCTTAAGTTATCTAATGGCATCATTAGGAACTTTAAATTCAGAGATTATTCCAGTTCAAATCAGAAAACTTTAACATTTCATTTTTCAAACCATTACAGAGTCTTCAAAAGTCTCTACTTGCTTTATTATATTAGGAGTAAAATTTCTGTTTGAGGGTGAAGTAACAGCAGGTTTTAGAAGTGGTGAACACAGTTTTTGAATAAAGGAGGATATAAGTATAATAGTACTTTTTTCCAGGAACTAAAACAACTATTGTTGCAATAGCCAGTAGTGGCTGTGCTTTAGAGACATCCAGCCTGTTCTGCTGAGGAGTTGGACTAGACCAGCTTCTAATTAGCCTTATCACTGCCTTCTTTGCTTCCAACATCTACTTCAGTGAAACACAACTGTTGATTTTCATGGTCAAACAGATATATTGAAAAATAACTAGTCCAATTTTTCCTGCCCCATGGCTCAGGAATTCCAGACTGTGGCTAGTATTTCTGATAAATGGGACTGAGTTGAATGGTGAAAATTGTGGACACTCTTGTTGTCTATGGAAAGCTTTGAGGTGTAGCTGTGGACCATGGATCCCAAAGCATGGAAGTTACTACACTAGCTCGTGTCTGTACAACACTTACAAGCGATTTTGCCTTTCAGCTGTCCTCTGTGACCCGTCTGATAGACAACCTGTACTGCCAGGGGAGGTCTTGGGCAGGCTCCTTCGGCGAGGTCTGGACACCTTGCCTTGTCCCAGCAGCACAGAGGGTCTGGCTCTCACCTGTGATGGAGTTAGAAGTGTAGTGTCAGCATATCTGATTTTAGGCCAACATCCCTGCTCTTACACAGACAGGGTTATGGGGGCTCTGTGAAAGAGGAGGCTCTGCTATGCCTGCATTGTCCTTGACTAGCAGACGTTCCCTTAGGTCTTATGCTCAGCAAATATAACATTTGAGTGGCCTTAAGAGTCTTTTAGCAGAGCTGAAACTAAGAGTTGGGTAGGAATAGATCCTGAATCAGGGGGTAAAACCTTTGCAGCAGACTTTCCTGAGCTATACTCAGCAGATCCTGGGCACAGCTGAGAAGATAAAAAGTTATAAAGATGTTAATGCTGGTAATATTGCCTGTTCCTTTGGCACTTAGCTTCCCTCTTGGATCAAAGCCAGCTCATCTTGATTTTTTTTTTTTTTTAAATTATTTTTTTGGTGTGTTATAGATTCTCCTGAGATGCTACATACTTCAGGTCAGGCTTTGTGATTTGTGCTAAAGTGGTGTAACTGAGAGTAAATCTATTAATTTATTTCAATGTAGCAAATAAGAGTCTGAACCCTTACTGCTATTGCTGAGTCAGTAAACAGAAGTTAATAAATTGTGCTGTTCTGTAGATTTTTTTCTGTAGAAGGGAACACATGAAAAACTTGCAAGGCATTAAGTATGAGTGAAATCAATATATACTTTTAAATTTACAGTCTTTCAGGTAACAGTGAGGAAGAAAACAAATGTTACTTTTTTGTTTGTTTGTTTTTGTTTTTGAATTTTGAAGCCAGGGACTTGAAACAGTTTTTAGTGACTACATTATTTTCATGAAAACCAACAGGTATCAACTGCAGGTTAGGGTGATCTTGAAAAACAAGCTTAGCAACAGCACAAAGGTAATATTTGCAAAAGTTATAAAAAATACATCATCTATAGAAGACCAGAAGAGAAGCATCACAGGGTTGAGAAAGAAAACAAGTAAGGCAGGAATGAAAAGGACTATAGTTTTATTGGAAAGTAAGTGTTGAATGATCTAGGCATCTGCACACAATATCTGGGGGATTTCAGCATTGTAGATCAGAATAAGTGCTAGTTGACAGATCTTAACTTTCACTATTGGGAACAATGCAGAATTGACCCTTTTCTTGTTGCACTAATGGGAACAATGCAGAATTGACCCTCTCCTTGTTTCCTAAGTCTGAACAGTAAACAAGTGACTCCAGTGATTTTTTGTCATTAGCTGTTGCAGGTGGTACAGAGTTTAGATTGGTGGCTCTGGTGCATGCAAAGAGAGGTGATGGAGCAAGCAACTGGCTACTACACTATAACCAACCATTTTCCCTCATAAAATAAAGTGTGATCTACTTGACTGATGACATATAATCTGAGTAGTGTACAGTTTGACTCAGACAGCAGAGAAGGAAGCAGAAATTAAACAGGAGGAGAAAAAAACTGAAGGGGGAGGAAGATGAACAATTCAAGATGTGGCTTGTGTATTTTTACTGCAATATAAAGCAAAAGAAATGTCATTATGGCTTTTTGAAGGGCTTCAGAGACTTCCAAAAGTTACAGAAAAGCAGGGTTTTGATTAAGGAAATGGGATTCGTTACGGTGTGGTTGTTGGGAAGCATTGCTGAGTGCTTGACTTTGCTCAAGTGCAGAATAGACAGGATGCATGTAAGAGCATAAAGAGATCAATATTCAAGCTCTAACAGAGGAGGGGGATTGGGCTATCAAAATTTGTTAGGATTGTCCAGCTTTTCTAAGCGTTACCTGTCACGAAAAGGAAAACAAAGAGGAAAAATGTTTTACAACCAGGGTTTTATACAGATTCCAGACTATTGCTGGTAAGGTGACTGAAACTAGAAGCATATGTTTGGACTGGGAAATACATTTGGAATGACAGAGATGTGTTTTGTTAAGATGTCAGCTAGAAGATGGAATTATCATGGCTGTGGCTTAGGAAGAGGAAAGGCAAAACAAAGTGAAGGAAAGGTGGTAATTCTACTTGAATAGAGTTGAGTGAACTTTCAGTAGAAGTATAGCAACAACAACAACAACACCAAAAACAAAAAACAAAAACCACTGGTCACATTCCAATCTTGGTTTATTTCAGAGTTCTGTTACTGAAACTAGAATTTGGCCTCCTCTTTGAGCTACCATTTTAAATGCCAGTCCATAAACAAGCAAATAAAAAAATGAAGGCGATGACTCTCTTCTCCAAGGTGGAATGCAACTGCAACAGCTAAATTAAATACAACCAAAAAATGACTTTGTGGTGCAGGAACATCATTTATATTTATTTATTTCCTACTAATAAGTATAAAACAAGGTGTTACTATCAAAATCACCAAGAGAATTAGGAGTTTGTGGATCTGTTTCTGTACACAGATCTCTTTTATCTGTCACCATGTTCTAGGACAGTCTAGCGTCCTGGCTTTGGCTGGGATAGAGTTAATTTTCTTCCTAGTATCTGGTATGTTGTTGTGTATTGGATTTAGGATGAGAGTAGTGCTGATAATACAGTGGTGTTTTAGGTGTTTTATCCCCCAGTACAAACTGGAATCAAAGGCAGCCGTGTGGTATGCCACAATTGATACCACCAATGCATTTTTCTCCATCCCTTTAGCAGCAGCATAAAGGCCACAGTTTGCTTTTACTTGGAGGGGCATCCAAAACACCTGGAATCAACTGCCCCAGGGGTGCAAACACAGCCCCACCATTTGCCATGGGCTGGTCCAGTCTGCACTGGAAGCTCCTGAACACCTCCAGTACATCGATGGCATCATCATTTGGAGCAACACAGCAGTTTCAGAGAAAGGGAAGAATCCTCCTGAAAGCCAGCTGTGCTGTAAAACACAGAATCTAGACACAACAGAAGCCTTTTGGCTCCCAAACATGATGTGACCCAGTAGGAAACATGGAAACAGATAAGCCAAATGGCTTCACACAATGGTTTCACACCCCAGCTCTCAGTATCACACTTTGGCAGTTGCAGAGGGAGACTTTTTGCTGTCTGGGCAATGTTTGCTGTCTGACCCTCCACCCCCATCTTGTCTAGGAAAACGCCTACAGATTGGATGGAAAACATCTATGGACAGGGCCTGATCCAGATCCTTGTTATTTGGATCTTGTGACTGGATTGCTGAGAAAGGCAGGTGAAGTGAAGAGCAGAGATGAGTTCAGGACACTGCTTGGTGGGACGGGAGAAGCTTAAATCTCATTGTGAAGGTTTAATGATAGTGAACAAATGTGGAGCTTAGATACTGTGAAGGCAGCTGGCACCCTTAGGGGTAGGAAGGCAACTTCTCCTGAAGGATTCTCACTTAGATTAACTGTTTATTAAGCGTGGTGTGTGCAGATTGAGAAATACCCCTAAATAATTGTTATTCTCTTGGTGTTCATTGATCCATTGCCATCATTACAAGCACCAGCATCTCATTAATCACCACTGGAGAACTTCATACCTCTGACACCATAGGAAGAAGCCCTGGTTTTAGTTCTGAGAGATCTTCTCTCATTCTTAAATATTTTTGTTAGTTTTGTGGGGAAAAACAAAATGATCTTTCAGCTTCTCTATCCTTGGCTAAACATATTGCTTCCAGAGGAGTGCAGATACCATCAGTGATTATGCTTGGATCTGAAAAGTTGGAGAAACCACAAGAATTATGTTATTCATATTTAATTTGTAAACAAGGAGAGAAAAATGCATGTGCAAAACAGACAAGTAGCATCATGCTAAAAAAATCTTCAGTGATGAAAAAGGTAACTTACAGGACTGGCTAGATTCTGTTCCCAGCTGCAATGAAAAACATAATGTAGCCCATTTTAAAATCACTCTTGATAGCAAAATTTTAAAAGAAATATTCTTTATTTTCAGATATTAGAAAATCCTCGTGATGTAGAACTCTGCATACAGAGCTGGAGCTTAGTGTGTGACAGGTGCAGATTTATGTGTCTAATAATACTGGGATCTTAGACTGAGTTTTCTCCGCTGATTGAACTATTTAATAATTTTAAAAGATTGCATCATTATAAGTATCATAATTTTTCTTTAAATTGTTTTGCACTGTTATACTGAGATGAACTTAGTGTTTCAAAGGAACAGAATTATTTTAAGATCCTATTTAAATAAAACTGGCGTATTAGCAGAGTAGAAAATGAAATAATGTATTTTTATTGAAAGTTCTACATTTTTTTTTTAGCTCATATCTATAACTTTCCAAGAAAGGCATTTCCAAAACCAGTGGCAAATTGAGAGATTCCACGTTGAGAGATCATTTCCTCCAGTCCAATGACTGTTCCTGCAAAAACTTCTGCAAGTTCTGCAATAAACCGAAGATGCTTTTCTATTGAACTCTAATGCTTTCTGTCATGTATTTTGCCCAGAGACTGAGGACTTGGCCAGCCAGACCCAAAGGCAGGGCAGCAGAAAACATGCACAGTGACTGTAAGTGGAAGTGAATGACCAGCGAGTGCCCCGGCATGGGGTGGGACGGAGGGCTCAGCCTTGGCCCCAGGCATGCTTGGAGCACTTTCTTCTTGGTCCCTATGTGTCCTCTGCTCTCGTCTTCCTCTTCCCCTTCCCAGTGGGTAGGAGCAAGGGCAGGGAAGGGTGGCACAACCAGAGGCAAGGGCTGAAATTGCTCTGTCTGCACTTTCCTACTGGTGATTTGAGAGAGAATAGAAGCTTTGTCTTGCATCTGCTCAGGAGGGGGGATGCTTTCGGGCACACTGACATGGAGAGGGATGCCCTTGCATACAAAGATGCCAGAGAGCAATTCTGACATGGCCCCCGAGTGCTGTGGATATCCGCACAGCCAACAGCAATTTGTCTGCTCTCCAGGCATTGATTTATTGAGTTGAGAGCAGGACTGAGTGCTTGCAGGACAGCAAAGTAGAAAAATTAATAGGAAGCTTGGAGAATTAATAATGTGATGTGAAACTATTCCTTATTTAGTTAGCAGAAGAAATGTGGCTCAATCAATTAAACAGCCATAAAACTGTCCAACGGCTGGCTGGCCTCTGTGAAAGTAGGTTGTGTGAAATCCAGTTCTGAGTGTACAGGCATCACTCCCATTAAGGTAATTTTCCCAATTAGTGTAGGCTGTTGTCCCTCTCTAAAAACACACTAATGATGAAATAGCACCAAATATTTTTCTCTGCAGGCATCATCTCCTTGGTTCATTTTTTTTGGACTAGAGACCTATTTGAGAAGTTCTGGATATGCTGGTTTTGTTTTAATGGTCTATATTTATTCTGTCAGTGAGAGATGAGGTGTACATCATGTATGTGTTAATGAGAGACAGACAGTGGTACTGTTGGTGTCAATGAGTACAGAAAACCTCTCAAGCTGATGGAATCAAACCACATTGGGAGGGTGCAGCGAGGACAGAGCCAGGCTGTGTTCAGCAGTGCCCAGTGCCAGGACAGGAGGCCCTGGGCACAACCTGGCCCCCAGGAGGCTCCCCCTGAGCACCAGGAGCACTTCTGTGCTGTGCGGGTGACGGAGCCCTGGCACAGGCTGCCCAGAGGCTGCGGGGTCTCCTCCTTGGAGCCCTTCAGAAGCCGCCTGGACGTGGTGCTGGGCACCCTGCTCTGGGTGTCCCTGCTTGGGCACGGGTGGCACCGGGTGGCTCCAGAGGGCCCTGCCAGCCTCAGCCACCGTGGGAGTCTGTGATCTAGTGCTATGCAGTGCAAATATATATATATTTTGTCCATAATTATTTCAATGAAAGTTTTTGTAAGTCCAACTAACAAGCTGTGTTTGCACAGGCTGAACAGAGGAGGTGAGGCAGAGGCAGGCAGCAGCTGCAGCTGTGCTGTTGTCACTGCTCAGCCTTTCACCTTGCACATGCTCACCCTATTGTAAAGGTAATTGTAAAATAATAACAATTTTTTCCCTCTCTCTTTCTTCCCCTGTGAAATACCAAGTGACAAAGTAGCACTTGAAGAACGAGCATTTTTGTGGTTGAGGAATGAGAAAGGAAAGTAAGAGCAGGGAAAACTGATGAAGGGGCATTATCCTTATTTCACCTCAGCGTTAACAAAAGCGTTAACAAGCCTGGAGTCTGTACGTGAAAAAATGTGCTGGCAAGCATGTGACCATCTGATGCACACCTGCTGCTGCAGCTGGGCAGGAAGGCAGGGGCTGTGCATGGGGGTTGGATGTACCCTGGGCTGCAGCACTGATTTCCATCCTGCTCAGCACCCAGCCTCACTGTGCATGCACACATCACTGAAATCCTCTGCCGTGGCCATGCACGAGCCCTGGATAAGCCTTCAGCTAGTTGCAGGGCGGGTAGCTGTAGGGTTGGTGGCTTTTGCAAAAGGCTCAAGGTGGGAGATCCTGCATGGGCTGTGCTCATGGGCAGGGCTGTGTGTGTGTGACCGTCTCCACTCCCTCTTCTCCTCCAGCATCCACAGTCCCTGAATGGGGACCGGGAGTAGTGGCAGCAGCAACTAGGGGAGAAATTGGGGTACCAGCAATGAGCAAAGCCCTGGGAATGGTTAGGGATGGATAGGAGGATGCTGAGCCATTTCTTTTCCAATTTCATGATTCTGTAAGGGACATGGTTTAGTGATGGGCCTCGGTAGGTCAGGTTGATTGACTTGATGATCTGGATGGTCTTTTCCAACCTAAACGATTCTATGAACCACTGGGTGATCTTCAGTCAGTGTTTCTGTGTTCAAGGAGCAGGCTTCAATCCTGAGTGCTGCTCTTCAATCCCGTGTGACTGCTTAGTGCTTGTACAGCCAGCTGTCCTGACCCTTCAGCCAGGGCTTGCATACATGCTGCCCTCAAACCAGGGAAAGCTTTTGATGTATACATGCAGGGCAGGGGAGCCAGTGTAATTAAGAAGTAAAAAAAAAAAAAAAAGAAAAAAGAAAATAAGCTGAAGGAGAACTAATTACTGCAGTCATATTTATTTATTTATTTATTTCTGGCTTTGTTAATGAGGAAATGGAATGGGGAAGCAGAGATGCTGTATATGAAACACTCTGACAGTTTAAAAACTGTTAGCTACATCTAGTGAGACTGCTTAATTTTTAGTACTAATGGCAGGACTGTTCCCAGAACAACAGTTCTCGGAGCTTCAGCAGTACTCTGGGGATGAGGCTGCTATTTGTAATATTACCCCTCTTCTTCTTTCCTTTTATTTATTTATTTATTTATTCTTTTAAAGCCTCATCGCTCCCCGTTTATTGTGGTACTCGCTGCGTGTGATGAGAACAAGGAGAGGTTTGCACATTTGGACCAGCTCCTGCATGTCTCAGCGCATCTTATCAGGCTCTCCCAGAGGAGCAGGCAGCTGCCTCCTTAATCCTGCCCTGTGTGGATACTTCAGCAGCCGCCAACTTTTGCCTGCTTCAAAGGCAGGTGAGGGGCAGATTGCTGATGACTCTTCATGTGATGAAAAGCAGCTAACAAAGAAACGTGTAGAAATGACTGCTGTTTCCCTGGGTTTTACACAACATTCAGTACAATAGTTTGTAGCATCAGGTGTTGATAGTGCACTTGTGAAGGGAAACACTTCACCTTGGAGCGTTTTTCCTGCAATACAAGTTTTCTTAGCAAGTTCATTAAGAAAACCATGTATACACTTCTTACCCTGAAACAAACAAAAACCAATCAAACAAAAATCTTTTATCCTTATACTTTCTTATCAAAAGTAATCCCCGTGCTTTTATCTTGTCAAAAGGTACCCACCTACTTTTTTTAATGCAGACATCTTGGCATGGATCCTTTTGTAAGCAGGGCTTGGAAACACCAAACTTAACATGGAAAGTGATGGGGGTTGGAGATGTAAGGACTCTGAAGGATCAAACCCTCTCAGCTGTTGTGGAGATTTGGTGATTTACATGAAAACTCGGTTTTGTTCATGTACTGGCCACTCTCTTTTTGTAAGCAAATAAATTGTTTCTTAAGCCCATATTTTATCTTCTCTCATAAATCTACAGCTGTTGAAATCCAGGCTGCATCCTAATGCAGTCCTTACTACCTCCTTTTTTCCTCTGGGATGGAGTGTGCCTTATGTAGACTAAGATGTATATAAATATCCACAGAAGAGGAAAACCCAGAATTCTCCATTCTCTCACGTTTACTTGCTACAATTGAGTGTTTACCCCAAAGGGTGCTGTACTGGACAGCTTCCTTTATAAGTGGGAACATTTGAATCTGTGCTGCTGTGGGCCAAGTTCAGAGCTGGCATTAACTCACGTTTGTCTGTCAGGGTACAGAAGGAGGTGATTTCTTGCTTTGCTAGAGAAAAGTGGATTTGCTTTCAGTGTAAAAATGTGCGGTGGCACTAACATCCCTTGGGATGTGTTTTCTGCAGCAGATCTGATTTTACCCAAACAAAATTTTCACAGTTCTGGGACAGTTTTTGGACAGAAAGGGAAATACTGGATTACTGCATGCAGTGGGTGAAAACAGGTTATCCAATATCTTTATCAATCTTCAATTTACACCAATGATGTTTTTTTTTTTTTTTTTTTTTTTTGTCTCTCTGTAACGTTAGGAGGCTGTTCAAGATCTTACTTCTCCAAAAGCTCAAAACCTTCTAAATCCATCCTTACACATACAAGAACAATTTATACCCATTTGTTCTCATGCCAGCATTTCCCTTTAGCTTAAATAGCTCTTTCTTCTCCGTGTGTTTACCTCCCCCCAGCATATTTATAGAGAGCAATCATACAATCATAACCCCCATGGTTTATCACATCCCTATTTGCTATTTTAATTAGAAATAGCAGCCCTGATTTCTTCCTCTTTTCTTTTCTTTATAAAATAAAAATTGATGATCAGATATTTGGTGCCACCAATTTTCTTTCCTTTTTTTTTTTTTTTTTTTAAGTGTTAATTTTAAATGGCATCAATTTATTTAACTTGCTGCTCATACTGAAAAAGAATGTTATGCCTAATTGGCTGCATTTTTGTAGCGACACAAAGGGGACACTGCATAAAGGCAAAGCAATTGGATTCTCTGTCAAAACAAACTATAAAGTGCATTTTTGGTTCTTATTAGGGTAACAAAAATCCTTGGTTCCTCTGCAAACCGCATAATCATTTGACCTATTTGTGACCTCAGGTGCACTTGATTCACCTCCAAAGACCAAATGAAGTGATAACTGTAGCTAGTCAATAATCCAAGACTTAGCTGGCCCAGGAGACATTAGTATTAGTGTCCTATGGGTGATGTCTAAATTAGATGGCAGTCAGGTATGTGTACACTAGAGTGGTCATTAGAGTGGGCAGATGTGCTCAACTAATGGCTTACAGTGGGGATTGCTGCAGGGGGAATTCCTTGGGAAAAAAAAAAAAAGTGAGATAATACGAGACAATGGGCTATACAAAAGGGTGCCTTTCTGTGAGCTATTGTGAATATTTTCAACAAACCAACTTGTTACAATGGCTCAGTGGGCAAAATATGCAGCTTATTAATTTAACATAAAAAATGAAACTAATCTGGGTGCATAAATGCTGGCCAGTCAAACCATTCAAAGCTAGCTCTTTATTCTAAATGTGTGAAAACACTGGATTAACTCAGGAATGCAAAACACAGTCCTGTGCACAACAGAATAAAGCTCTACATATGTAAGCAAAAAATGCCTATGATCTCATTACACCACTGAGAGCTAACCAGCATTACTCCCAAATCACAAGGAAAACTAAGTGCACAAGTGACCTATGTACCAGCATCTATGCAAATCTCGGGCAGATGCAGAGATTTATACACACTTTACACACCCCTGAGGAAATACCCATTTTATATCACTGATGGAGCAGATGTATTTTCCTCTGTGAAATGTGCATGGAATCTAATCAGAACAGAGTGTTTAATGTATTCAAAACAAGCATGCACCATCCCTTAACTTTACTAGTAAACTGGAATGGAGAGCGATGTCATATCTGAGCTAATTAGAGGTTTTATTGTACACCATGACTATACATTTGCATGAGTGCATTAGCAGAATCTTGTGCCATTCCAACTGCACTGCAAATTCTTTTCCAGACAAAAATAACTTTTATTCTGATCATAATGGGTGGTGTAATGAAAAACCTGCCAGTGTGAGATATTATGATCCCTTGAACATTTTGATGTACATTTCTGGTATTTCCATCCGCCCTCCCCAAACCTTTTACCTTAGTGGATATGGAAGAAAGAAAAGCAAGAAAGCTCTAGGAAAAAAGTCAGTCCCAAACAGAGCTTTTTAGAGCAACTAGCCCAGTCCTGCATCTGTACATTTTACAATAGGAAAGTGATTTTTGTGCTGCAGAATTTGAACTTGTGGGCTCTTAGCTGTTTTGATGTCATACCAGCAGAATAAAAGGACACAGTACAGTTAATATATGTGTAATCCTAAGCAGTATAAAATGAGATGTATATTTGAAGTGTCAAGGCATTTGATTGTATCCTGTGGCATGGTCATGGACAATTATGTAAGGATCCATGAATAAAACATTTTTAGTACATAAACAGTAGAAACATAAGAAAAAGGTTCAAAACATGAAATAATTAATCAAGAAGGAAATTCATCCTTTAATCTTTTTCAGATGGTGGATCATAGCATGCCAAGTGAAGCAGAATTACTCACAGCAACGTCCAGAGAAATACAAAATTTACAACCTATGCACAACATAAGATTTTAATCCTTATTTTTTTCACGAGCCCCACAGATGGAGAAATTATTGTTAGCTTTTCTAAGCCTTTGATACTTTGGTGAGGAGATCCAAAAAGGGGTGCATTAGTGTCCATCGATTTAAACATGGGATTAGAAGGATGTTAGTGTTGAATTCACGACAATGAAAGCCAGCCTCACAAAGCAAACAAATCACTCATCCTGCTTCTGGCATCAGCTGGCAATAACGTTGCAAGGCAGACCGCTTGTTCCAAGGAACTTGTAGCTCACGCAGTGACACAGATATTTGTCAGTATAATGAAAGCCTAGGAGAATGGAAGATATAATTTGGAAATGATTTAGGTAGCTGAGTTATTGAGGGGTTAAATATAATACAATTATTTCAACATGCCAGATGAGATGGCAGCCAATTTTCAGATGTGACTTTTTAATGATAAATGAGTTCCTGAGATTATTCAGGATGTTACTGCTGAATGCTAGTGAGACAGGTGTTGGTATGTGTTAACTGAAGACCCAAGATCTGTCAGAAGCAGGGTGCTGAAGAGATCATTTATACTGACTAATAAAAACAAAGTGTTCTGGTTCTAGAACTGTTTTGTATTAATGTCATTTAGTAACAAGGACAGCGAGTAATGGTTTTAAACTTAAAGGGGGGAGATTTAGATTAGATATTAGGAACAAATCCTTCACTTAGAGGGTGCTGAGGTAGTGGCACAGGCTGCCCAGAGAAGCTGTGGATGCCCCATCCCTGGAGGTGCTCAAGGCCAGGCTGGATGGGGCTTTGGGCAACCTGGTCTGGTGGGAGGTGTCCCTGCACATGACAGGGGGTAGGACTGGATGATATTTAAGGTCACTTCCAACCCAAACCATTCTGTGATTCTATGATTCTATATGAGGTACATCTAGAATAGAGAACATATTTTAAGGCTGTTGGTCAGAACAACCAGGCCTTTCTCAAAACAAAGACTTTCTGTTTGTGAATTTAAAATTAAGCTTTATTCTGCTGATCAGGCTTTATGTCAGTGATTCAGATGGACTTTGATCATTTGGAGGTGTGGTACTCAAAGTGAGATTTTCCACTGGTTCATAGATTGGCACTCGTCCAGCGAGTGAGTGGATCCACAGTGGGCTCCACAGCTGAAAGTCCTCATCCAAAGCTGCGTCTGACTGAGTTTAAATGCTTTTAAAATTTTAAGAACTTTTTTAAGATTTAAGATTCCTTGTGAAATATAACTCCCTGGACATAAGCATCAGTTTAGTTTTGTAGAACCATGACTGATGGTAAAGAAAGTAAGGGTTAGTTGATCAGATTTTTTAAAGTTATTTGCCATCTTGAAATTTAAGGATATAGAAAAATCACTAAGTTTGTTTTGGAATTACAAAGAGGGAATCTGAGTGTTTCCCACTGACAAGAAGTTCTGAAGAGTTATGCTGAGAAAGAATAGAAATATTTATTTAAAAAATGGAAAATTTATTTCTATTAAAAGGCTAGGTGAACATCATACATGTAAAACAGTTTTGAAAGACTCTTGATGTCTTTGTATTTACATAGAACTGGTTTTCTACATTTTCTGATGGTGAAACTTTCCATCTGAGAACTTCTCACTGGTCTCAAAAAGACATGGCACTAGGGACAGTAAAAGAAACTGGGCTGGTGGCCCAGAGTCCTCACAAGCAGAGACCCTGTGGTGAAGAGATAGAAGAGAAAACTGATAACAGGTTGGAAGAAAGAAAAACTGGCAGAAGCAAGATGAGAGTTTTGAGAAATCTGAATCTCTAATAAAGGAGGAAATGTAGTTAAAAAAACGTGAGCATGGACAGGAAAGCATTAATAATATTCACTCTCTTCTCCAATTAAATTGTAATTATTTAGCATTTAACTTTTTTTTCTTTCTTTTTTTTTTAATTTTTTTTTTTTTTTTCCAAAAGCCCACCATGGAATCATGGAGTGGTTTGGGTTGGAAGGGACCCCAAAGCCCACACCGTTCCAACCCCCTGCCATGGGCAGGGACACCTCCCACCAGACCAAGTTGCCCAAAGCCCCATCCAGCCTGGCCTTGAGCACCTCCAGGGATGGGGCATCCACAGCTTCTCTGGGCAGCCTGTGCCACTGCCTCAGCACACTCTGAGTGAAGAATTTCTTCCTAATATCTCATCTAAATCTCCCCTCTTTTAGCTTAAAACTGTTACACCTTTTTCTATGGCTACACTCCCTGATAAGGAGTCTCTCCCTGTCTTTCCTGTGGCCCCCATTAGGCACTGGAAGGCCACTGTAAAGTCTGCCCAGGGCCTTCTCTTCTCCAGGCCAAACAACCCCAGCTCCTTCAGCCCGTCTTTGTAGGAGAGGTGCTCCAGCACTCTGAGCATCCTCATAGCCCTCCATGTCTTGTGCTGGTGGTCCCAGAACTGAATGCAGTACTCAAGGTGGGGTCTCATAAGAGTGGAGTAGGGGGGCAGAATCACCATTTTGTGTTTTACCTGATCTATTACTCAACTGCAAAAACCATATTAACTGAATATTTGCTGATCTTAGCAGTAAGAACAAGGTCAAACCTATGTGGTGCTATTTCTGCTGGAACCACTCTTATTTTGGCACCAACCATTTCTAAGGTGCAGCAAAGTTTTAATACCACTACTCCTGAAAACCCTTCAGATCTCTTGCACCTGTGTGACAAACAACAGCAATGATAGGAGACAGAGAGAAAATCGTAAGTGAAGGCCAAAGGGAATAATTAATATGGGGTGGGTGAGGGTGCTGCTCGGGTGTTTTGGCTTTTAGATGGAGAGAGCTGTGGCAGAGGCGGCTGGTGGTAAACTGGTTGTGCTGGTGGTGCATGTTCTCCCCTTTCCCCTTCGATGGGTTGGAGCCCTGCCTGCCCAGGGAGCTGGCAGGATTGTTTCTTGCAGCAGAAAGGAAACTTCAGGTGTCAAGAAGAAAAAGCACAGAAATGAAAAGACCACAGTGGGAAGAAGATGCAAGCATGTCAAAAGAGGCAGGACCTCTTGATGGTGCTGGAGGTGGAACCCTGTGGCTTTCAGCTTCTTGGTAGTCTTCCATGGCCTGTGAGACTTCTGCAGATGAAAGGAGCCTTTTTTGTTTTTTTTTTTTTTTTTTTGTGCTGGATGCAATAAAACTTTTTGTTTGTTTGTTTCTTTCTGGGAAAAAATGAGACAGACATATGTATGTGCCTGTGAAAGTTAAAGAGCCTGGCTGGGAGAAACCCACCTTTGCCTGCCTGTGGTACCTGGCTCCTGGCCAAGAGCCTTGGCCATGGGGCTGCTGTTCCCATGCTGCTTCAAGGGGTATTTCCCACTTCGGAATATTCAGCTATTTTATAGAGGTTGAAACCTCTTCAATGAGACAAGCAGAGTCTCTCAGTCCCTGGCACCTCTTCTGGGGCATGAAAAATTCAGCTTTATGCCTCTTTTAAGTGCCTCTTTTCTGAGTCAGGCAGAGCAGGTCTGGATGCTGGGATTTTGTGCAAATCCCTTTGTACCAGTGACAAGCTCAGAAACATCCTTTTTCTCGGAAGGACCAGAAGTTATATCTTGCTGCAGAGACTGACTTGCTGACAGGAGTTTTGCTGAGCCTCATAAACCATTAAAAGTTCTTATGTAGATGAAATAGTGTTTTTCAACTGCTTTACCAGAAAACTTCCCCAGTTAAGGTCTGTTTCCGTCAAGCTCTATTTGGGGATTGGACCAGATGACCTCCAGAGGTCCCTTGCAACCCAGACCTGAACCTGAAACTGAACCTGAACCTGAACATCAACATGAACATGAACCTCAGCCTCACACTGTGATTTCATGGCAGTGCATCTGTATTAGAGACTTACAGGAAATTATTACGGGCTTGAACAAATGAAGCAATAGAAAAGACTGTATTCAAAGCCTGTGTAAGTCAGTGAGGATTTCCCCTGCAACCCATCTTCCCTCCATTGGGTCACCATCCCATGTACTCAAGCAGCACCAGCTTGGTCAGAACCCAGAAATTCCCAGTTGCTCTTTAAAGTCCCCTTCCCACAACACAGATAGCTTGGAATAAGTAAACTAAATTAACAGTTTATCTCAGCTAACGGCCTCTTAAACTCCTCAGCTGTGGTTCCAGTCCCCAGGGCAGGCTCATAGATGCTGATCACACTGGACAGGAGGCAGTGAAGCTGGGTGACGGGCAGCCCGTGCCAAAACAGAGCACCTAGCTCAACTTGTCAGCTTTTCCAGCCTTGAGGATGAATATTATTGCTGCAAGAGCAGCAGCTCCTGTGGGAAGAATTTTCTCCTCACGTTATACACTGGAGGCTCTTTTAAAATTAAAATTCATTCTCCAGGGAGACTGTAACAACCCACAAGGATGCTGAGGAGAAGAAAGACTATAAATAAGTTCAATTGCCCCGAGAGCAACCGTGCTACTAATGCAAACTCCCTTTTCAGTTCTGCGCCCAGCTCGGTTGCTGCAGCCTGGACTTCTGGTACTGGTACCAGAGGACACTGAACATGATTTTGCATGGTCTGAAGCTCACACCGACCAAGCAGGGCTCAGCCAGGTGGCAGGAGGTCAGCAGGAACCAGATCTCCTTTCTGTATAGTGGAAACTTCAGCACGTGGCCTCCATGGGGACTGCTGTGTGCTTCAGTAACAAACCAGATGCAAACAGTGTATTTGGAGTCCAAATGTGGCTTACAGCCTGCTTAGCCCCGTCTTTGTGAGGAATAGGAATGAAGGCATCAAGCCCTCTGACTTGAGCTTGAGTTTCTGATCTAATACCAGCTTCTTCTCTGTTTCTCGTGTAATTAGTCTCACTGAGAGAGGCGCTGGAACTGTTGAGAGGTCTTAGGATAATAGCATGAATATTCCTTTTGCCCAAAGCTTGAGAAGAAAAACCTTCATATTGGCATTCCTTGACATGTTTTCTGAATAATTCTTTTATTCATGTTTGGACGCAAATGATCTTTTGAGTCTTGGAACATGTGAGGCTACTGCTACGTGTTTTATGTAGGGGATGTAGACAAATAAGGATGCTGTAACCAAAACAGGGCATCTGGAGCTGAATGCAGCTCTGGGAAGTCTGGCAGTGTGTTTTTCCTGGGACCTTGTCCCACTGTGGTTCTGCAGCTTTTATCTGTTCTCAGCACAATTACAGTGGATTTGCAGGAACTTTGAAAATTCCCCTTCAGGCTTGATTTGGGCAGCCCTCTGATTACGGAATTGACTTATGCCTTTTAAAAATTCTTTGTGATCATCCCATTAGTTGAGCTGGGTGGAGAACACAAAACACAAAGCTACACAAAACTAGGCAAACCGTGTTTATTTTCCCCTCCCTCTGATGGCTCATTCTGCAACCTTTGTGGGCGCACAGTCTTTATTGCTGGCCAGTCTCGATCTTAAAAGGGGCAATAACGATTCAAGCTGCAACCTAACAAAGCATCTATAAACATGCATCTCTTCTGGTATGTGGGTAGCCCTTGTGACCATCAGGGGCCTTACTACCCTTGCTGTCTTTGTGAATAAGAGATTTTTCCATGTGTCTCAGCAGAGATGAGCAATCAAAGAAACTATAAGAAAAGAAATGGAAACCAGCTTTGAAATGCTAAGTGGGTAAAAGATGCATGTATTCATTTGATTTTGATGCTTTGAAACTATTAGGAACCAATGCCATAAAATATTAAATATATTTATGTTTATGTTAAAAGTATTTATTTACATGTTTTAAACATAAAACTAAGGCTACAGTTTTAGTTAATATTTCTATGTGAATTTCATTAGTCATGGAAACCAATTAGTTTTTCTACTGGTATCTGTAATAGAGACACTGTCCACTGGGAACTTGGGTGGAACTTAGCTCATTTCCCACAGAGCATGTGACACCCATAACATCTTTCAGGGTCGCTACTGGTCCCGTTTGGCAAGGTGGTGATGAAAGGAGTCCTCTCCTGCTTTGTCCTGCCTTTGCCTCATGTGCAGGAATGAAGGAGTAAACATTCAAATCTCTAGATTTGTCTCCAGAAATGACCTATCTTCCCATTATGAAGAGCTGTAGATACAACACAATTTACTAAGAAAAAAGGATGTTAGATATAAATATGTTTTCATCCAGGGTTTCCTCACAAACCTGGTTCCTTGGAAACGATGATTGACTGACTACCTTGCTTATTTCCCTTGGTGTTATTTGAGCTTCTTTTTTAGCAATTGTATGTTTTTATTTGAACTACAAGTAATTTCTTGCCAATTATGCTGATGAAGTGTGAAGCTCATTCACAATTCCTTTTTCAGATTCCAGTTCAGTGCACAATAATGTTCAAACTACCTACGGCTGGATTGTCAAGGTAGAAGTAGGTTATTTGCTGCTGACATGATTTGACCTACATTAGATGGCGGAAAGAATAATCTCTCCCCTCTTTGTGGGTTCCATAATCCATATTTACAAAAACCTGTGAAGTCAAACTTCAACAGAGAATTTGGTACCCAGGCCCAACAGTGTCAGAACTCTGGTTAAGTGACAATGAAGTGGCTCACTGCCGATGTAAGAGGAAATAATTTAGCAATGTTGAAAAATGTTTTAATTTGAAATTTGTGTATGAACATGTGTCCCGCAGAGCAGTTACTTCAAACAACAATAACAACAGAAAAGGATCAGCATCCTGAAGGATAGGGAATTCCCCTGGGGTGGTAACAGCTATGGTTTGAGCACTGCATACTGAAAAAAAGGATTCAAATACAAGGCCCTTGCTATTCAAGTGAATGCTTTAACCATGCATAAAGTGATTGGTGCGGGCACTTTTTACCCCAGCATGCTTTTGTATGAATGTACCCAGGGCTGGTGCCTTCAGTCAGGGACAGAGCGAGTGCTGCTGGTGCGGTGTTGGCCTGATGGAGAGGAGGTTTTCTGTATCTGCACTCTACAACTGAAAGTTGTTGTACTTGGTTCGTGTAGTTGTGGTTTTGGGCTGGATTGTGTTTATGGCCTGTCCGATAATAACTCTGATATAATCTGCTCTCACTACTGGCAGAGTTACTCCAGATGGACACTGGTGTGACAGAGGTCAAAACTTATCCTACAAGGATTTAGTAGCAGAATGGTCTTGCAGGGAAAGCTGAAGTCACTGGATACACTGGAAGCTCTGCAGCTGATGTGAAGCCTGTGCTTCCCAAACAGTTTTTGTGGCAGGTACCTAATCAGTTACCCAGCCAGCCTTAGCACTAATAAAGCCATGTGAATCATTTTTTTCCCAAAGTTCAGGTCACAGTTATCTTACATCTGATAGCACTTAAGCCCATAGAAAAGCCTGCTGCAAGCAGTCAGGCTGTTTGCAGGATAAGGCACTCCTCAGCATCACTGTGAGAAATTTGGCTTACACTATCACAGCTATTGTGATGAAAGGAAAGGAGAGAAAAGGAGAGGAGAGGAGAGGAGAGGAGAGGAGAGGAGAGGAGAGGAGAGGC